>JAOQGH010000012.1:67084693-67158796 GCA_025769975.1 Gallinago jamesoni
AAGGGACCTCTAGAGATCATCTAGTCCAACTCCCCTGCTAAAGCAGGAATGCCTAGAGCACATCACTCAGGACTGCAACCAGGCGGGTCTTGAAGATCTCCACTGTTGCACATACATTTGAAATCTTGATTGGTATCTTGATGAAAAAAAAGTAAAAAGTACAAGACATAACCTACTAATTATTTTTCTTAAACACAGATAATTTGTCATTAAATTTAACTCTAAAATATTCTAATCCTTCTGAGTGGTGACCTGGTGAAGTGGGTGCTTAAAAAGCTTGAGGTCCTATTTACCTTGCAAACACAAAAAACCCAACACCAGCTGGATTTGTCAACTTCCTAAAATATGTTTAAAACCAGTAAATGTCAAAGGTTTTCAAGAAAGTCTCAAGGTAATGCTTCATTACCCATGACATTACAGAGGTGTACAAAAGCAGTCTATATGTGAAACGCATGTAGGACAATGTAAGACAAGTTGGTTTTTAGGCTACACATGCTGTTTCTGTAAGCCTGCAACAGGAAGCCAAAGCCCAGATGGGAAAAGTTCTTAGCAGAAATTGACTTAACTGAAGGTCTGTGACTTCATCCATTATGACTTTTCTTTTTTTCTTTTTCTTTTTTTTTTAAATCCTAACCAGGTATTTTGAACACAAAAGAATTTCTGTATTTTTGCTACACAGTTAGCAAACAATATGGAACTAGATAATGACTTTCTTGTATTATTTCAAGTTAGGAGTGATAAAATTAGATAAACTATGAAAAACATCCATTCAGTACATATTGTAGTATTACATAAATTTACGAGATATTTTGAAAATTAGTATTTCCCCCTATCTTCTGAATCACAGAGCTTAATTTAAATAACCTGAAGCCCAGTAACAAGGCTACTAATTAACGTACCTAAAGTCTAAGTGATTTATAAACCATTTACTTTCACAGAGAAAAGTTTAAAATAACTACTGTACTGTTTCAACAAAAGGATGAGGATCACTACCTGAAACAAATACAAAACATAAGAAATTGCCTGTTTTATCCTACAAAGTCATAGTCCAAAAAGTGGGAAATATGGGGGAATATAAAGCATTGTAACTGTGGTATGAGTAGAAACAAGCATAATCCCAAATTATTCAAACAAGTAGTGCATAACTTCTTGGAAAGTTTGGAGCTAAAAATGAAACAGAAAGTGCAACTGATTCAGCAGTGTCAACTACTGAAACTGCAAGTCACTGTGCAATAAAAGAGCTGGTGCACTATAAACACTGGGAAGGATTCACATGGAAAAGAGACGTACTGCAAATCACTGCTCCTCCAAAATCAATACTTAAAATAACTATAATTACGGAGTTCCTTGGTCAAAACATGTAGTTAATGATACCAAAAGGAAATCAGGACAATAAAGTCCAACACTCCAAAAATTTAAAATACAAGTATGTGTGGAGAAAAAAAAAATTATAAAGGAAGAAAGAAGTGAATTTGCTGTGTTTGCAAATACGTGCAAACAACATCACCTGACCAGACTGAGAAAGCAATATCTTGTAAAGCTACTAATCTCCAGAGTGATCTTTAAAATCTGATAGGCAAAACATGTCACATTTGTAGCTGATTCAGGAACAGCACACACCTTGATTTACAAAACCTGATTAAAATGCGAAGCAGTCATAAATTAAAGCAGCCCAAGGTCAAGCTTGACAGAGGGATGGACAAACCTTACCTGGGGCAGTTCAGAGAATGCTATCAAACACAGCCCACCCACAGGGCACACAAAGATCTTCTCTGGGAGAGGGGGCCACAACTTAACAGCCCACAGGCTCTACTACTACTGTCCCCACAGAAGGTGGGACAGTAGTACAGCCCACCCTGCACTGAGGCAATGAAATGCTGGGCTTTTCTTTCTGGTTCCAGTCAGAAAAAACAAAACCATAATCTAACAATCTCACTGAGGGGAAAGAAAAAACGAAAAAAGGGGAAGAAAAAAACCACAACATTTTCTTCCCACCGTGGTATACTGGTGTGGTAGATGTAAATAAGGTATTAATAGGGTATTAAACTTCACTGTAAACCATGTGTGACTTGTCTTTAGCACCTTTTTAGCTTCACAAGGAGAAAATCAGGAAGTCTGCAGAACCTAGAAAATCTCACAGGTACTATCATCACCCCTAAATTTGAGAAACTGCAGAACAAAGTCAGGAAATCTTGGAAGGTAATCATAGCTGCTGGACTAGACAAGAGAAAAAAAGGCATGCTGTGATAGATCAGGAGTGTTACTGGGGCAGTGTGGTTATAGGAACAGACGGGGGGTGTGTGTGTGATGCAAATAACCCAACATTAAAAGTATTACACTTCCACCTTTAAATATACGTGGACCACTACTGTTATTTTTTTAATATATATATGCGGCTCCTGCTCTCAGCCGCACAATTTTGAACACCCACCCAATCCCCCAAAAACACAAAACCACCACCACAACCACCTCCACACACCTGCAACTAACCTCTACAGGTTGCTTGAACTCAACTAAACAACCCAGTGATAAAGAGTGGAAAAAAAAAAGAGATGCTTTCAACACTTGCGGCACAACAAGACTACATCATTGTCTAAGGGCAAACACCATTGAGGTGAGAGAAACAAGGTATATGAAAAAGGTAATTGAAAAAAATATATATGGTAGTTGAAAAAATACATGCAGAAACATTATCATTTATACACTATCAAACTAAAAATACTTTTCAAGTACAAAGATATGCCTTGGGCCCAATTCTAGTCGGTATTTTTTGTGCAAGACTTGGATAATAGAAGAGTGGCTATACAAATGAAATTAACAGATGACATACAACTGAAAGCACCACAAGCTTTCAGAAGGGGAAAATCACATTTCTAAATTATATTGCTGAATTTGGAAGACAACTTGAAAAGTGAATTTTTACCTTCATGGAAGAAAAATAACACATGCACTAAAACAGTAGAATAATAGACTATGAAGCAGATAAGGTTATAATCAATCACAAAGTACACAAGTTAACAATGTGATGTAAAAAAGAAAGGCAAAGCCCAGTTTTCTGAGGCACATTGGAAGGAAATTTTACATGTGCAAAGAAATAATTGCATTCTACTAGGTACTTGTGAAGTATCTGCTGATAATCCAATTTTGGGCCCCATACCTAAAGAGAGATATGTTGAACTGTCCATGGTTTATCAACAATGACAATAAATTTAACACCAAGGCGTATGAGGAAAGATGAAAAGAAGAAGGGCTTTTTAGTCCATATGAGGAAGTAAGTCCAGACATCTGACAGCCTTTCTACAGCATGTGCAAGTCAAATATGAATTGTTTGTTGCAAGAATAACTACTGAAAATAGCTACCTGTATCAATTAAAATGTATTGGGGAAAGCAGAGGAAGAGGACTTTTCTCATCAAAGCAGAATAAAAGGTGAGTTAGAAATGGTTTAATCCCCATTATGGATGTATTTTAAGAACACGTTATACAACCGCTGTCAGGGAAAACAAACACTCAGTTCTGCCTCAGTACAAGGATGGACTAAGCTGACCAACATCTCCTTTAGTCCAAGCTCCAGCATTAACAACAGCCCTGACATTTGGGTTTGCTGTTTGTTTTGTTTTTTTTTTTAAAAAAATCTGCATTTCACATGCATAGTCCTGGTTTCAATGCTGTTGTAATTTGAACAAAGGCCAATATTTATTGCTTCAGTGACACGTTATTCTGCACAGCTCTTAAGCTTAAGATGTTAGATACTTCTAAATGGAGAAAAAGTGTTCAAGTAACCAGTTAACTATAAACACATACCATCTTGCTAGTTTGAAGCTGTTTGGTAGCTGTTGGTACCACTACAGACAGAGCCAACGACCCCTTAACTCTTTAAGAGGTTTAAACCAACTCCAGAACACACACCACAGAACTCCCATCTGGTAACAGCATCTACTTGAGGAGCCCTATTGATTTCTCAAGTTCTCCAGATTTGTTACAAGGACTGTGCGGCTACAGGTCCAAATAATCAAATTATTTAAACAGTAACTAACTAATACTGAACAACAACAAGGCTGAATACAGTTTACAAGTTTAATTTGACTACTTGATGAGGTAGATTGGAGATTGTCAGAAGTGAGAAATTCGTTCTTCCTTCCCCCAAATCAGGCTTCCAATCCTGAAAGTTAACAAGGAAAACCAAAAACTATACAGATTTTAGTTCCTGCAGTCTATATCAGATGGCCTGACGTGTTAGAAAGAAGAACCTAATGAGAGCTGATCATTTTACTTGTGTTGTATTTAACTACTTAACGAGACTGTACAGAAGCAGAACCAGATTATTCTTGGAGGTGCACATTAGAGGATGAAGGGCAATGGAAACGAATTGTAATGAGGGAAATTCAGATTAGATACCAGGTTAAAAACCCAAAAGTCCACAGTATGGTAATCAAGCACTGGAACAAGAGCCCCCAAGATGTGTGGAATCTCCATCCTTCAGATATTTAAACAAGCCCTGAGCAACCTCAACAACAATATTCTTAAGAATAAAACTGAATCACATAATTTTTTTTTAATAACTGAATACAACCCAATGTATTCTGTTCATTGGATTACCTGCTAGATATTGGTAACTTTCTATTATAGAACTGAGTAAAGAACAGGGACATATTTTTCTGTTAAATACCACCATTTAGAAGTCGTTTAGCTTCTATCTTCCTGTGACCTGCTATCACATTAGTCTAATGAAGTTAAAAGTCATCTTCCCTCATCAGGCAGTTCCAAAAAGTCATATTGACTAATGGCCCAGGACACATCTTCCTGGGTCTTTATGATAAACTATTTGGCTGAAGTGAAGTTTTGAGTCAGTTACTTCCATTCTTATCATCCAGAGGGACACAGCTGCCAGTGCAGTGTGGAGATGGCTAAGGGAAATCACCATTTAAAAAGACTGTCTTAGTTTGTTGAGATATAAAGCAATCTTTCTATTGCCGTAAAATTCAGTTCAGAGGTTTTTATGTTCACAGATTATATACTGCCTGGATTTAAAGAAGCTGCTCAGTGACACTGCTTGCTTCTATGAGGAAGGTAGCAGACTTGTATTGCGTCAGGGTTATAAACATCTAAGAGATTGTTAATTAGGGGATCTCAGAGTTATCTCTGAATCTCTACTCATTGTAGTAAGTGCTTTTTTTCAGTGAAGAAACCAGCTCTTTAGCACTTTCCACCACTTTAACAGATGTTTTCAGCAGGGGGAAAAAAAGGTTTTTTTCAACATGCTCTGTATCTAGAGCAGGCTTCTGTAAGCAGTGGTGGCAGTTTCAAGATCCTGTTTTGCCCAATGCCTGCTGGTTTCAGCCCCTGCTCAGCCCCATTAAGTGGGGTGGCAGAAATTAAAGGATATGGACAGGAGCAAGCAGCCAAAACCATGGAGTGATAAGAGGAACAGATACAAGGAAAAAAAATGTTGTGCAAGCAGGTGTAGGAAGCACTCCTACTTAATGTTTAACCACAGTACTAAATGGAGGGAAAATTATAGCTGGCTTGGGCTAGGCTGCCTAATAGAAATCTCTGGCTGTATTTCTCCTTCCCCTCAAGGAAGCTGTATAGGCTGAAGATTTTGAAGCAGCTGCATTCAACAGACAGAATGAAACTGGAGAAGACACTTTAACAAGGCACAGGAAAAACAACTTAAAACACTTTTTAGAGAGAAAAATCTGGCAAAAATGTCACAACCTTCCCCACCTTTAAGAGGGCTCTCTGCAGGGAACCTGAGGATAATCCTAAAATCAACTTTCAATAATTTGAAGCCTAAAATATTTTCCTCACATTTGCAGAACTTCATAGTCTAGATGATGCAAGAAAAAAAGAGTGTGTTCATGAGACCTTCTATCTTAAAATCTATTTACAATGTATCTCCCTGGCTAGGGCCTCCTACAGGGATCTTTCCAAGCTAGGCTTGACACACATAAAAATCAAAAATCTCTGTGGTGATATCCTACCCCATAGGCAATTGCAATAAAAACAAACAAACAAAAAAAATTTCCACAATAAACCCACAATAAAACAAAACAACCCCAACCCTTTTGTGTTAAAAAGAGAAACAAACAAAAAATTCTATACTTCTCTTCATCAAGCCCCTTATGCCAAGTCAGCTTTCACATGCAAGAGAAAGTCCAGAGTTTATGCTGCAGAGGCTCAGCAAGGAATCATCTCAGCCCAGCTCTACTCTCTTCCTCAGTTGAGAAGGACAGCAAAGTAAGAAATTGCTAATAGTGAAAGCAAGCCCTTCAGCAGCACGTCCTCAACTGAAGTTTTAATAACCAGCCCACACAGTTTTTCACTGTCAGCATACTCGGGCAATCAGGGAGGCATAACAATCTGCATGGGTCTTGGTGGGAAGAGCAGAGGTTGCCAGAAGGAAGTGTTTGGAAGGCACATTACTAGGGCTCGGCTATGTGTACATGGTTGAAACATAAGCTGCTTTTCTGCAAGCCAGCTCTTTTAATAGGAATCCAGTTTATTTATTTATTCAGAAGCAGATGGCATCCTCTCAAGACGTTATGCAGAACATGACACACAAAACAAGTATTTTCATCTGAGCATATTTTTTCTAATCAACTCCCTGCTATTCAGCATTAAATGACAAACAAAAATTTAGTCTCCAGAGTCTGGTAATACTCTAGGCTAACTCAAGCTCACACAGGATATAGCAGTAAGTGATGAAATGTAATGACTTGTAATACACTAGACCACAGAACAGATGACCTCAGTGTCTTTTGACTTAAATGTTACATAAAAAAAAGCATTCCAACTGTGGGGAAAAAAAATTATAAATTACAGCCTCCATGCTGGTGAGCACATTTGATGGATGAATCCCATGACCATGTTTAGTCTCAAGTGCCAATTGCAACGTTTTATATTTATACAAAGAAAAACAAGAGGCAAGAAATCCTACCATAAGTATGTTGGTAATACTGCCATGTAATCACTGTATTGTAGGGTTCTGTAGGTCATTGCTGATAGCTTTCATATTATGTTTTTGTGCAATTCCTCCTGAATTGTGACTTGTAATCTCCATTCACTGCAAAGGCTAAGCAACCACTACAAAGGCTTGTGGAAGGATCTCATGTTGAAGAGACTACATAAAGACAAAACATAATTTAGAAGAAAGCCAACTACTAGAAAACACTCTTCTCTCCTGACCCTTCCTAATCCACACCTCAACTCTGAGACCACTGCATGCCAACTTTGGCATCAATACTTTTCCCCTCTCTGCTACATCGAGAATACGAAAAGACTTAACAGGTGTGCAAATATCATTGGAGGTGGTTAATAGAAACCTAAAAATTCAATTTTTCATATTTGTGAAATTTTTCTTTAGTTTTTGATATTGAAGTGGATACCTAGACAATTTCCAAGTACTGCCAGCCATTCGGATTTGGTGTTCTCTCTCCCCATGTGGGAATGCATACCTGAGACAATGACTGAGAACCCTAAACTCCAATACCTCCATAGGAAGGAGCTGCTAAGTTTCAATCTTCCTCCTTGTGCTTGCTCTTCCACAAATAACCCTATGGAAATCCAGCCAACTAGCAGCTCAACACTAGTGAAAACCTAGCAAACTAGCTAGTAAATTCAAATCTATCTGCACCTCTTTTTTTCCTAAAAAAACCCAAACTCTGAATGTGCATCTCATGAGGTACTAAGATTTTTAAAAAATAATTTACCCCCCCACTCATTATAACTGAGAAATAGTGAAATCAAGGTAGTTACATTTTGGATTTAGTCTTAAATTGCTTCCTGAGAATAAAAACTCCCTGTGCAAACTAGGGAGCTTACAATTCCCCATGATTATGAAAATTCAGAAGTGGAGGAGAACATTACTTCCTCCATTGAGAGAAGAACAGAGTACACATTCTCATCCCTTCCTATGATGGGCTTCACTTTAACTAACTATATATATAAGATTCTTTCTATGAATGTAGATATACTGTGAAAAAATTTCAATTATATATTTTTCTTCATAATTCTTCACACCATTCTTCACCACATTTTTGAAATATATGATCTTATTTTAAACTGATCAATTAAATACCTAAGGAAAAAACCTTTATCCCTGAAACAGTATTGTATTTAATTTGTTGATTTGATCAAAACAGTCATTCCACAGTATCTAAGTGATGTAACTGAAACTGATTTGAGGGACGATACTAGGTAGAGCACTTCTAGGATCTCACAGCAATTTCTGCAAAATCTAAATGTTAAAAAAACCCCAAAACACCAAACCAATTTACCTACCTAACCTCACCCCCTACAAAAAGTTTTCACTCCTTCTAAGTGAAACCACAGTACAACTCGAGCAGAATTACAAGAGTATCTGTGAAAACTGGACACATACCAAGGAACTTACTGACCTACAAACAAGGTCCATAAAAGCACCCAACGATCACATAAATATCACTCTGCAGCAACAGAAATCCTCCTTAACAGGTCAGGATTGTCAGAGATGCTGGAGTATCCCGGCTTTCATCTAAAGGCTCCAAAAGCTTCCCCAAGGGCCTTCCCTAACCTTGACACCGTGCTGCCAAAGATCATCCCTTCCTCCCTGGGCAGGGGGGAGCAGATACAGTGTCTTAGCGAGGGTGCAGACAGCAGATAGAGAAACCAATGAGCATATACAACCAGGATGAAAAAAGGTAGTGCTTTAGAGATAGAAATACATAGTAAAACTGTAATTAAAACCTATTAAAACATGCCTCAGTATAATGGATTTTTCTTTTTGGAGTCTTCAAAGAATATGAATCTTACCCAAAGAATATATCAAGTACTTATAAAAGACTGAAACATTTGAAAACGTGATCATCAAGTTTAAGTAAGCTGTTGGAAGATCACAGCATAGCTTAGTCTTATGCTGGCTAAATATTAAATAATAGACAAAATTACGGCACAAGTAGAGAAGTTAATACCGGGTCAACTACAGACCTACTGAGAGACTTTTATACAGGTTTATTCTGAAATAAATTTTATTTAGTATTACCCCCACCCTTTTTAACCTGAACAAATGCAAGTGTACGGCCTATTTGTATTACATTACCCTACTAGGTTTGCAATTTATAATACACAAAAGTAGTAATAATAATTTCTTCATATTACATTTTAAATGAAAAAAATATGACAATATGATATAAATTAATTTGGTTTCAGACTTCATACCAGGAATTTGAAAATAGAAACCAAAATATTTTTCAAAAAGCTGGGAAGAAATGCAACACTGTTATAAGAATTCACTGTCTTCTCAAAAAGAAAGCTCACTCAATTGCAATTTTATATTTTATTATTTTGTTAAACAAATTTGTGCATTATTGATATGCATAAAACATTTAATAGAGCATGGAGTGCTCTGTAACATTTCATGCATCAATCACTAATCTATTAATATATCTTATTCAATTATAAGATGGCATTTCAAACTCGACTATGCCAACAAAACAGTAACCCTTAACTATGACATAAGAGGAATAATCATCTTTTGAAGATGACCACTGTGACAGAGTAAAAGTTAATAGTAGAATAAAAAGGAATTTAAAAGCAAAATACCTTAACATACCTTTGTAACAAGTCCATTTTCTTCCTCAAAGTGTCACAGTAAGCCAAAAATTAAAGATCAGTTGGGGATACTGATTGCTTGCATTACTTTACCAGACAACTTGGAGCTCAACCTTTAATGTTAGCTATCTACATCTATATTTGGAAATGGAAATCAAAAGAAATCTGATTTCCAAAAATGCAGAGCCATCAGCACTTCCCCATGAAGTCAATAGATACAATAGGTATCTAAAACATCAATTGAAAAAAAAAATAGAAAAAAATATAATCATACCATTGATTTTCCATGTATCTTAAAGGCATGCATACTTGAATAATTTTACTCATTGCTTTCAAAGCTCATTAAACATAATATGCTTGTTACTTTTATCTTTTACTTTATGGCATCTAAAGGGTTGTTCAATCTAGCATTCCAGAAACAGAAAGAAACCCTTTGAAATGGACATTTCCTCTGATACTTAAGTCCAGAAACATCAAGTAGAATTAAATCAAGTTCAGAAAACCTTCATTTCAGAGTACTCATTCCAGAATAGGTTCTGGATCCTGACACCCATCGTTTCTGCTCATCACCATCTTACAGTACATGATCACTTGAGAAGACCCATTATCTTGCTGTATAGGTATTACAAAATATATATATATATATTTATTATTTGTAAAATATCTTATTTATTTACTTTTAGCTTTTTAAAACGGAAAACTTTGCACTTCCTCCAAGGACGTAAGACAAGCAATATGTCTAAATTACTTTTTTCTCCCTCTCATATTTTGATGCTCCACTGTTTGTGCTCAGAAAGGTCATTTCTAAAAGCACCACCCTCCCCTAAACCTGACTATAGAGGACACAATAAAGCTGATGGAACAAAAAGCACTGTCAATGTGCAAAGCAAAGAAACAAGAAAAAAAATGCCTCACTAGCTTTCAGTAATGGTAATCAAAGATGTAACTTGTGTTTTGTATAAACTTTTAAAGATTTAAAACACGTTTTCAAGCTAATTGCCTACACATGCACAGAAAGTAAGAATAGATTCTCTGAAGAACGTAGAATAATCTGTCATCCTTTGTATCCAGGAATTAAAGCAGAAAATTGTTTAAAATACCCATTATTACCATATTAACTTTTCCTACTTGTACTAATATAAGGAAAAAAACTATCTTTTAATTCTTTGGTGAAAGTGTGTTACCCTGAGCTGCCACAAATACGTCTTCATACAATCACCAGCTTTAAGAGAAGCCCAAGCAGGTTATTCTTTCCATATGCTGAAAATTATTTTTAAATTATCTATGTCAATAAAATGTTATGCATGGTAAAATATGAATTAGTTTTGCATTTACAGTTGGTTTCAACTCATTCCTATATGTCTCAAAAGTGCTCACTGAATTTGAAATCTGTCCAAAAAACCAAGGGATGAGGGGAGAATACAACATAACAAATTTGTTTACAGTGGAGGGGGTTTTGAAAAATGGGTGAATGAAAAATCAGTGCTTTACTTAAAGCATCTAAATTTTGTGGGTTTTGTTTTTTTCCCCAGAATGACTGTTTTGTAGAATTCTCTAAGCATTTTTTAAAGGATGTCATATACAGATCTTAAGTAGAAAAAGGTTCTTCAAGTAAGGACCTTAGTAGGAACCAGACCAGACTTCCACCTTCTTTTTCAATGCTTATTCTAATATCCTAACAGGGCAATGATTAGAATCTCTGACTGTCTTTACAGTATAAAAGTAATTTTACAAATAATAGAGTGAATTATTCCATAAATAATGGCTAATAATTAATAAAGTAGCATAAAGCCCCCTGAATTATGTGTCACAAAAACTTTTATTACTTCTAAAGCAAGAGAACTTACACTCATTGTAAAACAATAATATTCCTATAAAATCTATAATTTGTTTCTTCTATAAAAAAATCTTGTGCAATCTTCTCAGTATTCCCTTCATATACATGATTTTTTAATTATTGTTATTGTTTTATATCCTCTTTGTTCCTGTTGTACCAGCTTTCATCAGTGGCTTGGCCTAGATTCTCCAACTATGTAGAATACTGGAAGTTCACCTGGAGACTTCTCACAAGGAACTAGTCTGAGAAGGCAGCCAGCCAGTTTCTCCACTCTCTCTCATTCTAGCCCATCTTAAAAACCATACAGCAATCCAAGTTGAAATTTGGACAGCAGTGCTAATGCATGGAAACACTATGCTAACCAACAGATATTCACCAATTCATTATACACCAAGCTTGATTGAAGAGTAGTGATAAATGTGTGTTTGAGAGAATCCTTGAGAACTTCTTTAGTTCAATATTAAGCCAAGTCTACTTGGAGTTGCCCTCAGCAGTGTTCAGGTATTCCTATCTGCACAACTAACTTAGCTTTCTTTAGCTGTCTCTTTCAAGGAATATTTTCCAAAGAAAATAAATTACATTCTGTATTTCTTTATCCACTGTTTCACTGAGATGTTCAAAGAACTCTTAATATAATAGTAAGATGCTCATTATCTCTTTTCTTCTTCCATATTAAATCTTAGAACTTCTCAGTTTTCAGATGTGCTCAAACAAGATCAAAGCACCAGTGTTTATGATTTGCCTTTGTTTTTTAAAGACATATAAAATATAATAAACTTTAAAGCATTTTAAATTAAAAATACATAATAAAAAACAAAAGCTTTTTTATGCAGTCTAAGATTGCAAAATTAAGAAAATAATTACTAAAGCAGAATTAACTATTTGATAATTTGTGGCCTAATGCATTTTAGTATGTGTTCTTAAATAAGTTTACAATATAAATGGTATGTACAGCAGATAATTTAGATATATTTGATTTGAAAAATTGCAAGTGTACAGCTTAAGAATTTATTTTCTTTTAAATAATAGTACTTTGTTGTATTATTATCAACAACTCACAGCAGCAGTTTCGGATCATTCCTATGCCAGTTTGAATACTGCAACTTCTCTGGCTGTGTAAGAAGCACCGCTATTTCAGGGCATTATAGGATCTGGATATTTCATTAGGTCTCATTACGAAAAAAGATACTTTTGCAGTCACCTGTACATTCAAATCTGTTTCCAGCTGATATCCAAGCAGTTTGCTTTAAAAAAATAATTTATAAAATCTCAGTTTTGCATCTCCTTGAATCTAACCATTTCCATAAGGAATGGTGGAAAAAAAGGGTAATAGTTTATTTACCAATTCTTTCTATATTTTATCCCACTTGTAACAGTCTCCCTATGAGAAAGTTTTCTTGACTGAAGATTTAACTACACTCTCATCACATGCCTTTTTTATTTCAAGTAGATAAAGGCAAATTTTCCCTGAGCTATACTGTGATCATTTTGGTCAGTTTTTAATGGATTTTTGTATCAACCTATCAAGATTAATCTTCAAGAGAACAGAGTTTCATAATGACAGTTTCTACAGCAAATATACATTCCATCCACTTCACAGCCCTAACAGAGTTGGGAGATGTATTTAAAATTGAATTGTATTGAACTTTTAAAAACTTCAAACTGCAAGAGACTAAAGAAGTTGCTGGTTACTCTGCCAGGCACAACTGCAAAAGGCACTGCGTTAATATTTCTGATTGCACCTCACATTTCTTCTGTCTTATCAAAAAACTATCCTGAAGTTGCACAATTTTGACGATGGTGGAAGAAAAAAAACCCAAAAATTTAGCTCAACACTTTTATTCTATCTTTCAGTCTGATCTCCACCACATTTTCTCGGAGTAGATGTATGCAAAGTAAGTTGAAAGTGAACCTTGTAAACAGAGCCTTTCCTTCAACTGTGCTTCATCTTTCTTAAGTTTTGACACAGCAGGTGTAACAAATATATTCTCAGAAATTACTTTTCTCTCATATTGGTACAAGTACTGTAGGAGGACTTAATGGGTGAGCAGTCAAGAGAGATGTAGACTCCAGATCCTCAGTCCATGTGAACTGACGTGGTATCAGAACAACTGCACAGCTAAGAGCATTATGTTTACCAGTGGGCCTGCAGGTGTAATGCAAATTTCAGTGAAAATAACAGGAGGATTTTATATCCAAACTGAGTATTTCTTGAAAACTTTCCTTCCCCTCCCCCCTTTTTTTAAAAAAAAATACATTATATCCAGAGTTCACATTAAAGGTTTTTCAGGGACAGAATTAAAATAAGGAAAATGCCTATCTCTTGTCTCTCTCCCCAGGGACACATCCTCTCCCTCATTGTCACTTCCAGCAGGCTGATAAAAATAAGCCTGTCCTTAAAGGAGCAGTTGGTTAGGCCATATTATAACCTGGGGTTGGGGAAGGTAGGGAAAGGAACGGGATCACTCCTTTCAAACCTTTTGCATCAGCTTAGCTGTATCAAAAGTCAACGCCAACGTAGCACCCAACTGAAGCATCTCTGCTCTAAGCAATGAGGATGGCAGAAGCAACAAACAAGTCACACCTTACATTCTCAGGAAAACAGCCTTAAAACTTAAGCAAACCGTGCACTTAAATCCTGCGTTATTACTATGCTAATCTACTGACATATATATCAATATGACCTGGAAAATGAGAGGTCTTCGAAAGAAGTTCTCAGTCCTGGAGCACCACGTAAATGCACAATAATCTGCAGCAGAAACTGCACAAGCAATGGGGTAGTGGCGGTGAGATAAATAAAACCAGAACAGTATAGGGTAACTGATCAATTTTCCATGTAATACAGACCATCCAGCCTACCATATTACTTAACACTTTTGCATTTATATTAAGCTAGCAAATATAGATAAACAAGAAATTGGCAACAATTCAGAATATTATTTTAGCTAAGAGTAAAGAAGCTGAAGAATTTGAAAATTACTTCACAGTAATACAGAGGAAAAATGTGATGGTAGATTAAAATGTTGCAATACAGTTCATAAGGAAAGTAATGATGTGAACTATTAAAGAATAGAATCCAAATGAAATGCAACTTCAACAAAAAAGCCACCAGAGGTGTCTTTAAGGTTGATTAAATGAGAACTGTTTTACTTTTTACTTAGTGATTTGCTAAATGCATACACAATAGAAAAAATACAAAATTACACACTGCTGCATTTGACAAAGAAGTTTAACCAGCAATTTCAGAAGTTAGGCAGGCTTTGCAAAGGACTTTAACTTATCTCATAGGCTTTTGTTTGCACTAATAAAATACTTGGTTGCTTTCCAGATCACTCAGCAGAGATCAAGCCACCATCCAAGTGCAACGTACAAACACACTGAAAATGGAAGTTCCCGTCTCAGGGCTTTTTTTGGAATCGCATTTTACTACTTAACCAAAACCAAAACAAACAAAAGGAGGACTCAAAGCTGCTTCTGTCCCTCCAGGCCACTCAAAAGAAATCTGACAAACTGTAACACATCACACCAACTTTCCTTTAGTTGGCCTGTCCGCTCTAATTCACACAGCAAGGAGCTTCTGCAACTCTCCTCTCGCTTTTGGTTTTTGAGAGGGTTATATGCATAACTTGTGGTCCACCAGGACAATTAATGTGGTTCACACCCAACACACCTTTGTCAACTCCTACTCTCTTCCCATGGGACTCCCGAGGGTGGCCTAATGAGCTGTGCTAGTGACAGTGGGTCATTTCTCATGTAATGCCCAACACCCAGGCACTTCCAGGGAGAGTGAAGAAATTACTGGGAGAGAACTGGGTGAGCTCCCCCCCACCCTCAGGAACAGGGAGCGGCTGAATTCCTTTCAGCTGGGCTTGGTAATTGTATTGGGAACATACGTTTTTCCATGGTTCCAGCTGCCTCTGCAAGTGCTTTCTACGCTTGCTTGGTTCTTGTTGAGACTAAAGCTGTCAGACACTTAACCAAACAACAGATATTATTTTCCTTGGGTGTTAGTGGATTTTTTGTTTTCTGAATCTGTGGTTTTTAATCCCATAAACCGCTCTGGTTAAGGGAGAGAACAGGTAACAAACAGAACTTAAGTTCAATCGTTTTTCTCCTGACGCCCAGCTTTTCTTTTGGTGCTAATACCATTGTTTTGAGATAAAACCAGCAGCATTATCCAACTGAAAAATCAGCAGACACCCTTGTTCCTTGTAGGATGAAATACTCCAATCATCTTTGTATTGTCAGACAGCTGATTGCTCCTGCAAGCTATTCATCTGAACTCGTATGTGCAAGGAAGGAGATGCTAATGCCACTGTGCATGCTGCTGGTGCTTGTCTAGCAAGTGATGTAATTCACTGTTTTCCTTGTATTTCTTCTCTACCTGTATGCCAGCCATCAGCCTACCTTATTGTAATTATAATAACATATGGAGCTAGATTTTCTTGCTCATTTTATACTTCGAGCTTTGCATGCCTTTCTGCCCAAAATCTCCCTTCTTGTGGCATTTATTCTCAATTACATCCACATGTTGGACATTGTTAGATGAATAAAAACTGTAACAAATACAGAGTGACTGAGAAGAAAAACATAGCAAGGCAACTAGAATTTGCCAAGCAACACCATTAATTTTGTTTATGGTCAAGTTTTGCAGAAGGTGAACAATCAATCTAGTCTTCTGGTCCTTTCTAGAATTGCAGGACAACTCCTCTCTAGCCTTGTGTGACAGATTAGATTCCCCTTACAGTTTCACTTCTTTTGTACTACATTAAATAAAACTTCCCTAGATATTTATGAATGTAATATGCCTTAAACATTTGTAACAAAATTTCAAAATTAATTTTTTATTCAATTTTGATGAAGGAACTTTAAAGGTTCAAAAACTTTAAAGGTATCAGAACATATTGTTAGTCATGATACCACTTCTTGTCTTGCCAAGCAAGCTTTGAGTAATATGCATTGCTTGTAGGTACCATCAACATCTTTTCATGGAATCATGGAATTGTCAGAGTTGGAAGGGACCTCTAGAGATCATCTAGTCCAACTGCCCTGCTAAAGCAGGATTGCCCAGAGCACATCACTCAGGACTGCATCCAGGTGGGTCTTGAAGATCTCCAGAGAAAGGGAATCCATGACCTCCCTGGGCAGCCTGTTCCAGTGCTCCGTTTCTACCACATCCAGTTCTTTGGTGGTGTTTTTCTGTTTCATTCATCCATGTAAGGATTGATTCTATTAACTTTTAGTAGCAGCTGATGATCACCACATATTTCAAAAAAGGAGAACCACAGCAACATTCATTCAGTGACCTATTCCCACTTCTTCCATATATCACTCTTCTTAGACTTGTATGTAGTATATTACTCCATCAACTTGTTTTTAAGGCCAAGCCTTTAAAATATCAACGCTCAATACAATGATTTTCTTTGTTAAAAAATACACTTTGGACAGCAGCTAGATTTTAGTGTGCTGAAACCACCAACTCCCAGAGCAAATATAACTGTTATTTTATTCCCCTGGCGCCCTTGCACATTTGTACAAATATTTGCTAGTTGCCTTTTCTGAGACTGTAGGAACTTTGGAACAAGAACTGCATCATGGCAGTTTGTCTCATGAATAGCATGACTAGGTGCCACAATAACATTAATATTTCCTAGTAATTGCAGTCATGGGATTTTCCTCTGCATGTAAGTGTATACTCTTATTATAAATGAAATATAAAATAAATAAAAAACAAGCAAACAAAAAAAAAATCAAGGCTGGGAAAACACAAACAAAGAACAGACTAAATGCTGAAGTGTTTCATTATCCTGAACTAGACTAAATGCTGAAGAGTTTCACTATCCTGAACTAGGACTAAAAAAATCAGCATGAATCACACAATTCAAAAGCAGTCATAGTAATAATCTCAAAGTTAGGAACACTGTTTTCATATTAAAATTTTAATTATTTTTCCAATTATTACTTTTCAAAAAATAAATCAAAATGTAAGTCAGCTTTCATTAAAAAAGTTGTCTAAAATTTTTTCAAGTATAAAATATATTTTTCTAGAATCTTTCAAAATCATGCTTTCTAATTAGTGATTTCTGTTTTGACTAACTGCAGTTTTCCAACAAAAATGTTTTGATAAAAATTCCTAAACCAGATCAAGTTAAAAGTTATTTTTCAAAACATGCTTTTGTCTTCCTGACAGCATCCTCCATGTGGAAGTAGGAACTCTTAAAATTAACAGAAGGTGTATGCGGAGGAGGTGGGAAGTTTGGAAAGAGTGTTCCAAATGCCAGATCTATCATCTGTATTATTAATATGCCAGATCTGGTGCGTATGGAGATGAGGGTATGAATTTGATGATGGTCCTGTACAATGAATACCTCTCATGACGTATGATTCCTAGGCGGTGGTGAAAATGTGATGAGGTGTCCATTTTAAGACAGAAGGAATGTCCTGAGTAAGGAGTGAAACAGGATGCTGAACCGTGACAGCCCCATGCGGGGGAGGCAGGGAAGCATCCATTTACTACATTTTAATGAATGTGTGAAGCTAAAAAGAGCAAGGAGAAGAGAGCAGCTTTAATGAAGAGACAAGAATGTGTCAGATTAGAAAGCTCCAAGGCCAAGCTAGCTTTAGGAGACAGGGCTGCCTCTCTTGGCTTCTCTCTAAATATAGGCCCACCCTGGCCATGCAGAATCGCTGAGTTGGAGCCTGGGTTTCTGTGAGAAAGATATCTGTCCAAGAATTTCTAAAAAGCTAGGAAAAGAAAATGGTGTCAGATATAAATGCAAATTATTTTTCTTTTGCAACTTTGTTCCCAAGTTTTATAATCAGCTAATTACTGCATGATTTGGATGTTACCCCCAAAAGTGTTGCAGATGAGCATAACTGCCTGCAAAGCCAGAATAAATTTGGGTATTTGGCATCCATTTCCCAGCAGCATAGATCAGCTTGGGGATTGAAAGGCGTGTCTCAGAAACAGAGAGGGAAAGCCTCAGTTAATGTACTTGAACTAATATCCCTCCTGCAGCAAACAGAAGGTGGAAACACAATGCATATTTTTGGGCAACCACATATTGTGACTATCTCTTTGGCTCTCCTTTTTTTGATCTATACCATAAGATCGTGTGAAAATGTAAGTGTGACATCATATTGCCATCATCCCTAGGGTCAGCAGGTAGCTTTTAATGTTAGTTGCCCAGTCAAATGCCTATGAAGAGCTGAAGGAAATAGTGGCAGTTGAGGAAATTGTAACATCTCAGTGAAACAAGATAAATGCACCTCATCTATTATTTTATGTGTCACTACCATTCCTGGGCAGGTCTTTTACTTCCACTTGATGCACTGTAACTGGTCCCTCCAGGTTACTACCAGAGTGAATGGTTGGTAGGAACAATCTAATCATTTGTGGTTACTGATCTACTCAAAAAGGTCCTTTGTGTCACTTTTCTTTCTGAATGCCATAAGGCAAAAAACCCAGGATGCTGAAGGCAGCACTTACCAATCACTTTACTAGGAACACCACCATACTCCAAAATGCATATTAATTATCACAGAACCATCACAAGCACAAACACACTCCTCTACCTCACCTACTCAGAAAACTCACATACTGGCATCTCTTGCATTTTCCCCTCCAGCTTTGTTTACATCCTCTGAGATTTACATTCCTTCTTTAGCCCATGCAAAGGAAGAGATATTCCTGGCATCCGCGTGTGCATTACCATGGTTACCTACTTCATCTGCAGCAAAATGAGTTGCTCCATGACCTGACACCACAGCTCCAGGAGCGTACTTCCTTTCTTGTCCACTGCTTTATCACCTCTCTCTTGTAGCATCCCCTGCCCCCCAGAAAATTCAAGCAACAGTGGGGCACCCAACACAAACTCTCCCAAAGTCTTCAACACAGGTTTGTGCCTACATAGTTTGGCCGTGAATGTGTATTTTGGCAGGCCCAGTCCTTAGTTTTCAAGCAATTTTCCCACCAATCCATCATTAAAAGCATTTTATTTGCAGACGCAGTATTACACTTGAAAACGTAGACCCAAAAGCGTGCTTATGACAACACCTGTGACTACACATCAACTGGGATCTGTCAGGGAGGAACAAAAGTTTGGGGCACAGGAATGGGGACCGTGAAGTCTTAAACAAGGGTCTCAGTTGGCTGGGGGGAACAAATAGCTTCCCCCAACAACAGCAGTTTGGTTTTCACTGGTATCACAAATTTGTCAGTTTCTTCAAGTTGTACTGTAACCTACTGAGATATTAACAAGCCAGGCATCAAACCTAAATTAGCTCTCAATATCAAATGAGGTATAAACAACAAAATATTGATAAAATATACAGAAGACGGAATTCAGTCCAGGCAGAAGACATGAATCTTCACAATTGGCTCAAACTTCCACTGAAACAAAAATCATCAACTTTGGCTTTTAAGCAATGTCATTTTTCTCAGGTTTTTTGTTGTTTGGGGTTTTTTTGGTGGAACGTGTACCATACAATGTCAAGGCTAACACAGATGTATCTTATGGTGATTCTGAAAACACAAATACCAATGAATCTCTGTGAGGAAAGCAAAAGCTGGCAAAATTCGAAATGGCATTGTAGTTATATAGTTATGTAAAATAAAGTTGTGAAGTTCTCCAGACTTGATTTAACATGGCTGAAACAGAGCGGGCAATTCGTTTGCATTTGAACAGCAAATAAGATCAGTCAAATGAAAAATGTACACAAAAGTGACCGACTCGTACACTTACCTTTTCCATTTATTGTTAATGCTGATGCAATTGTGGCTGTTACTGGCACTGGCAATTGTGGCACTAATGGATGTATCCTTGGTCGGCTGCCCATCCTAGCACGCTCTGCACCAGGTCCTAATAATGCTCCCACTGGTTTTTCTGCTCCTACTTCTGGCGCTACAGAGTCTTCTTGATCCTGCTCTATATGGTCCATTTTATCCGGGCTTTCATTCTGGAAGCCATCAACTGTTGTCCGGCTCTTAATTGGACTTTTGGGCACTAGGATTTTAATACCTGATTTTGCAAGGTCCATATTTTTCCTTCCAGAAAGAGATGGTGAATTGTTTTTCCGGAACTTCTGGGTGGCAGAAAAGAGTTGATTATTTTTTGACTCATGGTCTTTACCCATAACTAAAGATTTAGTGGATGTCTTTGAAAAAGAACTATTGGTAGATCTAGAAATTTGTTTTCTGGCATTATTTGGAGAGGTCCTGTTTGTCCTGGTTAATGTGCTTTCTTTTTGCTTTTCATTGTGACGTCTGTTAAATTCATGTATATATTCCTCACAATTAACAAGGTGCTGTTCTGGCTCCCAAGTATCATCTTCACTGTCGTATCCTTTCCATCGCACCAAATATTCTGTTTTTCCCTTCTTGTTTTTTCTCTTGTCAACAATTCTCTCTACCTGTCAAAAGGAAAACATAGCATTAGACACAGGTGGATATACAACTCAAGTGAGCAAGTTCCATGCAAATAATTTGTTAAGTGTAGATAGATTAAAAAATACTCTTGCAGTTCTGTAATTCTGTATTGTAGCTCTATAGCTTACAGTCTTTCACTGCTCCCTGTAAATTCCTCTCTTTAAACTTCAGATTGTTACTTTCATGTCGTAAAAGTTGTTCTAAAATATCAAAGCTGTTGTTCAGTAAGATTTTGCATGCACAAAAATCAGAATATGACACATTACAATGACAATCGGCCCTGGCCCCAGCAAAGTTTTGACATCAATGTGGATAGTATTTCCCTCTCTGCATATAAAGATCATATTTAAATATGGTGTATAAACACAGTGCATTTACATTAGGAGATGTATCAGTTTGGTACTGTTTGAATAATTTGCTTGCTTAGCATAAGGCACATGTGAGAATCTCTTACTTACAGTGAGCTATCCCATAGCTACCAGGGAGAATATGGTACAGCTCACAAATTGGGGCAAATACAGAAGATTTTTTTAGAGGCCGTTCTTCTTGTGAGAACAGATAACTTGTTTTGGCCAGAGTCTTTGATAGACATACATGAACAAACTACTATGTGTCACTTATCTGCAAATACAGATGATATTTATGTCACAAGTACTAAGCATGAACATGCTAAAGCTGCACGTGGGACCCAGAGGCTAGAGGAATTCAGGCACTGGGGTAAAGCAGACAGGGAAGACAGCAGCAGCTGCAGGGACAGAGGCCCATGCCTCTTACCAAAACTCCTGCCAGTCATGCTAATCCTGCAGAAAGGGAATTCTTTTACAGAAAGAAAGGTGTAAGTGCAAGGCTAGTTTTAGGATTTTCCCTTTTTTATTTAATTTTTCCTACCCAGGCTGATCCTTCTGGTATATCCTCCAGACCACTTCAGTTATAGGACCAATACAGCTTTCTTCCTTACCTCTATCTTCCTTTTGGTTATTAAAAAAACCTCAAAAAACAGAAAAAAAAGAATAGGGGAGGGGCAGCAATGGGATTAACATTTATTAATTTTAATCCTAGTCCCTCATGAGCAAAGACCGTGCACGTAAGATAAGATAAGATAACCAGATACCTAGGAGAACCTCTGAAGACAAGTAACATTTACTAGAGTGCCACTAACTGAATGGAATGTCTATGGAATAGTTTGGACAGACAGAAGGAAGATATGGGTATGTATGGTATACATATATATGGTATATGATTTGTTACTGAATCATGACCATGGACAACAGATTCTCCTAAGAGAGCACCTCAGTTTTATACGTGGCATGTTATCATGATGTACTGCCTGGTTTTCAACAGTGAGGTTAAATGATTACTATTATTATAATCTCAGCAGCAATATAACTATACATCCTACAACTTCATGTGATACCCTGCAGGTGTTATACTATGCTGTCCTGTCATTAGGATCTTGCACAGCCATTTCCACAGGTCTTCAAAACAACCCAACCATAACAGCAACACACAAATAAAAACCAAACACAAACTAGTGCCATCTTTACCTTGTTACTCCATTATACAATCCAATACGTTCTATAGACCAATACAATATAAATTGTCCAAATACCATTTAAAATGTTAATATACATTAAAATTATTTTTCTTCTGGTTATTTCACTTTGTTGTAAAGTTATTGGACCTAACAAACCATGCAGCTAGAAAAATGAAATTATTTTTTTTCCATTAAACTGTATTTAAGAACATCTTAACAAAAATGCTACCCCAAATAAGAAAGTCATTATGGAGAAATATGCCTTCAATTTTTTTTCACTACAGACCAAGTAAAAAGACCTTCAAGTATTAAGCCAGAAATGTTAAGTTAAAAAGTAAAAACAAACTCATGAATCAAACCTTATACATCATCAAAAAAGCCGTTACTTCTATAGTCTTGCGTATCCTCTCACCCTCTCTTGACCTTCTAAAATAGATTTTAAAAACACAATTCTCAGAGAAAGATCTCTACTACTAGCAAGGTATTTTTATTTTCTAGTAGGAAATCTTTGTAACAAACAGCATCGATTACTGGGCACAAAGTTCTACTAACATCTTTCAATATCGAAAGGCCACCCATTAAGGACATGCCCTTTTCAGGTAGGAAGCCAACCCTCTCATCCAAAAAAACAGATTCCTTGCAGAGATAACAGATGAACTCTAGAACAGGAGACACAAAAATCCATTCTCAACCCGATGATTTATAAAGCAAACAGAAATGCATAGAGAAAACAACTATATATAGCTGTATTGTCCAATTCTGCAACAAAGCCTATTTTGACACTGCTCTTTTAGATTAAAATACTTTTTTTCCCAATCCTTTAATTCTTCTTGAAGACATCTTATTTCTATATTATTTACAATACAAAAATTATAGCAATTAACCTGTGATACACAATTTATCATGTGGCTTCAGAACTTTAGTGAGGGACTTTTTAGATTGCCTCAGCTTGATTAGTCTAACTCCCCTAGGACCACTGGAAAAACCACTTAGGAATATTCTGCTTTGATACTTTTGCTGGTGATAACAGCTACGTACATGTTTCTCATCCAGACAGGGCAAGAGGAAACTGGAATGCTTCTACAATGTACAGACAGTTTGGGTATAAAACAGAAATAGGATTATTCATCCAGAACTAGTGGCGTATTTAAACTCAATGTCATGGTAAACACAGAGACCACAAACTCATACTTCTCCTCCTTTCCTGCTGAGAAATAAAGCTTGCCCAAGTCCATTTCTACTTTGATATACAGCAGTGACAAGACATGAAATATAATGCAAGACATCCCAAAGTCCTATGTTAGAAGACACTAACAATTTACATCCAAGTATTAAAATGAAAAAAAGGACATGACTGGGTGGGGGAAAATGTGTGTTCTTACTTCCTCACACATCACTTACAATGCAGCTTGATACACCTAACCTGGTGGAACAGGCAGGTAACATCCACATGGGCAGTGTTGCTTCTCCCTCAGCTATTGTTACCCTGGAGTTAAGCTGGTGCTTTTCTGATCTTATGCCGAGTTGGTTTTGAGAGTTAAAAACTGGCAGAGTGCCCCTAGGCACCAGGGTAAAAGCCAGACCATATCCGTAGCTATGATCACACCAGAAATGCTGGTGACAACTAGTTCATGCCAAATACCATTTCTACAGTGTCCACTGCCTTCTGCCACAGGGTAATATTTATTTTTAGTGATTAAAAAGTTTTGTACTGCCAGGATTTGCAGCTAATGGTTCGTTTTCAAGTGTTGTGGAAAAATCAAAACAAAAAGGAAAATTATATATAGAGGAAAGACAAAACATGTGTGAGGGAAAGGTATCAGGCAAACTATCTGGGTGGCAAAAGATAACATCTCCTAGTTTATTTTAGCATGCTATCTTGTCACTTTCCCCACATCAATGACACTTAAAAAGTCAGCCCGCATCAAAACTGACAGAAAAACAATGCACTGCTCAGAGGTATAATCCAACAGCGGAGTGCCCAAATTATAATCCCACACACCATAACTATATCTGAGATTTCCCTTCTGTAAAATGGTAAATTTCCCTTCTTTCCATGAATGTGGTCAGAATCAGTTCATGTTTGCTTTCTTTTCCTGAATAAGCAAACACTTTGATTTTAATTGCTTTTATTAACAAAATATATTGTATTTATATTTTTTTTAAGAAACACACAAGTACAAGGTAAGGTTGGAGGCCAAAGGGCTGTTTGGCTGCATCTGCACCAGGTGAAAACAGCAACACTGCAACTGCTCCTCCCCATCTTGTGCTCAGAGACAACTGCTCCTCCCCATCTGTCAGTACAACTTCTTCTGTAATTATTCCCTAATGCAGTTCTGCCAAAGTGACCTGGTTTAGATATTAAGAATACTTCAGCTAATGTTGGCATCCTGAAATAACCGGTTTGGAGAGCAGACACATATGCGGTGTGTTCTGACACATCTAAGAGTACTGCAATTTCCAGCAGAGGACAACAAACACCTAGGGGCAGGACAGGTACAGTAACCTCTTCGTTCTGCTACAGTCACATAAAGGACACACTATCTTAATCCACGATTAAAAATCTTTAGTTCAGGTCAATCAAAGCAAGGATGAAATTCAAGAGGATATTCTCAGTCTAAAGCATCATAATTGGGGTACATTTGTAAACTCTATAAAAGGCATACTCTGTGTATGTATGTATGTTTTATATATATATAAAGATCTTCAACAGAAGATTTGAAGAAATTAAAGGTACAGCTGTTGAGTTAGGGAACAAAAAACATATGCAAAATAAACATATAAGTAAGCATGTAAATATTCAAGGACTGCTGCCTTGTTTATCATAAATCCATTTTTCATTCCCATGATGTTCCTCTCTGTCCTCGTATTCGTGTCAGACTAAATTAATTTTAATTTAACAGAATAGAATCTATTTGATTCCATACTCTTATCTGTTGTCTGTAAAATACAGGAGAAGGTCTTGTTCTGTTATCTGAAGGCTATGTTTACATTAGTGTTTGTGTTCAGAGCAATACTGCAATTCAGAAGCAAATCCTTCTCCCCTCCTCGCTATTCCTGCTTACTGTGGAATGGTTTTGTTCGCAGACCAGTTTTTGTATAAGTGATGTGGATTGTTATGGAGGAAAATAAGCTGGAAATGGTGCTATCTGTCATGCTTCAACTCCTAAGGGGGCACACAGGTCCAAGCAGATAACTCTCAACGCTTTCAACACACGTTGTGGCATGAATTTTTGATCCTGAAAGGTTCCACTAAATCTAGTCCAAAGTAAAAGTGCTGCACAGCAGAATACATAGAGGTAGGGGTCAGAGCACCAACTACTTCACACTACTGATTTTCTCCAGTTGAGCCAAATTCCTGTAGACATTCCCCAATTCAGAAATTGAAGCTAGAATAAATGCAAGTCTCGCACACAAGTATGTGCTACATATGAACAGTCAGCCTTGGTTCAATTGGAAACTGTTCCATGGGACCTAAACGATCACCCATAAGAAATCAGAAATGTTTATGAATTACTATATCCTCTATTTATTAAAATCTTGAAGTCAATGACAAAAAGTATTCAAATACTTCTTAGTGTGAATAAATGCATTCTACATTAAAAAATGCAATCAATATATAGCAGCATACAACACATGAAAACAATGTTCCCAAGTTTTGCTTAAAGTAAAAGAAAGTAGTTTGGGGAAGACAGTTTAAAAAAATTTGACAAGGATGTCAAGATACGCCCGAAGGTCTACTAAACATGTGCTAAAATCTTCAGTGTACACATTATATTAGAAAAGATGGCATTTCCAATAATATGACTTAACACCAGTTCAGAGCATTGTTCATTGCAGTTGGCATGGGCAGGTAAATTTTAAAAACAGCTTAACATACATACGTTCAGAATACCAAACCCATACTATTGTATGGTTTAAGTTCAAATAACATCATTAAAAAATTACACCAAGATACTGTATAAATCCCAGAGTTCATCTTCACTGCAGCTCCACATTACTCCATTGGTGTTAGCCTGGCAGTGAACGTAACCCTGCTGCTGCACACTCCTGGAGCTGACTGATTTGATTAGCAGGACAGAGTGATTGGATTAACAGCTGATGAACTGTTGTAAACTGAGCTGCTGCATCCTTACACTGTGACTGGCCAGAGTGTCTATACTGTACAGGACTCCCTGGCTATGAAGACAGCTGTATTACATATATATTGCTCTAAAAGCAGAGCTGTACAAAATATACGTGGCTCAAATGCAGGGAGATTATTGCCTTTCTGTCAAATTAGCTAGAGCAGATGATAAAGCTTTTGTGTTACTTTTGTGACAGCTCTGGGATGAGGGATGATACCTGATCTGTCCCAAGGCCTGCCAATACAGAGTTCACCCACTCTGGCAATCGGGACCAGCAGGATGAGTTTGTACGGGATCATTGCTTTACAACCCACAGCTGCTCCCAGCCTCCTTTTGAGGAAGCAGCATGTGCACTGAAGTTGGAACACGTTTATGTGTATGAACAGGAGTCACATAAAGGACTAATACACTTCTGGTGGTCCTTCATGCTAGCAGTGTAATAAAGAGAACTGTGTATCTTAACCCTCCTTCCAAAAATTAAATAACCGTGCTAAAACAAATATTAAGATTTCTCTTTTTCCCAAGCTTTATTTCAGTGAAAGACTGTCCATTGTTTTAGGATTCCTGGGCACAAGTCATGCAACAGCTAACTTTGTGGCTATCCACAACAGTCAATTAATATACTGGCCTGCAGGTCATAATTAAAGTTTTAATTCACCCTCTGTATAAATTCCTAATCAAGTTGCCTATAAAACTACAATTGTCTCAGTCAAGCTTGCAATTTATCATCAACTTTATGACTTCTATCCTTCCATAGACTTAACAAAGACAATAGACAAAATAATTTAATTACCACATTCTCATCAAAGCCAATGGTTCCAGAGAATCACAGCTGCGGCGCTTGCCATGCCTGGCTGCACAGCTACCTCCTGAAAAGGCACTTTAGGAAGTTTCCATTCAACAAACTGAGTATCACTGTGCCTGCATTTCCTTTATTATGATTTACTGAAAAATACAGTTCACAGTCAGAAAAAAAATCTCAGTAAGAAGCCTTTTCCATAGAGGACACCAGGGAAACAGGTGGGGAGGGAGGGCCTGTGACACAGTCACTTTGCTTTAGAGAATTAACTCCCTGGAGAAACAGTTTGCCTGAGATTTACTTCCTCACAAGTCACCACTGATGATTGATGCTAAAATGTCAGCATCACAGATCTTTCCAGATACAATTTACATAGAAATAATCACAGCAAGTTGTGGTTGTGGTGCAAGTAACAGCCCACTGCAGAATTTATTAACTGCTTTACCCTAATTATAGTTATCTAGCTACTGCAAAAATGGTTAGAAAACCTTAATCTCATCAACTCACTGTTCATAGTTATTCTAACCTTTTGTTTACAAAGAGATAACACAAATACATTTTTTATTTTACACAAAAGCAGAAGAAAAATATATGAAAAGCTGTTAATATCTGTACAAATACTGAACATAAACAAATGTCTGCAACAATGTATTTGTACCAAACATGCACTGTTTTCCTCCATTCGCAGTAAGAACAAGTAGCATCAAAGAGGCTTATCTTCTTAAACAGAAATGGCCCTAATCAGAAGAAACTATTAAAAACTACTAGCATTTCATTTAAGATCTGCATTTTGGGCAGTCAAAGCCATTACATAGCTATCACTATATAATTAAGTTATTAAAATTTTTCTCATCACTAGTTATTAGAAGATCTCAGCATCACCCACCCATAGAATTTCAAAGGAAATTGTTCCCATCTTCAATTTATTTGTAAAAGCTATATCCCAGGAAGGAAATTCTGGATTATTTTTTTTTTTCCCCCAGAGGTAAATATTCCATCTGTGCTTGTCAAATTCTGTAGCTGGTATCCCTTCACTGCAGTCACGAAAAGTACAGGTCCCAAACTTGGTGCAACCAACACCATCTCAAAATAAAAATATAACATGAAAGACAAAACTCTCACCCAAAGATGATCCTGTTTTGGGATGTGATAATTTGGGGAAATGTATTAATAAATTAAAGCTACCTTACAATAAGAGCTTCAACAGCTTGACTACTATTTACTTAAAGTATAAAGCCAATAGAAATACTGTCACTTTATACTTCAGCTAGAAAAATACAGAGTAGCAGATGAAGAATTTATCAACATTCAGCATCAAGACTGCAGACTTTTGCTTTCAAAGCAAGAGAAACTGAACCTTCAACAGTACTCAATTACAAAGACTCCATAAAGACAACTGACTGATAAAGATTCAAAATGTTTTACCTATAGAGTGTCTTAAGGCAAGAGTAGTAGTAGTAGCAAAACCACACTCCAAATGTTAGAGAACACTTTGTCATGGCTAAGCAAACTTCAGAAATGGGAACTGTAACAAGAGGAGCAAGAAAATCATAGGACAGCTGAAGAGCGAACTTGGTATGCTGTACTTCATTTATCAAATTCTACTTAATTCTACAATAACACTTTTATGTACTAACAGAAAACAAGGCTTTTCAGCAGCCTGCTGATTACAGAAGGGACAGAGACATGAGTCTGTTACTGCAGATCACTTGACCAAACCTCCCTAAGAAGGGACACAGACCTCATACAAGCTCTTACAAGCTTAGCAACCTTGTCTTCCTTTTTTCTCTTAGAGGTCCTGAGGGTTTGTCCTGAATAAAGATAGTAGCAACAGCTTTCTTTGGAATCGCTGCATCTGATAAGGCGCAACACACCCTTACCAGGCTCCTCTCACCCTTGCACCAAAAGCTTATTTCAGCAAGACAAGCTTCTCCATACAAGATCATGACTGCATTTTTTCTTTCAAATACAGAACATACCAAACAATTCCAGACCATGGTTCATACTGGTGCCATATGAGCACGGATCCCCAGTTGCTCTACCTGCACTATGACTTCTCTCAACACTTGATCTAATCCCATCTAGAGAAGCCGGTGATACGGAAACTTCCTCAAATTAATCAACCTCAGTGCTGCACAGCTGCCTTATTTCTGACGTTCTGTTTCTCTATGGGATTTATTAGTAGATCAACTATTTTTGCAGTAGAAAAAAAGGCATTTCTTTGTTTTAGGTCTCAAGTAGCTCTGTCTCCCCTACTTTTAGTCTGAACCTAAATTACTGTTTCCTATTTAATACCACCGCAGCTTCCATGAGTCCACTTGCCCATTTTCCTTTGGAACTGGGCTGTGGAGTACAAAGCAAGCCGTGGGATCACTGCTTGGCAAAGATTCTTCCAGCTTGCAACGTTTTAAAGTTTATTTGTAAAAACAGGGAAATTTTATAATGTTCTTCCAGCATGTTCCTTCCTAACAAAAAAAAATGAATACATACAAATAAGTTCATGATCTTCGGCACATAATTAACTTCCTACTAGGCCCACACATGGCACATTAGTAGTAGAAGTTTTGCAATAAGGTATGTATTCAAATTACTTTATTATTTCACCAGTATTTGTAACTTTAATGGGTCCTTAAGCCTCATCCTTTCATCCTTCAAACATACCAATCAGATATAAAACTAGTTTATGTTGTATCACTGTTTTTAACATGCATGTAACTTCTGCTGACAGAATTTGTGTGAAAATACATTTCCAAAAATTGTGAATGCATCTAATCCTTTAGGCATGATAAATACTTTTTAACATCAAATCACTAGTCATTCAACCTAACACATTACATTGATACTACAACTCCTGAATCAAAGGGACTGATGCCTGTAAGCTTTTTTTCTATTGTCTTTTGAAAATATGCACTGTCTTAAGCTCCATTATTTACTGATCCTATCCACCATCAGTTCACACGTGCATACTAAAAGTAACAGACACTATATTATTCTGATTTCCATGATGTTGGTTCATAAAACATGTTCTCTCACCTCAAAATCCCTCATGCTTTGGCAATGACAACAATCAGCATTAAAAGCAAAGTATTTTAGGCTTGGAAAACGGCAGCTTCATAAACAGCAACTTGTGCTGAAGTAGTTAAACTCATTTTTCAATAATTCAGATTTTTAAAAATAGTTGGGTAGCAGCAACTTCTCTATTACATTATTAACAAGAATTTTAGAAGTAATATAGCTATAAAAGTTTGCTTCAGAAGAATCTTTAATTTGCTATCCTCTGGTATGAAGTAAGATAAGGAACAATACCTGTGATTTCCAGACTCAGGTAACAAAATAAAAAAAGTGATTTATTACTCAAAACACTTCTTGTCCATTATTTTTGTCCAGAAAACATTGTCTCAAAATTGGCTGTAGCATGAAGTAGCCACTGCACTCTTCACAAAACACTTAATATCTGTGCCCTTTAAGGTCACAACACTGACACTAAGGAAACCTAAAATATTTGTTCTGCAGACCTTGCCAATGCTCTGTATAGTCTGTGGAAAGCCAGAGCTTTTTCCTAAGAAGGACCTTTTTCTTCTTAGGAAAAAGCTGTAATCTTAATTTGAGTAGAACTGGTATGGCACTACAACTTGTTAAAGTCCATCCTCAAGGACAAAGCAACCAAGAGTTATCTTCCACAAGCACAAATTTCCTTCTCTACTTACATTCAAGTCTTTCCCTCTGCAGAGACGTCATGTAAAATAATCTGTCAGCTTTCTATTATTACTACAAAAATATTGTATGTAAACTACCACGTGCTGTTTTGCAGGGGAAGAACACATTTTTCTGTATTTTCTACCAGATATGGATACTGTATTGGCTTTTGGTACATCCTCAACCACCCACTGTACTCAGTTCTAAGATAACACTTCATCTGTTTAAAAGAATAGTTCTTGGAAAAGAGAAAAAAAATATCATCTCTCATGCTATCTCATCCAGTCTCAGTTGCTTTTTTTACCTTTCCCTGTATTTGTCCCTGTCTGAATCTGATACTGTTATTTGCAGTGTTTTTCCTATTCCCACATCATAGTTTGCTCTCCAAACAACGCCTTGAGGATTATTTTCCTCATCATTTTATATTGTAACAGCATATTAAACCTGTGCTCATTTCTCTAGTTTCAATGCTGAAGTAATTTATAAAATAGTCTGCAAAATAACACTTTATTTTTAAAAAAACTAAAAATTGTTACATTCATTTTAATTTATGCAGGTGTTTGTGGTACAGTCACTGTTCACTAACAGGTTTTTTATTATTTAGAAAGTATTTTAAGTTAGACCCAAACCTTTCTTTTTGTCTTAGTTATGTGTACAATTTCACTGTCAGATCTCAAATTATTATTTCTATACTGTATAGGCTGTAGAGAATAAATGACTGTCTCATCGCCTTGTTCATGAAATAAGACAAATTGACTAATGTGTGCATGGAGAATCAAGACTTAAGCATGTAGTATGCTGGCATCTATTTTCCCCTTCACGATGTCTTTTCATATGTAAAGTCAGTTTAAATACACATGTAAACATGAACACTATTTCACTTGAGCTGCTTTTCATATCTAACTTCTTAGCACTATTGGCCTTTCTCTGTTGAAAAACCCCTCATATTCAAACTAATGCCACAAAAGAACGTAAAAATTCATGTAAAATTATAAGCATCATTTACAGATTGACTTCACTAAGAAACTGTCATCACAGACCAGTATCAACAGCAGGGAGTTACCCTTCCAAAACAGCCAGTGCATCACAAAACACCTTTCCCATAGAAGTAATGCCAGTCACTTTCTTTGGACAAAGAACTTCGGAATGCTCAGACAAGGTCTAGCATGTTGGTCATCCAAACTTCTAGCCTTGGTAATCCCTGCCTGTGTAAAATAGAAATAGTTTCTTTAGAAGAAAGTTGCCAAATTCTAGTTATATGGCATTATACTTATTTTGTTGTAGTATAGTTACAGTAACATTGAAATATAGAATCATATTTCACTTATTTTCAAATTTGGAAGGACAGGTGAGAGTCCTTTCCTCCCTATACATTTGTCTTTATACCTAGCATTACTACTGCATACCTACACTGCATCCAAAGACTTACTGCTGCAAACTCCTGGCCATGAATCCATCTGTTTCTAGCCATAGTCGCATTTGTTTTAAATCTTTTGAATTCAGGATCTTCTTTAAGAATACATAATTTCCTTTTGCTCAGGTACTGGTAATTAATCTAGTCATCTGTTGGCAAAGTCCAGTATCACCTGCAAATTCAAAATAGCTACCGGTTAATTTGAATATGTTTTAAAACATACATTTTAAAAATATTTTTTCATACTGAAGGTCTTTTGTGATAGTTTTTGATAGCGTTCTTAATACTTTAGCACCATAGAGTACAATTAGTGCTACTCAGCCCAGGATTTAATCTTATCTCTACAGTTAATCAAAAATTAAACTAAATTACTTTATATTGTTACCATTTCACTGGAGCTACAGAGAACAGAATTGAATCTGCAAAATAAATGTACAAATTTAGATTTGTACATTTAGCACACTAATGATTTTGTAAAGGGATTTCCTGGAAAATTGTGTCCGGACTACTGTACTTCGTTCATCTTGTAGTTCATTAGCCTGCATCTTCCACACCTTGCTACTTAAGTAACACACAGGTTCAGCTTTTTCCTTACTATTTTTATTATTACTAATCAGTCACCAAGATACTTATCACTGATTAATTTACACTTTGATTTTAAGGCTATGCTTTTCATTATATTGAGTTAGATTAGTCATTCCACCAGTGTGAGATTTTAATTTTTTAATCTGAAATCACACAGTTAAGCGTCAGGTGAAGTTAAATATCCTTAAATAATTCCTTCAACTTTTAAGAAGTGCTTTCCTCTTAAAACGCTTTAGTTTTTTGTTTTGTTTGGTTTTTAAAAGTATGTTAGTAATGCATGTACTACATCTCTGTTGAATCTGGAATAAATTGGCTCTGTCAATGTAAAGAACGTGGCTGATTCCTTCCTTTTCCAGAAAGTAGCAATATTATAAAATAAACTGGTGATGGATCCACCTAAAAATAAATATGTCCAAAAATGTTTTGGTTTTCAACTAGTTTATTGTGTAATCATAAGCTTTTGTGAAGGAAGTGGGACACAGTAGGAAAAAAAAGAAGCAAGTGGAGATACAGCAGTGGTGAGTTTTTCTGGAATAACTAGAATGTGGAATTATGGTGAAATTGCTGCTGTTCTGTAGTAGCATAGTTCATACAGGTTTGTCATGAACACAAAGGAAATTTAACCCAGAGTTCCTCTGGGTCTGAGGGAAAAACCTGAAAAAAAAAAAAATTGGAGCTGAGGAACTTACCTGAAGGAATGTTTAGTTTTTGGAAATTAAAGATGAAATACTGACTTTATATGCATGAAAATAATTACAAATTGTAATAAGCACTAAAGATAATTAATTGCATAATCAAGAATTCTTAGAAACTGATCATTACATTTTATAAAATACTGGAAAGTGTATGAAAACTTTCCAACTTCTTGCTTGCATGTTTGTCTTTCACTTCTTGTTTTTTAAATGTCTTCAATTACATGAGGGTGATATCATATTTTTGAAAATTCCATCTCCTTCGAAAACTTTTCTACCCAAAGTTGTTTTATGACTTGAATCTTTCCACAGTAATCAAGTACAATATGGTGTCAAAACAAAGGATTAGGACTTTGTCCCTTCTTCTATGTATTCCTTACCCTGACTGCACATTTGAAGTCTTGCTCTCTAACAACTAAAACAAAGGATACGTAAAAATGAAACCACCCCAATCCAGAAAACAAAATAAACAAGCTTTTGCAAGAAGCTTATGTTAGTACTCCCCATAAATGAAAGAAGGGTTTACATAAGTTTTAATTTTTGTTCTGCAAGCACAATGTCATTTTAACTTGTCATCTTACACTTAGAAATAATTATTCAAGGGCTATATTTAAATCTTCATCCAGAGAGCTGTTTCAAAAAAGCTCCACAAACTAGAAAAGCACTTAAGCATTTTTTTTTTAATCCAGATATTCAGATGTCAATTTCCAAATGAAATTATTCTTCTTGACACTTCCACAGGACTCTGTGACATCTCAGTGGAGCAAGGAGAAACAGAACTGAAACAGACGACTCTTTTAATCATAAAGGATACAGTTACTGATGAATGTGAAATTTCATTTGAGTTTCCACTATACACAAACAGCAAGTGTCACTTTTAAAAGGAAATCTGGGGGAAAACAGTTTTATTTCTTCTAAAGGATTTTGTATGCTTTTGTGTGTATATACCTTAGAGATGACCTGCTAACATTACCTGAACTTATAATGGGATACTTTTTTTTCAGCCTACCAGTTATGACGCGATATGAAAGAGATGCACCAATTACTGCTAGAGCACAAGTTTATTTTGCTCTTTTTTTTTTTTTTAGCTTAACATTATGAGAGCAACAGCCCTTTTATTGAGTATAATGTGTGTATTGGAAGCAGTGTAAGCTTTCTTCTGCCATTAGCCATAATATAACTGTTTCAGTCTGCCTCCTTACACCCCAAAACACTGCTGCATAAGTTGAATCGGTTCTCTCTTACACCTGCACAGCTTTTCAAGTGCCAGCATCCTGTCTAGACCAAGGCATCCAGTTTGCAGTCTACATCACCATTCCTCCCCCATCTCAACCCCTCAGATTCACCAGTGCTTCCTTTTCAGTGATTCCTCAGAGGGTTTCTCCAATGCAAGACACATTTATAGTGGAATGCTTACTACTACTGTTTTTGATGTGACCATCAGTTTGATTAAGTGGGATTTGGACATCAGGATGGATAGTACATCCACATTATAAGATTGACTTATAATACTTGGATCTATAGCAACCATGAATAGACTACATTCTGATGAATGGTGATATGTGTATTTATGTAAAAAGGGAGGGAAATGAAGAATTCAAAATACTATCACAAATGAGGGAAGCTGTTCCAACAAAGTGGAGTAAATTTTTGAAAAAAAAATTTAAGCCTTAAAAGAATAGAAATCCTATTAAAAGTTGCAACCAAATTTAGATAAATTCAGTTTGACAGATAAAATTAGGAGAAATAAGATGGAAACAATTAGCCATGGAAGTACATTTTTCAGTATTAGTTGTCATTTTAATAATGTTAATTGAAAATACTTTTAACTGTTACTGATTATTAGGGGAGTGGATTTACTTTGTACTACACAGCAGTAATACATATATAAAATTAAATTGCTGTGATTCTCTGTCAAAGAGTTTGGAGCCAGTTCTGAAGAATGAAAATGGTGATATCCTGAGTTAAAGAGAAATCCTTCAAGACTTCCCTAAAAGTAACAGCTGAAATTAAGGTTCTGCTGACTGCATTTAAAATTTAAGCGTCTATGGGATTGAAATGCTCATGTTTTATATGGGTAGGGGTGGACAGACATGATAAACAACTTTACAATCCAACTTCCTAGAACAGAGGGCACTCTGAGAGACTTGTTTTTTGAACTCCTGATATTTCCAAGGATTAGTAAATTGAGCTACAGTACTCTATATGTAAAACTGAATTCTCTACTGAAACAGGCTTTAGATTTCAAAGCCTTTTGACAGATCTTTATGAGGACCGGCAACTTTCTGAGTTCACTTTTGTTTTATTGTTTTTCCAACTATTTTAGCTCACCCCACCTCCACCCAAAATAAATATAAAGCATCATCATTTTTTGTACTTTTTTTGTACCTCCCACTGCCACTGAGTTCTTGCCTTTACAACTCATCATAGACATGAAAATGTAGACATGTTGAACTCTGGAGACAAGACCTTTTCCTAAACTGGAAAACCCAAAACACAATTAATGAACTTTTAGAAGTTTGCCTGCATTCATCAGGTACTGCATGGTATAAACTAGAATACTATCCACATTGCATGTGCAGTTGTCTTTCCATCGTTTTTTGAGATTGATCTCAAGCGACAAGACCTATCAGAAGTTTTTAACTGTTTCCAAAGAAGCAAAAACTGAACAGACTGACTCTTCAGTCTGGGGAAGAGATGAATGAGGTTAAGATGGATATGAAATGATTAATAAAAAAATAGAATAGGAAATATTTCCTATACTTCCCATGACAACAACAACAAAAAGGAGGGGACACTTAGTGGAAAAAAATAATTACATTTTAAGTAAAAAATAAAAGCAAGTTGCAGAACACATTGCCACATCACATAGTGGAGAGACTAGATGAATTTATGAATGATAGATCCATTATAGGTTACTAAACACTGAGGGCAAACTATAACTCAGAAAGCTCTTAAAATTACTGTTTCCCAGTAACAAGTAGGGTATGCCAAAGGAAGAGTCACTCTGTGCTTTCTTACTATTCTTTATCCATTCACTACTGTCATTTAAAGACAGGATAGTACCTTGATGGATCTCCAGGCCAGTCCAGCAGAGCATCTCTTACATCAAAAGCCACTCAGTATTTTTAAGAAGTAGAAAGATGAGGATTAATACTTCATTGACAACAGGATAAAGAAGCTTTATGTAAAAGCCAAGGTCACCAGCAGATCAAGTGCTTGAACTGGAGTAGTAGCCCTTATGTTCTCTTTCATTCAGACCAGCGGCACTTTAGAGTCAGGGTTACAGAGGCAGTTTGGAAAGTATAGGCAACATAAATGTGCTGCTTATTAAATTTAAATGTTGTCAGGAATACTTAAATATTTTCTTATCAGTAAGGCAGTTTTCATTAAATCAATGTTTCCATGGGGAATTTCAATTCTCCTGAGTTTTATTTTCTCCAATCAACAAAATCATAAGACACTTTTTTCTTCCTTGTCTGATCCAAGTCAGAACATCTCAACATGGTATTTAAAGCAACTCAATGCACTCTGCTTTAATGTAATTTAAACCCAATTCAATCCCCTTTCCCACAAAAATTGAGATAATGGCCTCTCCTCCAAGCTCCTAAAGCCCCCACTCTTTTCAGAGGATCACTAGCCCTTCCTCAGAAGATGATGCAATTCCTCACATTATGCAGGCATGCCTCCTACCTGCCTGTGCGGGAAGCACAAGAGACACAACTCTTGGTGTATTCTGGAAGAAATAACTTAGCCAAAGATCCTGGTTCATTTGGGTGAATACTATATTCAGGTTCCTAAATGACAACAACCTGAATATGATATGCTACAGTGGTAAAATGCAGGGTTAAAGTATTAGAAGTCAGCTCAACTTCAACATTCCCAAGAGACAAGATGAGAATTCCTACTGTCAAAAAGTTTATTTCAATTGACTTCCACCAAGAAAAAGCCCCACTGTCCTCTGTTGTTCCTCCTAAACAAAATCAAGTCTTGTCTGTCAGAATTTGCCTGTGTTGGAAATTGTAAGTTTTAGCTAGCTCTTCACAGAAATGCTTTCAGTGAGGACCCTGATGTTTGAAGTTAATTAGCTACCAAGAGGTCAAAGCAGAGGACACTTGAAAACATGTAACACTTGTAGAGCAGAAAGCCACCACACAGGTAAAATCCAGATTACCTCCTACACCAAAAGTGAGATGTTCTATACCTACACAGCCTGCTACAGTCTCCGGATTTAACACCCTCAATGAAATTCAATTACACCCTACAGCAAGGTGATATTCAGGCAGTCACATAGTTGAGATACCAATGCCAGAGACCTGTGGTAATGCAGTGCCTTATAAATGAAAACAAAGCAAACCACGCAAACCCTCCACATTTCCATAAGAATATGTGAAAAATAACAGCATAACTGAGTGTTGTCTAACACAATGATACCAGGTAATTTTCTTTTTGTATGAACACTAGTGCCAATTTAAGCAGTCCCTGCTCTTTGAACCCTCCCCAACTCCTGCAACATTAGCATGGGGTTTTAGCTACACAATGAACCAGAATGAACCAGCCTGGGAAACAGATCCACCCTTAAAATGTTCTCATAAAGAAAAAAAATATTTTAAACTTAAATTGGTTTCCAGTATGATGTTGGGCCACTATTGCTCAAAAGCTTTGCCGTGCAAAGGAGCAGGAAGAAGCAGCCAGGCCCAGAAAAAGAACTTTTCTGGTTTTTATGGCACCAGTGCTAACTTATGTCAACATAGAGTTAATTTTAGCTGTGGTTGATTGAAGAGAACGAGAGCCTACAGATTCTTACAGGTAAGGTGTTATGTTGCAGGTAAATTATAAACTATAACGGAAACAGTCAGTTATAATTTCACTATTACTCTTCCCCATCCCTTATACCAATTACAGAGCTGGGGAGCTGGATTAGAGGTCCCTTCCAATTCTGACGATTCCATGGTACAGGGATGTTGCAGCTCCCGGAAAAATTACTTTAATCAGTAGAAAGCAACTAATTCTGGGGAATAACTGGGTTGTTTTTCCTTTGAACTCTGAGCTCAGAGACCTTGTTGTTAGGCTTGATGGCCTTTGCAGGCATGAGATACAGTTTCCACTGAAAACAGCTCTTCCTGGGAATTGCAAGCTCGCTCTTCTACTTGATGTGACAAACCTGATGACTGTAAGAAATGTAACCACTCCATGATAAATCAATCATAACTCTTTTGCAGATACCAAAACGTCCAAAGACTTTTTATAGTGGGTCATGGAACATTTTGTCCCACCTTCACAATATATTCTGTCCTACAGCTTGGTTTTATCTTTTTTCCTCTCTTCCTCCCCACAATCAATTATCTCCTAATAACTGACCCCACTGAAGATTAACTAAATGTTGAAAACAATTAAAATATTTCTAACACAGACCTACTCTTCACCCCCAGGGTGCCCCGGACCCTTCCCTTGGGAATAGCACTGGAGTTCATCCGATCTCAAAGGGAGAGGAAACTTTTACCCCCTGTAGTCTCACCTGGTATAAAACTCACCAGCTCTCCCAATTGCCTCACCAGTAGATCAGCTCCTCAGCAATGCTCATACAAGGGCAGGAAACTATCGTTTGGGATGGGTCAAAAGGGAAACCAGAGTCCCCACCCAGCTCAGCCTGAAAGCTGCAATGGAAATGCAACTTGAAGCTCCTCATCTCCACCTCCAATTGTTTGGCTACATAGGTTCAGGTCCCCAGTAATTGAGGACCTTTTCAAACCAGGAGTCTCCTGACTCATGAGTCATCCTACACTTTGCTGAGTACTTAACTCCATACTTCTCAAATCAGCTGAATGAGTTTGATGGGGGGTTTTTTAGTGTTGATTATCAGAAAAAAACCAACAGCAACTGCATTTAGAGAATAAGAAATAAACCAAACCACACTGAATAGAAAGCCAAATTTGAGCAGAAGATAGAAAAATGTTTCAGTTACTACAAATGCGCTAGAACAAAGTTCAGCTAGCTCTTGCTCAACCTGCTTTTTAAATTTATTTTCCCACTCTATCCTTCTCTTCATCTATCCACTAATCAAATTAACCTTAATTCAAATTTGCTCCCACCTTCTTTCCTTTCCACACACATAAAATGGAAATGAATCATATCAATTTAGTGGGAGTTGCTTTCTCCAGCTCAATTCAATGGTCTTTTCATTCCTCTTCAACCATATCTGCAGCTTACAAAGATTCCACGTTCAGGTTTATTTCTCTCTTTCATTACATTTTGGGAACAAATCCTTTATGATTCAGTTTGTTCAGCCTTTTCTGAACAATATATACATATTGTCTAGTATATGTAAAGTATACCTTTCCCTGTTGCACCAGATAGCTGCTTTAATAAGAACGAATAAACTTGGAGGTATGGGAGCGGCAGAATGGATTCATTGGAAGAAAAAAACAAACAAATAAACAAACAAAACTAAGGCCACCACAGATTTTAATCCTAGTTTAAATCAAGGTTTTCCACTTGCTTCCATCTTACATTTTAACAGCAGCTGCATCCTACATTCTAAGCAAAGGCACATTTTCGCTGGGCGTTAAGTCAAAATGATAAATACTGTCTTTTAACCAATGTTGGTAGGTTTTGCTGAACAGGATGATACATTGCTCACACTTATTAGTGTGATGATAAGGTGTGAAAAGATTAACTGAGCCGAGAAATGGACCATTCTTAATCCTAGAAGAATTAAGGAAACTTTGAATATCCAGGGGTTTATTTATAATTTACAGGAATTTTTATTTGTATGTAAATTTAACTACAGTGCATGAAGCTTACCTTTCTGATTGTTTATTTTAGTATTGTTTAACTAAAAATAGGTTATGCACTTAAATACTTGGTTGCTTGTTTTTGTTGTTTTGGCTTTTTTTACTTAGCGTGATTTTATTATAAATTGTTTTGGGAAAATAATCAGTAGCAGAGAGCTAAACTTGGTTTTGTGTTTATGCTCAAAGATTCTGGAAGTAAAATACCTTAACTCATACTTATTCTTTTATTTAGACAGGAATATAGGAGACTGAGTAACTTACAAAGCTAAGAAAACATTTTGGATTTCAGAAATCAATTAATTGAGATGGTTGAATAAGCTGAAATGAAGACAGTATTTCTGTGCATCTATAAAGAATTTGCTACTACTGCTAAGAATGGATTAGTTACTTAAAATGCAGGTTTACTTAATCAACTCATGACTTATTCAGTGATGTAATTCTCTGGCAGAAAAAGACATTATTTTATACTTTTCTGTACCTTGGTAGATGATAAAAAGTTCAGTCTTTAACAGATGTATCATATTTTAAGTACGTTTTTCAATGAAGTTAAATACTTATTTAAAAATACACCCAGCAATACATGACATATTCAGAATTTTCTATTAATCTGCATCTTGTTTATCTAGCATAATATTGTTACTCTCATGTTCTGTCAATAAGATTTTTTTAGTTCCTCACTCAGTTCTCTTACAGCTACCCGAAACTTACTATATCTGTTAAATGTTATTACTTCACTGCCTAAGCCTTTCTCTCCAGAGAAAGAGAAGTTATAGTAGTAAACATTGGCTAAATTAAACTCAGACCAAATTCTAAATTTAAAGAACAGTTTCAGCCAATTTTTTAGACTAGCAGTGGGGATCTGCTAATGCACAACAGCTGGGAACAGCTATTTAAATCTAGGAAATGAACAGTTTAATTAGGGAAGTATGTTAAGGAACACGAGGAACCCCAACTACAGTATATGAAGATTCATTCAGATAACCATTTTCAGATATAGGAATCAACACAAGCTTCTATCACATATTATTATGAAGTGTATTTGATACACGTACACCTTTGTAATTGCTTCTGGCTTAAGAATGTGCATACATACATGTTCCAGACATGAAAAAACAAACTAACAATTTTTTCAATATATCTTAAAATTGTTTGGAAAAAAACATTCAGTCTAAAGGACAGTTTGCTTGAGTATGCATTTTCCACATAAGTAAAAGTAGCAGGATTGGCTTTGCATTCTTTTAGAAAACAGAAGTGGATACGCTACTACTTAGCAAAGCACAGCATTTACTTTATTCTGAACTGTTTCCAACAAACTCTCCTTAATGGTGGATCCAAGCACAATGGATCTAAGGACAACAGTATGCTTTCGTATTTAAAGACTGGTGTCAGACCGAAGGGTTAAATGTAAATATATTCAGTTTCAACCACCGAGTTTTACATTTAGTGGTGTGGTTCTATCATGCCAACAGAGCTTGCAAGATATTTTGCTGACTACCAACAATGCTCAAAATCAACAACAGAGAGCTTACTGTGACACCAGAGGAAATCTAAAAAAATGCTCAGCTTGGAACCTCCCAAACAACTTGAAATCCTGCTGGTAAGCACTTAGTTACACAGTTGATCCGAAAAGTTTTTAAAAAAAAACAGTACAAGAAGGTAAAGACTAGAGACTATGAGAGGGTCAACAGAAAGGAACAATAAAGAGTACACTCTGAAAAAAAAAGAGCATTATTTAAAAGACAAATCTGCACCCCTTGCTGTGTTCAGTTCTCAAGGTGGAAGAATAGATGGCTTTTTTTTTTCTAAGTGCTTAAGGAAATAATGTTTGAGAATAAGGATTCAAGCAGAAGGGGAGAAGGAACACTGTGAAAGAACCCAAGTAAAAAGGAGGTGAGCATTAGGATAGAACAAAGGATACAAAGGTTGCACGTAGAAAGTACTGTACAGCAGTAGTACCATCAAAAACAGACAAGCAGGTGACTGTTTAGCACTGTATGCAATAACAAATCTGAAAGTGACTTGGAGTAGAAGGTGGGAGTAAAGCGGCCAAATGAAAAAGCAGGAAAAGCACTGCAGACGAAGAAGCGGGCTACAGCACTGCAAGCATAGCTGTTAAGATAGTTGCCTGGCCAACAGTACTGTGATTTGAGAATCTAGCCACTAGCTCCTGGCTAACCTCAGTCCAGACTCACAAAACATCAAGGATGTGCTTAAGCCCCAGTGAAGATGACGGTCCAGAAGTTATGCTCAGACTACTAGTCACACTCTGACTTCACTGAAGATGTGTGTAAAAATTATTTAAGCAATTCTGAAAAAAATTAAATGAGGAAAAGGGTCATTTTGAGAAATGGCACAACACTATCATTTAGCTTTTCCCCCAGGTTAAACAAGAATTATTCCTGCAGTGGAACTTGACAGCACAGAAATTATCCTCCTCTCTAAGTATTGCCTTCAAGAAAGGTGTTGTTTTTCCTCAAGAAAAGTGGCTGGATATTTTGAAATATCTTTATGGTGCTGCAATATATTCTTCTGAAGATGTCCTCCCCCAGCAATTGGTCTAAGGTCTGAATTTGAGTTCTCAACATAAAAGAATGTTTTTCATTATTTGCTTTGCAGTAAAATCCTTACTGTGATTCCCACCTTACAGGTGCAGTGCAGGTGTAAACAGGCAGATAGACAACTGTATTTCATCAGACTTTCCGATGATCTGGCACTGACAGAGATTTAGGTACCTTCCAGTAATCTTTAGTGCCTTGTTAATTTTATTATGAAGATTATGAAGCTTTTTTGAGCAATATTCCTCCACAGCACAGTGCATTTTGAGAACACAGTATTTTTGAGAGGGTTTCTCTGATCCTAAGACACTTTAACAGATTATAAGCAAACAAATTCTTCAAGCCAAAACAATTACACGAAGAAAGAAAGTTTCCTTGGGAAGGAAATGGAGGAGTAAGATTCAGAAGCCTTATAAAGTGTCTGACTGAGCCTCCAAAACAAAACAATTTTTTATACCACTGAAAAAACAAAAGAGCCTTGCAAGCAATATTTGCCACCTCTCCACATACATCTGCTACCACTGGGACCTAGACTTTCTTTGAGTGGATGTCTTAACTCAAGGGCAGATTTTAAGGAGCTACTAAGTGCTAGCAGTGAAAAAGTAATCAAGCACTCTGATCGCTCTTAGAGGAGGTTGCTGACCTGCCTCAGACAGCACCACAATTACAAAGCATCCAGAGGCCAATTTATTCCTTTTGAAAGCTGAACGGAAGAGTGAGAAAGAGCTTCTTCAACACTTTGTTTTGTTTTCTATGAAAAAATTGGAAAAATATGGGAGAAGAGTACAACACAAAACTAGTTACAGCCAGATGTTCAAGCTGAGAATTGATTTTACTGAGAATGAAGAGAAGTCCTTTAATGGCAACTTGCAACTAATTGTTACTCATAGGGTGCCCTGCTACCTGTTCATCCTTGCTTTCTTCCTTTTAAGAATCTTTTTAAAAAAATTTTTTGGGAAAAAAAAAAGAAGTACACCTTTTTCTTGAAGTTCCCCTCTGTTTCTCCCCCACCTCTGTGCTGGCATAGTTATTGTGCAGATGCATATTGTACCCATTCAGAAAACTAATTCTGCTGAGAAGCAGACCAGGGTAGTATTTATGTTTCAGTTGAATTTCTGGACCTGGTTCACATTCAGACATAAAAGCAGATAAACCAGCACAATGGAAGAGAATGCACTGGGAAAAAAATCCCCCAAAACCAAACATCACCTTCCCTCTTACCATTCCTGCTGCAGTACTAACTTAACACATATGAAAACTGCAGCCTAACAGTCAGATGGGGGAACACTAGTTTTATATTGAAGGAGTAGGGAAATATGGGGAGACTAATGGCCAACACCACTCCTACCCCTATATAAACCCCCAAACAATCTGATCATTATCACTCACAAAGCGAGTCAAAAGGCCACCTGTCTTTTCATGGCTAGCAGCTTGTCCCCTACACAAACAGCAATGGACATCACGAGAAGATGGGACTCCCCACAATGAACTCCTGTTCCACATGGTTCCTTGTTCCTCTGCTTTAGAACAAAGTGTCCTAAACCTCATCAGAGCAGGTTGTTCTGCTGCACATTGTCCACAGAGCTGCCTCCAGGGAAGCATCAAATGCAGGATTAGACTGCTGTTCTGTAAGACTGTATCAAATAGGTAAATTGATGGGGGGTTGCCTTTGGCTTATCATTTCTAAGCATCGGCCTGACCTTGCTCACACTGGGGCAGTCCAAATCAGTCCTTTATGTTGCTTTGTTTCTCATACCGGGGAAGTGTTTAGATGTATGTTGGTTCACAACAAAGAATGAGAAAATCACGTGTCTGAACCATAACCTAGCATTCTTCTAGAACTGTATTTCTAAACAATTTTTTGGGGCATTTTTAAAGCAGGCTTATTCCTGGAAATGCCAACGTGCAGGACTGAGTCATGCACATCACTTGTGGTTGTTTGAGAACTGCTTGCTGATATGAGGAGCTGTCAAGGTATTCTCAAAGTCAGCAAGGTGCAAGCAAAAAGTACCAAGTCCAAAATGCACGGAGTTCTTTTGATGTATGGCATAAATGGGATATTTGTGAGAAACATTTGTGCTTGAGTGTTCTTGGGAATATGAACAGAAAAATTTACACATAGATAGCTGTGAACAAAGGACTCATGTGAAATGTGGTTCTCTGAAGGGTTTAGAGGCCCTGAGGTAGAAAGTGATTTAACTGATGACATCAGTTTTTAGCATTTGCTTGGGGGACGTGTGGTGATGTGCTCCTATCAATGTTCTGATGTCTAAGCCTTTCCATCAGTGGGGCTTTAAATTAGATCTCGATCATCACAATTTGAAATCCATCAAGGCAGAAAACTTCTAGTTGTATAAGAAAGACCAATTTTTGTGTGGTCAAGTAATTTCCAAAATTAACAGCTGAAATAGATTGGTAAGGAAGTGAAAAAGATTAGAAACTGACAAAAATCCTCTGGTTTTATTTCCATATATCTACTAATGAATATACCTCCCAAACAGAAGATCTTACTGTTAGAAGAGATGCAGCGCACAAGCACTGCCGCAGCTGGCAGTGAATACACAGTTCTGAATTTATGTGTTGATTAGCACTATGTACCACAAGAAAAAAAGTAGTCTACTGTCTAACATTACGGTCAGCACCCTCAGAACTGCTATTACCAGGACAACAAAGAGACCTTTCTCTTTCATACAGTTGCTTTTCAATTGCTCAGCCCTATTATAAAATCTTGTGCTTTTACAAAGTAGGCACCAGAGGGAGACCTGCACTTCAGTTCAACTATGAAATAATGCTGGCAGGAGTCATTCAAAAGTGGACAATCAAAGCCTCTTGGCCAATATACCATAGGTGGTTCCAGGTGAAATTGTTGCTAAGAGGAGCACTCAGCTGGTGCTGGCAATCTTCTCCGTTTTAATGGCCAAAAAACCCTAAGAGTGCTCCATGAAGAAAAGCAGGTTCTCAAATTTCAGTCTGTAGACGAGCATACCTTTAATTGGTATGGGCATAGCTGGGAAAGACCTGCTCTTTGCCACCCAAGACCTCAGCTTATCATCACATCCTGCTGATGGTTACCACTTCTCAAATCTTCTGGCTGAGCTGCATATATAAGAACTCCCTAAACATGTCAGTCAAAATAAGCTAGATCAGCTTAAGTAATTTAAATAACAAATCTTTCCTAACATGGCTCAATTTGACCGAATTGGATTAGGGAGAGCTCCCATGAGCAGCTCAGCTAGCACACCAGAGAGGGCAGTAACCCCAGGTAGAGGACAGTGATGAATGCTTTGAGGTAGACTTGTTCTTCCATTGACAAAGCTATTGCTGGAGGAGGACTGCAAATATAGATGTTGTAGGCAGGTTTCTATTGTTTTCTAAGCCTCACAAGAGACAGAAAGAGAAGCTATATGGACAAGAAATATATTATTCTCTTAAAAACGAGTAGTCTCAACTTCAAGTGGGGAAAGGCAAAGGGCAATGGCTTCTAGGAAGCAGGCAAGAGTCCAGAAAATAGATCCCATGCACATGGAGTGAAGCATACTAATTGGAATCCATATATACAAATTAAAATAAAATCATTACTAAGAATGATAGGTCTGTTGGTATGGAAAAATCTATTGATTCCTTACCTATACAGCTGGATGGAAGGTTTATACTTATGATGATCAAAAGAGTTATTGATGAACACAGAAATGCTCATTAGATATAATCCCCCAACACCATAATTTTTCTTATTATCCACAGGGCAAAAAGCATCAACAAAATCATCAGCTCCTCATACGCATTCCAAGTTAAGAAAATCATTGAGCAACAAAGATTAAGGACCAAATTCTAGAAGGAAATCAGAATTTTACTCTATTCTCTTGTAATAAAACAACAGGCAGTCTTAGTCAATACATTTCTGGAAAGTTTGTGTTTTAACTTCCAGATTGAGAACTGGGATTTAGATTTTTAAGTAGATACAACCCACATTTTTAATGAACAAATTCATTCTAGATGCTTCCATCTACAAATACAAAACTGTTGGTATTTCAACTACAAAGTTATTATACCTGTAATGTAACTTTGCATGCTACTCTAAAGGTATTTCATCATAGGGGAGTTGGTAGTCAAATAATCTGAAATTTAGTTTCCTTACAATGTCAGTCTCTTTCAGAATTATACCATCTCCAAAGTTGCCAGCAGCTTCTGACACTCAGCAGGTAGAACTGTCCAAGGATGTTTTTCCCACAGCTGCTAAAAGCAATACTCATGGAATTGCCAAGTTTAAACTGAACTTGCTCTTGGAGAAAACCCAGCCTCAAACTAACCCTATGAAGTAAAAGAGGAGAAAAGAAAAAAAAGGTGAGGCGTTACGAGGGAGAATAATTTTCAGATGGATAAACTCCCTACACTGACTCTGAAACCCTGAATATCAGTGTTGGTAGGGAGAACACTCAGCTAAGGAGGCAGGGGGAAGGCAGAACATCAACATACATTGCCTTGGAATTATGTGGGAATCTCTAGCCCTCGAGAAGAAGGACAAAGAGGAGTCCCTAAATATGTCAGCACCATGGTTGCTCATGGCTTACACTTCTCTCCTGGGAGCACCAAAGGGGAAGTACACCTTCCCACTGAATTCATCGGAAAGAGTACATTAGCTGTGCACCTTCTAGTTCTCTTTTAATTACGACTGCAAACGGTTTTCTTCCCTGACCACAGGACCCACGATCCAGTCTGTGCACAAATTAGATACAAAGAGAATTAAGAACTCACAGGCAACCATAAATCTGGCATTTCCTCAATCTAGAGTGTTTGAATTTGTGACGTAAATAACAGTGTTTTTATGATGTGGTATAAAATCTATAAACAAAAAAAAAGGAAAAGATGCTTAGACAGAGCCCTTGCCCTAGAGACCTCACAATCCTCCTTCTTGCAGGGGTGCAAGAGTTTTATCAGATCTATCAAATATATACGAACAAGGGGCTAACCTAAATGTGGTTTGTTTATGCGCACATGTCTTTATCAGGCTTGCAAATTTAATTAAATTATCTCATAATTTGGTGGGAGTTGAACTTGAAATACCTTTGGTTTGGGTTTTTTTTGCGCTAACACACAAGCATTGCCGGTTAACTATATCACAGAACAGACTGGGAATAGTTTCAATTATATTGCATCTCCTTTTTTTTTTTTCTTTATCAGTCAAATAGTCTTTCTAAGAAGTGTCAAATTAATTATTTAAAAAGTTATGGTGAATGACCAAAATGTGCCCTAACATAGGGAATGTTTGTGTGTGTGGATACACACCCTAGTTCATTTCCATGAATAATATTCAAAAGTCTGGTCTAATCATCAAGCAAGTTATCATGAAATTTAGTACATTGTACCTGCCTTCCATTTTCCCCACAAACCCGTTAGCACAAGCACAGGGAACTGGTGGAAAAAAGAAGGATAAAGAATAGGCCTGACCAAAGTTCACCATTTAGATAGATACAGTGACTACACTCACTAATTGGAAGAGTGGAAAAGAAACTAAATTTACAGAGCTTTGTACTCTGTGCAATTCACAGTTGTTTCTCTTATTTGAGTCATGTTTTCCTAAAAACCGTGTGAAGCTAAAGCCACATTACAGGGAAAGGCATGGTAATTGAAGAGGGAAGATGCTTGTTTTCTTCCCAAAGGATGCAGTACACACTTATGTCCATACCCAGAGTAAACATAAACTCTGTAGCATGTCCCAGAGAAATCATATAGAATTTAGATACACAGTGGAGCATCTCAAGAGGCATATCACAAAATAACATCCAGAGATTGCCACAATGAAATACCTAGATATGTAAGCCCGTCTACTTATTAAGTCCCAGTGCGATTGTTGGTCCGGTTTTCTGGCAGTTTCTCATATGTAAGTGAAGCCCATTTTTAAAGTTAAAATGGATTTTCCCTGATACATCATTTTCCATCATACTGTCCTTGAAAATTGAGATATTTTAAGTCTAAGAAAAATGTAGGTCTTAAAAATAGTATTTCATTCCTTCAAATATTTTTTCAGTAAGATCTTAATTACATTACTAGCACATATTGTGAACTGAACAATCTTAACTTGCAAGACATGGTTGAGGCACAACTTCACTCTTAAAAAGCAGTAAAGTAATTCAGAGACCTTTATCATAATAAACAAAATCACCATTAAAATCGGAAAAACCTAGAATTCAGGAAATTAACTAAAGATTTTCTAATAAAGATTTTAGATGTTCATCTGAAAAAATCCAGGCAAGCTGAAAAGCTACATATTGAACTAAAATTCTACTGCAAAACTGCCTGTAAACTGGAATAAAACTTTTAAAGCCACAAAAGTGTTCAAGAGCAAACTTTTGGAAAACTGTTCCTGTATCATTCACAGAAACTAGGATTTTATATAGAGCCTTAACTTTTTTTTTTCCTCTTGATCATAACAACCTTCATTCCCCATGCAACTCCAGCTTTTAACCGCAGTTACTCCAATGTAATAGTGCTCCTGGAGTTTAACAAAACAGAACATGGCAGGTAATGACAACAAGAGACAAAAATCTACATCTGAACTGTTAAAACCAATACAAAAAGTGCACAAAGTAAACAAAAACTGCAACAAAGGGATTCTGACATATTAACCTCTACATTCATCAAAGAGTAAGACCTACTTAGTCTTTTTTACACTGTTTATGAAGTAAGTTGAAGACTAAGCTCAATAGCTGTGACACAGTTAAAAATAGCTGTACGGCTTAAGCATGGCACTCATACTGCTCCACAGGAAGAATTATTCTCCTGGTCAAAATATTTGCCTTTTCAATGAGCTGAACTTTCAGGTCATCTGTTAACAATGTAGATTCTTTCCTGTCCAGAAGAACTACATTGTCTCTCCTTTAGCAAATAGCAGGGTATTGTTCCCAGCTGGTTGCTAATTCACACAATTACTATGTAAAAATATTTCAAAATCCTATATAAAAGAGTATGTATTGCTCAGATAATCACATATTTTGATTTAATAAATCTCACACTTAATTCCTCTGCACATGTAAAATAAAATTTAACCTCATCTTTATTATATCCTATCCCCACATCCCCAACTCTCTTTCCCTTCTCTTTTCAGCATTCCCTTCAGAAATACAGACACACATTACAACTGAGAACAGGGTGTCTTTGATGCTGAAAATGCTTTTGTCAGATTTTGTAGATGACCTGTGTGAGAAATCTTTCAGTTTGCCTTCCTGTATGACAGATAATTTCACGCCAAAATTTCTGCATCGGGCCATTATATTGTGCTTGAACTAAAGGCATCTTTTTGGAAAAATTCACAGCTTTTTATTGCTGACCTATCCAGAACATCCTTAAATAAACTGTTCTGATAGATAACTGCCATAAGTTTTAGATTTATTTCTAGAAGAAATACACCTGAGTTCAGCTTTCATCTCCTGTATTTTGTCATACCATTGCCTACCATACCTAAAGGACTACTCCTTCTGAAATATTTGACCCATATAAGTACTTACAGGTCATCAGTTGCTTCCTAAACTTCCCTTCACTAAACTAAATAGACCGAGCTTCTCCAGGCTCTTCTTAATCACCAGAGTTTGTTCACTTACTTGTTTTTAAGGTTTTTAATTGTCCTTGACATGTTTTTCTGAATCTTTTGAAGTTTATCTAGGCTTTGAGTTTAAGATGCAAAAAACCCCCAACAAACAGGAGGTAATTTTCTAAAATTATTTCAGAGCTGTACAACAAAATGAATGCACACTTAATTCCACATTATATCCCCAAAATCCATACAAGAGACTGCATTGTGCATTTTAGCTACTGTCTCGTATCACTGAATTACTCTTTTCCAAAGTACTACTCTCCTTCCTACATGTATGATCATCTTACTGTCTAGACAGATATATTTAACCATATTAACATATGTTGAAATGATCCCCATTAACTAAGTACAGACCATCCTTCACATTTACTAATCCATCAATTTTTTGCATGTATGCATTGTACCAGATATTCTATTTTCCTCCAGATCATTATCCAAATCCTCAAAGCAATGGACTGTGAAAGACTTCTATAAAATCCAACATGAACGCCCTTCATCTATTACTGCTTTATGATCCGTCAATTAACCAGTTGGAAATGTAAGTATGGGCCATGTTGACTTAGCAAAGAGCTAGGTTTTAAAAATCAGAACACCATGCAGTACTGCACCAGGTGTCTTATGAAAGCTTACTATAACTATAGGAGCATCTTTGTCAGCCAAAATCTTTTAGCCTCAGAATAAAGAAATAATTACAGACAATTTCTAATCATCATGACCAGTTGTGCAAGCGGTGACTTTGCTTTCTTCAATTTTCTGCTAAGCAATTCTCATTTCAGCCTTTCCACAGTTCTTTCTGTGATCGTTATCAGCATGTCCAGTTTGGTATTTATGTCATATTCTGGCCTATCCTAGCTCATTTATACCTCTACAACAATTAAAACAAAACAAAATACCAATATCTTAGATATCTTCAGTTGGTTGGGTTTGCTTATTTGTTTTAAATCCTGACTCCTGTAGACCAAAGAAAAAAAATTAATTTTGTTTCTCCGTACCAGAATAAAGAAATATTTTTGTAAGTCACTGTAAATTGTGAACACAACATCCAGATTTTGGGCAGAGAACAACAGTACTTTGACTCACAGCATGTTTTTTAAAGGATCACAGAATAATATCTTTTGCAGTATTTCTGTCTCTTCTCAACTATCATTTTCCCTATCTAATAGACTCGTGTCACTACTAGCATTTTTTGCTCTCATGTCCATGACTCATGCCAATACTAGCATTACTAGCATTTCAATAAATAAGAGAATTTTCATGTTTTTCTTAATCCCATTGTTAAAAGGCTTATGATTAATGTCTGAAGCTAATAGCCACTACTGGTCATGGTATTTTTTCTGAATATTCATTCATTTGAATCTTCACCTCTGCCTTACCCTATGACTGTTTCATACCTATCCCTAATGACTTTTCATTGCAAGAATTACACAAGTCCTGGACAACTTTTAAGTAATACAAGTTTGAGACAAAATTATTTTCTTTATACTTTCAGTAAAAATTGTATTATTTTTAGGAAATTGCCCTTTTAGAAAAATTGATTATATATTCTTGTCAAGGCCTGTATTGGATAGAGTAGAATCAAATAAACAATGATAACTATCAGTCCTGATTGTTTTCATGGAAGTGATCTTCTATTTCATTTCATTTTTGTCAGAGGAGTAAAACTGAACAGAACAGAATTTTTTATACTCAGAAAAGTGTGATGAATGACCTTCACACAATAGAAACTCCAGGTAAATTTTATTAATGAACACCTATTATAACGACTCTGAAATAACAATGTATACTTTCATTGCATCTAGACATTTAAAGAATAATTCCTCTATCATAAACCCCAGGAAAATGTACCTTATCTCTATAAAAAGAAAGCCCTGATCTCTTAGAACTTTCTGAGGCAACTTTCTACCCTTAAACATAAATTTGTTTTGTTGCTTTTACCTTGTGAATAATCAAAAACAGAATGCAGTGTTTTAATCCTTGCTTTCTGGGTGTAAAAAACTCAGTGTCTAGGCCAGGCTTGTTGTTAATGCAATGTCAGAATTGAACCACAGAAGAAAAATGGAAGGAGCAACAATAAAGGCCTGATTTTATAATTTTATTCTGTTCTTAATAAAGTATGGTACTTAATAAAAACCGGCACAGTGGAAATCTGTCTGACATAGTAATTTTCCCATAAGTAGTCTAAAGTATTTACTGTTTGCCTTTGGTTTTGTTTTAAATACTTTGTTGGCAACTAAATAAATTTTAATATTTTGGCTTGAGTTTCCAGACAATGATCAAGAGAATTTTTTTGAAAACTGACTGTAATCTTGTTTTGTACTTTTAAAATATTTATTTAATAATTTGCATTTTTAAAAACCCAACCCTAAATGAAGGATCATTGCCAATGGCTGGCAACGCCATTACATTGTACAAGTTTAGAAGCAAAGTATAGCTTTTAAACTTATTGCTACATGCACCTGTTAAAACAATGACTCACCTGCATATACTTTCATGCAATTTTAATTTTTGTGTGCTACACCCTTGAAATAACCAATATTTTAATCTATTTTATGCTTTCAAACTGTATATAGATGCAGACTGCATTTGCAATAAGTATATTAAATCTTTTTAATAAAAGAAAATTGTCTTTTTAATGCTTAATAAATAATCCTGTCTTTTTATAATCATTTAACATTTAGAAATAATAAATTTCTTAATTAAGTATTAGCTACACCCAAATAACTGACAGAATATTTTTGTTTCATATAAACAAAATAAGGGGCCTACACATACACAGAACTGAGAATATTGGATTTGAGGCACTTAAACTACTTGGCTGCTTTCTAAATTCTCACTCAATTACTATCTGTGTTCCCAAATCCTTCTATAATACAGCACTAGCCTTGTAGTCTTTAGAATTAGTAGGTATTATTCTTTCCCAACCAGTTTTTATTTATATATTCGAAGGAGTTAAAGAGCAACACAGTTTACTTCCCTTATCAGTTTTCCCACCTTCACATAAACACATTCAAAGTGAAAATAATTTGTTCCTGTCCGTGAAACTGAAACCAAAAGTAATTAAAGCGTTTTTCCACCCAAAAGATATTGACAGCACTTATACTTTGAACTTTAAATCCATTGGAGGGGCTAAAAATAATCTTTATGAATATCAGCATTTTAAATTATATGCAGCTTAAAGTGAGCTCAACTATGAGGAGACATCCTGTCCCATCCCACTCCTGCCCAATGCCCACTCAATGGATAACAAGACTCCTAGGATTAAAGGACACTTTTAACTACTCTTGTATGTCACCCCCATCTTCAGGCTGGGTTTGCACAACAGCAATCAAGGTGGACTGGGAAAGTACAACCTTAGACAGATGCGGAATTTTCATTACTGGTGTGGCACACTAAAAGTAACAAAAAATTTAACTATAGCAGTTACAAAGCTTGCTGAAAGTAAAATTCAGGAAAGTGTTAATAAGTAGCAGTTATGCAGCACTGAGAAGTGGAATCCCAAATTGTTGCAAACATGACTTTTCCATTTTCACATTAAAATGGAAGCGTAACCAGCCACTAAACCCATAGAGCACAGCGCCCTCCACTCTCACTGCCGTCACCCTGTCATGCAGCCCCTTGTCGCCCGCTCCCCGCCTGGTGCTGCAGGGTGCTGTGTGACCCAGGGTGCAGTCCCGGGACACGGGCTCTCTGAGTCACCACAAACCAAGGGCAAGAAGCAACGCAGCCACACCGCAAGTCAGTCCAGCGAGTTGACCCAGCTGAAAATTAAACATGCAGTTTGATGGACTGACGGATTTTTTTTATTTTTTTATTTTCTAAACACAGCCAAGTCATTGCTGCAACCATCTCCCTACCCGTTTTTACTCCTGTCTCCCTTCAACCATGCCACGTATTCCTTCTCCTCATCTTCAAGTGGCACCTCTTGGATTTCATCCTGAGTCAGCCAGAAAACTGCCAAAAAACTATTTCTACAAAAGAAGTGGACAGCCTTCAGCTAGACAGTCTTCCTTAAATAGCATTCACCTGACCCAGTGACACAAATCAGTGTTGGTGCAAAGGAAGGGAGAAGAAAGAGTAAGGAGCTTGCTGGAGGAGGAGGCACTGGTGGGAAGCAAGGCCAGCACTTAAATTTGCAGCACTTAAATTTGCTTAAGCTGTAGGGAATGGAGCACTCAGACTCCCAGCTGAAAGCAGACATGGAATAGTCTCCTTCCTTAATATTTAGTACATTTCAAAACTAACTTAAACATTACACCACTCAATGAAACATTAAGGGAAAGAGAGGAAAACTGACACAGGATACACAAACTTCTTCCCCTAGTCTCAGGGCTCGCTCACTGAGGCTGTTCACCTGTGGACATCACTTAGTAGCTCAACAGCTCCTATGACCGTCCACAACTGCTTTGTCACCCTGGCAAATATGTGTATGGCCTATACTGAACCAGACTGAGGATCTGATCCAACCAAATAAACATTTTCAGAGCCAGTGGTTTTTTTTATTATTATTTGGTTGTTTTTAATTATACTAGATCAATTTTCCAATCCTCTTAACACATGGCAAAGCTGCTGTTGTGGCTCAATGGAAGGAACAGCTGAGTAGTCTGAGGAAGGACCTGCTGAAGTCAATTATAAAGTACTGCCATCCAAAACCCTTCTGATATTCAATGTAAAATGAAGTAAAACACAACAATTATAGTTCAAAACCATAATTTGATCAGTTACTGTCACTCAGATAACAAACCTTAACTTCTTTCATAGTAGCTCAGTGCTGTGCCGAAGCACTTTATATTTCAACAGCACAATCCCTTAACAACATTCACCTACTAACACAGTTTACAGTCCCAAGGGAAGGTCTGTAATGATTGAGAAGTTGGGTATTATCCTGCATTAAGTTCAGAAGACAGTAGAAAAACAAGAAAAACCCTCAGTGCTTAGGAGGCCACATTGAAGTATATGTAACTTAACTGATGAAATTAACCCAACTAGCCTTTCTATGCCTCTTTGTAGAGAAAGGGGATGAAATCTGATGACCTTGTAGAGGAATTTCACTTAGATGGTCCAAATGGCCTTCTGGATGACTCTCATCACTGATTACAGAGGATATCAAAGATAACACTGCATGCTAGTTAAATACCTCTCTGCAGTTAGCCCCACCAAAACCAAACCAAACCAAACCAAAAATCAAGATAAAAGGGAGACAGGCTTGTCTGTGTCTTGTACTTGTAGCATACCTTCTCTCCATAAGACCCAATCAGCCTGCTCTATTTTATTCTAAGATGTTCTGACAGTATTTACTTGAGGCGGGAGGGTAGGGGGGAGGCGGGGGTATAAGAAAAAAGGCTTTATTCTGCTTGTCCTTTGGCTCAGGGATTCAAACTTTGTCAGGGAGATGAGCAAATGATTAGCAATCATCTCTGAAATATTCAGTCTGAGTGATATGCTCATTGCTAGACTAACTATGACAGAGGAAAGAGAATTATATTTTTCAAGTTTCAGTTGTCCTAATGATGAAAACCTCCACTTTCCCCAAGAATCCCTGCCTACCCATCTTTCCACAGAAGATAAGGCAGGTTTAGCAGGATATGCCTTTCTTCCACTACATAACAAAGTTCCGGTTCATTGCTCAGAAAAATAAAAACCATCTTTACTTTACGATCAATAGATAACTGATGCCACACTGAAACTGCCCTTTTCTGAACAAGTTGGATGGAAAAAGATTTTTTCTGGTGGTTTGGCTGAAAACACAAGATACAGGTATTGGGAAGACACTGGGAAGGTAGAGCTCAAACATTTGACAAAAAGGACAAATGAATAAAATTCATTAATTCCCATTATTTATGAAAATGTCCATCATGAACAAGCAGAAAAGGCAAAGGATGTTATTTTTACCTGACACTAAAAATGTCATAATAAAGCAAATTATTTTGTGTGCATGCAAGGAATCAGTTTTGTTACATTTAATAGCTTTGATTAGAGATGTATATGTTCAAGTGCAGAGGATTAACTTGTTTAGAATAAACTAGGTTGTAATTATTCAAGTATTTTAATAATTAATAAATCAGCTAATATTAAATATATTCAAATAGCACATAGCAGTAAAGACAGGAACTTCCCATTTTACACACCCATATGAGTAAAGAATGATTAACTAAGATCTTCACTTGCACTGAAAAAAAACCAAAAAACTTATCTCACACTATTTTAACTGTAATTTAACTGACAGCTGTCCATCATTTATTGTTTTTCATGAGTATCCAAAGGTATGAAGAACTAGACCATAACAAACAACTTGGATGTAACAAACAAATGGAGGAACACAACACAGGAATAGGTATAAATGAGTAAAGTTTCATCTGTTACTATGGGTGGATCAAGACCTAATGTACCTGGGGACAGAAATCACATGATGTCTTAGTGCTCATTCTGTCTCCTCACTAAATCCCCATTTAGCCACCAATGGCAGCAGAGATAAAATCCAAGGTACCATCTTATTCAATATGCTTGCTCTGCATTGCAACAGTTTTGTGGCAAAACTGAACTTAAAATTGAAATTGATCCTTGTAAAGAATTGGTTTTAAAGATAAGGTGTTATAATGATTTGTCTTAATACACATTTTTTTAAAGATCCAATAAAAGACAAGCAACCCTGCTATTAAATCTTTACTGATAAGAAAATAAAGAAGCATTGGCACAGTTTGCATACAACACATGTATCTTCCTGATGAGAAAATAAGCAAGAACTCAACTTTGTGTGGTTTTAATGATTTGTGAAGCAGTAATTTTTCATATCCATTGGGTTTCTGTAGTCATGGACATAAGCTAGCAAATCAACAACTGCTTGATACACTTCCTTCCATGTTTTAACACTCCTACAATGTTCTATCTCAAAGAAGCATCCTTAAATACAATACTTTCCATCTTCTCATTCACAACCTAATATTTTATTCTTGGGCAGTTTAAATAAATAAGCACAAATCTCAGGAGATCTGATGAGTACAATGTTGGAAAGAGGAAAAACAAATCAATTAAGGACCTGCCCTAATACAAGGAAGATGCCTCTAACATGAGTGAAATAGAATCTGAAACACTGATGGATCTTTTGAAACAGGACGCTACCTTATTTGCCATCAGCAATTTTTTTGTTGTTATTGATCATCATTCCTTGATGACCTGGGTAAAAATACCGCTTTTTCCAATATTAATTCTCTGGAAGTCATGCCTCTCAAAAGTCATATGAAATACACTCATGCTAGACTTCTGTATTATATTGTTTTATGGATATTTTTTTTCTAAATTAAAATGAAATAGAAACCAAGTGTCCTTTAGTCTCCCACTCAACACATACCCTTTTGTACAATCAAATCAAAACACAAAGTACAGAACACTAAGCATATGAACCACACAAAGAAAGGGACAAATTTGAAAACAATTTGTAAGCTGGGCTTTAACCTCCTCTAGCCACGTGCATACACTATAAACAACCCGGTGTGCACCAACAGTTTAAATTCTAAATTTGAAACTTCTGACATTGCTATATCAGAAGTGAAAATTGTTTGACTCCTCTAAAACTGCACTAACTTAAAACTTCCATTGCTCTCGGGATTGTTTGGACATCTATTATTCCCTTGGACATCTACGTTACTCCTTCAGCTGCAAAGGTTGGTGGTGAGCTGTTCCTATGGACACCTTGGTCTTGCAGGAGAAGAAGCTCTACAGCATCACTTTCAGGAAGCATTAGAAATTGTTTAGCTGGAAATGCTCACTCAACTGACTGTCAAGTTGCTTTGAATACCTCTATTCAGAATAACTATATTTGTGATCTAGTTTCACAGAAAAGTACACTAAGAACAAAAGCTCAAGATTTTCAGCCTGATGTTTTTACTTTTTTTCTGTTCCTTTGTTCTTAGAAAGCAGTGTTATCAGAGATCAAGTTTGGTCCTTATCTGTGACCCAAACAAGCCAGAAAAAATGCGCCAGCCTTGAAAACACGAGGGGTCATCTAAGAGTTACAGTATAGAGCTACGTATGGTAAAAAAACCTACAGAGCAAAGAAAAATGTTTTGTCAGTCTTCCTAATTTTAGGAAGATTATACGCCAGTATAATCTACTATGGTTTATACTTACACACACAAAATAGTATTAATTTCAAATTAATTCCTACAATTATTATTACAAGTCTACTCACGCAAAGCAGTTAGCTAGACTGTAATTTGGGATGTGAAGTCTCCACTGAAGACTTTGCAGGTATCTAGTGTGTGCACTACTGATGTACTTTAGATGTCACTCAGAGTTGGTGTTTCTGTTTTGTTTCATCACATACGCTAACAATCTCTTCTTGAAAATTAAAGTTCAAGTTAATACAGCGTATAGTAACAGCAATGTATTCAGTGGTTATGACTCAGAAAAGACAAATGACTTAAGCTCTACCATTTGAACAAGACCCCAGCAAGTGTTTAGAAACATTGTCAGAAGAAAAACGATGAAAGCTTAGCCCAATTATATTAGAATAAGTGAGTGACCTGGCAATCATATCATATTCTCACTTACACCATGCCCTGCCAGGATCAACAGAAACACACATGGCATCGCTATTCCCACAGAGATGCCCGCCTTCGCCTGCAGCCACGACCTCCAGCAAGTGTGCACAGGGAATGATGGTGAGCTCTGAACATCTGGGGAGCTCAGCTCATGCTGTTGGCATTTTAAAACCAAGGCTGAAATCTGTCTTCATCCCAACAAAGCCAGCCACGAAAGCTCCCAATGATTATCTCAGTGTCACTCTTCCCATTTTTTCCATCTACAGTAAGACATTATGGTCCTGTGACAGGAACTGGGATGCTGAACTGGATGGATCTTTTGCATCAGTACATATAGTCTTACATTCTTGTCAGTACGTATAGCCTTACATTCTCATTATTTCTTAGAGACACAGGTCTGTTAGTTTTAACCTTGTAAGTGACCTAGCCAGTAAAATATGATGGAAGAGTCACACTGTGCCAGCACGAGGTATACTTTATACATAGAACTGGGGAAAATCAGGTGCCAAAATCAAAACATGACAAATGAGCCTGATTTAGCAACTAGCCAAACGATAATCCAGCTAATTTTCCCAAAGTTACTTTGAATTATTTTGTACCCTTCATATTTGTACGTTGTTACTGGTAACAAAACATTATCAATATACAGATGATGTTTCACTGAAGAGCTGTGTTTTATGGAAAGAATTTCAAAAACTATAGATTTCTGAATATCCACTGAATACAACATTTAACACGTCAGTGTCAGCGAAATATTTTGGAGTTAAGATACACTCATTTCAACACTTAAGAATGTACCTCAATGGTTCACCTACATACATATTTATGAAATAGACACCTAACATTTTTCTATAATAAATCATCACAACATACTTCCCAGAACTTGCTTTAAACTGTGGCATCCCCAAACCAAAGCCAAATTGTTCCCTAAACCAAGCAAATTTCCATAAACTAGTCTTTTATAGGAAGTGGAGATGCTTAGAGAGGTATTTAAATTTCTTTGCAAAATGAAAATCATACTTAAAAAAAAAAAAAAAGAAAAAAAGTATATCTCCTTTCTTCCTTGTTTAGCCAGGATACTCAAAAAACCCCCATGGTTTTGATTCTTAGATGCTACTATGACAATCAGCAAAGACTGAACATGAAGACTTTACTTAAAAGCTGTGAAACTTTCAGAAACTGTGGGGGCAGAAGAGTTGGAAAGGCACAACTCCAAATGTGGTTAGGCCACTTAAAACACACACCTTATCTTTCCCCACAAAAAAAAATGAAACAAACAAACCATCAGACATAACATGGCCAAGAAGGAAGATTTGATCAGAGCTGTACTAATTTATTTTATGTGGTGTGATTATAAAATGTGAAGCCTCACTGAAGAATCACAACAAAACTGATAGCTACAGTAGATACTTTATTTCATTATTCAATAAAACAAATATATAGTTAAAAGATATTTAGTAAATAGTTCCTTTATTTTGCATTTTATACTAGCCAAGTGTCTTCAAAATAATTTAAAAATGCAAAACTATGGTTAAAAAAAGTTTTTTATTCATATTCATTCTATGTTTTCATACATACTAATAGATTCCTTGAATAAGATCTACAGCAGGTCACCGTTAAGGGACACATGTAAATCTTCTGAGGATGTTTATGAAAACAGTAAATATTCTTGCCTTTATAGTGTACTGAACTGGTAACATGCCAATTTTATTTTCCGCTAAGTAATATGGAAAGAAGTTCAAAGAAATTATTTCAAAGAACACAAAATTGTGTGTAAATATTAAAAGCCCATTAAAATCTGAAAAATACAGCTCTTCTTAGAGAGATACTACAGCCTTGGAGAATACATTTGATAATGAAAAATACAGACCTTTCATTTTCAATATATTTTCTGGACTAACAATATACTGCCAGAGAAAGCACACGGTATGTTTAATATGAAAATGTTTTTGAATGAATAGTGTTTTACTCAAAGATAAACAAAAACAACCCAACAACCCTGTATTTATTGACAATTACGGTTATCACATGCCATCCAGCCATGCAAAACCTCAAATGCACAGAAGTAGTTAACTTGTGTATCCCTTGCAAATACAGTCTGTGGAGCTCATGCTTCCAACAGATACCCCGAAATAATACATTACCCAGTAACACCAGATTTGGAGTTTATTACAGAAGAGTAAGAGTGGCATTACAGGCCTTCGTATCTGTTATATCCAACAGATCTGCACATCCAGTTATCACATATTTAAGAAGTCATTCTGGTTGTCAAAATTTTGTATCAAATACAGTCTTTACAGATGTGGAGTATTTATATGAGGGAGATGAAACCTTAAGTGTTAGTAACTTGTTTTTTCCACCACTTTGGCACAGGTCAGACACACTGCAGCAGTCAGCAAGAAATGAAGCTCTACCTACTAAGAAGTCAGAGGGACACGGCATCGCTGACACTGTTCCAGTGATACCAACTTTCCTGAGGAAAAAGGGGCTGTGGTGTGTCTCATTAAGTCTTTTGTGTCCAATAATTTATCCTCATTCAAGAGGTACTGAATATTGGCATAGTGGAGGCAACCTTTTGCAAGTGTTGTATAGTGTTGTAAGGTGCAAGTAATTATTCCGTAACTCTAAACGTGACTGGCAACACATCAGCAAATCTTCAATTGAACAAAAACCTCAAGAAATAAAATCATAGTCTGCTGTCAAAGAATTATCAGAGCCTCACATGCTTTCTGGATGGGGTATCTCTCCCCCTCTCCTGCTTCCTCTTCCTCCCATCCTTTTTTTTGTTGATGGACATGGACAATTCAAAGCGAGTTACACACACACACAAAAATCTATTTTCTTAATATATCTATTACATACACATGTATATGCATAACAGTTTTGTGCATAAAAGCTGCCAGAACATTTCCATATCTGTGAACCATTTGCAATCCTACACAGGACCCAGGCAGAACGTCACTCCTTTGGCCGCTGGTTTTGGAACTCCAGGAGCAGCCACAGGAGCCTTGCCTGGCCAGTGCCACCGTAGAGGGCAAGGCATGCCAGAGGAGCGCCCAGTGGACTCCGGCATTTCCCCAGTGGCAACAGCAGAAGACAGGCACCAGGCCTCCTTGGTCCTCTCTAGAGCTCTGGGACAGGAGAAGAGAGATAACTCAAGCTGGTAAAAAGCAGAGTGGCAAGGGTCGTGGAAAAGAGCTGAGTTTCTTGCACTAAACATGGTGGCTCCATTCCTGCAATGCTCTTGCATTAGCACTCTGGTTTAAAGAAGTGAAAGTCACCCTAGGGGGATGAATAGCTCATCTCCCAACTCTATTTTAAGTCAGATGTTTAGTTTTTAAGAGGTGGAAGCACACAAACAAGTCTGATGTAAATACCTAGTCTTGTTCAGTTGGCTAGAGTTAGTCAAGCAAGTCTTGTCTCTTCTGAAACAAGCAATAACATTTGTACCACTTGTCAAAATAAAATCTGAAAGATTCAGAAATTACAACTCAATGACTGTAAGACCCCCTTTATGAATAAACGTCTCTGATGTTTAATCAAGATCTTAGGAATCAGCACAACAGAAACGAGCAGCAGAAGATAGATCCCAAGATATTTCAGACTTCCTGCAAGACAAGGTGAATAAAAACAACCCATTTCAATGGGGGAAAAAATGGCTATTGCCCGAACAGGCAATTCTAATTTGTTGTTAAAAGCAATGTTTCATCAAGTAGCCATAAGAAATTACAACTCCAAGCTGTGCTTAAGCAAAACAAATGTTTAAACTTCCAAGAAAACACACGAAATGTGATGAATATTTGATCACTGCAGTGTTTCTAGGGCTGTGAGACCAACTTTGGTTTTAAGTGGGTAATTCTCATGCAGTATCAAATTTTCAACTAAATGACAGCATTTCTCCTTCAGCTTTCTGTACTCTGTCATTTAAAAAACCAGCACAGTAGCTGAAGAACAGCCCACAGGATCACTTTTTTTTTTTTTTAACTTGTGGCCACTACTGTATACATCAAGTTGAAATTTCACAGAATACACGTCTTTGGATCTTAGGTGATCAAACCTGATATATAGCCTAATGCAAGGCCATAGAACTTCAGCCTGTTGCTCCTGAAATTAGTTTCAGTTTGTAATTTCATGGTATCTGTATAATTTAATGTCAAAGGCTTTAGTTCAAAAAATAAAACCAAAAATCATCATTGGAAGTGAAGTATAACCTTGAAAATTCTAGACATGGGGATGAAAAAAAAATGCATATGCATTTTGTAAGACACTTGAAGAATTTAGGGGAAAAAAAGATGACATTTAACGTTCTATAAAACATACAAAAATGTATAATTTTGGACTACAGGACTTTAAATATATTAACCTGCAATATCTTAATGAAATCAATGAAGTTACCTTAAAACACCAGGTTTACGAGTAATGTCAAGGTGAAATACGGAGGGAAGAAAAGTCACCAACGCACAGGAGCATTTGCAAAGTTCACACACACTGTTTTGCTTGCTTCTTGGCAAAACTCAAGAATGAGTAGCATTCACTGCCCAAGCCTAACTATAGTTACGCAAATGGATCCCCAGTGGGCCATGTGTACCATCAGCTGTATCAGTAATTCTCAGAAGAAAGGTGGAAACATAGAATCATGGAATGGTTAGAGTTGGAAGGGACCTTAAAGATCATCTAGTTCCAACCCACCAACAGTTAGTTGTTTGATTACACACAATCTCCAAGATGCAGAGAACTTCCATGTATTTCCACTGCATTTAAAAAAAAAAAAAGATAATAAATTTTACAAGAAAAAGACTCTTCCGAACTCAGCATAGCTTTAGTCATTGTCTACCAACCACCATTTGGTACTTCTGACCTGCTGGCTAACACACAGCTGTCCTGGAAAGTACTTTAATGGGATCACTTCCACATTTCATCAAATAAATTTGTCATGCCAACCACAATCCAGGATGACTTCAATCCCAGACATCACTGCAAGGGTCTGCCAGAGGAGGTCAAGTGATCTGACTGTAGAGAGAGCAAACATAGTTTGCTTCCAAATGAATCGTATCGTACTTCTAATTACTCCAGTGAAGATGATGAGAATAAGCAACAATTTTTCAACGGGTGGGAACCAGTCAGAAAAATCAAAGCAAACTTGTCACAGCGTAAAAGAAAGTAGCCCTACTATTTGTCCAAGCAGGCAAAGAGGACTTTCCAAAAGCCACATTAACACTGACAGCAGCAGGCGCACACAAAGAAAGATGCCTTAAGATGTCAATGTCTATTGAAATAAATTTGGGGGGGGGGGAATGACAGCACCTTTTCTTAGATTTTCCTTTGTCTTGTTCACCAGTTTCTCCATGTCTGTCCACCTTACTAACATGTTGGCACATGAAGAATGAAACTTACAAACAGAAAAACTATGTTATTTGCCTCACCCATGGAGGTTGGCAACATTACTATGTGCTTCACTTTCCATCTAGAAAAACAGCCTCTTCAACATTTTCCAATAAAAGTTCCATACTGTCTTCACATCTTCTTCCCTTCCTTCCCTCCACCCCCTCAAAATATCAGGTAATCATTACCACAACCTCTAAAATGCTTGGGAACAAATGGCATACAGGATATACAGCCAGTCCAACAAAGTCACCCTTCCAGCCTATTGGTGTATTTCAAGGTTTTGATCTTTGAATTTCAATTCACTGGCCTACAGTTCAGCTCCCTCTCTCCAGAGATTATATCCAGAGTAAAATGAAAAATCATTCCACATACAACAAGTGAATCCATAAATTATTTTTTTTTCCGGGGGGAAAAAAAGGGGGGAACTTACCTTGATTTTTATTGTTTATAAGAGGATTTGTCATTTGTATTTTGGAATAACCATGACATATCAGCAGGAGTAGTTGGCATTCATACTTGCCTAACAATCGCAAGTAGATTATACACTTTTTTTCAATAAAAGATGCAAGATCAAGATTCAGAAGGAAAAATGGAGGTATAACAAATGGCACTGGATATCAATCACCAGATTCCAAGAATATTGTATGGCATGAATTACAAAGAAAATATCCATGAAACAGAAGTAAAGCCCCAGTCAATAATATGGGCATCTCACAGAAAGGTTTAAATTACCTAATAGTCAACATTCCGAGTCAACTTGCACTTCTGTACTTCCCAAATTAGTGTTTGCTATATTTAAATTATTTATTATTTTTCAGGCACGGCTACAAATTTCATTATAAGATAAAACTTGTCAAAAATGAACATCAATTTAGAAAATAAAAAACAAAAAACAACTGCAAAAGAGACAGATTGACCACATCCAAGTCCAAAAGCATCAACAATTTCAGCATCTCAAATTAACTTTGCACTTACATAATTAAAGAACGTGTCCAACTTTTAAAATAAAAAAGTAGTCTATCACTTCAGGTGTTTTGAGAAAGAGGCTTTTGCCCAACAGACATCACACCTCACCTGCCCAGTGAGGATAGCCACACTCAACAGACTACTGACCCTTTCACACAAGTCAACATTTCAAACACAACTTAAGACAATCAAGAAGAGTAATGAACAGTGGTCACTCTTAACATCAGCCCAATGTCCAGAAAATAGATATTTTCTGGTCATTTTTTATGCCTATCAAAAACGACATCCCACTGTCCATCTTTGATCAAATTCAGCAACATACAAAGAGCAAGTATTGGCCGCAGCACAGTCTATGGGTGAAACTCCAGAAACCCAACAGAACTTTTTCCAAAGTCAAAGCAAGTTTTTGGCAACCCTTTCACATGCAGCATGGTGCCTAAATTTCTCTCCTACTTCCAGGGATGATCCCTTCAAGATTGGCTTAAGCCACATTATAAGGATGGGGAAACTCGCCAAAGTAATTAACCATGATTTATCTGTCTTGGGAATACAGGCCTTTGGTCTTCTAGTCTATCAGTTCAGCACCTCCACTCGGCAATCAATTTGCTTAAAATATATGCCCAACTGGGCCACCTTTCCCTGACTTCTATGGGTCTGTTCACCCATGGCAGCCCAGACGTAACTCCATTAATGGGAGATACACATGCATCAACAGTACAGTAAGACATCTTCTGTCAAGTGTCCTGAAGGCTGTCTGTCTCTCTTTGACCTTAGCCTTCCAGCCTCTGGATACAAGTATTTTTTTATGGAACACTGCCTGGCTGCAAATTAACTATGAGATAAAAGCCATTTTTGGTTTTGGGTGGCCACTTCTTTACCCAAAAGACAAGAATGGCTCCAAAACAACAACGGCTTTTCACTCCCAGGGATGACTTCTTGTAAAAATAAAAACAAGGAAGTTAAATCCAAGAGAACCATAATGCTTTTCAATTAAGGGCAAGGATGTGAAATTGCCACACATAAGACAGGAAATTCAAAGTTAGACTGTCACCTCATTCCCTTCTTCACCCCAAAACCTCCCTCTCCCCTCAGCACACCCTTTGGCCACCTCCCAAGTGACGAGTGAAGGATGGCGTGTCGGAGCCTTAACTTTCAATCTTTTTGGCTTCCCTCGCAACCTTAACTGTATCGTTAGGGCACGAAGAGCCGAAGAGTTTAAATTTTAATATTTTGCATCAACCGCAGCTCGCTGCATGGCCAGGGCACAGGATGGTAGCACAGGACTTTGGTACAGGCACGAATGCCGGAGGAAAGCCCCTTCTGCTCTCCTCGCCCTCCCAACCCCCCCACCCCGGACACATGCAATAACTCGGGTTTGCACACATTATTTTTTTCTTTTTTCTTTTTTTTTTTTTTTTTCTTGCACACACATTTTGCACACCGCCGGGCTGGCACCTCGGCGTGCTCGCTGCCGGAGCGAGTGGCGGCTGTCAGCGCTGCTCCCCACCACCCAGCACCCCCCACCCCCCTCCTCCTTCTCCTTCTGGAGTCAAAGTGTTGTGTGTGAACGTGGGGGGGTTGGGGGGGGGGGGAGCGCAGGCCACGGGTAACACTTTGCCGTCTCCTCCTTTCAGTCACATTTCCGTCCTCCTCCGGCAAAAACTGGGGAGGGAAGGAGGGGAGGCGGGGGGCCAGGCTGGGCGGGGGGGGACGGGGACACACACACACACACACACACACGACACACGGGGACACAGAGACAGGCCCAGCGGGAAGGGGCAGCCGCAGCAAGTGTGGGTGACAAGGCGGCCGGGCTCCTCTCCCGAGAGAGCAACAAAAAGGCGGGTGGGGTGGGGTGGCCCCGGCGGGGCCGGGGGGGGGAAGGGGGGGGGGGGGATCGGGGGGGTCGGCAGGGCCGGCCGCTCGGGGGGCTGTTACCTCGTAGAGTTCCTCGGAAGCCATGCTTGGGGGGGAGCCTTCACAAGGTGGAGTTGGGTGCCGGTTTGGAAATACTTTGTTTCAGTTGGTGTCCGTGTGGCCTCCTCCTCCTCCTCCTCCTCCTCCTCCTCTTCTTCTTCTTCTTTTTCTCCCTCCTCGTCTTCTTCTTCTTCTTCTTCTTCTTCTTCTTCTTCTTCTTCTTCTCCTCCCTCCTCCTCTTCCCCTCCTCCTCCTCCTCTTCTTCCTCCTCCTCCTCCCTGCGCGTCTCTCTCCAGCGCAACTACCAGCTCCGCTCGCTAAATGCCAGTGAGGTGGTTGGTGCTGCTGCTGGCGGCGGCGGCGGCGGCGGCGGCGGGGCTGCGCGCACGGCAGCTGCGCAGCTCGCTCGCCCTCGCGCTGCCTCTCGCAACACCACCCCCCCCACCCCACCCCCCCCCCGCCCCGGCGGGCCGGCCGGCACGCACGCACGCACGCGCGCGCACACACACACACACACACACACTCTCACCCTCGCGCGCGCACACGCCCGCTCGCGCACGGCGGCGCCCCCCACACTCTCCCCCCCACCCCCCCCCGCCCCTTCCTCCTCTCCTCGCACCCCCCACCCCCACCCCTCCGAACCCGGCTGGGCTCGCTCCCTCCTTCCCTCCCCAGGAACACTAATCGAGCGCAGAGAGCGCCACACGCAACCACTCCGCCCCGGCTCCAGCCTTCCCCCACCCCGGCACCATCCTCCTCCTCCTCCTCCTCCCGCTTTGATCTCCCATTGTCTGCTCGGCCGGCGGGGCCGCGCCCCGGGGGAGCGTGGAGTGCACGGGGCCCAACGCGTGTGCGGGGCTTCCCGCACGCAGCTCCCCCACCCATCCGCCCTCGCTCGTCCGGGCCCCTCTTCATCCCACTTGGCCACGGACTCCCGGTGGTCGCCAGCTCCTCGGCCTCCACCGGCCTTTGCAGGAGCAAGACTGCAAACCCGCCTGCAGATGTTTCCCCAAAGCGACCTGGTGGAACACCTTGGCCAGGAGAGAGCGAAGGCCATGGGCGAATCTGCGCAGCGACCAAGAAGCCTTCGATGGCCATGGCCAATGGTCCACGTGTGGCTCGTGCCTCCCAACCGGCTGCATCTGCGATGTTGGGAGGGCCCCACTGATGCCTCCTGGGTCAACAAGAGAGTGGTCGGGTTGATGTCTTTCTTAGGTGCCCCGGTTTGAGTTACACCACCTGACTTCTTGCCACTTCATCTGTCACCTGGGGGTGCTTCACAGGAAATCACACACATAAGGTGCCATGTAGTTAACAGTTAGCTTGATGAACTGAAGACATCATTGTGCAGAGGTAGATGTGATGAGATAGTCCTTCTAGAGCAACTTCTGCAAGATGGCGTTTCTGGTCTCAAAAGGGCTGAAGGATGGGACAAAACCAGTGTTGGGGCAGGAGAGCTTTACCAAGTGTCCTATCATACCGAGGCTGGTGCTCTGGTGAGTGCTTCTCATTCCATACCACTCCAGGAATCCACACTCTGCCACTGAACAGCACAAGATAAAGCAGAGTTGATCATGATTGAGTAGTCAACCAACCCATTGGCTCAACTAATATTTGATCAAGATACTTTTTATTTTGAGGGGTTTTTTGCCAAAGTCTTTCAAAAGTGTTTCTGGAAAGCCAAGAAATTCCTCAACATTCTGCTTTGATAAACAAGTTTAGGACCGTTGTCCAGCATTGACTCGTTTGTGGGCTTGGGATGATTTATGTAGAAACAGCTGGAGATTCCTTTCTCAGACTTGGTTAACCTGCCCATTCTTTGTGACAAATACATCATCTCTCCCAGGTCAACATCCTTCTTCTGGAAAACTGCAGTTCTAGAATTGGACCACTAGATGTACATCATTTGTGCAGATAAAACATCTAACAATTTTCATACTTTTCATACTTTCCTCATTTTCCTAACTAGTCTATGAAAAAGTCAGAACAAATCTGTATTTAAACAACATCTTGAGATCTTCAAGAGCTAGAGTTCATCTTAGCGGTGAAGAAGGTGGTCATTCAGCAACAGTAACAGGATCATTGCCAGAAAGATTGGCCTATGTGTGAAACAGACATGGTTAAGGTCTAGGAATTCTGTCACTGCCTTCTGGAGGTGACCACTTAATCACAGTCCCTAAGATGTAGCCTGGATCCTTTCTGAGCTGTGCTCAGCATATCATTGTTGCTGTAGCCACCCTTTGAAGGACAGTCTTTTAAAGTAATTGGTACTTGTGTTTTAGCAAAGAGATGGCAGCAGTTGTTGCTGAAGGTGTGACTTTGCGTGCAAGGCATAAGGATAGAACATCTTAATTTGTACTAAGGGTCTTAAACCAGGTCACAGGCATTTTGATATTCTGGATGACTAAAAAGAAACACAGTTCATTGGTACTGCTCTATTTTTAGTACTTCAAGGAATCAACAAAAGCTCAGATTTTTTTCTAATTTTTAATGCTTCTGCCACACTCCATATTGCATCTTCAGTGAAAGTTCTTTCTTCATTGCTTGCATTGACATTAACTCTTCTTTGCCCTCTATTCTACAGTGAAAGTTAGTTCTTCATTGCTTGCATTGACATTAACTCTTCTTTGCCCTCTATTCTACCTTTTACCCTTGTTGCTTTATAAGACTTTTCAGGAGAATCAACCATTTTTTTCCAAAATACCATGCGACAGTGCTATGGTTCTGAAACACACCTGTTTTGTGACTGATGCCCAGGTTTTGCAATTGGATTTTGTTACACTAAGTTCCATGACAGTTTGCTCTCATCTTGAGTTTTCTAGAGAAAATCAAGTTGTCCAAAGCTACATAGTGAATTGTCTAGATCACCATTTCCTTCTTGTTTGTGAAGGTGTTTTGCACTTTCCTCATTGAGGCAGGACGTGTCAATTTTTAACAATATTTTGGTTGTTGAAAACAATCTTCCTGCCAGTTTCCTAAATGGCTTTACTAACATTGCATACCAATGTTTGTAATAGAGAAGTTGTATGGAATAGGAGCAGTCTAGGAAGAGTGGAAAGCCAGGACAGTTTGAGTTCTGACAGTGGCAGCAAATGTTTTTAGAGGTGCTTGGAACAGCCTCCACTAATCCAGCTTTGGGAAGAATCTGACAACATCAGCCAGACAGGAAGTTTTACTATACGCATAAAGTGCTTCCAGTTTGAAGGGGACAACTACCTATAATGTCAGTCCTGGTAAAGTCAGGGGGACAGTTGTTCTTCTGTTTAGCAGAATGAAGAATGAGTGAGGTACAGATCAGGGAATCAAGTTCATTTGAAAAGTCAACTCCATTTTGACCTCAGTGAGTGCCATTGTAATGTCTTTCAAGGTCTTCATAGATGGTGGAATAACTGGATTTGAAATAGTTGTGGTGCTAGGCCACAGCTGGCTGAAAGTTTACAATTCTGAAAATATCATTGAGGTCTCTATTAGGTGGGCATGCGCCTGCGACTCTGGGATTTGCTATAACCAAGGATTCACATCCACATTTGCTATGCAGATATTTATCCATAAGATCATAACTCTTGATAATAAGGTGACTATCAGTAACTTGTGATGAGTTATTTTAAGGTGATTATCTGCCTTTTAGTTTTGGGGACCAGATCTTGGAAACGAAGCATTTAGTAGTAGAGATACAGCCAGTGATTAGTTGAAGGATTTCAAAAGGTGGGATTGATATGGCTAAATGTGGTGGTCTACACTGCAGGCATTAACATCTGATCAGATCACCCAGTGCTGCTTTTTCACAGTCAAGGAAAAGCTAGTCAGTATAGTCAATGGGATTCACGGCATGCTTCATCTTATCCTAAAGCAGATGATTATGTCTGGTCAGATGAATAGAAGCCTAAATTTGGTTTACGCTGTTGACTGGATTTTTACTGGTTAGAAGTATGGCACCTCTTCTGCAACTGCATAAAGATAGGTGAAGTTAATCCTACTCATGTTTCTATGAGCCAGGCTTTCTTGATTGAAGACAACTGGATAATTTAGAACTCCATACTGGCCAAACTATGTTGACAGATTAGATACAAAATATATAACATCCCTTTGCACCTAATATTTTTTCTTTCCTATTTTCCTTTCTTTCCTAGAATCCTATTTTGATCCTACCTTCATGTTCCTCATCTTAGCACGTAGGATGTGGCCCATCCTCGCACTCTGATATTTTCTGAAATTGCTGTCCCTCTTCCCTTCCTCATCTCTTCTTCTTCTTTGTCTCATTCTCCCATCTTCTAAGTGGTCTGAGATGCCTTAAATTAAATTGAAGAAACAAAAATGCTAGAAAAAAGCATTTCTTGCAATCTGTATCTATACTTTCAACACAGAGCTGAAAACTGTTTCCTGTTTTGTAGTGGGGGCAGTTTAAACAGAGGTTGTTTCAAGCAGAAAGAAGGGTTTAGTTCTGTGACACATTGAGGAAAATTGGCGATCACCAGAAGGAACAACTTTTAAACAAGGTTCTTCAAATTAAAATCTAGAAGAGAGAGACTCCTGATTCTCTAAACTACTAAGACATTACTTTTGTTTATCTGCAAAACATTGACTTCTAGATTAGATTAAGATAGTAAAATAATCAGATTTAAACAACTGAAGAAAAACATGGTAATTATACTTGTAGTAATAGATTCTTGGTAATTTTGGTGGACTGACATAATTATGTCTAGCTCTTTAGATAAGAACGTAGTTTCATTCCACAAATTCTTGCTTTCAAAGAATGCTAGCAGATACTCCATTGTTTCCTTGTGGACTTCAATGATAGTCTCAATGTAATAATTTTTTTAGCATTAAAATTTCTTCAAAATCTGCCTTTGAAATGAATTTTTATTGTTACCCATCCTCTACCCATGTAGAACTGAGACATGAAATTAAATGTTGTCAGAGATGTCCATTGATTTGTGCTTTTGAGTTAAAGAGGCCTAGATTTAAGTACCTAAGAGAATATAGTACTTTTTATTTTAAAAGTAGCATTCTTATTGATATTTACTACACGTGACAATACTAGATGTTTCTGTAACTCCAGCTGGGTACCCAACTCAATCCTGAAGTGAGTTTCCAAAGGTATATATAGAAGCCATCTATGATTTAAATGACTTGCTTACTATGAAATCAAATTTCTGTGACAGAAGTAGGACTAAATTATAATCTCATGGCACAAAAAGCATGTTTTATCTATAGGACGTGATTTTCTCTTCCTGCATTCTCCTGCCTCTTTTGCTACCCACCTTTCTAGTCCTGCAACATGTGAAACTGGAATCTTAAGTACGACAGCCTCCATCAGTACAGAGAAAGAGACATAGATAGCCCTGGCTATGGGAGTCAATAGTAGCAGAGACGAGATTAATATCTCTTTACGTTCCTGGTAAATCTGTCTGCTACACGTCCCTGTTTTATTTCTAGAAGACACTCTGTGCCTTGAATGAGGCAAAAGCTCCGTGAGAGAGGCAATGCGAATGGCTGGTTGGAAAACACATTCATGGACAGTGAGGGTGTACAAGTATTACCTAACTTCTTTAAAGTTTATGTTTAAAAGCCCCAAACTGGCAATCTAAAATAGAAATAATCTTTTGCAATCACATTGCTCGCCCTTTCAGTTCACTCTATTGGTCACCAGCAGAGTTTAGATGTTTACATCCACATCAGAGATAAAAAGTTTTAGCTACTTCTTGAACTCCTTGCCTCTATTCAAAGTAGTGCTGTCTTACTGCTGGAATGCAGCTTCTTTTGCCTTGATGAGGATGAGAACTGGTTTATAAAACAGCTAAGAAAACAAACTCCTAGCTTAATAGTTGGGTTGGGATGGGAGCATGGAATGAAGCTGAAGGATAATTTTATCCTTACAGAAGACTTTAAATGGCTGATCAGCCATAACAGTTTGCTCATTCTCAGTGTAGTGATCATTATGAAGAGTGTATTACCTGAAAATTAAATTAGGGAACATCCTCTGCAGTTTTTGAAAGAAGGTATCATAAAATAAAGAAGTAGCAGGTTGAGAACTGATGTAAATTTAGGTATAGCAAAGAACAGTTAGCTATTCTTTGCTTTTCTCTGGAATCCGTAATTTACCTTCTCATGACTGAATACAGTTTTAGGGTGACTAAGTACATAGAGAATAGAGACAGATGAAATTCTGTTTTCATAAAGAGAACAGAGCCCTACAGGTTTTAAATGAAGTAGATATTCCAGTATAGCTCATGCAGGATATTTGTTCATAGAGAACTTTCTTTTCCTCCCCCAGTTATTACTATGGTATTTACGGGTTGACTTTTCCAGAGTTTAAAGATCTCCAGCATTTTTTTTTTCTCAACATGACATATTGAGGCTTTTAAAAATCCTATAAGCACTATTGTCAGTGAAGAGAATGTTAGTCTGGGTGGTAAACTGTTAGCTGTTTTCTGTGATAAGGACATTTGTAGATATTGAGAAAGAACAGGGTATTCCTTCTGATAATTGTAGAAAGACTAAAAACCTTAATTTTTTCTATTGAGATGAGAAAAATAAAAAGCTTGACTATCTTTTCTTCTTAAATAACTTAAAAAGGAGAAACTGAAAAATGCACAGGATGGCTATCTTTTAGAGAAAAAAATGCATTATTATTATTATAACTTTTGATCTAATGTTTGA
>JAOQGH010000012.1:67158801-67277858 GCA_025769975.1 Gallinago jamesoni
AATGTTTGAGTTTTTGCAGATTAGGAATGGGTCAGAGATCTATGTTTTTCTTTCAGTTTCAACTCTGCATTTTTCTGTGACTGGAAGAGTAATTTTACTTTAACATGGTGATGTCAAAATATCAAATGCTTGTTGTGATGTCTCAACTAGGGTTGCTGGCAGGATGTTACAGGTTCTAATCCTTTCTTTCCTCCAGTTCATAGGACTTCAACAGAACTTCTGAAGGAGAAGACAAAGAAACAAACACCCATGGGATCATCTGCTTAGGTCTGGTCACCTGGTTCTGTGCCTGCCTCTTGGAATTCAACATGCTCTGCAGCTTCCCCTCGGTGTTGGGAATATAGATGTAAATATGTGGGATCCAGTGCTTGATTTCCCTTGACTGTGTAGAAAAAGGTTTTCCTTATAGTGGATTAAATTTAGACTTTCTGTAGTCACCACAAAGTAGGATTATCCAATGCATTACAGTGTAGCCTCGTTCTACTGGTACCTCTTACTGAAAGTTTAATTTGTATATAAGAATATTATGCTAATCAGTTAGCATAATAAAAAAAAAGCAAACCTGGAAAAATCTTTTCACAAAACTGTGCAAACTGCCTTTCAGCAACAGGAGCAAAATGTCTGCTTGATTCATCATTAGACTGCATGCACATTTGACCATGGATTCAATATAGCCTGAAAAAATCGAGGGTTATCTTCTGTAAAGGAAAGGGTGCAAACAGTAAGGCATTTTTAGTGAGAGAATTAATGTCTTTTCTTGGAGGTGGTTCATGAACAGTTCATTTTTGGGTAAGCGTGTTCATGTCAGTATCTAGCTTAGTAAAAGTGTGACAAAGTGGAAGAGGAAGTGGTCAGGATGCCTTTCATTTTGTTTCCTTATCTTTCTCTGAAGTTGTCTGTAGGGCCTACTGATTTGTCTGGTGGTCCATAGATGAATTAATGGCCTTTTGCAACAATTGGGGCAATATGAAAGATCAAAACTGTGCCATGGCTTCTTATTCAGCATCACCATTGGATTTATTTCCATGGGATAGACCATGGCACTATGATCCTTTAACACAGAAGCCTAAGTCAACATGGCCACTCCTCTTGAATCAGTTTGTAAATGGAGGTTTTACAGCTGAGAATTAATGGATCTGAAATTGCAGATTCATGCAATTTTCATCTTTTCAGGTAGCCCCCACTAACAAAAGCTGACACATGGAGTCAATAGCCTTGTTGTTTAGACTGGCAGCACTGGAACAAAAGGCCTTGTTCCAGAAGTTTGCCTGTATTAGGATAGGCTGAATTCTACTGGATTTGCTCTGATAAATTTTAGCAGCTGCTAGCTGGCGATCTTTTGGTATTGTTACTCAAGTTTTGCTGTCAATAGACAAGGGTAATTCACTAGTAAACACCTCACTAGGTTTTTCCATCAAGCCTCTATGTTGTCATGAATTGTGACTGTTGTCCTCACCCAGGGAGATTGTGCATTAGCGGGGCATGGATATGTTTCTACCAGTCTTTGTACAGCAATGCAATGGGGAATGACTTTTCCTCTGTAAGGTCAAGCATTAACACAGACACAATGCCTGTCATTTATCTTGGTATTAATAACTTTATGTTAAGGATACTAGTCATTCTTAAAAACAAAACAAAAAAATTAATAAAACAAAATTCTCTAAAGTCATGTTGAATCAAACTGAAAAACTAACTAAATGCCAACCATGTTTGTACATTTATATCTGCTTGGCTCACCAAAATTCCAAAAGAGATGACTGCTGTAGTTTGGAAGGAATTCTTGCTGTGAAAAGTTTCCTACATCTACCATTTTTAGTCTTACCTTTAGCTCACTATACAGCAGTAAGGAAAAAAATTGAGCAAAGGAGAAACGAGGCCATTCCAGTGAGTACTTCCTCAAAGAGTCAAGCAGTTATGAAGGTCTATTCTTGGCACATCCCAATAATGTGAAACTACAAGAGCTATTCAAAGAAAACATGTTTTTCCTGAACATTGTTCTGGGAAAAAAAACCCCACCCTACAAACTGGATCTTTTCAGGTGAAATATTCTTTTAAAGAATTCATCAAGAAACATATATTCAACTTGAAAAATTGTAATCCAAATTGTTTAAAGTTAGCAAAGATAATAATGTAAAAGCATCTTGTACTAGAAAGTGTCAAGCAACATTAGCTATAGGCATTACTATCTGTATTTGCTATCATAAAACCAGTATAACATAGCATATAATGCACTCCCCAAAGATACAATCACACATCAGCGCAGGCATGCATAAACACTACATAGTATAGAGCTTTTTGAAAATAAATATGGGATTATTCTATTACTTAGAAATAGCATAGTTATGAATTAGTCGTACAGGTCATCTCGAATGCAGAAGATAACATCTCTATATATCTTATCCTAGTTCCATTTTTTCAATATAATACATACACTAGAGGACCTATTTGAAGCATATTTCCAAAAAATTGAAAAAACAGTATTGCAATTGTTATCTCTATCTTTTGAATCTATAAAGGATGCTCTAATTGACTTGACTGCAATAGCTCAAGATTCAGACAAGAAGACTTAAGAGCAAAAGATCTCAGAACTACTTAAAATTGTTTTTGTGTATAGAAGAGATTTGAAAGTGCAATAAAAGACTTTCTGCACCTACAAAGGCTGGCACTACCCAGGGGAACAGCTTTTTTCCTCAAAGCTCAGGAGAATGGCAAGGAAAAATACCCTATCAACTATCAAAAATATATCACAAATCGGTTATATTTCTATTAAAATTATTTTAAGCCCGGAGCAGGGAACAGTGATTGTTCATTGTCCTGGCTCTATTCAGAGAATCCGTCATGGGGAACATGTCAAGGAAACTGAGATGCCTCTACACAAAACAGGGGAAGCCAAGGGCTCAGGTCCTACTTCAAATCCCATTCTTTTCATTAGTTGAAAATCATCAGTAAGTTGCATATAATAAGACATACCAGATTTTTATGCTTTATGGACATACTCCATTAGTCAGGGGATAAAACTTCAAAGAGTCAAAGCTTTATAAAGCAACTCCTAAGAATCAGGAAACAAAATTTCGCTACAGAGAAGTATTCATTCTCAGGCAGAGAATGTCTCTGTATCCAAGGGGTAAAAAACTGAAAATGTTTTGGCTTTTTTTGCAGAGAGTTGTAAGTGTAAGAGTAGACAGAGGAGTCAGTATCAGCTTTTACCAGAATCCTAACATGTCATTTTCAATGTTACAGGAGTGACTTCACCTCTGGCTGCTCTCTGACTTGTCTGATCCTGGGCTTGTGTTTGTGTGCAATCTTGCTTTTTCTTTTATTTTCAGTCAGGAGGCAAGCACTATCTTGTATGTACTAATGCCTGTCATCCTGCAGATCTGACTGGTTTCAGGCACCTGTTTTTCTTTTGATATTGACAAACAGCTCCCTTAAAAGAAGGCATCTTTATTTAGCAGTTGAAATAAAGCATGAGAGAAAAGGGGAATTTAGAAACACCAAAGAGCCTAAGCACGTATTTAGTTCAATTTTGGTTAAGGTCCAGCTGGAACCAATCCTCTTCATAGGGATATTCAGGAATAACGTAGTCACACTGATAGTCATCAAATGGCTTCTCACAATTCTCCCCCCACCCCCAAGGACAGGCAACATCTAACAACTGACACCATCAACTCTGAAAGAGTATCTCAGCTCAAATAACCTGACTTACAGGAGTGAGTTTAAAAACCAGCGGGGATATTAATGGAAGTACTACGCCATTGTGGGAATACTCTCATCCATGGAAGGTTAACCCAGGTGGTCACATGTACATGTCTGTCACCTGGCGAGAAGTGAAGATGCACTTCCAGACCTAAAAGTCACGTGTCCAGTGCCTTATGTGTAGTATAGAAACAACTTATTAAGGACAGATCCAAATACAGCATGAAAAATTATTCAAAGGCACACCCGCATTTGTCACAGTCACATTCCTATTACATTGTGTAAGAAGAAACAATATCTGGCAAAAATAAAATAAACAGAGGCACATGAATGAAAGAGAACTGTTTGCAATACTTACACATTTATCTGATATTCTAAGGTCAGTTAAAATATGTGTTTGGTGTTATCATGGAAATGTCACATAAGGAAATATAATACTAGTTTACTTACAGAAAGTTGAAGAGGAGAACAGCTGTAAGTATGTCCTCAACAGAGATGAAACAATGCAATAGTTATTGAAGATAAATATGCGTATTTTCAAAGTCTTCTTTCCACCTTCGTATTTATTCTGTTTCATGGAAGTCTTTGCTACTTTTCATCATGAGTACTTTCTTAGAAACATGAAATACAATTACATTCCTGAAAATGTTGCCGTGAACAAAGTAAGTAGGTTTATTTTCTGTCCAGCTGTTTGAGGAGAATTTTCAAACCTGTCAGCCAATTTGGAGTCTCGGGGGATGGAGGGAATTTATGAAGGTGAAGATTAATAACCATCCTCTATGCTATTCCTGAGACACTGAAAAATATTTAAAACAGTGTTTGCATAGCTGTTAAGATCCTTGGGTTTTGAAGAGCTGCCCAAGGTAAGAATTTGTCTCGCATTTTAGGATATAAAGAAAAGAATTTTTGTTTTCAGCAGGACATAAACCTCTAAGTAAGACACCTATGCACATACACAGATTTTCCCTTCCACTACAAATAGTCTTCAGCACATAGACTAATGCCCTGCTGATTCAGGCTTGTTGAAGAAATGTAATTTCTATTTAAATCTTGTTAGGGAATTATGAATGTTTTTTTGGGAAGTAAAAACAAAAATAAAAAGTCCCCACATGGATATTATTTCAGAAAACAACCCCATGCCTGAAAAGAAAAAAAACCAATTCTGTTCCTCTGGGGAATTTCAAATTCTGGCCGTGAAGTGTCCTCTAAGGTAAAGGTTGGGAAGAAATTTACATTTTTGGAATTATTGTCAATTAGTAATTAAGCAACAACATGATTTATTTCTGAGCTTTCAACTAACATGCAAAATGTGAAAGATCAGCAACTGTGCTAAATGATAATTCTTGTCATTTCTTGGGGTGATTTTTTTTCTTTTTTTTTTTTTTATTACCTTGTCTTCTTTGGTACTAATCCTGTGTTCCCGCTGTTTGTGAAACAAATCCTATAATCTAGATTAATTTTGGCTTTGTTCAAATTTGTTCTCATCTCTTTTCTCCTGCATGCAACAGGATCAAGTGAATGGATCCCTACAGTTTTTCCATTAGTGATAGTAGTAATTAGAGATATAAAAAAGCCTAAGATTGGTCAGCTTTGACTTCCATTCAGAGCTGAACAGTCCTAGTCAGATTTCATTGTGAACAGAGCTTTCAGACACGTCTAAGTTTTAGTTTTGAGGATGTCTCTGACTCCTTGAGGCTCCATTTTTGTTTCCTGGCTTTTGCAACTGACTTTTAGTCTCCTTTAAATTGCATGAAATTAACTTTATCTTTTCAATCAAACGAGAAATAATAATAATAACAACACAGAACAAAAGCTATTTTTTTACAACTGTGATTTAAGGGATAAAAGTTCCAAATACTTTCTTCCTATTCACTTTAGAGTGTGGCATCTTAAGTAGGACGTGATGGTTGTTCTGATCTCAGGAACATAGTCCATTAAATTCTAGAGCAACTCAGTTACACTTCAAGATTCGCTAATGATGCCGTGGAAGCATACACTGCCACCATATTACATGATTTTTCTCAGAAAGCATATTTTAATTTAGTTTATAACTGCAAGTGGATTAAAGGACATATCTATTGTTTTTTTTACAAACCTAACCAAAGAATTAATTGTTAAAAAATCCCTTTCAAATCTAGCCTGGTATAGATAATTTGTTACTAAGAGTCTTTTCACACTGGCTTTTTTATACTTCCGCTATGTATGGAGTGACTTGACAAATATGTAATACAGATTTCCATCACTGTCCATGCTAGCAAGTTACTGTATACTTATGCCAAATAGCTTTGAATTTCTGGTTTTCAAACTGTGAATAATGTCAAATTTGCTCTTTAGAGATTTTCTGTTGATCTTTTATCTTCAGACATAATCTCCAAGTGCAGGTGGGCATGACGTGCTTGGTGATGCATTCAAACTCTTTTACCAGATAATGCAATGCATCCATAGAAAATAATGACAGTTGGTGAAGAAGCCTCTATGTTTTTTTCTGATACTTTTCCTGGAACCTTTGCTAATTCATTCTGTGATAGAGTAGTATCCACAGTATGTGGTCTTGAGTTACAGCTCAACAAGCCTGTCAAAGTCAAGGGTTTTTCCTTCTAATTAAGTGGGCGTTTACTCACTTGGAGGAACCATTCTGGTGGTGGGAGCATCTTCTCAAACTCACTAATATTCACAAGTATGTCCACCATCATTTCAGAGGGTCCCAGTAATGCTGACAACCCGTGCAGATTGGTGTAAATGTAAGTCTACCTCTTGCTCAAGCACTTTACAACTTCTGTAAAATTGTTTTCACTGTGATTTTGTTGTAAGCTTCTGTAATAATGATGTAGAGGGTGTTCTTTTGATCAGTACACACTCAGTTTCAGTGATCCCCGAAGGTGCTGTCTGCCACAAAATAAATATATTAAGTCTGTATCACATAAACCACATATATCACGTGTAACAGTTTCAAAACGGCAACATAATGAGCATTTTCCCCAATTAACATGCTAGTACAAGGCTCTGATGGAAAGGGATGCTAACCCACGACCCTGGCGAAGTCCTAAATATGACTTTTCTGGCAGATGCCAGTGCTAGCAGCAAAGGCTGAAGTGAATCAATCCCATTGCTCTGTCTTAAAAACAAAACACCACTAAGGCCTAGAGACTCCTGCTTCCAGTTCTTCCAGTTAATTTTTGGCTCTGGAAATTGAAACTAAACCTTCTTGGTTATCACTGCAAATTACTTTTTTCCATCTACAATATTCTTTGAGAACATGAATACAACTATATTTTATTTGGAGAAAAGTGGGAAAAATAAATCATACAAACTGCTCAAAATCATTCCATAATACATACTACCACACTCACAGGTTGGTAATTCAAAAATAGATATTTTTTTTTCAAATAGAATTTATCCTACTCATCAACCTGCTTGTCTTTGGTGATACCATGAGTAGCAGAGTCTCTGTTCTCTGTTCCTGTCTAAAGAAAATAATTTATGTCAAGACCAATTTCTTTGTGCAATTAGCTGGTTCAGTATCCTGCTATGAGCCAGGCTGTGACCAACATGAGAGTATTGCCATCACCTGTCAGTCCCCTTGGTGAAATCAAGTCAGGCCCAGCAATGCTACCAGTCTGATAAGATAATTCTCAGAATTCAGCTCTGCAAATACATCTGCCGGTCTGCTCCACCCAAACTCACTTTATGCAGGTACACAATCTCTGAGTAGATACGCCTGTACAAAGGAAGTGTTTCCGCTCTGAGTTTGTTGATTTTGAATCTAATTACAAACCAAAGTCCATTTCCTATAAAGGCACAGTGATTCTGTAACTTTGGGTCATCTTTTGCAAGCCTTATGCATTTTCCCTCATAAGTTATTAGAAATTTATTAACATTTATACAATTCAAACAAATTCTAAGTACAGAAACATGAACTCTATATACGGAATTTCAGGTCATTCATATTATAGTTATTTAAATAAGCTGGCTAGTACTGACTTTTCCCCTTCTCCCTCAGAGTGAAAAAGAAAGTACTATTGCATTACCCGTAGTGGTACACAGACATTATAATTAATACAATACAAAGAGTTCTTTCTGCTTTGCAGGTGCCAATAAGCAACCTCAAGGGAATATTCAAGAATCTTTGGCGTGTTTAGAGTTTTATTGCAGGAAAACTGCATGATGTAAGTGCCTTTCATTTCACTCTCCTTCAGCTATGGTACCTTTAGTTGGCCTGCTTATGCATATAAAACACACATGCCTCTTTCTCCTCTTTCCTCAGCCTTTCTAAAATACTTAAACAGAGATTCAAAACAGCTTGTATACTACTACACATGCACAGAAAACATTAAAAGAACATTATGAAAGTTGCAAAGTCAAAAAGTCTAAGTTGGCTTAATGGAACTCTATTTTTATAGGCATTACGATACTGCCTTTAGTTATACAATTACATACTTGTTTTTCCACAAGGCAACTTTAATTCCCTATCTCAGAACGCTTATTTTATGAGTTTCATAATCTGTTAACAGACTTTTTAATTTTTCTAGAGAATTAAAGAAGCCAACAAACTCCAAGATCTCCTTGTGTGGCATCTTACAGATTTCAGTATTATCATTCGTTAGCAGGGTTAAATTTTTTAGTTACAGAAAGCAGGTTCGTACCTTTTCAGTTAGATAGTAACAGTTAGTATTAGTAAGCTATCCACCACCTTAAGGTCCACCAATAGTGGGGAAAGAGGGTGTTATTTCAGGATTGGTGTAAATGGATGTAGAACTAGGTGGTCGAAAAACATTTGGGAGTGGAGGTGTTACCTGCATCTCTCTCTGCTGCTGCTTCTGCCATTTGAACTTTTGCTGACATGAGTAATCATGCAGCAGCACAGTGAATCAGACCAGCTTGATGATCTTACTGGAAGCCATCTCTGAAAAATAGTGTCTAGTGTTTGATTAGATCTGTGAGCTGTGTCAGCTCTTACTGTGGGTCCATACTCCTTAGGGCTGAAGCAACAAAAGGGCAGCCAGAGAGAATGCACGTTCATCCTTTTCAATGGCAGTGTGGTCTTAAATCCACTTAAGACCACATACTGAAACACCCAAATGTTAGTGAGCTTCCCAAATACTTGCTGACAGCAGAAGAATGTTAACAGTCAAGAAACTTGGGTTCAGGTCTAAGTGCTGCCAGGGTGCAGATGGAGGACTTTGTTCACATCTGGATGTTTACTGCCCTCATCAACTCAAATCTGTCTTGCTGGTCCTCTTCTTTTTCCTTCATAATCTTAGTAGAGTGTCTCTGTTGTTGACTTCTTGCCAAATTAATATATGACTTCAGTTGTAGGATTCTTTTTGCAGCTTTAGCCCCCCACTCCCCATTCTAAGTTTTTGGCTGTGGCTCACAACCCATTTCCTGGTCTGGTCCATGTGCTTAGCCATTCCCAGGCTGCTCTTGCCCCCCGTTCCCTGTTCTGTTTAATTCTCTTCAAGCACACACACAACCATAGTCTCTTCTCCCAGTCCCCTTATCAATTTCTACCTGCTTTTTGCCCCTTTCATTGTCCTCCTTGCTGGTTCCCATATCCCAGTCTTTCATTCATCCAATTTAGGCTTTTTGCTCCAGTTTCTTCATTTAGTTAGTCTCAGGATCCCCTTCAATTTCCCATTCTGTTTCAGCCTTCCCATCCCCTAGCTGAGTCCCAAATCTGCCTTTCCCGAAGCTGATTTCTTTTTCCCAATTTGCCAATAGCAACCACCAGTTGCCTGGTCCCCAGGGTCCACCCAGCCTCTTCCAGTCCAAGCTTTTGGTACGTTTCAGCATTTCAGACAGATTTCTTTTCCTTTCTCTCTCTATTTCGTTCGAGTTTTTACTCTAGTACTGACTTTGCAGTACGAGAACACCAAGATCATAGAGGAGGGTCTTCCTGTTTGCAGCTCTGATGCCTGCTCCCGCACTGCTCTACAGCAACCTGGAGCAGGGTTGGCAGGGATTGACCAGCTCAGCACGGAAAGACTCTTAAGAGACCGTGGCTGTCAAATTGTGACTGTGTGCTGCTGAGCATGTGCGAAGAGTGGTTCTCATAAAAGGCTTATCATTCTGGCAGTTCATCGGGGAGATTACAAAAAGGCTTATCCTTGACACAAAAGCTATTTTGCTGCCAAATTTTAAGTCCCTCACCCACATCAGAAATACATATGAGCACCTCAATAAAATAATGTTAGCATTTTAAGGAGGATCACAACAATTTAAAATAAATGCATTAAAAAGGAGGCATCACTTAACAACTGGCAATTTGTTTATTAGGTCCCTCAGAGAAAAGTTAAGAAAAGAATGCATAATATATTGAGCAAAGTTAAGAACAGAATGGATAATATATGTTTTCCAGTGAGGTTTAAAAAAAAAAGCTGCTTCGTAGTCATCTAACATTTGTCACTGTGATGGTGAGAGGGAGACATTCCATGAGTCACTAACAAATAATTATTTTATTTTGGAAATATTGTATAACTGTTTCTCACACCATTTTTATTTCTATTTTAAGAGAGTTACACGCTAACTTATTTTATTTACATTTGTGTAGCTGAGACTACACAGACTGTCAGGTACTGCATTTTACCTGAGAGATGGTTTCTTAGGATGCATCCTGGCTTCTTAAGATCTTGTCAACTTGGGTTTTGTTACCTGACTGTATCCTAAGTGTTTGTCTACATGGGAGAAAATTGCCCTTTATGTGAATTACATCAGTTGCATAGCTATGTATCGTAAGTCACTGCCTTATAAGGAAACAATTTTATTTTGGAAATGAAAGAGTGCTTATATTTGGTAGCCCAATAAATTATAGCTTATATGATAGCTTTTATTAGAGTCTTTCTAATGACCAATAAGCCCATTAAATAATTTTAAAAAAAATTTAACAGGATAGAGATCTCAGAGTTCCCTAAAATGTAGTGGAAATTGGCAACAAGTTAGCTAATCCAATCATGTTGTCGCTGAGGGAAAGACATATTACTATGACGTGGATGTTTAGGGATAAAGAACTAAAACCAATAGAAAATCAGCCTTCCTTAGTACTTCCCTTGCTCATGAAAGAATTTATTTCTACATAGCTTGACCCCCATCTCAAGTTACGCCAACTAAATTTTAAGAAGTTGTTTATTTTTTTATAGGCAGCCTCAGCAGTTGCTTGACATGTTCCATTATGAATTTGTTTTCAATTGCCTGTTATTCTGAAAAACTTAAAAGTCATCTGGATCCAAATTTGGACTTACCCTTTTCCAGAAGGTCTGTTTCAGTTTGAGCTTCTGAGGGAAGTTTCTTCTGAAACAAAACATAAACCCCTTGTGATTTCTTTCCCTCCTGTGTTAGAATAAAACTAACTGACTAGCTCTTACAGTCCAGTAATTTTGGGCAAAGAATTAAATTTAACAAGATTATTCTTCCTTGGAAAATTCATCCAGTAATTATTAGGCCAAATGGCATTCTTTGGAGAAGCCTAGAGAGAGTTGTTAGCTAAATATGATAACACTCTTCTGTTTCACTGCTCCTTTGTGTGACTTCCCCTCCAAAGCATCTTGGCATATGCCTGCCCAAAGTTTTAGGAAAATCTGAATAGTAAATAAAACTTCTGCTCCTTGTTGTGGTATATATTATATATGCCTACACATAGAAATACTGATAGCAGGAAAACAATCACTCCTTTGCCATCAGTGTTTCCTTAGCATTAACCTCAATTCTGTATTTTTTGGTTCCTCCAAATTTCAGGCCCTTATTAGTATTATTGATTTTCAGGAATTTTAAGTGTGGGTGCATCTTCCATTCAGGAAAAATGTAAAGAACTATGTTTTAGCCTGAACTTTAGTAGCTAGACTTTGTGGCAGCTTCCCTTCCTTTCAATTAAGTGGTGTTGATGAGGATGCGCAATTGGGACTTACATGTGGGATGTCACATGGAAGCTTCCTGATAGATAGTGGATGGTTTAGATTGGTAACTGAGGCCATCTGAGACATCAGCATATGAATCAGACAGCTGAGTAAACTAACTGAGTAAACCTTTTGTATGTGATAACTTTTCCATCTGAGCAACTCCTGGAAAGCTGGCCCAATGCAAAGACAGTAGGTCCAATGAAAACTGAATGTCACAACGTTAGTTTTACTTGTACATATGCTATACTGCTGTTATTTACATGATGGCAGTCAACTTTCATGCAGTTTAAAATATATACCTATTTTTATCAGAATTTTTAAACCAAACTGTAGTAACTATGGAGTTGAGGGGTGAAGAAGAAGAGAAGTCTACAGACATGCATCTAATTGAGCAAAGGTGAATGTATGACTCTGAAAGGTTCAGAAGATGCAGCACAATATCACTTCAGAACATAAATTCAGATTCTGCTGCTCAGATTTCCCGTCATCTTTCAGCTCTGCTTGTTGCCAGAATCTTGAATCCAGGTAAAGAAACACAGTTTCTTTTTTAACCTCAGGTGATGTTACTGGTCCAAACAGCCTCACAAAGAGTCATATTAGCACAACCCAACTAGCAGTGCTAATGCAGCACTCCTATGCAAAAGCAGGGACAAATGGCCCGGAGCAGGGGAGGATAAAAACACTTTAAGGTGGTTTTGCCACCATGAGAAAAGTTTGTGTTCTAAAGCTCAAGAGCGATCACAGGAAAGATCATAGTAACTGACGGGCCATGAGGCAAACATCTCTTGATCATTGCAGTAGGAGAACCATATGGGGAACACTTAGATTCTTCACTTGACTTTAAATGGATATTATTTAAGAAAGGGACCTTAGCCCCTTTGGAGTAAATATGAAATAGTTCATACATACTGATGGGTCATGCACTGAGGAGTCAATAGAAATTAATAGAGAGTTTCACATTAGTTTTTGGGGGTTGAGACAACCTATCCACCTTGGTGTGTGTTCACCTGCCCTCCTTCAAGATCCATCAGTTTTCCAAACAACTTCACTATTAATACGAAATATTACAGTAATAAACTCAGCTATTACCTGAAGAGAGCTACATTTGAGGAATGCCTGGACTAAATGTCTCAACATATTCCCACAGAAAAAAATGTCTGGCCACACCAGTATTAAGTTATGTGTATAGACTTCAGAACACATTTAAAGTTGAAAGGTGGTGTTCTATGGGCATTGCATATTGGAAGTGCCTTAGTCAAATGATCTGAAGTTTTTACCAGTTCCTACTGTTGCAGTTTTCAAGACAATGCTCTTCTGTATGTAAATCAAGCATCTTGATTATGAAAATAAGTTCCTTTGAGCAGAAAGCCAACTGAAGCAAATTATCTTAAACTTGCACTTTTAATTCCTCCCTTCCCTAGGCACAACAATTTTCAGAATAATCTGGGTATGCACATTGATTAGAAAGCATTTTGAAATATTGGCTCTTAAACGGGAATCATTGTTTTCAGGGCAAATGTTCTTGAAAGAGCCCCTACAGAATGCAAACACCACATATAAAAATTCTTTAAAACAGCAATACTCTAATTCACACTATCCAAGTGCTGTCTGGGTTTGATGACTTCAGCATGTTACCATAACCCACCTACTTATTCTGTTATTAGCCTGTCCACAAACACTTTGGCTTGTAACTGGACTCCACTCCTGCTGTACAAATTATTTTATTTGGGTGACTACCTGGACTTGACTCCCTTCTTATCTCTTCTCAGAATCTTTTAATATATTGCTTTCCCTATGGAATTTGGAGTGTTGTAGCCAGATTTGAAACATATAATTATTCTAAGAAGGATCATCATTAAAATTGGGGTCAAAATATACAAAAAATATTAAAGTAGCTATGGCAGTTTGATGTCGCATGAGTTTTTTAGAGGAACAGTGTTTTTAGAGTGCCTGGTTCAGTCTCGTTTTTTTTATCATCAACTTTAGCTGGATCCTTAGTAGGTTAGAACTGTAGTACTGCAACACAGAATGCAAAAGATATATGCAATCACCACAATCCAGCTTTGTTATACATGCTCATTGGAGACAATTACATTAGGTTCTTATGCATTTTGTATATTTACGTTACATATGTAACTTGTATAACATGATGTTACACAAGAATTGGGGTAGGGAGAAACTGACTGTTGCCTGATCTATCTATCTTCAGGTGGATGCTTGGTCTTAGCAGGTTTTAGCGGCCATTTGAATGACCTTCCTTCAGTTTCACTGCCCATTTCCATGATGCTGTCACATGTCTAGAGAATATTCCTGAACATCAGCAGTGCCTTTGCATTGGATCACACCTCCCCACAATGGACTTCCATTGCAGAAGTAGTGAAATGCCTCTACCTCTAAATCTACAGGTCAGAGACTCTGTGAGTTTAGTCCTTTGGATACGGAACAATTGTGGATAAGATTGATCAAGAACCAAAGAGGAGAAGGTTCTTCAGAGGTTTGGGCTGCCCAGCAGACTATGAAGAAACATGCATTTGAAAAGGGAATATGCATAAGAGCGCACAAACTGGCTAGAGTATGCAGATGACTCTTTAAGTGTGAGTTGTATCAAACTGAGTGGGAGGAATGGCTCTTTTTGCCTGTTTATGTCTCTGATCAGATGAGCACAAACACTAGTGCTAACGATTAGCTTTTTGCCCTTGGCTAGCAATTTTCCCAGAGTAGCATCACAACACATGCAGTCTCCAGACCAGCCACATGATTTGTTTGGAACAATTACATTTACATTCTCTCTTGAATAATATGTGGCCATAGCCAAGCACAAAGATAGCTACATTCTTTATAGCACTCACAATTTTGACAAAGCAGTTATCTGTTCCTGAGCAGTATCATGTTTCTTTTCTGGTATTTCTTAAGTGCCACAACTTCTAACCCAAAGAATCATAGAATGGTTTGGGTTGGAAGGGACCTTAAAGATCATCAAGTTCCAACCCTCCTGCCACGGACAGGGATACCTCCCATTAGACCAGGTTGCTCAAAGCCCGCCATCTCCATCACTCAAAACTTAAAGGTACTCAAAAGAAGCCTGACATGGAATGATCTGCATTTACAGTAAAATAGAATTATTTTGAAATAATAGATAATCCATTTTAGTGAGCAGTCCTCTGCAAATTCCCCAATGATGACACATCTGGGAGGACAAAGCAGAAGTTAAGGCATAATCCTGGGATTGTTGCCAACACACACATGAGTATCAGGTACGTATCATAGATAGTTGCCATATTCACTGAGTCAGCTTTTATAGCATTTGCTGTAGGTGCCTGCGTCTCTTAGGTTGTTAAGTAAATCAGCCACAGGTTCCAGGACTATGGGTGGCATGCAATTTAATAGAAAACTTCCTTATTCTTATGTTAAAAATATTTACCAATTAGAATTTTGATATTAGTCATTATATATCACAGGGAAGCCTTTGGGAACAGATAGATAACCTAAGAAGTTGGAGTGTACTGACTGCCCTCTGTAGCCTATTTATAGCCTTCTGGCACAGTTGAGAGGCCGTGATTCTAAGTGCAGTCATAACCCCAGAAAGGACTCCTGAGGAAGCAGGAGTCCTTAATGTCACTGGCATGACGTCATTATGGAAGAAAAAAAAAAACACAAGGCTTGAAGTCAAGCCAGGACTGACAATCTTCTGTTAATGTGTTCAAATCTGCTCTGACATACTGTAGAATCTACTACAGAATTACAGGTATAACCTTTGGGATATATTCTCTGACTTCCTTTTCTTCCTGTCTCCTCCTATTTTCTAGTCTCCTCTGTCTTTCTCACCTTTTGATTCACAATCTGCCTGTCTTCTTCCTCCACAGCCTCTTCACTGCCTTTGCTACCAATAAATACCCTCCTCCCCAACGTATCCTAACTACTTTTCTTCCTTTGCCCCACTTATTTGCTATCCCCACTTTTATAATACTCCAGTCTTAGAAGAATAGCTGCTTCACAGCACAGTCACTTTTCCCTGGCAAGTTAACCTAATGACTCATTTGTATAGCTGTTTGTCTCTACCTGTGAGTTACTTTAAAGGTTTGGAGGAATTTCTGGTCAAATGAAATACTTTTTCTGTAAGTGAATGAGGAAATTACAGTTCCCTTCATTTGACTGTAACAGCAATTTCCTGGTTTCATTTAACAATGGCACATGAAATTTAAAATAGGGGAAGAAGTCTTCTGACTTGTCAATGTTAAGTGACCCAGTTATGCAGGTCCTTTGGCACCTGGTTCAGCTGTTTATTTCTCCTTCTTTCACATCTTCAGAGAAAAAATCAGAAGAGGGGAGGCAGGGTAAAGTGCTAACTCTTGGCAAGATCCTAGCTACTTCATTAGGCCATGTGACTCTTGGATACCTAGCAGTTCAGGTGGTTCCTAGACTGTCCAGTAGGGATTGAGTCTTGAAATTAATTATGAGGATATTCTTGATAGTGGTCACTATTCTCTATTCACTGCAGGGGAGAAAAGGAGAGAAACAGTAAGCAGACTTCATTGATCAAACAGAACTTGTTTCTTACAATGTACTTGTTCAGCAGCCTCCTTGAGGTCACAAAGCTTTAAAAATTACTGTTTAAAGCTCTAATTCTGCAAGCTTATCCGATGGGTCGATTCTTGATAACATATGAAGCCCCATTAACATCAATAGGATTTTGTGCAGGTGTAAGAATCCTCCCTAGAGAATCAGCCCTGTAGTCAGCAGGAAGGCTCATTGTTGAAACAAATTATTTTTTAGAAACCAAGTATGTAATTATCCTTCACATAATAAAATTTTCTGTACATCCTTTGGAGAATTACAATCCATCCACCGGAACATGTTGATTCCTAATACCAGTTATAAAAGCTAACACACTGACATCACAAACAATTATAGAGATGAACTGAAATATAGTTGTAAAAAAAGCTAATGGGTCATGGGTGTGCCATTTCAGTAGTGCTGGTAGATAAAATATGTTTGTACTATTTCAATCTTTAATTAGGGGGAATACAATTTTCCTGAGAGCTAGATTCACTGTGGGGGTTGAATTCTATTCTCAGCCTTTTCACTTTCCAGAGGGAGCGGAGACAGTGCTTTTGAAAGTGGATGGGAGCCTCCTCCCCTCCCCCTCGGCTTACTCATTTTCTCTGACTTTGCAGAATTGTGACTTATGCAAAGTCATAGAGAGCCAACGTCAGAGCTGCAAATAGTTCTTCCATCCCCCTGTTCTGACTATTAGATCACTGTTCTAACAGTACACTGGATCAAAGGTAGGTGTGTTTTGAGGAACCTTCCTTATCAAGAGTTTAACGTCTTTTAATACTATGTTGCAACTAAATTGGCATTCTCATAGAGTAGGACTCCTTTGAGAAAGCTCTGGCTGACAAGCCAAGGGAAAGTTACTTATTAAAAATGCACTAAATGGATGACAAGCTTTTCTCTTATCATTCCATAATATTTTAGATAAAGGATCTCGAGCTAAAGATAGCAGGGAGTGTTAAAAAAATTACAGTTTTTTTCTTCTGAAAATAGGATTTAAGATTCATGCATGATGATTATACTCTCTCTTTTCTGCCTCATACAACTCAAGATATGTTACAGGTAGCTCAGTTAAATTTTGTTTTTTCTACCATAAGCCTGGTAAATTGATAAGTCTATGAAGATTTGCCTAATATCCAGATGATAGCTGTTGTAATTTGATCTCTGAAATACTACCAAAACGTTTTAATCATATTTATCTTTGGCCAAGGGCTGGTAGCCATTACAAGTAACAGTTACTACATGACCAACATAAAAATTGATCTGGATTAATTTCTTCTCACTGTAGGCTTCTAAAAGTTATTTATTTACTCTGAGCTAGTTGTATAGATCTCCTTTACAATCAAGGGATAGAGTTAGGAACTTCAGAAAGGATTCAAGTGATGTCTTTCAGACATTTATTCTACATTTTGATTAATCATTATTAGGAACTGCCAGTCTCTCCCTGTTGACTATAGAGGGAGCCTTGACAACTCACTTAGACAGGTAGAGCTTAGCTTTTATATCATTAATATTAGTGAGCTGAATCCCACCCTTACAGAGAAAGACAGCAGTCTGTTACTTCTCAATACTTTTCCTTCTAATCCTTTTGTGGATGTCACATGAGCATCCTATTCCAGCTATGCTCATGTTTGTAACTTAGAAAATATTAAAATAACATTAAAGTATCTACGACCAGAAACCTTGCTGCTTTCACAGGTGTGTTTTGTAAGACAGATAACCAAGACCCTTACCTTGTTTGTTTTAGTCCTCAGTATTCTCAATCCTCTCCGGTTAGTTTTAAATTCTTTAAAAAGAGCTTTTGTAAGGATACCAAATGAGATGATACCAGGTTTGCCTTTGGGAGCTGTGTTTGAAGAATATTAACAATGCACAATATGTAAAACAGACTGTTTCAAATGGTCTGAATTTTCTGAGAATTTAACAATTCTCTGAATGTTAACCAAAATATACATTTTCTTAACAATTCTGTACCTCTGTACAACTATCAAACACAGCTCATCCACCCATCTCAAAAAATGGTGACACAGAGATGCCTAAACTTTGATTTAAGCACCCTACCAAGGGATGCATTATTATTTTGTATATATATATATATAAAACATCATAGAAGTATATAAAGGGTCCACCCCACCAATAAATTGTGCTAATATGTTAGAGTGAGATACTCGAGTTTTATCACGGATGTCTCTGTAAAAGTTCAAGTGGAACCAGAGGTAGGATTTGTCTGACCAGCAGTAGATGTCAACCGTGTTTATCTTTGAGCTTTTTTTCTAGAGTTCTTTCATAATTAATGAGAGAGAAAAAGACACTCCTACACATTATTTTCTTAAGCATAAGGTAGATTATCTAAAATAGGTCAGACGAATTCTTTCTTTTTTGACTAGAGTTAGCCCAATATGACTAGCTCAGATATAAAAGTTTGTATTGTGGAATTAGGTGGGATTGATTATAAGCCTTGCTGATGCATTAGAGTTTCATTATTAAAGGTGAGATTTTGAGTGAATCTGATCCACGTTAAGGAAATGGGGAAAACATTAAGTCTTGTTAGCCCCTGACAAGCTAAACCAATAGCTCAACACTGATGCAAGAGGGACTTTCTGGAGCACATAAACAGTGTCAGAAGATTTTGATAACATGCTGAAATGTAGAAAGGTAAGATTTGTGAATAGCAAAACATCTACCAAAATGTTTGCTTTATTCAGCTTCTGATTGGATGTTTTATGTTCTCTGTATACCTCTCCATACACTTCAAAAGTTCTGTTGGTTACCAGCAAAGAAGGAGCCTGTCACAGACTGGATGATAATAGTGAGTCATGAAACAAAGAATAGTATGTGAGTGATCAGATTTTGTTTTGTTTACACAGACAGGTGTGGAAGCATTGTTCAGAAAAGACAGATTTAACATTACTTTACTCTGCAATATTTTATCTTAAATTTAGCATGCCAAAGAAGTTGCAAAAAGGATGAATTTGGTCCATTTTGGTGACACTGAGATACTCGTGAAGTGGGCGTATGAGACTGCATATCAAGAAAGAAAGGCAATAAGGAAATTGGTTATAATTATTTTAAAATATATTCAAAGTAATCCTCATTGAAAGCAAATCCATTAAGAGAACTTCCTTGAAGTATCAGTAAAATTAAAAGTACTTCACAATAACAAGGGATTAACTTGAAGTATATTTAGTCCATCTTTTGCCAGCAACTAGAATTTTTCCTACATTACGTTAAAATCTGGATAGTGTGTATGAAAACATCAGGTCTAATTCCTGTGTTATTAATAGCACTTTGATCTAAACAACACTGACCAGAATAGAAGTGTATCAGGTTTGCATGGTAAGGTTTTGGTAGCAGAAGGGCTGCAGACATGGCTTCTGTGAGAAGACGCTAGAAGCTTCTCACATGTCCGATACAGCCAATGCCAGCTGGCTCCAAGATGGGCCTGCCAAGGCTGAGCCCATCAGCGATGGTGGCAGTGCCCCTGTGATAGCATAGTTAAGAAGGGGAAAAACTGCTGTGCAACAGCAACCAGGAGAGAGGGGTGAGAATATGTCAGAGAAACAACTTTGCAGACACCAAGGAAGGTGAAGAAGGAGGGGGAGGAGGTGGTCCAGATGTCAGAGCAGAGATTCCCCTGTAGTCCGTGGTAAAGACCATGGTGAAGCTGGTTGTCCCCCTGCAGTCTGAGGAGGTCCACAGTGGAGCAGATATCCACCTGCAACCCATGTATATTAATGGTGAAGTGGATATCCACCTGCAGTCCGTGGAGGACCCCACGCTGGAGCAAGTGAATGTGCTCAAAGGAGTCTATGACCCTGTGGAGAGCCTGTGCTGGAGCACCCTCTTGTCAGGACCTGGAGGAGCTGATGGTGGAGCAGACTTTCTGGCAGGACTTGTGAACCGATGAGGGATCCACGCTGGAGTAGTCTCTTCCTGAAGGACTCTACCCCATGGAAAGGACCCACACTGGAGCAGTTTGTGAAGAATTGCAGCCCATGGGAAGGAACTGTGTTGGGGAAGTTCATGGAGGACTGTCTCCAATGGATGGGACCCCATGCTGGATCAGGAGAAGAGTGTGAGGAGGAAGTAGTGGCAAAGACAGCGTGTGACAAACTGACCACAACCCCCATTCCCTGTCCCTCTGCACCATTTTGGAGGAGGAGTTAGAGAATTTGGGAAAATTCCAGAGAATTCAGGAGCTGAGCCAGAAAAAAGGGAGGGGTAGCGGAAAGGTGTTTTAAATTTGTTTTTATTTCTTATTATCCTACTCTTACTTTTGATTGGCAATAAATTAATTTCTGTGAGTTGAGTCTGTTTTGCCTGTGATGGTAACTGCTGACTGATCTCCCTGTCTTTACTTCAACCCACGAACCTTTCGTTATATTTTTTCACCCCTGTCCAGTTGAGGAGAGGGACTGACAGAATGGCTTGGTGGGAACCTGGTATCTAACCAAGGTTAACCCACCACAAGAAGTTAATGAAGAATATGTCTTTGTCTTATTTTTCTGATTTGCCTTCTAAATTAAGCAACCCTGCTAGTCTAGATATTTCTTTAAAAATTGTGTGATAGTACCAATATGTTTTAGAGCTGATAAACACTCTATATGACTGTGGCTGAAGTTACATCTTATGTATGATGTTGTAAAATGAGATGCCTGGAACAGGAAGAGTTGGAAATCTTCTGTAGCATTGTACACTTACAGAAGTCCTTTGGCTTCAAGGTCACCTCCTCCTTTCTTTCAAATATTATCTGGAAAATCTTATAAGGAAAGAAACCAGCAGTTCAATAATCTAGTGTTTGATCCTGCATAACACAAATCAAAGAATATCATCCTGCAATTTCTTCACCAAGACCTTAACATCTCTTTGAGACTTACAATATAGAAAGGTATCTAACTTTAACTTAGGCCACAAGTGAGAAAGAATCAAACGTATCCTGTTAACTTGTTGTTAACTGCCAATCCATTAAAAATAAAAAAAGACATCTCCTTTCCTACCTGAATGTATGTATCATCAACTTCAAACATTAGATTTCTTTTTACTTATTCAGCCTGCAGCTTTGTTTCTAAGAAGGGAAGGTTAAACATCGTATTGCTGTTTACAGATAACTGACTGGAGGTTGTACAAAAGATGAAGCCACACTCTTTTGGGAGGTGCACAGTGGAAGGATAAAAGGTGATAGACACAGCATGAGGCTTGGGAAAGCCTCACTTTATATAGGAAAAGATTTTTTACTACGAAGGTGGTCAGACTCTACAGAGGGTGCCCAGGGTGGTTGTAGAATCTCCATCTTGGAAGCATGCGAGACCCATCTGGATGCAGTCCTGTGAAACTTGCTCCACCTCTGTGGAGCATGGGGCTGGTCTGGAGATCACTAGTGGTCTATTCTAGCCTATGTGATCTGAGATTTAGTGACACTTAGATATCTGACCTTGATTTTGCAGGTTAAAAATTAATTTTGTACATATCAATCATTACGATTTCCACTGTGGTAGCAACAAGGAGTCCTATACCTAGCACATCCACTAAGGCAGGAGTGGTGGCCATTTGCAGGGATATCCTTTCAAACCTATGCCACAATAAAAGAAAACTCAAGAAGGTAATTTTATTTAACAGATATGGGAGAAAAGGTTGGAATAATTGGTCAGTTGCAGGCAGGAACTGACATATTAAGAATGAATGGAATGGCTTGAAAAGCAGAAATACGCCTGAAAGGCATTCTTTAAAAAAGAAATTAACTTATTCTTGATGTGATAGCAAAGAAGGAGCCAGTGGAGAAAGTAAAAAAGAAAGGGAGCCTAGAAAAGTGGTCTCTGCAGTAGTAATATGAATATTGCTTCTGTTAAGAGCAGCAGAAAAAGGTTGTAGTGTTTTAAAGTAAAGAATATGAGAATTTGGAAAAGAGTCATAACTTTGTAGCTATCTACAGACTCCAGAAGTAATATGAAAAATGGAAACTTAATCTGATTTTTGGACCTAAAAAGCTGTCTATATCACCTGTCTGTCTGACAAGCCTGGCAATCACATTATTCACAGCAGTTCTAAATGAGAGAAGCTGTAAGAACTGACTAGGGAAGAGATGAGTGTGTGACATGCTTTTGTCATGCTACATTTGAGCTGATAGCTATCAGAAGATGCTGAAGCTGAGAGTCAAGCCAAGACGTTATGAATGAAGTGGAGGTATAAATTTGTATCTCCACATGGAAACAGTAGTTAAACTTGTGCTTGCGGGTGAGACTACCAAGACACAGGCAGACAAAAAGAAGAGAAAGGAGCCAAGGTCAGGACTGCATGCAAATGTCTGTGAAGACAGAAGATCCTTGAAAGTACAGATTAGCAGGGTTATTGGTAAGAGAACCCGGAAAAGACAAGGCTGCTGAAGTCACTGAAGCTGAGGAGGTAAAAGAATTCAAAAGAAGAGTATTGCTATTGTGTTAAGGGGCAAGAAACAAGCAAAAGTACTGCTTTTGAGCCTTAAGCAGATGTAGGTCAATACAGTAATACTGACTGAAGCTTCAACAGAATGAAAAGGTGAACAGACAGGTTCTGAAAGCTCAGCTGAACTAAAGGAGGATGGAATCAGGGCATGAAACTTGTAACAGCAATTGCAGTGTGAACTTAGAGAGTGGAAAGAGGGGGAAAATACTGGATTTTTTTTTAATGGGAAAAAATAAAATACAATCTTTATTGTGAAACAAAAATCAAGATGGAGAAGTGATGAGAAAAGCAGGATGGTAATATGACTGGATAAGAATGCATCCTGATCTGCAAGGAGTCACTAATAGGGTCAGAGAAGGTCAGCAGATTAGAAATCATAGTATGAAGAAGATGTAGTTGAGGTAGAGGAAGAACAGACTAGCCAAAATAAAGGAAAGAGTGCCTCATAGTTTGTCAATTTTCTTTTGGATTAAACCAGTGGCTTCTGTCACAGAGAAAAAACTAAAAACAGAACTGAAGAAAGGCTTAAGAAGCAAGCTACAGACAAAAAGACATTTTGAATATGGGAGTGGAAGTCTACTGAATTGGAGAAGAAGAGTTGTTCCATTTGAAGACAGCAAAATTGAAAAGGAAAAAATACATTTGTAGCACAGGAAGTCAGACTGTTCACAGAACTTTCCACTGAATATACCATACAGCATGAAGAGAGGAACCAGATAATGAGTCTGGCCAAGGAGCTGGCATACTGTAGCAACTCATGTCTATTGCGACACTTATGAGAAAGATTTCATATTTTTTTCAGATCTTTTTCAAAAATATTGACCATCGTGGGGCTCAGTGTACCTCCTTGATGAATACATAAGTAACCTCCACATTATGGTGACAGCTCACCATTTATGATCACATAGTCTTATCATGCTTTTAATCTACTTGCTGTAAGCTTCTTTGATATTTTTTTTTGTTTTGAGCACAAATGACTCCAATGAGAGTGCTATGCAAGACTAAGCTAAATTCCCTGAAATAAGCTCAATATATAATGTCATCACATTATCATCGTCAGCAAAGTTTGTAATGCCTAAATAATTTACTTTTTAAAAAAACAAGATATACGTTCTACAAGTCATGTTCATTTTGATTAATAAATGTAGTGACTTCTAAAAGTCCTTGGAACAGACTTCTGATAGTCTTGTTCCCACTGAATCACCTACGGACCACATGATTTTGAAGTCATTTCTGAAGACCAGTAGGTCAATCACTTGATGTCCTTTGGAGTGTGGGTGTGAAACTGTAGACACCTGTATGTGACACTCCCTCTGGCTTTGCTGGAATATGAAGAGGTTAGTTTTATAATATGGGGGTTTTATTCCTGCCTTTTTGGTAATTCTACTGTAACCTCCTGCTAAAGGAACAGAATAGCACAGCAGGAAGGAACATTTTGTGGAATGTGTCTGCCATCCTGCTGGGAAACTGGGTGCTGCCTTGCCACTATGAATGCAAAACCAAGGCAAAGATTTTGTATTTATGTTAAAATAAGTAATCAATCAGAGTCTTTTTTTTTTTTTTTTTTTGAGGACAGCAGGTTGTGCCTTAATTATGGATGCAGTTATGAAGGAGGCAGATACCAGTTTTTTCCTGTTAGCTCTCTTGTTCTTTTTTATAAAAATACACAGCCAATCATGTTTACAACACTTCTTCAATTATAAGCTCCAATTGTTAGCCAACAGCAAATCAAGGAAGGGCATCTAACACATTAGTTGACAACCATGAACTATTTGTTATAGCTGGAGAAACCACAGTGGCTGATTCTGCTCATTCAAATCCCTATTTTAACATTTGCCTCTTCCACGGAAACCATAGAAATCGAGCCATTCCTCTTTTTTTAAAGCACAGCTGTTAAATGAATTATCAAGTTCTGTAAAGTCTTGAACAGAGTAACCAGGTGAGATTATTGCTATAAACCTTGAACCACATCCTCTCTGTTCTATTTGTTACATTTCCTTGATGTGGTTGGAACTTCACATATAAAGGTACAGCAGACTACCATTTGTAAATGGCCATTTGCAAGAACAGAGTCTTAGATTATAAAACCATGAGATTGATATAGGATCTGACCATGAGAAAATGTAAACAGGGGCAGCTTCACTGACTTCCATTTGCTACCTTCCTACCTTAGTAACACATGAAATGTCATCAGTCAGATTTTGAATCCTTCTTGCAGAATAAGACACCACTAAACATTCACAAAATGGTAATCAAGGATTCCTGGTTGCCTGGAATGCCTGGATCTTCAGCATTGTTTAGTCCCATAAATTTTCCCTCACTGAGAAATATTTGCAGGATTTTTTCATTCAGACTCTTGTCTGTGTTCCTGCAGCTACCCAGTGACAAGTATGCTATGGATGGGACATGCTTTGGCCTCATTCTTAACATATGACCAAATATTTCTATGTTCAATTCTGGATAACTTTGGGAAGATGGGTCTGCGAAACTTTCTGATGAATGTGGGCATGCAATACCTAGTACTTCATCCAGGCGTTTGATTTGGAAGAGACTTAGGTGTTTGTTTTTCCCTTTTGGCTTTCTAGGTTTCGCATAGATATATTGTGGTGGAATACATTTTCAACTGGAAACTGACAGATAGTTTCTTAAGCTCTAAGTTATTGATAAACGAATCTTGTTTAAGCTTGTAAATACAGATGACGGTGTTTAACATGATAACATGACTCGCATGGGTATGTTAGCTTAATGCTTAATAAGAGTAAAAAAAAATAAATAGAATATTATGAATTGTTAGGGAAATGCTAGAGAATACAACAGAGAACATCATATGCCTCCATGTTGGACTTGTTTCTAGGATACTGTGTGAGGACTTGCTGACCCCATCCACCAGTACTGCTTCCCCCAAAAGGGGAGAGGAAAACTAGAAAAGTTTTGGAGAAAGGACTAAAAGTACATGGGAATGGCATCTATATACGGAGCAAATAGACAGGTTAGCACTCTTCATCCTTGAAAAGATGTCTGAGGATGAAACATCAGAGTCTGATAAAATCCTGAGTGGCATGGAGAAGGTTAGGGAAATGATAAACTATTCAGTGTCTCTTCTGATACAAGAATTAGAAGGCAGCAAAATAAGAGACTCAAATCAAGGAAGAAGTAGTGATCCTTCACAAATCATGTAGTTAAGCTGCAGACCTGTGAAAACAGAGAATTACTGTTTACAGCAAAACTATCGCAGGCTCAGGGTGTCACTAAGCTGCAAATTAGAAATACAGAATCATATGGTTTGAAAGGACTACCTTCTATTCCAACTCCATGTTCACAGCAGGCCGAGGTAGAGAAGGTTATCCAGGACTGAGTCCAGATGGGTCACGCACGCCACAGTTGCGGAGATTCCACAGCTGCTTTGGGCACCTCCTCCAGTGCCAGACCACCTTCATAATAAAAATTCTTTTCCCTGTATTGAGTGAGAAATTCCCAGGTTTCGTGCTGTGTCTGTTGCCTCTTGTCCTTCCACTGTGCACCTCCAAGAGGAGAGTCCCTGCCTGAACTATCTTGTAGGTGAGATGGTCTCTGGCTCTTAATGTGGTGACCCCCAGCCTCTGCTGTTGCATGGGGTTATTCCATTCTTGGTGCAGCAATTTGCCTTTATTGAACTTCATGAGGTTCCTCTCAGCCCATTTTTCTAGCTTATTTAGCTATAAAAATACATGAGGTAGGCATGTTATTTACTATCCCTAGTTTGCCATCATCTGCAAACTTGCTGACAGTGCACTCTAGCCCATCATCCGCTTGTTAATAAAGATGTGGAATGGTCTTGCCACTGCTCTTGACCCTTGAGGGATAATCACTAGTAATTGGTTGTCTGTTGAGACTTCTTACTGTTGATCACTGAGCTTCAAGTCCCATGGTTCAGCCAAATTTTTACTGACCTTATCATGCACTTATCTAGTCCACATCTTACTATGTAAGCCTATAAGGCTACCACAGGAGACGATGTCAAAGACCTGCTAAAGTCAGGGTGTACAACATTTACTGTTGTCCCATTATCCGTACAGCTAGCCATTTCATCATAGAAAATCAGCTGTTTAGACATGATTTGCCTTTGGTAAATACATTCTGGCTGTTCCAGTCACCACTTTCTCTTTCTTTTGGCTGGAAATAGCTCTCAATAGGACTTGCTACTTGACCTTCCCAGGGACTAAGGTGAGGCTGACCAGTCTGTCCTTCCCCATACTTCATGCCCTTCTTAAAGATGGGTATGATGTTTGCCTTTTCTCAATACCTGTAGATGCACCTGATCTGGTCCCATGAACTTGTAAGTTCTCAGTTGGCTAAAAAGCTCCCTAATTGTACCTCCCTCTACATTCCCACTGACTCAGTTAGTAGGCAGTGGGAACTGGGCAGTGAAAACAAAAGCAAAAAACCTTTGAGTATCTCAGCATCTTCCATATCCTTTTTCACTAGATCTCCTCCCATATTAAGCACCAAGCCCACAATTTCTTCAGCCTTGCTTTGGCTGCCAGTGTAGTTGTGGAAGTCCTTCCTCTTGCCCTTCAGATCCCTCACTAGTTTCAGTTCCAGTTGAGCTTTGGTGTTCCTAATTCCTTCCTCTGTATTCAAGACATGTCTCCATAGTCTTCCTTCTTTGTATTTTCTTTTTGAAGTTTAGCTCAGTCAGGAGTTCACTGATCACCCAAACTACCTTCCGCCATACTTGGTCCACTTCCTGCTCATTGGAATGGAACTTTCTTGAGTTTTGAGAAAGTTCTACTAGAAGAACAACCAGCAATCTTGATTTCCTTTGCCCCTCTAGGGTAGTCTCCGATGGGATTTTACTGAGCAGATCCCCGAAAAATCCAAAGCTTGCTCTTCTGAAGTCCAGGGATGAGATCCTACTATTTGTCTGTCTCCTCTCAAGATTTTTAACTCCATGACCTAGTTGTCATGGTAGTTAAGACAGCTCATCTTTACATCAGTGACTTGCTAGTGAGTATGATGTCCAGGAGACCACCGTCTCTAAGCAGCTCCATTGTAACCTGTGTCAAGAACTTGTTATTGATGTGTTCCACAAACCTTCTGGGCAGCCCTGTTGTCCTTCCAGCAGATATTGGGGTAGTTGAGTACCCAGATGTGCAATCACAAGGTTTCTGGATGTCTAAAGAAAGCTTCCTCTATTGCCTTTTCTAGATCAGGCAGTCTGTAGCACGTTTACCACCATATCAGCTGTGTTGTTCTGTCCTCTGGTTCTTAGCCATAAGGTCTCAGCTGGCTCTTCACCTATTCCAAGGCAAAGCTCCACGTACTCTAGCCACTCCTTTGCATAGAGTGCAACCCTTCCTCCTTGCCTTCATAGCCTGTCTTTCCTGAAAAGCCTGTATCCATTTATTGCAGTTCTCCTGTCCTGTGAGCAATCCCACCTTGTGTCTGTAATCCCAATGAGGTCACAGGTCTACGACTGCGTGGACTGCTAACTCTTCTTGTTTGCTCCCAGGCTGTGTGTATTCGTGCTCCCAGGCACTTGAGATGGGCCTCTAGCCATCCTGCTTTCACATGGGGAGTGTCATAGCCTCGCCACTCATGTTGTCTCCCAGAAGCTTCCTCAAATTGCTGGCTGCTGGGAGAGTATTTGGAAAAATATTATCATATGCTTATTCCATTTTTGTACTCTTCCCCAGATGCCTGCTTTTGATCGCTGCCCTTAGTACGTATCTGAAGAACTGCCACCAGTAGGAGAGATTATGTCTGTTAAATTATCATGTCAAGAGTAGGACATGAACCCAAGTCCCCACAAGAAAGTCAGAAAATATGCCTCAGAATAACATAGCTTTCAGCCTAGTACCTCCACCCGTGCTGGCAACCATCTGATAAAGTATACTGGGCTACACAGGCCCAGTACAACTGTGCTCATGCTATTGGGTTGCTGCCCAGAGCAGATATGCAAACTGAATTACTTCTTTTGTTCCTTTGCCTTTTAAGATAATACTTGATTTGGAACTACTGAAATTCTTGGTAGGTGTTTTTCACAATGGTTTAACTCTATCTTTTTGATGCTGAGTAGTCCTTCAGTCTTTGCTTGCATGCTAATTGAGCTATCCCCTAGAAAAAACCTATATTGTCAGCAAAAATCCAAGTCTTCTAAGGTACTGTTGTTGAACTAGGCAATGTATGTGTTACAGCGGAATATATAACATGACACAGTCTATGTTAAACCTTTTCACATGCGCTCACCTTGATTCTACCTTAGGCTGAACCAGATATGAAAACTCACTGATATTAATTTTTTTGGCATACACAGGATTTAAATATGTTCCTGAATGATTCACAGTGATCTTGTCAAATAGTTTCTGGAAATTTCTGCTCAATTTCATGACTGTTTTGAGGCTGAAAAAATCTGGTTAACACATGACTTTCTGAATCAAATCTTGATTGATCATCCTTTTGCTTCCTTTCTTCCATTCAAGATGATATTATAGGAGATTTGGTATTGCTTACAAAAGCTTAATACACCTCAGATGCTGCAAGGGCATAGGTTATTTTTGTATTATTTTGATTATGATGCTATTTTCTTATTGTTCTGCAAACAGAGGTTTTGCTGAGGTAAACCAAAAGCAGTGTCAGAACCTCTCCAAACAGGTGTTGATTAAGAAATCATGTGATGAAACTGCTAACAGTATGTCATAAAGCACAGAGTTGTAAATTCTTATTAGGGCTAGTAAAAAATAACAGAAAAGATTGGATGTGTTTTTAAATTTCTTTACAGTTTAAGCTGTATGGAATCTCGTTGTCAAAGTAATGGTTTTTGGAGACAATCCAAATGTCTACATTATTAACAGAAGATGTCCTCAGGTCTATCTCATTAGTTCTTACTGTTTCTTATATTATTTTGGGCATAGAAACTGGACTGCAAACCCACCCATTTCATCAGGTTTTGGTCCTCCCAAAACTTCTGCTGAGAGCAACAAAACAAAGGTTTTTCTTATTCAGAATCACAGAATGATATAGGGTTGGAAGGGACCTCTGGAGTTTATCTAGTCCACCCCCGTGCCAAAGCAGGTCCACCTAGAGCAGGTTGCACAGGAACATGTCCAGGCGGGTTTTGAATGTCTCCAGAGAGAGAGACTCCACCACCTCTCTGGGCAGCCTGTTCCAGTGCTCTGCCACCCTCAAAGTAAATAAGTTCCTCCTCATGTGTGGATGGAACTTCCTATGTTCAAGTTTGTACCTGTTACCTCTTGTCCTGCCACTGGGCACCACTGAGAAAAGACTGGCCCCATCCTCTTGACACCCACCCTTTAAATATTTATAGGCATTGATCAGATCCCCCCTCAGTCTTCTCTTCTCCAAACTAAAAAGACCCAAGTGCCTCAACTTTTCCTCATAAGAGAGATGTTCTAGGCCCCTAATCATCTTTGTAGCCCTTTGTTGTACCCTCTCCAGCAGTTCCCTGTCCTTCTTGAACTGGTGAGCCCAGAACTGGACACAATACTCCAGATGGGGCCTCACCAGGGCAGAGCAGAGGGGCAGGATGACCTCCCTCAACCTGCCAGACACACTCTTCTTAATGCAGCCGAGAATGCCATTGGCCTTCTTGGCTACAAGAGCACATTGCTGGCTCATGATCATTCTGTTTTCCACCAGGACTCCCAAGTCTTTTTCCTCAGAGCTGCTCTCCAGCAGGTCAGCCCCCAACCTGTACTGGTGCTTGGGGTTATTCCTCCTCAGGTGCAGTGCCCTATACTTGCCCTTGTTGAATTTCATTAGGTTCCTCTCTGCCCAAGTCTCCTGCCTGTCCAGGTCTTGCTGTCTGGCGGCACAGCCTTCTGGTGTGTCAGCCACCCCTCCCGGTTTTGTGTCATCAAATTCATTCCTAAATTTCCCACTGATTGACTTATTCTAAGCATGGGCCTCTGCAGAAAGGATGGTGGAAACACCCTATCTGATAATGAAGAAGCTGCTCTCAGCATCTTTTGCACAGCATGCCTAGGCAAGCCTTTCTAGCAGTTACACCTCATAAACAATGAGTGGAATGAAGAGGACTTCAGAAAGGAGTACAGAAGCACTAGAACAGTGTTGCCCTGCTTACATCATGGGCTATAAATGCTGAAATATGTACAATGCAGATACTGAATTCTCAGCTCTAACTCTTACACTCTGTGTCCCTACAAATTGCTAGTCTAGACATAACATCAATAGTCCCCTTTCACATGTGCCGCCTCATCTCCCACCTCTTTAAATTGGCATCTCCATGTCCTCTGTTTTGTGCTCTACGTGACAGACAGGGGAAACATCCACTGCACTTGAAAAGATATTCTCTCATCTCCCATAGGTTTGGGAGTGTCTTGAAACTCAAGCTCTGTATTTAGAATAATTTTAAAACAGTTAAAATATCTGAGTCTACATGAATAGGATAATTTTTTTAGAAGGGGCAAAAACACCAGAGCATTAAAAGATAGAAAAATATTAAAGCAAAATAGTTTTGATTAATAGAGATAATTCAAGGTAATATTGTGAAGATTTAGTTGTCTCTTGTTTTTGGAAGAGATACAAACCAACACCAAAAAGCAAACTAAATAAAAATCACAGAGCCAGCAGGTAAGCCATGTGCTAAGTACATGAGGAATAGAATACTTTGACTTAATAATTTTGCAGCTCAATAGCAGACTGAGCCTTCTCCAGTATGTCTTCCTCTGTTGCAGACTGTTTGTATAACAAGAACAATATCTGAGAGGAGGTATTTCAGTTTCAGTTCTTTTTCCACAGTTTCTAGCCTCTTGACAAATATAAATTACATACTTTTTCTGTGACAGGGAGAATATTGTATCAGGAATTGCAACCTGATTATTTATGTACTATTTTTTTTTAACTTTCAATATTTTCATCTCTGAGGATCAAACAGGTTGGTATTCCTCAGAGTCTAGGAAATGGATTTTTAATTAGATACCCAGAGAATGACTACAGATGATGGATGTGAAGGTGATTTTAGTATTCTTTGCGACTCCTGGCCAATGATTTTTGCACTGTATTTTAAGCCAGGGCTTAAACTCAGGTGCAGCCAGCCTACTGAACACTCACTGCTGTGTCATGTCCAGCATTGGTCTCAGGGAAGAAGTCAAGAGAGGGTGAGGTGAGCAGGGGCAGTAGTTTCCATGGCTGCACTAAAGAGATATGGGATTTTGCTTGAAGACATCTGGGTTTTTGTTGTGTTTGTTGTTTTTTTTTTAATAGGAGGCCAGCAACACTGAAACAACTATTAGGTACCACTACCCAGCTAGCATCGGGGTATTTCTGTCACAGTGAAGACAGATGGAGAACTCTAGAGCTAAATGAAGTTTTCCTTTATTCAGTCCCTACTCTTCCTGGCAGTTGAGTAGCTTTAAGTACACATATTACTAGTATGATACTGAGAAGCACAGGCAGAGGGACAACTGTATTTGGGTCTCAAGAGCTGCTTCTCCCAACCTTGCCTGGGGAGGCAGGACCCTGGAATACTGCTGCCACTCTACTGGTACAGGAAGCTGCTATAATGGAAAGAGAAGTTCCTCTGGTTCCAATGACCTTTTACTTCCATCCGTTCCCAAAACATACATACTTATTGCACATAAGTCTGAACCCTGACTTATCTCACTGAATGGCCCTTTATGGGTTAGCAGGTTTGGGGGCTAATGGGGGGATCAAGGCTGGGGAACAGTCAAGCTTGGATTGGTATTCAGTAATGTGAATGTAAATTTGGTTACCTTTGGGCTAGAGAACTGATTCAAAAGTAAAAGGTAATGAATATAGTGCGCAGTGAATTGATACCTAAAGTAAAGTAAAGGAAAACCCTCCTCTTGATCCTGTTGGGATAAGTCTGCACAAGTCTTGCTTATAGGCTGAGCTAACCAGTTATGGGTTGGATGTTGGGTAGCTCTCATTATTGAAGTTCTCTGTTTGATCTAAAATGCTCTGCTGAACAGTAGGTTACAGCAAACTGGGCTTAGCACTAGGCTTACAGTGCTCTATGGTATCTCCAGCCTAAAGGACAGGTATATAATGCATCTGAATAATGCTATGTGGGTATACCATTAGTCCAACAACCTTAAAGAGCTCACAAGAAGTAACATGGAGGAGTTCAAACAGATTAAAACTTGGATAACAAGCCCCAGAAACCAACACAGCTGAAATTTGTATTTACAAAAACAAAGCTGAGGACTATTGCATCTCTTAGGTTATGAAAAATCTACAGTGATGTTTTGAAGAAAAAATCTACAGTATTAACATTTGCAAATGATGATGTGGAAGATTATGAATATATAGGAAAGAACGAATAAATATTAAAAATCAACCTTGAGGGGAGAAGAAAGGAAGAGGAAAGGAATCAGAAACATTTATTCCTTCATGTGCTTATATGAAAGGAGACTTTGCTGAGGAATGGAAAGTAAATTAGTGAAGAGGTTGCAGTGCAAAGTACAGTCCCATGAGAAAGTTATTGTACAAGAAATAGCGGTATGAACTTAAAGTGTTTCTATTAGTGCATGCTATTGCCAGGGTGCACACTTGCATTATTTACTAAATGTGAGGTAGTCTCTGCCACAGTGAAAGTGGTAACTTACATTGCTTAATGATACATGGTATAAAAAACCAATAATGATACAAAAATACATCATTTTCATTGTCATAAAGTAAGTTAACACCCTTGCTTACCTTGTGGTAACTTGTGTAACAAAACTCTGAAAAACACTGAAGTAAGCTATTGGAATTTGGGTGACATATATTGAGATATTACTGAAATGGGAAATAAGTGGTTTTCCTCTAAAATTTTGGCTACTTCAAGTCCAGTGTGCCAGTCACACTCCAAGCACTTCATTCTGGGCTTTTCATTATCAGAAAAAAGAAGACAAACCAAATCTTTAAATGTTGCTTAGCATTTTAATGTTTACACTCTTTTTTCTTACTTTTTAATCCTATCACCTGGAAAGGCAAGGGGTTCGTTACCATTACCGTCTGTCAGACTGTACACAGAGCAATAAGAAAGAAACATTTTTGTGGCTGGTCAAAATTTTCTCAATATAAAGGCAGAGCAACCCTAATGATTTCAGTGGTTTTATTGCTGTATTATACCAGCAAAATTTTGTGACAGCCCATCTCTGTACCATTTTACGTAAAAATGACCTAAAAAACCTTTTTTGATAAAACCTGTATGGAAAAGTCTTAAAGGGATAGCTGTCTTTTCAGCTGACATTGCAGCATCCTTTCTTTTTCGTCTAAGTTGTCTATTCCTCCACAACCTAGCTGGAAATATTTCTTTTCCGGAGAAGCATATCATTGGGCTTTGTGAATGATAAAACTCACGGGGTAGCTCCTTACTAGTTAAAAGGGTTTTATAATATTAATCCTGAGCATTTAAATGTAAGAGAGAGATATGGGAACTATAAACTGAATCTTTTTTTTCACTTTTTGAAGTTTCTATCTTCTATCTGCTTGTGGGGGCTATCTTCAGAAAGCAGGAGACATTGGCCATTTGAAAACTGAAATTGTTTTAAGGCATCACAAACATGATAATGAATTTAAAAATTCCAAACAAACTGTAGACAGGTATAATTAAAAATATTTCTGAACCTCAGATATGTTTAAACTAACCTGTCATCCTTATCTTTAAAAGCTGAATTTAATGCTGCACGTTTTACTTTGGTACCATTAAACTGCAAACAAATAGTTTTCAAATGATAACACATTATGAAATAATCAGTTTATCTGTTTTTAGAGGTAGGAAGAGCAGAAGAGATGCTAAATGAATAATACTGTGGAGCTTGACCTACTTAGTATATCTTTTTATATAAGCATTGTGAATATTTGTTCTAGGAGAGTCTAGTTATCTCTACCAACTCAAAGTTAACTTTTTTCCTCTGAATTGTGTGTCACATCCTGCATTCAAAATGCCTTACAGAAAACTCACCGTCACACAACTGTGGTAAAATATCTGTTCCCTGTACTCTTGCAAAAGAAAATAGTTGGGGGCAGAACACTATGGGTTTGGATTTTTTTGGCTTGTAATTTTTCTATACACATCGCCCACTTTGATCTGAAATGTCTTTCATGTCTAACAGTGCTACAATGAGCACAGGTAGCATTTAGGGCTTACCCCTGCTCAGATTAGATCAATGTTAAAACTCATTAAATTTTCTAATCGTAGGATAAAACTCTTAGACAAGCATGGTTTGAATCTGAGACTTATCTGAATCAGAATGGTATAGAATAACTTCTGTTGGTTTAAGTAACCCGAGTGTTAAAAAATATACTGAAAATCATCTGTGGATCATGTTTTTAAAGGACAACATACTGTTGACTAGAACACATATGCAGTCATAGCCGTGTCTTTGAATCTACTAAAGGAAATCTGGCACAGTCCCAGTATCTAATGACTGTGAAATGAAAAACTGTTTTCAGCACAGGTCCCATTTCAACAGGGACCCCAGGTACGACTGGCTATTGTGCTGCTTACTTTGATTTCTGTCTGAAGCATTTATCCTCTTGTTTTGTTAGCCTTCATCTATCTCTTGAGGCCCTTGTTTAGTTTTTACCCCATAGCCCTGAATGCAAAAATATGCACCTTCTCTTGCAGGGCTGCATCTTTTGCTCTGTGTCCCCCCAGGGAGTACAAGGACATAATCTGCCCCTTTCTTAAAAACTATATTAGCAGAGTTTCATCTGCCTGTTGAAGGCCAGTGTCTGCTATGAGAAAGCAGTCTTGGGATTTTTAATAATAATACTACCACGTAATTAGGAATCCTTTCTGATTTTGCATCATCTGCAGCTCAGTGCTTTTGCTATAAGAGTAATCCATAGGGTCAGTGCTGCTGTCAGAGAAAGGCTGCCACAGAAGAAAAGCAGAAGCATCTTTCCTTGTTATTCTTAGAGTAGTTCTGTTGTAGCTGGACTCTGCTTACTTCGTAAACCCTGATGAGATCTTCGACCCAAGTGGTGTGGCCACAGGCGAATAAAAGAAAGCACAAATATAAATCTGGGAGATTTCTGTTTGCAACTATAGTGCTTTAAGCAGAAGCACCAAGCTGCACTTATCCCATTTGAATTCCGCTTTTCCAGTCTCTCCTAATAAGAATCACTCATATGAGCTAAGTATTTCCCTCAGTAACCATCCTTGCATTATTAATAACCAACTCAATTTTGCCTGCTAGAATAAGAGCCCTCCCTTAATATGTAGGGTTAGGTTCAAGTAACAGTCTTTCATGAATGCATATATTATCAGTCTTTTCCACTAATTGGTCTCAAAGTATGCCATCAATCTTATCACCAAATCCACATCATTTGGAAGGTATTCTCCTACTCAGATGCTACCATTCAGCTAAAGACCTGGATCGACAAGCAGGATGAAAGATGAGTGAATGAATTTTACGGTAGCCATGGTCTAAAGCCAAAGCAGCCAGAATGAAGAGACATACAGATATCTAATGCTCTTAGAAGAACAAACATACTAATGTAAAAGAACATCAGAAGCAAAAATCCCTGATGGAAGCCCATGACTCTGGACCTAATCCTTTGGCTCTTAATCCATTTTGATGCAGGTCTATCCCTGGAGCTAATCTCTGAAGGACGTGTGTTTACCTTAAACAATTCTGCTAATTGTTAGATTATCCAAAAATAGACACATGAGGCTCAGAATTAGGTATTTCTGATTATAAGAGGAACAATTTGGTAGTTGGGACTATAGCAAATTTCCTTTTCTTGCATTTAATATACCCAGACAAATAGTCCTTATCTCTAAAGAGACACTGTATATAGTCAATGACAGAAAGAACAGGATACAGGAAGTCTCTGCTTGCCTTGTACTTATTTATTTAAGTTGGCTCTTAATCATTCTCAACTTTGTTATCCATGTGGAAGATGTGGCTCTAAATGAAAATATTGGGTCTGAGAACATTTTTTTTTTTGCACAACAATTGGGTTTTTTTATGACATCAAAGTTGATCTCAATTCTGATGGACAGCATAACGGGAACCATGAGGCTATCAAGCTATGGTTACCCAGTTGTGTCAAAGAAATTTTTTTCTAGTGAAATTCTTTTCCCTCACTGCACAAAGCTAACATGCCGGGGAGAGATGATGTATTGGCACACCCTTGGGACAGTGTTTTCTTTCAGAAGGACAAATGTTCTATTAAAGGCTTTAGCACCTGTGTATATATGTGTATAACCTGTATATATTTTCTACAGGTGACATACTTATTTGTTACCACTTCCTCATTGACAAGACAACATCATCTGGGGCTTTACGCAAGACTAAGCAACATATAACACCTACTTCAAGTTCCTCTTCCCACTCCATGGACACCATTTCCTCTCTGGGCATCTGCTGGCTCTATCAAAGTGAGAAGCATCAGTCAGCTCTCCTCCCGCTGAGCTGAGTTGGGCTATTGACTTGTGGGCTTTTCACCTCCAGATCCTGAAGGAACCAGATCCTAATGTGTTTGGCAGGCAGCTGGACCCTACAGGACAGTTCCAGTGACCCTGTTCCTTAAGCATGTTGACCCTTTTGGACGGTCGGACTTATCAGCTCTGAAAAGCCACACTAGCAGCTGAACCATAAGAGGCTGAAAACCTTGGGCCAGACTAGTGTCTTCCCCTCCCAGCCGTGAGGAGGACTAGCTGTCTGCCTAACTACGCGTGAGCCCAGCCTGCCATGGTGGGGGAGGCGGGAAGGGTGCCTGCAGGGCTGGTGGGAGGGGGTCCATGGGGCACAGCCCTGGAGAAGGTGGCCAAGGGCCACTTCCCTCTGGAAGCCTCTGGTGGCTGGGAGCACAGGTGCTTTGGCTGCACAAGCAGCAACATGTGAGGTTGAAGCCTGGAAAGCTTCATTTTCAACTGACTAACCTCTTTCCTTGGCAAGAAGCAACATTTCCTTGTATTTTTTCAAGAAGAGAGAGAGTGAGAGTGCACCAGACAGCTATTTTTCTCCTCAGCATCTACTCTGGAGCCTGGGAGAAAGGTCTGAAACCTGTATGCCTCTGCAATGATCTGTTAGGATGAGAGTATTTTCTCTTGTGGAAACAAGGAGCTTCAGGCTTTTGACCAGGCATTTAAGCAGTGGGATTTCAACACTTTTTTGCTACTTTTCTGGAGGAGATGCATAGCAAGAGTGCCCACCCTACTCCTGCCTCCTTGCTCCTCCTAACTGATCTTCAGTAGTCACAGCAACCATCCACCTGTCTTTGCCTATCTAGGATGATCAATGAAAGCCTTTGTTTAAAATTTCAAGATTTAAGATCCTTTTTTTCATCAAATGAGAGGCATTTTATAATTTGTGTTCTCTCAAATCCTCAATCCTCCAAGTCTTTTCACCTAGTGTGAGAAGGATTTTACTGGGTTTTAGCTCTCTCTTAACCAAATGCATAGAACAAATTTAATGCTGCTTCTCAGAGATTTAAATTGGATTTGTCCAGATGGACACTATTACAGGCCTCCTTTATAGGTGGGATTAATTTTATTAAAATATAATCCTCCCATGCTAATATTATCCCCTTCAGACATTCTCTTTTAATCTTTGCAAAGTAGCATTAAAACAAGTTTCTGGCATTCATTAGGAATTATATTAAAATGCAGACACACCTTTTTAGGCTACAACTGCTGAGAAAAAGCAAATCTGGGATTTCTCCTTTTCCTGGAGTCCCGCTCAGAGCCAATAGGATAGGAACAAGCAAGATACGGTTGCACCAGTGCCATCAATGTGACAATCGCAGGGGCACGAAGAAATCCTGAGACCACTCAACTGCTTTCCTTCTGGGACACAGGCGCAGTTCATTTTCTGCCTCGTGGTCCCAGAAATCAACATGTGTTGCTCCATAGCCTTGCTTTGAAGGAAGGTCTACAGAGGCTTCTGTGATTTTCCATTTCACCCTCATGCAGCACAAGGCCTATACACCCCTTAAATCCCCATCAAAATAGGGCTTAGGTAATACCCTTGGCAGAATGGCAAGTTCCACCCACATTCCTCTGTGCTCATCTGGGCTGGAGAACCAGAACTGAAAAGCTCTGTGTGTGTGGTGGTTTGTTTTTTTTTACCGCTAGGAACTAAATACTTACCATGCACCTTTTTCAGCTTTGTTTCTGGCCATGCTTCTGTAAACCCACAAACTACCCAAGTAAAAGCGGTTTACGTTAAAAATTTATGATTCCAAGATCAAGTTGAAAGAATAAAAATGAGGAATCTTTGCCATTCTTTAATCTTGAACTGGGAATATGGAGAGAGACACTTCTCAGTTACATTATTCTCCTCAAAAGAGATTCTCAAGTTTCCAGAACACTGTCAGTCAATTATGAAACATATGCATGTTGCAAAAAAGTAAATAAATCTCTTTTGACTGGTCTCCTGATTTTTGGCAAAGCCCTACAGTATACACACTCTACTATTAATGGTAACATGTTAAAAAGTCCACCTATAAGTGAAGAAATAAAGGGGAATTAAATATATATAGTACAATTAAAGGTAAAGCTCTGCTGAAAAGCCAAATAGAGAACACAAGAGCAAAGAGAAAAGTAGTGTGATTGGAATTATTTAATTTTTAACTAAAACACAAAACCCTGGCAATAATATCCATTTCAACATATAGTAAGCCCAAGGGGAAAAAAAAAAAAAGATCCTTGATCTGTTTTTGTAAAAATCATATTGCCTAGTGTTGTAGTACCTCTGATACAGATACACCTCAAATGATTTGTGGAAAACAAAAGCAAATTTTTGGTACATGTTGTTACATAGCCATAAAATGAGCCTACTCACTCTTACCTAAAGGTAGCCACAGCAAACTAGCAGATGTGAAGAAGAGCTGGAAAAACAGGCATTGTGAAGAGAAAATGTAAAAAAAAGAGAGGGTGCAGCCACAGTGTCTGAACACAGCGACAGAAGGGTTCGTGGCATGATGTACCCGTCACTGATAAAGGTAGGTTTTTCAAAACTGTTGCAATGTGACGTTTTCAAAGCAATTAAACCATAGTAAGTTCTCACTTAGTTAATAAAATTCCTTTATACTTGTAGTTGTTGCTTAAGAGATCAGTTCTGAAACTAGAAAACCCTTCAGTTAGTTCCCATTCTTAAATATGTCTTTTTGGAAGGAATTGATTCATAAGGGTATCCTAAATTATCCTGTCTACCAGTATTTGCTTACCTAAGTTTTCAGCTATCCTGTGTGAACTCGGACTCAGGCCTTGATGTGCTATAAGCAACACATTGGCAGCTTTGATCTTGGACTAAACTTCCAACATGCTAATGTTGGAAACGAATCTCTGCTCCATCTTCTTCCCAGAGTAACTCTCACGTTTGTAAAACAAGAGTGGGAATCTCTATGACAGTTTTAACCACTCTTCTTGACTGAAGCATAAGCATTGTCTCTAGTATCAGCTATGGATCTGAAGAAATCTGTCCAGCCACCTGCTCATCATTCTTCACCAAAGAAGTCATCCAAACAGAAACTACTACTGCAATGGATCAGCCCACCCAGGTTTCACTTACACAGTTGCAGCCATCTAGCTGTTCGGCCCCATTTGGATGAGGAGCATGTTAAACTGGTAGGTCCATTACATGATATTATTTTTTCAGGATGGAACTGAAATTCCTTAGTCTGCCCAGCTCCTGGCATCTTTAGCCATCAGTATCTTGGATTGCCATAGATACACTCTTACCAAAATCTCAGCTAATTAATTTAAAATCAGCCCTAGGACTTTCCAACTATTTTGCTTTACCACTGCACATTCTAGAAATAATAGCAAATTTTTAATACAGTAGAAATTATACTCTAGCTGCCTTTACAATGTCCTCTCTGCTGTTTGGGTTATAATTACATTGTTACACTGAATTCCCTGTGCACTGTTCTCATTGACCCACATTGCCATCATATGAGTGCACCTGGATATAGTGCCAAAGTGTGGCACTATATTGTTCCCCACAGACACAGTCACAACTCCAAGCCACTGAAGGGCAAGGACGGAATGACAAAGGTCTAGCATGTAGGCTCTGTCAAATCTCTCAGTAGAGTCTGAAAAGTTATGTTTTTTATTTGTCTGCTCCCACCTCTTACTTGGATGTTGCTACATCTGTGCAAGCAGAAGCAGAATGGGACAGGGCAGAGCCTCTTCATTTCAGAATTCTGGCACAAATTTAAGTTGGTGTTCCTTTATATACTCATGTGCTGCCTTGTTTATGATGAAGCAAGGATGTTAAGCAATTTTCTTATAATGCATGCTATTCCATATCATCAAAGGGTCCAAAGAGGCTGCCTTTTGTTCCAGCAAATGCTACTGCTAAGAATCTGTTTCATCCTGAGAGCAAAAATCGACTTTAACTACTGCAAAGATTTACCAGTTTGCTTTATATCACATTCTTCTATTAGAAAATTACTGTCATTATATGGAAAATACATTCCCATTGTGATAGGTATGTACTATATATACACATATTTTTCCAATTGTGAAATGCATTTGTATATATATAGGTATATGTATACCTATACCAGTATCTTTCCTACAAAATATCTACCTAAATAACCCGATAACTTGAGAGAAAATTCTCCCTTATGTTACTTTACATTCGCACTGCAAAAATGCTACCTCCCATAAATCCCCAGCAATACTTTCCATTTGTCCTACACAGTTCCCTACACATAGCACTTCGATGAGTACTAACCCACCAGCTTGGCAAGGAGATGAACATGCTGTGGCGAGCTCTAAGCTGTGCGCATACAGACTGTCAAAAATGATTGACTTTGGACAAGAAGTTCTAAAGTTAGTGGAGGGAGAAGGAGAGGAAAAAAATAAGGATTGATAGATGGTGTAATTGCATATGGTTAGAAAGCCTTACAAAACAATGCTAAAAACAAGGCTAGGGGAATGAAATATAAGCTATTTGACAAAAGATGTAGGACAGAGGTAAGCGACACCACTTAAAATAAGAACAGCCAATAGCCAGAGACATCAAGGCAAATGATAAGATGTTAAACATTACCATAAATGGAGAACTTTTACTGCAGGTTAATCTGCCAGTGTTTAACTCTTCGCTATTAAGAGGATAGGGGATGAACAGGTAAGGCTTTAGAAATAAAAATTGTATTTTCACATCTCTGCTGGTGAGGACATGGGTGATATTTCTGGGATTGCTGTTATGTTTCTTAAGGTAATCAAGTCATGGTATTAAAAGTGATTCACAGCAATCGTGTTGATCAGAGTAACTGAAAGAAGTTGGCAAAAAGTGAATCCCCAGAAGCAATGCTATTCACACTGCAATTTGACTGAAATTAGAGAAAAAAGCAAATTAAATAATTAGAACTAATAACTAAATCTTACTAAAAATATTAAACAAAAATGAACTTTAAAAATAAATTAGCATTTCAAACTATATATTTTTCCTATTTTTAATTATTTTCTCAGCCAGCTTTAGATATTGTTATTACTGGTACTAAGCAAGAGATACATTGCATCTGCAGGAACAGAATGGTCCCAGACTACCTGTAGATGTCTGTTTGCATCTAAGGCTGTGCTTCCCATGAAGGATGATGATGCTAGGCCAACTCTATGGGCTTGAAAGGTACTCTGGAGATATACCCCCAGAAAAGGTCACTGACCTTCCTCTCCTCTCCTCTTCTTTTTCCCCAAATTGCCATGTGAAGCCTCTAATGTTTACTCCAAGTCACTGAGAGGGGGTCAAAGACTGTGGCTTTAGCTCCAATGTGTTGGTGAATGGCTGGCTCTTTCTTTTCATCCTTCCCTATCCCTTGATATGATGATGAGTTGTACTGAATTTGGGGGATGCACCACAATGATAGACCTGGTATCCACGAAGAGAGATGTGCTTCCCATGGGAGCAGAGACTGCTTGGCTAGAGGCAGCTAAAGGGCTTGGCTGTTAATAGTTGTGAAACAGAAATATGACTTCCTTAGAGCTTCTCTATTGAGTTGGAGTACTAAGCAGGAATACTGATACGACGCTTAAGGAAATACATGGGTTTTCAGCGAGCTTAACTAAGAGTAGAGGAACGAATAAGTGAATGAAAGGGTGTTGCTGGAAGCTGAGGTGCAAGATTTGAAGAAAAGGTGTGCACTGAGGAGTCTGTTTTACGGGAGGCTGAGGTGCAAGCACTTTTTAAGAATGGAGAGTGGGCAGTGTAGTTTTATTAGGCTGCCACAGACCTTCAAGACTGGACTACAAGGAAAGACAATCCTGATCTAAAAGGATTGAGAGCTACTGGTTTTAATAGCCATTTCCTCAGTGATGTTACATATTTTGGTCTTACTTACTAACAGGAAATGACAACTGAAGTTATCGTTCATTCTTGACATCAGAGTTGGACGGCAGATGATAAAAGAGTTTCTGAGTTAAGGGACTCGCCAACAATGAGAAAGATTTGGATTAAATTCTTCAATCTTCATTCACCACTTTTGGCCTTTTTCCCTGTTCTGCCACAGCCTGTGGGTGACAAAATATTTAATTTCTCTAGGTCTTCTAGCAACATAACAATGAGACTCAACACACTTTCTCTAGATCTTCATTCCCGATGCAACATAAAAAGGCTATTGGCTATTGTGAGAAAAACTGCTTCATTCATGTTGTGAGGTGATGAGAAAAAATGATGAAAGAGGCAATGTGAATTTCAAGGGAAAAGTTGACTGATTTACATGAAAACACCTAAACTTCTAAACAGCTTCATTTATGACTGGACTGGTACTGAATATTTACTAGCTCACAAAAATAAATTAAAAAAAAATTAATGCAGTAGCATTACCAGAATTGCTAAATTCAATTACTATTGCATTGTGACACAACTTGGAAGATCTCTGTCAGATAATGTAATTGAGAGATTATTTCACTGCCATCAGACTAAGATGTAGTTGAAGTGTCTTTCTTGTTTCAATTTTGTGCTTGGATTCCTGCTGAAATATAAAGAGACGGGCTCCTGTCTTGAAGTTGGTAGATTCTTTCCTATCCTCTAGAGTATTTTCAGTGCATTTTAAAATAATCTCTAACATTTGAAGACCACCTGTAAAATCTTTAAAGTATTATTGTGAAATATAAAAGGCTGTAAAAATTGGAATAGACATGGAATTTTAAAAATAAAAACAGGATTAGAAAAAAGGCAATAAAGAAAATCAGAGGTATTGCTAATAAAATAATGCCTCTCTGTTGGAATTAACAAACAAATTGAGCTATAACAATTTGTTTCTTTAGCGTTGTATCTCTTCTATACCCCATATCTCATTTAATGATTAAAAAATACCTCCTTTGCAGTTCATTAGCTTTTCATTTTTAAGGAGGACAAATTTAGGCAAGGTACTTCATCTATTTAGTTTACATGGTAGAAAATCCTCAGTATCTGTGTACATTTGCAAGCTTCACTGCTTAGATCAGGTCAGATTACAAACAATTTAATTGAATGCACACTACTACAGGAACACTTTATTTCAGCCCAGTATATGGCAGTTCCAAGTGGTTTAAAATAAACCAAAACAACAAGAGATTAAACCAGTATTTACACAATTTGCATTACCTTAATTTAAATTGGAGTTACTTTCTTGGCAAGTTCTTCATAAAACAGCCTGACTATATTAAGTATCAGAACTATGTAATTTAATGAATTGCCACCTTTCAACTGGAGGTTACTGCCTCTTTAGTTGAAATGTGATAACTGGACTGAATGCCCTACCAGAAACATGAAAGGAAAAAGATTAAATGAAAACATATCTTTGATGGGAACATGACTTCTGCCTGAAGGCTTTCATCTAGTCCTACTATATAAGAGCAAGGGAACAAAAAGAAATTGATTTTCAATTTAAAGCTGTTGATAGATCATGGCCGATTACTACTATTCCATAAACAGGAATCAGCAAAGTCTGCATTCTTATACAGTTGTGTCCTATGTGCCCTTCAAGAAATAAGGACAGAAATCCCAGCTCTCTTATATGACGTGTCTCCCTGCCTTCCACAATATCCATTGCTTTCTCCTATATCCCTCTACAGAATGAGAAGAAATAGCATATGCAGTGCCTGAGTTGTAGCTCCATGTGTGTAGGTAGGTTAGATCACATGTGCACAACAGTTGCAGAGTCAGAAGGACGAGCAGAACAGGTAACTGTTGGGATCACGCTGTAGCATTTCCCTAAAGGTGCAGTGAGGAGAGAATGAGAGTGCCAATTTGGCGCTCTCTCTGCTTATTTGACAGTTTTCAGGAAATTTCTGTAACTTAATAACTACAAATGCTCTTAGTCTCCGTTTAATTTAATTTGAAATTGCTGATTGAGTAAAAAAATAAGTGTGAAATGAAACACATCTCAGCTATATAAGCTTTACTTCCTCAGGCGAGGAATGCTTCGGGCACCAGTTTCATATATATGTTTAGGTATTTCAAACAGTTCAGTATATATGGATATCCTGAAGTTTTTGCAGGTAGGCACATTGAGGAATGGATGTGTTACGCTTCTTGTCAAAAACTGCTGACTTAGCTAATGGCAGGCTTGTGAGGAGAAAACATGTAGTTTCATTCCCAGTCTCGTACCCTAAGTACTGGAAATGTTCTTTGGTATTTGCTTCCAAAGGGAAATCAATGAGCTCACTTTCTCTGGGGAGCTGGAAAGACTGGTCATAGGGGCTTCCTTGTATTTTCATTCTAGCAAGGAACTTAACATGACGAATGGGTTTACAATTTCCAGTTGTCTTAGCTGCAGCAACAATGGAAGCACTGACCCAAAGATAAAATGTCAACAAAATGTCCAGTCACAGGACAAGGCCCTTCTGGGAGACCAAACTTTACATCAATATTTGAATTTATCAGAAGGTGAAAACTTGCTTTTATCAGAAATTTCAAAACACTTCTGTTCTTGATTTGGAATTATTTGAAATTGACTTATTTTGCATTTTGCAGTTTTTATAAGCATTTAAAATTTAAAATAATGGAAAGACTTATCAAAAGCTTTCAAGTCTTATAACCTTTAATGAACTATTATGTTTCCAGAATGGTTTGGGAATTAAATTAAAAATGCCTTTGTGAGAAACTGATTTATTTTGCCACTATTGATAAGAGGAGCTTGAAAAGGCAATTTTTGACAAATCTTTTCATTATTCCATTAGAGGCTCTAATGAGCATTTTGATGTAATGGGAGCCACACAAGGACTTCCCTACTGTTGTCATTAATTCAGTCAGAATTGTCACGCTGAAAATACCCAACATCTTTGCTGCTTTCCATGCCATTGATTAGGGAGGAGGTTTTGCAGACCTGGCTGTGAGACCTCACCAGGGTGAACAGTTATACTTTAAGATGGCTTTGATCATTCCCGGCAGACCTGCAGCTACTCCTTTTACTCACGACCTTTCCCCATTCCTATTCAGCAGCAGCTCAGCGAGACTTCTGGGAGAGAATGTGCGGTGCCCTGAGCTACGATGCCAGCAACGGGCTGACAGCACCCAGCTCTGCGCCTCAAGGCTGGCTTGTTCCCAGCTGTTCTACTGCCTGTAGGAAATTGGAAGCCTGCTGAATGAAAGGCAGATGGTGTGATGGACAACCTCTGATCCCTATCGGCAAGCTACACAATGTAGAACTGGTAGGTCTTTTCGGTACACGATAAAATGAATTGTGCTTGCACTGTAACCAAATTAACTCCTGGTTTTAGTGCTTACAGACCATCAGAAGTGAAGATGGTTTGCTAGTGCTATCTAAAATGTTGGAAAACGGCATGCTGTCAGTCTGATTTTACACCCTCTTCATTTTTGCATGAGAACATTATCAGCTCAAGGGGAAAAGGCTCTAATAAGTACAGTGAAGAATATACATGGATTTATTTTCGTAGTCTAACACTGGTTAGTGATACGTACAAAAAATAGCAAAGGAAAATTGAAATTAACTTTAAAAATAAAGCCAAACTAAATCTTCTGAAAGTAACAACACAAAAGTTTACTAATCAGTAAAGTAAATAAAAATAAATCACTTCTGGAGTAAAACAAACCCAGAACTACGGTCCATGAAATGAGTGAAATTATAGGCTAAAACACTAGCTATTCTGAATAATGTGATTGAAATGTATTCCTATACACATAAAGCAGTTTATCTTCTACTCCAAATACTAGCCTTGATGAAGTGAGGAACCCTTAGTATCAAATCCACTGACCTATATTCATTGCCTGGAAAAGTACAGTTGAATCTTTAATCTGTACTTTAGTAGTACGCTCTCTAGATGAGCCCAAGACTTTGCTTTTATTACCTGAAAAAAAGCTCTTTACAGTTCCTCTGTGAGAATTTCTAGAAGCTCCATCCTCCCAGTTTGCACATTTTGAGAATAAAGTGCTGGGTGATTAGACCTCATAGTTGAACGTTACACTTGAGTAGACTGAGGTGTTTTGAATAGGGACCTTGGAGGAAATACATTTCTCCTTTCCCACCAAAACCGCCTAATGGAGTGCCTGTTGCCTCATCTTCAACTACCAGTGTCAAAGTTGCACACAACCTAGATTTTCGGCACACTGCAAGTGGGGTGTATTTGTACAGACACGTGCTTGCAGTGAGACGAGGTTGCAGCCCGGAGGCTCGGCTCATGCTGCAAGGGGAAGTACAAGCCGCTCTGTGGACACAGAGGCAGACTGTTTCTCATCAGCATGGAGAGCTGACGTGATTTCTCAGAGTTGCAGGGGCTGTGATGGCATTTGTTTACCCAACTGATTCCTGTGCCAGGTACAGGGCGGCAGGCGGGAACCGGGAGACGGATGGCATGGCTCTCTTTCAGACTTCTCCTCAGGGTTCGGTGTCTCTGGTTTCCGGATGGGGTGTGCCTTCAGCTGCTGTTTCTCTGGTTGCCAGGAGGGACAGAGAAGATAAATGAAGTGGCTGAGCAATCCAAGCCCTCATTCAGGCTATGGTTGCTAGGTGGTTTTGGTTCCCAGATTGGATGTCTCCCCTGTTTCTGTGGCTCCCAGCAGGGACAATGAAGATGGATGACATGGCGAAGTGCTTTATAGCTTTCATTCAGAATCCAATGTCTTCCCCATTCCGGTACAAGATTCCCCAATATCTGAGGAAAAGAAGGAAAGTGCCTAGTATGTCCAACTTCTGTATAGTAAATAAGGGTTAATACAGGCTTGTTTCATCACAGTTTTATTCTTCTTTTTTATACTTATAAAAAAAATGTCACATCTAATGGCCAGTTTTAACTAAAGACACAGCGGGCTGAAGTCTGAGCACTAGATAGTCTGCTCTAATTCACAGGTAGATAGATTTAGGAGGTAGTATCAGGAGACTTGACTTTTCTCAGCCACAGCAATAGCCTAGCACCTCCTGCTTCTCCTTGCAACCTTGCACTGCACACCTGCTTGTGTTCATACCACTTTTGGAAGGGCTACATGTTGCCACCTCACAAAAAAACCACATCGGAGAAGAAAAAAAATGTTGCTTCTAACTGGAATAAATTTCATATCTAGGTCGCCTTGCAGGTCCAGAAACAGTTTAATAGTGACACAACTGAGAAGGCAACAGCGGCTGCTCAAGATGGTTCAGGTGTCCTGAAGAAACACAATGTGCAATCAACCATAGCCTTTTCTGTGCCAAAGTAGGTAAGGATATTCACAGTGTTTGACTTCGGCATCCTAGTTTACAAGCATTTGTATGTCAGCGATGGTCCCAAAAAAAGAAGAATGAATTCCAGGCCAGGAAGGGGATTTCCCCATTTTGGCAGCGATTGTCACTGCATTGTTTCAAGATACACTGTGAAACTCGCCCTTCAATGTTAGAGTGGGTAAAGGGAATTTTTCTCTTCGGGGTAGGGATTATCTTTTTAATGCGTTCATAAAATACCTGACACAGGAAGGGTGGGGTCTTCCTCTGATAGAAATGGCAAGAAGAATAGAGCACTTCAGGAAATCTTGCACTCAGCAAGAGGAGCTTAATCTCATTAAAGGGACATGAGGATGATACATTGTATAAGCTGATTAACATTTACGCAGAGAACACTACTGCTTTTGAGATATTTTGAAAAAGGATGCCTATTTATAGTATGAGGAAGCTGAAAAAATACCAAATAGCTTATATTTTAAAAAAACCCAAACCCCTACAATAATAGGTATAATAAAAACCTTGTTTACACTACTGCAAAAGGGTTCTCTAGTAATTCAAAATAGAGCTCCCTGTTTGCGTTCACACACTGAATTTTTCTTTCTATGCATTTCTCATAGATGGAGTGGTTTAATAAAGTAGAAACCAAAAAGATAAACAGTCAAATGACTTCAGACATGCTTAATTGAAACTTAATTTAATGCTTCTGAAAGGCACTGGATTAGCAACATCAGAAATTGAATTATTCATTTGCAGAACAAGAACTTTCTGTGCAGTACTGATGACATCTTTTCATCTGATCCCATGAACAGGAGTCCACAAGGAACATTAGAAAATGTTCAGATGAGAAATATAGTTTTCTGCTTCTCTGATACAAGAGCAGCTTGTATCAGCACTTTTTTCTTTATTTGGGGCTGAAGGGAAGGAGCCGATGATGGTAATAACTACTTACTAGGATCTGAATTAGAACGACTAGTTTATTTCATATTGGGTTATAGAATATCATTAGATGAGTTGAAGTTCCTAAGGGCTCCCGTTACTGACTTACGGTAGGTTTCAGTTGGTGATCTATAATGCAAAGGACCTAGTTCCCACTATGAGTTCTCTTAGTAGTTTGCAGACTGGCTTTTTATTGCCAAATTAGCATTTGTTTCTGATATATAAAACTAGCCACAGTTGGGATACCCCTGTAATTTTAGAGACGAAATCAGCTATTTTCGCACACAAATGCATAATCATATAATCAACTTGGCTTGGTTTTTAAAGGTATCTTCAAAGACTTTTTAATGGGCAGCACTGGCTTTTCTTGGGCTAATTGTGCACTTCAAAAAGGGGGAGTTAGGGCATGGTCAGACAAGCTCTGGCAAATCTAGCTTTTGCGTTTGCAGTTTAAGAAATTACTGCCCCCAGCTCTCTGTTCAGCCTCTTTCCTCGAAGTTACCAACCCTACACCAGGTTTTGCAGGGAATTGACTGAGACATGCAAATCCATTCCCTTTTGCTGACTTTGTTATGTGTGCACTAACCTCCAGGAGAGGCCTGGTGCAACTTCAGCCAAAGCTGCCACTTCTGTTGTGAACATGGAGAAATGTGAGGTTTGGCCACTGTAAACAGCAGGGCATTTGGAGAAAGCCAAATCAATTAGGACACAGCAGAAGCCAGGGAAAACTTTGTGAGCATGAACAAAGGTCATGTCTCCTTTGTTTCTATATGTCCACCCCTTTTGCCATAAAGACCTGTACTTATAGACTGAATTTAACTTATTTTTTCTAATAGATTCTCTGGTAGAAAATGGCCCACAGTTCCCATCCTTTGGCTGTTTCTGCCAAGTGTGGGTCCTTCTTGCTCTCACTCACATCCCTTCTAACCCTGGGTGACACATGCAGTTCACCTCTGATGCTGTCCTACTTTGACAAAAGCCAAAGACCAGAGCTGATATCACCTTTATGTTTGTGCTTCAAGGTCCTCAGGAAAACATCCAAGCAAGACGCATCTCTGAAAAAAACCCCAAACTGTTGGCATATAAATGTAGAATCTAGTGACAAACTCATAGCTTATTTCTTAATTTCTGGACAGGGATAATTTGCATATAAATGACTTTTGTTCATGATGAATTTGAAGCATAGCCCATGACCTAGGCCAGGTGGACAGGTAAAATAGTCTGTTAGGAGTGAGAACAGTCACTCAGCCTACCAAAGCACACTAACAATTTAGATAAGTAATTAGACTGTTTACCCTAATCAGGAAGAGGCTTGTGAGCTTTTGAGAATCTTCTATTTTGTAGTCAAGATATAGAATGTTCTCTAATGGGAGTGAAGTTTATGAGGGGAAAAGTATTTCCTCTGTGTAGGGATATTTGTGAGAGGAATTTCAATTGAGGACACTTCATTAACAACAGGATCTCTAACCATCCCTTTCTGTTGTGCTTTACAATGTGTGAAGGTACTTTTAAATAAGAATAACTGAAATTATTAGTAGGTATATATGACCAATTTGCTGAAATATGTAAGTGAAACCTCAAACATACTTAATGCTTGCCTGCTTTCAAATGTTCCGTAGAGTCAAATAAACTGTGGTTTGCTGTCAATGGTTGGCAGCAGGCATATTGCTCAGTAGATCCAAATATGACATTTCAAATTGTTATTTAATCCATAAGAAAAGGAGTGATTGTCACATCTTGATATATTTAGTATTGGGAGATTGATAAAGGTTCACTCTGCAGCTCTTAGAAATAATAGAATGTTATTGAATCAAGTGAGGCTCATGCAGTGTGTGCTATTGCCACTGTAAATTAGAATTACAACCCATATGGTGACAGGTTCATGGTGGAATTGTCTCTCAAAACTCGGGTTGTCTTTACTAAGCTGCTTGCCTGGAAGGGTATACACATTATGAAATATTTCTATTCCTTACACTTAATGTATAGGTAAATTATGAGGCTCTAAGATCCATAAAGGTGTAAATTATATGTTGGATTGTAGTTTTATTAGATTGGTTGACACATTTTGAATAATGATTTATAAAATGGTAATATTTTTTTCTTTTCCAATGTTGACATTTTAGTGATTTTTTTTTTTAATTCCAATTTTAAAAAATGAAAAATTAATGACGTAACACTTCCCCCCCCCCCTTCTTTTTCTAAGAAAATACATTCTATGCTATTGCACTTTCTCTCTTGGTCTGTACAAATGCTTCTTGTCCTATAATGATTTAGATCCTATTGGACAATTTCAATCAAGTTTTGCAAGGCATCAGCATTTGATAGATATTAAGTTCCTGCAAAGCTTATAAAAAGATATGACCAAGTGGAGAACAGAAATCCTTGTGACAGAGACTCTTGTAAATCCCTCTGTTGAAGGAAAAGTGCAATGTGAGCCCAAACCATGGTAGACTAGACAGAATACACATGCAAGACCAATCTTGAGATAAAAATCCAAAGAAAATCTCAGTTGTAGCTGGTGTTCACAGAGCTACCTGTTGGTTGATCAGCCCTTGCTCTCCCTCTTCCCACTGTATGACTCCCTTTTACATGGTACCTCAAAACAAATAGTCCAATAATATCACTCGCATTTCACTGCTCTGGAAAGGGGCAGTCCTGCTCCTTGCTTCTCCCTTCCAGTGCCTCTACTTCCGTCCATCCTGTCATGTCCCCTCCCTCAGCACACTAGCATTAGAAAAAAGTAATTTGCTTCTCTGGTGTTTTTTTCTGGGTTAGTGAGTATAATTAGTTCAGTGCACGTCTTACACGTGCCAAGGCTCGCACAAAGGAGAGGGGAGAATGTGTTAACAGCGGTGGGGCAGCAGTAGTGAGCTGCTAGATTGACTCCATTTGATGATGAATTTTATTTTAGGCCACTCTACCTCTACCAGAGATTATCCACGCGCAAGTTTTGTAAGGTTTAGTTTCTGTTCATTGATATCGTATCTCTAGTTAATTTGACTTAGCTGTCCTAGGAATTCCTGTTTCAACATGAGACCTTTGCAGACGATAAAAGAGCAGGCCACAGATAAGGTGTAAAAAACAGACAGTTTGGCTATATAAAAGAGAGAATATTGGAAATTCAGAAGGTGAAAAAACATACCACTACCAGTTACTACAGGCTTTGACAGAGAAGGGGCGTCTGGTGCAGAGAGGCACCAGAGAGGTGCCACCAGAGCCATCTACACCAGAGAGGCAGCCAATGTTGCCTCTCCTACCTATCCACACCACTCAGCTGATAGAAATCATTACATCCAAAAATGCATTCATCGACCTCCCTGGCAGTCAGTGTTTTAACACCGGCCAAACTTCAGCCCCAATTAAGACAAGCGAAGTGGCCCAACCCCATATCCTGCCTTGCTGGCCCTGTGAGCTGGGATGGCAGTGGGAGTGCTGCCGTGTCCCCAGGGGTCAGAGCAGGAAGGCAGCACAGCTGCCATTTGTTACTCAGGATCACGACTCCAGGAGGCAATTAAATCTGGACCTGTTCCGAGAGAGTTATTACCTTGGAGATGTGTCCGTTTTGATTCTGGAAATGATCCTATTGTGAACAAAAAGCTGGGAATACTATTAATGGAAAAACATTTCTTAGAAATCGAAAAAAGAATAAATGAGGATGAAAGACCTCCCACAGTTAAATGCAATCACAATTGTAAAGGCGTAATTAAAAAGCCACAGAGTTCTAGCTAATATTTAAACTGATGACAACAGCTGAAAATGATGAAAATTCTTCTACAGGAAAGCTAAATATTTCCAGTATTGGTAAAAATATTTCCATGCGGAACACTTCAGACATTGACATATTAGACGCTCATAGATTATGCTGGATATTTGGCTAATGCTTGGCTTTGAATTGTATAAAATAGTGATGGCAATCATTTGCTGTCTTGAAAAAAATGGACTATAAGTAGTACTGAGGGTTCATTACTACTTTTAGCCTGGTTTCTTAAGGAAAGAAGTTCACAGATCCCACATGTGTGCATGTATGTGTATTTCAACCAAAGTCATCAGAAGGGTGACCTCACAGAAATTAAGATGTTCTTTTCATGAAAACAGGCAAATAGAAAAAGCACTTGGTAAGTGAAAGCACAGGAGATGAGTTCAGCCATCACAGCAGCCCTGTCCAGCATCCACATACTGGGGAGAAACAGGATCACTTCACCCTCAGGCGATTAGAGGTCGCACCTTCTTAGACACCACAAAACTCATGATGCACAAATCTGTAGGAAACAAGGTTTCTACCAGATAATAAGTTGCTTTACTACCATAAAGACTCTAACTGAGATATTTTGCTTTTCATGCAGTGGCTTCTGCAATATTTGCATATAACTGTGTGCTGTGGGTTAACCCCACTAGGCAGCTACATCAGACCCAGTACACTGTACCAATTTTGTTTTCAACCTAGAAATGAAAATGACCATTCCTGTCATACCTATTTTTGCAGCTGAAGACTATGACTGTCTAAGCAAAACAGTATCCAAGACAGCCACGCCATCCTGCAGAGGAACATACAAATGTAAGTGCCCTATAAAAAATTTACACGGAACAAAGGAACCTTTTCAGGCTAGAAAGCGTGATATGAAAATTGGATCTGCATCACCTGCCTTTGGATTCCAGCACTGCAAATTGTCTAAACTGCACTTTGTAATTAAGCAGAGTTATTAAGGTAGTAGTGTTAAAGAAGATACATTGAAGGCCAGAAGCAAACAAACTGTGGCAGCATGGAGCTCCTGAAGGCTAAATTTCCCTGCTAAGAAGCACTGTGAATTGACCTGTGTTGTTATGACCAAAATTATTGCTATATTCAAATTAACGATGTTAACTCTACTTTGGGTATTTCTTTGCAACACCATCGTTTGCCACATAGACACTCTTTTCTGTGACTTGGTAAACAAAGCTAATAGGGTAGTACAACCTATTTCAGGTATCAACTCAGTATTTTAACCTTCCTGGATATGCTGTGCATTAGAGAAGCTGGCACAGAAATCTAGTAGAGACTTCTAATCTCCAGGAAATCAAGAACTATCAACATGTTGTGGTATTCTGAGCAAAATAGATGATTATGCTCATTTTAAACTGTAAGTCTCCTCTTTTCACTGAGATGAAGTTTTCCTGCAGGAAGCTTATCAAAATTTCCCATTGTGTGTCCCTATAAAAATTATAGATCCACTGATTTCTTTTTTGGGTTTAGACAAAGTAGAGGTATCTTTAAAAAGTTTTATTTTTATTTGTTGTTGACAACTAGTTTGAGTTTAATACATTTAAAACTTACAAAACTTGCAGACTTACTCATATACATATAATGATGATGCCTACTATAAAGACCCTGCATTGAATTTAATATTGCCTCAATTAAGTATTTGCATTTCCTTCATAAGTTTTCATTTACGGTAATGTATTTGTCGATGAAAGTATTTTACTGTGGATATGCAAAGCAATTCAAAGCATTTTGCTGTGGTGAAACAAACACAAAATGCATTTAGCAGCAGTCAGGATTTACAGGACAGGACACTATCACAGAGCCAGGTTTATAGACATACCGAGTTCCCTGTTGTGGAAATATTCTCTAGTACCTAAGTCCTGCCTGAAGCCCAGTCCATCCTGACAGCTGACAGAGGGTTCACATCTCATTTCTGCCCCATCAGGAAAAGCGCCTGGTCCTGCTGGGAATTTGCATCAATTTAGCTCATTCTAACAAATCTTTATTGGCACAGAAGAAAGAATATCCCAGTGGTTAGCATGGTAGCCACAGGCTACTTCTGTGATCTTGAGCAGTCATTTAGAGCCAGAATCGTTAAAGAATGCCGTTAAGTAGTCAGTAGGATTTCCAGAGCCACTTAAGGGCCTGTTTGCCACAGAGAACAATAGAAATTAGGCACCTGGTGCTTTCAGAAATCCTGTCTAGGTGCCTATGGCCATGTCTAGACTGCAGAGCAGTTGCACTCCAGGGCTCTACACCTTGTGTGCATAGATTTTCTTCCCATGGAAACCAAAGCTCAGGGTGGGGAGAGCGGGATGTTCAGCTCAGAGACTGCACCTTGACACAGCTGACACACCAGGAAGCACTCCTGCAGCCCTTCCTCCATCTTGAAATATCTAAACAGTTTTTAAGCTTCTAAACAAAGCATCCAAGTACATTAAAAATCGTGCTATTTATTGCTCTGGGACTTGTTTCTCCATCATTAAGATAAAGGTAATAATTCTTTTCTCACATTGCCATTCCAAAGAAAAATACATCAGCAACTTTGCAGAACTCAGAAGCCATACAAACACCAACCAAGAAGTGCATGACCCTTAGTCTATGTGAGGATAACACAGATTACCAACAGGAGAAGAGAGGTTAAGGTAGTACTAGTCCTCCTATTAATGCAGCTTTGTGTAGCATGTAACTCCCCCATTCACAGTGCAGTAATAGTCCTCCCTGTGATGTGTGCAATAGATACAACCTTCCCAGACTGAAATGCTGTCACTAACAGGCTGCTTCTGCACAGCTTTTCCATCCCCAATGGCTATACAAATTCTCACCAACACAAGTGTTTGATCTACTTTGGATTTCCATTTCTCCAAAATAATTTCCAACTTAATGGCCAGTAAGTTCTATGGCTAAGCTCCATTTTTGCACTGAACTGTGGAAGTTATTTATAGCTATAAATGAGGATGATTTTTGAGAATACTGTCTCTATAGAAACTAGTGGTGGACTAGACCAAAGAGGTTTCTTAGTGGAAATTCCCTGCTCTTTTCCCATTGTAGACGATGCCAGAGTTTGAAATCCCTGTTGGTTGGTAGGGAAGGATGTATTTGGCATATTTGGTATTAATTTCTCTTCTGTGAACAAAAATGTAAACATTTACAATTGACAATATATACTTACATAAAAATGTTTTTCAATTGTATTTCAGTTGGGTCCATGTGTTCACTTCACTTACATTCCATAAAACCAAGGGAAATTCCAGCACACACACACAAAATTGCATTAAGATGGTCTTAAGGTTGCTGATTCTCATTTCTAAATAACACAAAAACTAAAAGTACAGGAAATCCTGAGTTAAGACTCTTTCACAAACTGTAGACATAATTTCCTTTTTCATACATAATACTTCCTTCAATGCTAGTGGAATCAATTTGTGGCTGGCTGGCTCTTCTGGCATTGGGACAATAATGTGGCAGCGGAATACGCGTGGACCCATTTCTTTTCCACTTATATGTGTGGTATTACCATAAGGCCAAAGCTTTTTAAAGCAGGTAGTGATTTTGAGCACTTAAAGCTGAGATGTCTGAACTGCTCCAGTTCTTGGAGATTGCTGCCAGAAGGAAAACTGAAAATAATTTAAAAATTTGGGAAATCCTACATGGGGTAGGAATCCCAGTAAGCACTGCACTTTCATTTAATTGTCAGTTATGGTCAAGTTGCTTGCTGTATAGAGATTTTAACATCTTTCTGATCCCTAATAATTCACTTTTCTGAAGGCATCTGATGAAATCAAAGTATTACAATAAACATCAGTCTTTCCATGAAGGGAACTCCTGCTGTGAAAGATAATAGTAAATTGCATTAGCACGTTTCCTGTAACCAAAAGGGTCTGCGTTACGGCTGGAACCATTAAAAGCCCTTCACCTACTGAGGTGCTATCAGTTTCAGGGGCAGCTTCCATACTTTGAGGCCAGCCACTGAATTGCGCTTGCTGCTGGGGAAGGAAGCAATAAATGTTTAGATGCTGATAGCAACATTCCTCACTATTTTTGAACAGGAAGTTAAGGAGCAACATGCAGCTGGAACTGCAAGGAATGTCCCAATAGTCTCTCTGAATTTGGTTACTGCTTGGAACTTGCCCAGCACAGCAAGGGCAGTGCCATGACTCTCACATGTGACAGCACCATCTTGTGATTTTTCACTCTCATTTGACAACACTAAAGGAAGAAAGCAGCATGCTTGGGCACTGCTATAGCACAAAATTACCCGATAGCAGAGCTATAAATGAGACCCATTGCTTCAGCATCTTGAAATGTTCTAAAACATACTTAACTGAATCTTTCAACCCCAAATAGCACAAGGTTTTCCAGGCTTTCCTTAACAATATAAACTCATCTATAGAATGGCAAAACCAAACCTGATGAACTCGATACCAACAATTACATACACTGAAAGCCTTCTGTTCACACAGAATAATAACCGCCTTGATGAAGAGTCCATAATGAAGTTATTTCCATTTTGTATTGTAGCTAAGATGAAGCAGCAATGCAGCTGAAGGGATGGAAGAAGTCCTGTACCTCAGTCAGCTTGTGGCCACGTATCCCCTCTGCTTCCTGCATCATACCTAATAAAAGTGAGTCAGTTCAACTGGCTGATTCAGTGGAAAACTAACTCAGAAAAAAAAAGAAACTGTTCCTTGCTGGTTCAGTCAGCTGCATCAGGTCACACTGAGGCTGTGTGACTTAGATCTGGTAACAACGGCTGGGGGAGAGAAGGACAGAGCAAGACTATGCTTTCCAGCAGCTGCCATCAGTACAGTCCCTAGGCTTACACCATGAAAACTCACCCTCAGAGAGGATAGTGCAATTTGGTGTAAGGACAGGCAGCATGCTCCTCCGTACACACAAAGGAAAGCGGTGGGACAGAAGGCAAAGACAAGGCAGGACCGGTACACCCTTACCTGGCATGCCGAAAGCAAGCTGCGGCTGGCTGCTGAGAAGAGCTAGTCTCAGGCTGGGGGGCCTTAATTAAGTCAGCAGCAGGACACAGCTACAACAAGGTCTAAAAACCTGAGGGGTTTAAAAATAGCCATTGTCACTCTGCATTGTCACAAAAAGCATGCTTGAAATTTGGATGGAATTTAGAAAAGCAGTGTCAGGAGCCTGCCTGTCCCATCCTGTTCAGGAGTTCTGAATGCCTGTGTAGTCTAGTTCCATTCATCATAGACCTTTTCAGCAGCTTGGCTTTTAAGTGACAAAGAAACCTGTAGTGATGTCTACCCTGAACAAAAATGAGGAAGCCATTTTGCCTAACTAAGTCATCCCAGGTTAGCTACTCATCTTAGACAGCCATTACAGTCCACACCAAGAAATATTCATCTCTAGTGTAATTCTTTTGCTTTGTTTCAGACACCTACATTAGATGAAATGGATTGTGCTCCACAAGATGCTTACTTCTTTCCCTTGACAGTAAAGGGAAGTTAGGGTGATTAGCTCAGGTGCAGCTGTCTGTTTCAGACAGTTGAAGATAAGTGAGAGGCATCTCACATGAGGAGCTGTCACCTTCTGTCCAGCTGTAGATGATGAAATACATGCTACTGTGATCCAAAAATTAGGAGCAAATGTAGTGAAACTCAGAATTATTCGGTATGCTACTTCTGTCACCCCATTCCCTTAGAGGCTTTCCCTACCTAGTTAACCTCATATCAATCTCAATGTGTCAGGGCAAAGCCACAGACAGTTCATATCTATCTTCACTAAGCACCGTAAAGGAAGAGAAGGAGAACATTTTCTGGATTCCAATAACAAAATTTTGGTAATTAAGGATCAGAATAATTCATTTCAGTAACCTCTCTTCAACTGCCTTGCATATTGCTTTGTTCAATTTAGTTCTAGACATTCAAAGAAGCTGACTGTCTACAGGTTTCCTAGGCATCTTCATGAATCTCATCATCAGGGAAACGTTGCCCTGACAATTACATGTAGTAGTCTCTCAATTAATTTAGATCTGTTCATTCTTGTTACCATATCCTTTACAGCAGTAAGCAGTCTCTCCTCTCTCTTGCTACTTAGATGCTCCAAAGATCTTATGCCATTACTATACAATGCTTGGTACTTGGTGATTCAGATGTATCTGTGTGGATGTCTTGACTTCTCCTTGTGAGCCGAGCCAAACCAACCTTCCACAAAATTACTACCTTGAAAAAGCACTCCTAAAAAAATTAGCTTAAATGAATCCAGGTCAAACCCCCTGTATTTTATTTTTATTTTTATTTAAATTTGCAGTCAGATTATTTGCTCTATGTGAAATTTATCAGTAACTCTTGGAACTTTTACCCTTCCATGGTACCAGCCATCAATATACTGTTACTGCCGAAGGAAAAGAGCTCAGGTGCTGCTTCAGGTTTGCTCTGTACTGAGCCTTCAATACACTTCCTTTATTTTCAAGTGTATACAATATGCACTGTAACTGTCATAAAATTTTTCAAAGCAGTATGAAAAACACAGAATTCAAACCAAATTGATAAGCCAAGGGGAAAAAAGGGGCTCAAATACAAAAGCAGAGGCTGTGCATCAGCTGAGCACTTCATATGCAGACTCATAGTCCATAATAAATCCTGTGGAAAAAGCACTAGCAATGGCATGGGGCTCTGAGTCCAAAGTTTTGAAAACTAGCAGCATATTTGGTATTTGTTTTAAAGTCTCTGCTTCTGATTTAACTTCATAACATAGTATAGACAACATGTAAGTGAAGTGAGTTGCCTTTACAATTACAGAAAAGGACTTTATTATATTCAAAAAACACCTCCAAAGCTCAGACACTGGAAGAGAAATCACCACTTTCCCCCAAACCTCTTTCAATCTCACAAATTTTGAATCACTTTCTTGATTTTGTGGAACCTTATTCAGGATCTCTGATTGGCTGGAGTTGTCCATATGGCAATAATTGCACTCTTTTATCATAAACGAACTAGTGTCCTTTTTAATGAAAACAAAGCTTTCAAAGTAGCTTCATTGCACCCTCCTACAACAGCTTTGGTATGAAACTTGACACTGTGATGACAGCAAAACCATAAGATGAGTTTTTCTCTGATGACCATGAAAATAATTTTTGCTCCCCATTTTATTGGGCATTGTATTACAGGCAGGCCTGGATGCACACATGCCTAGCAAGGTTGTCCAACATTTCCCGTTATGAGACTCTGTTTTCAGTTATTTGTAACTTTGCCAAAGTTTAATTATTTGCACTGAAATTTTCCACACTGAGCATCTGCCTCAGACTGAAATTATTTTTTTTGGAAACAAATAACAGCCATTCCTGAGATCAAGGCTAAGGGAAAATACGTCATTTTCTTCGTAAAAAATCCAACTGAGTTCTGCTGAAATTTTTTAGGGCTACCACGACTTGGAGAATGGGCTTAAAATTTGGCAGAGGCTTGCCTTTGTTTCAAGGATGTAGCTCTCTCCATCTCTTAAAAAGGATTTGGCTAAGTTCTAGTCCTTTGGGGAAAAAAAAAAAAAGCAGTTCACACATGCTCAGTACGGAAGTCTCAGGTGTCAGCAGTTGCATTTCTCAAAGATTCTGTAATTATAGAACATGTTCCAGACCGAGGCTGAGCAGGATTTTCCTTGCAACTACAGCGCTACGTCATACTGGGCTACAGTCCAAGACAGAGCGCAGAAGCTCTATTTCTCCCACCTACTCCAAACAGGAAGCGAGAAGGAGGAAGCTGCACTATTTAAAAGCAGAGCTTGCAAAAAGCTGATCTGCCTGGAGATGAGGAGCAGACATGAACCAGGATACCAGAATGCAGAGACAGACTGAAAAAAGAGGGAACTGGGACGGTTATGGTGATAGAGACAGTAAACTGCATGTGGAAAAGGAGGTGAAGAGATTCAGAGCCATCAGGAAAGAAAAAAAATTAAGAAGAGCTGCCAAAGTGTTGGCAACTGTGAGAAAGACTGAAGGATCCACTCAGTCTGGGTGAGGGATTGGTGCTGAACATCAGTCTGCAGAGAAACTTATGGTGAAAAAGGAAAAGGGGCCAGGAGAGACAGAACAGATTAAAAGCTAAAAAGGAAAGGAACTAGTGGAAGGAACCAAACCATCCAAACCTAGGAAGTGGAAATGGAGTTGGAAAGAGAACCAAGGTTAAGGAGAAGGTAAGACTGAGGTAGTGACTGGTAGTGTCAGAAGTGGTTATGCTTTACAGGAATAAATTCAGGCATCTGACTCCTATGGACGTGCATTCAAGCTGGATGTTGCAGTGGACCCCAAGAACCTTGACTTCAACAAGCCAGACAGTGTCAGAAAATGAGTTGGAAAGTGAAATGTGCTATCATTTTTTTTGTGGTTCACAGAGTGGACATAAAGTATTATTCCTAGTTCTGTTAGCTTGAATGTCAGGAGACTATGTGGGGCACCTACATTTTCCTACTCCATTGATAAAACACATGTATTTAGGCATGACAGCTGGAACATATGGGACATTACTTTTTTTTTTTTTTTTTTTCAAATTTGGATCAAAAAAGAGAAACTTATCTATACATATAAAAGTATGACGAAACACTTTTAAGACTCCAAAGCAAGTGTTCAGAAGTTAGGAAATGGACAAACTAAAGCTACACAATCATGGAGACTTGTCTCCTTTGCGTTTAGGTGACACATTTCTTAACTGCATGATTACTTATCTGGTTAATTTCTTTTACCATGGCACTATACACCTTCTCTCAAAATCCCTGTGTAATTCTTAGCAAGTCATCTACACTAAAAGCTTTTTGTATGTAGTGCCTCTTTTTCTGAGTGCCTCACCTGAATTTCTATGATCTGGCTTACAGAAATCTTGCACACTTGAGAAGTCACTAGGAATTACAACTTGAATAAATAAATTGCTATATTAAGGCTCAAGATCATGCACATTGAACTAAGTACCCCAAACTACAGGATAGCTGTACCCTTATCTCTGTAAAAAGCAGGAGTAGCAATATCACTTTAACTGCTGGAGGTTTATCAAAAAAGTAAACATAATCATATTTGTGAGGCACTCAGAGAGTACGGTGACAAGAACCACTGAAAAGATCAAGAGGAGATTAATCATTTTGTTAGGTAAGTTTTTAATACTGAGAAATAAGCAAGGCAGAGGGACTCATACTGAACAAGGACAAGTAATAAAATATCAGATATAATTTAAAAAATACCTGTCACTCCTGAGTGCTGATTAAGGCTTGGATCTCGAAGAAAAAGCCCTATGTGGATATGTAACTACAGGCACTTGTACAGGGGAGATGAGTAAAGTTTGCATACAACCTAACTTCTGGCATTTCCTGCCTTTTGATTACTTGACTTTGCAGCTTTAATTCTTAAAGACTATTATTTAATATGCTTTATACAAACATAGAGAGCCTTAGGAATTCTACATATTATAATCACCAGTATCACCAAAACCCCAAGATGGCATTACAGTTTTGTTTTACAAAGCTGTTTGAAAACAAACATACTTCTGTTTTGAATGCTATATATAGTTAAAATGTTTCAAAATCTCTTCTTTCTCTCTCCCCTCCTTTCTGTTTCCACCTCTCTCCTTCTTTCTTTACAAATGCCTTCTTTCTTCAAAAACTGCAGGACTAGCTCTGGCTCAAACAGCTGCAGAAACAGCTTGGCTTCAGACATTTACCACAGCAGATTTGCTTAATCAAACAACCATCAGAGCAGCTTTGTTCCAAGCAGTTGCCAAAAGCCTGTCATGCTACAACTTCAAAAAGCTGTTCTAGCAGCTTTGCTGCACACCAGAGATGCTCATCATGCGTGGAGGTGACATCATACATTTCTAAGTAGGAAATCCAATGATATTAACATTCTGTATATTTCTGTGGTATAGTTTTATCCACTTAATTAAGGTATTTGTAGTAACGAATGTCATACTTTAGTGTCCACGGGCACTTCATGTAGTTTATGTCTTTTACCGAAAAGGTGTTACTTTGTCCTACATACTTTCCACAGTTGGCCCCTGTCCAAACATGAATTATTTCAGAGAGTTTGAAGAAAATTCTTTCAACAACTTTGAATAGGCAATTAAAACCAAAAAGCAACAGAGAACCAGCAGAATAAAAGACTAGGAAGCATGCTGTATGGTCATCAAGTTGCAGCCATCATCAACTACTACTGCATTTTTGTGGTTTCCATAGATTGTTTGTTCAACCTGTATTAAAGCCTTCAGTAAGAGCGACTCTGCCAGCTCCTGAGGCAAACCTACTCCACAGTGTGAGTACCCCTACCTTCAGCAAGTTTTTTCCAACAGCTAACCTGATTCTTTCTTCCTGCAGTTTAAGTCAGTTTAAGTGTGCAGTTTAAGTGTGACTTCTTGTCACACACAAAGTGTTGTCTCCATGGACTGGGAGAACAATGTATCCCCTTCTCTCTAAAAGTCTTCTCTCCTTTAAGGTACACAACAACAGTTCTTTCAATCTTGGCCCACTGAACGTAGCCCTTTGGCTTGTAACTATTTTCACTGCTGTCTCTGGAATGTCCTTAGTAGTCTGTTCCTTTCTTGAAGAGCAATGCCCAGAGGCTGGACAATGTAGTCCAGCTATGAGAAGAACGGAAGGATTACTTGCTGATTTGTCTGCTGTGCTCTTCTTAATAGAAATTAAGATCACATAGTTAATACCAGAGAGAATAAGTACTGTATCCTAAATGTCACAGGCGCTTAGATCTCACTTGGGAACACTCAACAAGTATGCAGGAAGTATCTTAGGTCAGCTAACAAGACCAGATTTTGAACCTACAAAAATTTCTGGTAAGTATAAATATTTGTAGCTTTAAAAAATGTACACACTAATTTCTCACAGTGACATAACTAGCTCAGAAGTGAAGCACTGATCTGTTCCCCTGAATCTTCTTTTTTTGAAGTTTTAGAAATAATGGTTACACCAATAGCAGATAAATGTTCATGTTTAATTCAAACAGATCTGCGTTAACCTTGTTAAATCTCTTGTGTTTCTCAGAAATTTTTCTGCTGTGCTTTTTGCAAATTACATACATTAGATGTCTTATCTTTCATGATAGACCTCATTGTTCTGGGTTTTTTCTGTCATGCTTCTCTCTTCTAGACAGTCTTTACTGCATACACTTAGCTGTTTCAACTCATGTTTTGAGACATAAGATACAATATCACTATCTAGTTACTATATCCAGTGGGAGATGCAATTTTATATTTATAGCATTGGTAATCTTTCCCTTGAATGTTATGGAACTTTTTCTAATGGTCATTCAACTAGAGCAACTCACCAAAGCTCTTTTGGTAGTAGCACTTCAGGAGCACAAAACACCTCCAGAAATGTATAGCATTGCCGTTCTGTTTATTTCAAACTTTTCTTCTGCTTACTCCTTCCTTTCAGTATTCAGATTATGCTCTTGGCCGAAAATTCTCTTCTAGTCTCTACTTTTCACTTAATGTGAAATAATGGATGACCACATTTCTGTGTGTTTTGTATTTCACTTAGGAAACTTAATCACTTCAGGATGAGAGATGCTACGTAATGTAAGGTATTAGTACAGTATTATTATCACTAATAACTGTAATGCAAATCTATTCCTCACTTGTGGCCGAGTACTTGTAGCCTTATAAATTAAGTGGCATGAAAATCTTGCTGCTCTCTAATTACAGTGCTCTTTATCCAAGTAGTATAGAATAAGCAGTAAGATTTTAAGCACTACAGTGAATCATGCTGATTGTGGAAAATATTCAATATATATCTTATCATTATTATGTACTACAGTAGCGATCAGGGTCCCATTGTGCAAAGAGTTGTGCAAGCACACAGTAAAAGGAAAACCTTATTCTGAACAATAACAGCATAGCTGGATAGTTTTTCTTTCCTTCTTTCTATCATTATTTCCATTTTAACAGAGGAGGAAGTCACAGCATGAAAGCGAGTTACTTGTGGATCAGAGAAATGTGAAAGAGGCAGAGACTGAATCCTGAACCACTGAGTCAAGTCCAGTTCTTTAACTGCAATTCACCTACAGTATGTACAGCATCAGCAACACAGAATTTAAAAATCTCTGTCCCTCCATTTTGACAATTTTATAACTGCCCTTTTACAGACCATCCCTAAACTAATGTAAGAGTACAATGGAATATATTCCTATGCTAAGATCCAACTGGTCCATCCATATCTGGGAAATGTCTTTTCTGAAAAGAATGAGTTATAAACAAAGCTTTGAACCAATGAACAAATGAATCTTTCTATGGAATCAAATCTGCAGGAATCACCTTACATGTCTGTGTCTAGTAACCTTCGTGTCAGCAATACTGAGTAATTTGAACAGAAGTAGTTGTCCTGGTTTGAGTGACAGAGGATTAATGTCTCTGTCAATAACTTTATTTTTTGGGAAGGTATCTTTTAACGCTTAGGAAAATGTCACTTTTAGAAGACTCTAGTGTCTGAATTTGTGAAAATATTTACTTTATAGCCAACTATGGTATACAGGTTTCAAAAAAACCCAAAAAAAGTGTTTTCAAGTTAGCCAGGTGCAAGGATGAGGAGTGAGACCTGAGCACTTGACCCAAGCTGACCAACAGGATTATTTCATATCATGAACATAACATTCAATGTCAATTAGAAAGTTTACTGAGGAGTTCTCTCTCTCCATTGATGGCAGTGGTCCAGAGAACTTCTTGCTCTGATGATGGACCCCTGAACCCTTTTCTTCCTCCAAAAGCTATAGCACTCTCACTGCTGGGAGTGCACAGCTTCCTACTGATAGAGTTGGCTGAGTATAATGCTTATATATTTTATATTGATATCAGGATCAATATTGGTTTTTTAGTATTATTAACGTTAACTACTTAGTCTTATTTTATTAAATCTTTTTATATTTCAACCCCCGAGATTCCTTGTTTTTCCCAATTCACCTTCCTGGGTGAGGCGAGGTCATTGGGTGATAGAATAATTTTCTAAATGACAATAAATTGTTGTGGGTTCTTCAAAGCATAACACAAAGACAACACTTTTTCAATCAGAGTTTAACAGAGAAATAATTATGAAAATTGGATTGTTTGGCAACAGACTAGGTCTGAAACTTGATAAAGTATATTTAAATACAGCTACTTTAGAACAGTTAAGTGGTTAGGAGTCTGCCCTGTCTGCAGTTTATGGTTAATGGGCCCTAGCCCATGTTGTGAGCCAAAGACAGTGTTTTGATCTTCTGCAGTTTTTCCACACCAGAAGATATATTCCCAGAAGATATATTCCTTGACTAAATATCATACCTGGAGATCAGCCAGTCATGAAAGATCAGTGTGAAGTTGACATCTGAGAATAGTGAAAAATGATGGGTATCCTCCAAATAAAGTGCCTTCTTTTGGGAAGTTGCTTCTTAGCTGCCTTCTGGTCCCTGAGAATTTGAAGAATAGTGTTTAGGCTCAGGTATAAACATTTTTAATTTTCCTAAGAAAAATCTCAAGTCTCACACCTTTTTCCACATCACGGTTCTTCCCTTTAAGGAAATAGTATCTGATTTCAAAAACCCAGCGATACATTTCTCGCAAAGGAACAGGTAACCTCAAGATCTGTGTCTTTCTGTGAGTCCACTCATGTTGGCTCAAGCCTTCTGAGCCAGCCACTATCTGTTGTGGTTGCTAAGGACCAGCAGCAGGGTCTCAGATTTGCATGCTAGTTGTATGACGGACCCACACTTGCTTAGAGCAAAGCAGGATGTCCGTAAGCTGGATGCAGGTCTCAAAGGTGACTACAGGAGATTAATAAGCAATGGACAGACTGTAAGGCAATAGGAGTGGGTCTGCATGAGCTACCTTACTAGGGAACACCTCTCTCAGCAAATTGACTGTATTACTGAGAAGATCCTGTGGATTTTCAGGCACTGAGGACAGAAGCAAGAAAATTACGCTAAGTAATTGGCCTTATGGTTCTGTTTCTTCTCAGTTTTATTTTCCCATTTAACACGACCTACTCTGAATGCATATGACCCTTATATATTTTCCATGTTGTGGTTTGTGTTTTTTACATACCAGCCCTGAGTTAGATGCCTAGATTGCAGAGCTCAGAGAGCTCAGAGACCTAGCAGGTCCTGAGCAGGAAAGTCAACAGAAATTAGCAAGAGTATGGAGACTGAGCTCTTTGAAGGATTTAGCTGCTTAATATCAGGCTATAGCAAGACACTTCTTTTCTCGTGGTGTTTACTACCTTGAATGCACAGTTGGGCTCACAGATTCTGAAGAGGGGCATAGCCAGAAGCTCAGTTTTATCCAATAGCTCAGCAGTTAGTTTGAGGCCAGAAAAAGAGCCATAATTCCTCTTGTTGAAGCTGCTTTACTTCAACAAGAATAATTAAATATTCATTAGGTAAAAGAGAGAGCCATACTTTATTGCCTGGCATTCGAGGCACTCAGCTACGAGAGAAGAGGCCTCAGTGCCTGCATCAATGAAATTTTAAGTATCCCATATTAAGTAATCATGAGAACAGGGACTGGGATCCAGTCCTCTCTTTATTTAGGTGAGAGAGCTAACCACTGAGCTATATTATCACACTAGTTTCCATATTCCTTCACTTCCTTCCCTGCACTCTCTCTGTTCTAACAAATATTTTGCTACTCTGTGCACACTGGAAAAGCATAGAAAGAATGGATGTTCAATACCTTTGCTCTGGAAAGCAGATCTACGTCTAAAGTTAAAATGATCTTGGAAGGTGGGAAATACCTATTCAAAAAACAGAGGCATGAACAAAAGAAACAGCGCCTTCCATGTCTCAGCTGAACTCTTTAGCTGATTAATAAAAGGGCAGGAAGAGTGATGAGACGTTTCCAGACATGTTTCCTATATGGCCCAACCCAACATGTTTCTACTCAGGTTGTTTTCTGGGTTGGATTTTGGATGGAAGTTGAGGGATGGAATGTCTTCCTTGTGAAATACAAAGCTCAGGCATCAACCCTCCCATTTCATTCACTTAGCCACTTAGTAAATGTCATCTACGAGAACCTGGGGACTTGGAGATTTTACATGCCTCCAGGCAAAGAAGAATCTAAGTGAGGACTTTGACCACCTGTCTTTGGGATTCAAACAACTAAATATTCCTGGAGATCCACTATATAAACAGCATTTGACCATAAATGTCTAGCAGGTACACATGAGAATTTGCTTTGTTTGACTTCAGTAAAATTTGTCTTTTAAAGCTATCCTTTTCTTTTTTTTTTTGTTAGATTCTTTCTGGGAGCCAAAAACGGAGTAGCTGTGTTTAATTCAGTGACCAGGTAAGAAAATAGCTTCAGGAAAATTATGCATTGTCCTGCTTAACACTTGGAATGTTGACTTAGTAACAGTCATGGGATTTAACTTGTTGTTATTGTTGTTTTGATATTCCTTCCTGAGCTTTAGTAATGTGTATATCATCTTCTGTAATGGTCTCACATCCTATGAATTTTGAGTTGGTGTGGTACTCACTTTTTTATTAAAAAAAGAGGTATTTTCAACTTGAACAGCATGATTGTACAAGGCTGGAAGCACTGTAGAAAATCAGTGTACTTCTAGTTTCATCAGTGCTATTTTCATTGGGCTTTGAAAAACGGATACTTCATTTTAAGGGTGAGCTAGCACACATCTAGTGAGTCTGTACCCTAACTCTGTTTTGATTAGAAATAGATTTGGACAGTGCATAGGACTATCATTCAACTGTCCTTGGTTTTGCACCAATCAGCTCAGTTCTCATACAAAGAACCCATCGTCTGAGTGAGAAAATAGGGCAGCAGGGAAATTCACAGCTACAAAATGAGCTGAAATAACTGGCTTTACATGAATATAAGGATCTGCCTACATGGTTAAGTGGAACCAAAATAACCAAATGGCTCATATATTATGCTTACAGTTATGATGGTTCAGGTCTTCATGAGTGCTAGAATTTTAGAACAGCAGTGCTCAATTGTGACAGAACATAGATTTTAAAGGTACATCATTTAGAAACAGGGCAACCTTTTTCTAAATAAAAGCATTCGCAGACAGTCAAAATCCTGCATCTAGACAAGGCCAAATTCCTTTCTTGGATATTTGGCATTAGCCGTTTATAGGACGTATAACAGCCGTATTGAGTACAGTAATCAAAAAAGGCTGCTCCTGAAAGCCTACCAGCAGCCCTCTGCCTTTGGGCTGTCAGCGTCTACACTCTGAGATCCAAAATGTTCCTCTAACTGGAATGTCTGGAAAGTTAAGTGGACCTAAGAAGAAAGTTCAGATAACACTAAAAATACCACTTATGGGAAAGTGGGGAGATTCAAGCATGTCTTTAACAACATCATATGATTTGTTGAAGGGTAAGTGGAAAAAGAGGAAACATTTATTTGAGGTATTTTGTTATGAAATAAAAGCTTTACAAGTATATGTATTTTAAAAACACTTTTTTTTGGCTTGCTGTGTACTTCGAGATCTCAAATAAATCTTTTCTGCTTTTGAAAGACTTCTTGGATGTCTTAGATGAATGGGTGTGGATAGGAGGATTTTGTCCATTAATCATAGGGTTCAGTTTTTCACTAGAGCATCTTTTCATACAAATATTTGAGCTGAATAAGCATTTGAAGCAAAAAGAATTTGAAGCTGACTAAAATTATTTCCTCTTTCAATTAAGTACATTTCACTTGCCTGGTTGCTTGTATTATAAATGAATCACAATTTTTTTTTTTAGGGCAATGGAGATCAAACTTTCTCCTTTAAATAAAAAAAAAAAAACCAAATGTCCTAAATATTCTTCTTTAGAATGTCTTTTTTTTTGGGGGGGGGGGGGGGTGAGAAGGAAACCCTCATCCTGTGTGTGTCACAGAGCAGCAACAGAGAGACAACCTATCTCACCAGCCTCAGCAAACAGCTCGCACCTGCAGCCATATCAAGTTACACGTTCTGATTCTCGGGAAAGTACATGCTTAACTTTAAGAATGTGCATATTTTTCACTGCCTTTTACAGAGCTTAGGCATATGTTAATGAGCTTCTTTGCACGGGGACAATTTCCTGAAATGGGACCAAAATCTTTTATCAGATAGTACAAGTTCCACAAGTTCCAACTTCCCACAACCTGCAATATGAAAATGTTGCAAGAGGCACTTGCAATCCTCAGGCAGCACCTTCTCTTCTGAATCAGTTATACCCGATAGCCAAGAAAAGTGAGGAAACTCTACTGCTGAAGGAACTACCTTCTGGAGGCAGGGAAGAGGCTGAATGCTTCAGATAATTCAAGATATAACAGCATTTGTTGTAAAAATGGTGTGCATGGTTAACCCAGTACTAGTTGCCAAATTCCAGTGTAGTCAAGTACAAGAACTACCACGTAAGTCAAGACTCAACTAGTAATTTGTAACCTGTGCTTGGGTTTAGATGTGTTCTATATTAAGTGGGAACAGTCTTACTTAGAGCAATGAATGCTTTTAATCATTCAGGACCAAGAGCCTTTGTACAAACTGTGTAAGGAATATCTCCGAGGAAATAATGGGTTTATTTCCTTTTTGTGCAGTATAACTTAGAGCTGAGTCTGTCTGGTGGCTGATAAAGGTTATCTCAACTATCAGCTGTAGAGAGGGATTGGGACATCCTTTCTCCTCAATTTAACAGCTCAAGAGAATTGTGATGTTCCTGGGCTGCACTGGCAGCTGTGTAGAGCACATACATAAACTTCATTACTTTATAAGCAACTGAAATTACATACCCGCTGGAAGTCCTGCTTCCTGAAAAGTCAGAGTGACCCTTTCACTTTTATTGTAATGAATAAATAAAGACTGCAGTAATCTGCAGGCTTTGCCTGCAGATGTGAAGAGGATGAAGCCCTTGGTAGTACTCTCACTTTCCTATCACACGGTGCAAGAACACTATAGAGGCATCTGCATGGGCTGTGCAAGCAAAGGTACAATTTGCTGATGTATGAGTGCTTTGTTCCTAAGTTAGAACTTCAATTGACAAAATATTTTATCACAGAAAAAGTCCCTACACAGACTCTGGTATATAAAAGGAGCATGCAGAAATATCATTGAACTTACACAGTTGCTTCTATACCAAGCATTTTCTTTTTGAATTGTGTTTCTTTTCATCTATGAAATATCTTCCTTGGTACATTTTAAAACTATACATAAACAAGCTTTAAACACACGGTCAAAATACACTAATAAGCTAAGTCATGGTTTCAGGTAACTTTTTGTAAGCTATTGGTATTTGCTAGCTCTGAATGTTCTCTTATTTTAGTAAATGCTGAGGTAGTTCTTTATGCTGTCATGTTAATTTCCATTTTGGAGAGCTGAAAGTTATGGTTCACAGTAATATTTTGGCACTTTCAATTAGATTTTCAGACACAGCTAGGCCTAGCGGTCAACTTGGGATGAGACATGTTTAAAAGTCCTTCTCACCCCAGGATTAAAATACAGTGAAAATTCAGATTTAAAAAAAAAAAACAACAAACCAAACACCAACCAAACCCAACAAAATAGACCTAAATGTATATAATATACTAGAGAACTAAGTAGAATTAAGTGCTGTCAGCTGAGATACTGAGAATAAAAGCGATTTGAGACTGCAGGCCCTAAGCCAGTGGAAGCTGAAAAGCTTTGCAGATGTGATGTGGTCATTCTCTGTTGACGTTGGTGGTCATGCTGTTATCACAGCGCTGCTCCCACAGCTGTCATTGGAGTGATGTTGGCAGAGCCTCTGCTGGGAGACATCTGCCTTGCTCTTCTAACTGGAGTTGAAATGCTATGATGACAGCTGCACAGAAAGTGAAGAAAAAGGGAAGACAATAGAAATCTGAAAGAAATATTGAAGATATAAAGGGAAGCAACTATGCTAACCACTGTCAAGAGCAGACCAGAATTTCACAGAAGTTAGGAAATGCAGCTACAGGCATGTCATTTTTATTTCAGTTACAGTGCTGTAAATCTGGGATTAGGTTAAGTGACTCTATATTTACACCAGTACAATCAGAATCTGCCTTGGATCCCTATATTAATTTTAATTCACCTCCCTTGTCTATTTATGCTACAGTGGCTCTTCACAGCAGCATGGTGTGATCACACAACGTACACATGATATTTTATGGCAATGTTATAAAGAAGTTGACCATTGAACATGACAGCTTGCAGTCAACTTCTCTGAACACTGAGAGAAGAGAGGTTGCTGATCTACTCTGATCTATTGTTTTTCATGGAAGGATAGCAATGATGCATCAATTTTTATCTCTAAGAAACATCCACTGTTCTGGCAGTTAAGAAAAACCATTGCAACATACAGAAAATGGTATTTTTGTTGAGAACACCATGTCTATTTTTTTCTATTGTTCTGTCTATTAAGCCTTACCCCCACTTATGTGTGACTTGGTCCCAGTGGAAAAGCTATTGTTACTGGTATGTATTTGCTATAAGGACTTGGAACATAGCAAATACTTTTAGAGCACATACATAAACTGAATGAGCTCAGAGAAACACAGACCGTTCTGCTAAGTTGACTAAATCATGAATGGGCTGAAGCATTGTTCAAATATGACAATTGCACACCTCACGTATTAAATCGAACAACCACTATCCAGACATTTGCTTTTCAGGTGCAAGAGATTAAACCGTAGTCCAAAGCCTGGCTCTCTGCTGGGAGAGAATTGAGGCCTAATTCAAAAGAAAAAGCCTACCTCACTCCATTGCACTTAGAGCTGAAGTATTAAAGAATCCATACACAGGGGCATCCTTGCCTCTGTGCTCGTTACAGACTGGATGGTGCTGGAAAAGTGGACTTTTGAGGGACACACAACTTGAATCTGCATGACTTAGAACAGATGGAGGATAAGAACAGCCTGCTGTGCATGTGACATTACCTTACCTAACTGTATGTGGCAACATGCCAAATGTGTGGGTGTCCTGGCCCTCAAATACACAAGGAGAATGAGTGTTACCTTTACAGACATAATACCTTGCTCTATTTTCATGTAATGAAAGCATTTGGTTTCCTTCTTTTTTTGGGGCTGGGGCTTGGAAATATATACATGTGCTATGATATATAGCAGTAGCTCTCCTCCATAAAGTATGTTTTTTTTCTAGGATGCCAAAGTACCTGTGGCCAAATGCTTGCACATATCAAAACTAATTAGTAACAAAGCAAATGTATGCAAAAGTATGCAAAAGCACAGGGGAGACAGTAAGAGAGGTTGTGCAGACTTCCCTCTGTGCTAAGAAAGTGTTTAGAAAGAGATTTCCTGCAACAAACATGCATAATAAATAAATAAAATAGTGAAAGAAAATAATAAAACTGTCTATAATCATATCCATATTACCAAATTATGAAATAGTCAGTACTTATGGCTATCCCATTTTGTAGGCAAACATCTGTTAATGGTTCTTTTTTCTGTTTCTGAGCATCCATGTCTTCCTACTGAGATCTGGCTTGGATTATTTCCAGGAGCTCCTTTATAGTTTATATTCCCTAAACACAGTGGGTTTGTTGTAGTGTTGCTCCTCTGTTTTGTGAGGGTGAAGAGGGGCATGTCTGCTTTTTCTGTCCCCGTTTCTCTCCTCATATCCCAGAGTTTGCTCCAAAGAGCCGCAATAACCAAACTTGGGCGATAGAAGAACAGGATCCTGTTCCCTTGATATGAAAGTTCTTGCTGTTCTCTGGCCGCTCTTGACAGAGAACTCTAATCTTCTGTGTCAGCAAATGTAACAATGAAGATGATGTTATTTTCTCAGGATAATGTGACTTGCTTTGGTGCCTTAAATGTGGATTATGCTTTTTTTTTCAGTTACAGAGCTTGTGCACAGCTTCCCACAATAACTCCTTCATATTTACCTATGCAGTCCCCAGGGACAGAGACCCTGGGCTTCAGATCAGGCCAGAGAACAGCTTGTGTCTGCCTTCAGTTTGTTTGTCACCATGAAATAGCAACAACAACAGTAATATCAGACAAGAAAAAGAGCAAAAGTCCTCAGCAAAGGTGAGAATTCTTGTCAGTATTAACTAAGAAAAGAAACATTAAATAAGAAACACTATATTATAGCTGTGACTCCACATCCTAATTCAAGACCCTTAATTGCAATGACAAAGGTGTTATGAGACTGCTCAGATGCAGGTGCAGCTTTACACAGACAAGAAGAAACAAAGGAGTTAACTTGAGAGCAAAATGCTTGTGAGCAATGAGACCTTTTCTGTTTCAAAGGAAAATTCCATGCCTTCCCTTCTGGTTGGCCTGCCGTAGCGGATATGCTTTTGGAGTACAGCATGTACAGTACATAAGCAACTATTGGCATTCATGGTTGGCTTCCAAATCAGCAGTGCTTAAAAATATGAAGTGCAAACTTGGCTCTCTCTTCCATCCTTGGTTTTGTTATTGTTGTCTTTGTTCTTCTTGTTGTTCCTCTGAAACAGTATTTGCTCTTTTTTTTTAAAAAGAAGATCTAATTTTAACTCTGTGGATGTATTTCTCCTTTATTCAATCAAAATTCTCTTCCTTTCCTTCTGATGTCAGTGGCAGACAGTTGGCAGTTTCCTGTAAAGAAACAGCGCTGTAGCTGACTGTGTGAATCAGCACTTCTCCTGAAGACGTTAAATATCATCTCACCCCTGGAGCAATACCAGACGGAATACCTGCACCAGCACAAATACAGTAACTGTTCTGCCCAGCTACTGGAGGCTCTGTGTGAAACTTTCTCTAAAAAATATAACTAAATTGAGTGACAAGCAAGGATCAGCCTGAGAACTCTAGATTCACCATAAGCAATCACCTCTCCTAATTCGCAAAATACTGACTGTTATCAATACGCTCTCCCCAAAACAATGTATCATCTCACTGGAATTAAAAGATGTGGCTCTAGGCATTGTTTGTATTATTCCAGTATTACTCTACATGTGCTGGTGAAAGAATGAGACTCTTAAGATGGCTAGCAATAAACACCTTCTATGGAAACAAAGATGATCACCACTCAGAGCCAAGCAGCAATATGTCTTTGGACATGGATAATATTAACAACATGGAAATGTTCAAGAGTGGATTGGTCAGAGCAGCTGTGCAAGTGTGAGGGAATCTGAGTGAAGAAAACCCAGAGACAAGATGACAGCAGGGAGCAAAGCTCAAGGAGGGAACTTTTTCATACTCAAAACCAACTTCTCTATGTAGTTATAATCTCCTGTGCCAACAGATTCCATACCATAGCTGCAATTAGGTAAGTTATACATAACCAAACAAAAGGGGCAGACAAAGATTTTTCAACCTCTATGCCTATGTATACTTATATATATATCTTTAATACTAAATATATCTCCATACAGGAATATTTTGGATTGTTTTAGTTATTCAGTATTCAGAAAGAAGTATAGGAGAATTGAAACAAGTATAAAATTACAAATATATCAGGAGAAACTCTGTGTGTCAAGCTTACTTCATGAGCACATCAAAAAAACATATTGTCTGCTATTAGTGACAAAGACAGAAAGCCCCAGCCTCAGTTATTTCTTCAGGTTTACCTCCCTTTCACTTGAGGGTACAAGTTCAATAACGCTATGCCTCAAACAGTCACAAAATCATGGAATCACAGAATTGTCAGAGCTGGAAGGGACCTCTAGAGATAATCTAGTCCAACTCCCCTGCTAAAGCAGGATTGCCTAAAGCACATTACTCAGGATGACTCCTTGCTAGTAAAAATGACCACACCATGTAACTAAACCTCTTCTAGTATGTTCCCTTATGCTATTAAGAAGGGTTAGGTGGATAGCCAACACTTTCATAGAACTCCTCTGCTTTGTCATAAGGCTTTAGAAGAAACAACATTATAGGATGCATTGGTACAGATCACTGACAAAAAGATAGTTCCTACCAGCCTGGTCTTCACTTGGGTGAGACCAGTGGAGACTTGCCAGTGAAAACTCTCTCTTTGGTTTGGGAAAATGCATTATAGTGGGAAACGTGTCAGCACAATGTTAAATACAGTTTTGCTCATACTGCAGGAAAGAACAGTAAAGTTTAAAACTGTACTTGTGGGTCAGAAATAGCCTGTGAACTGTTTGAAGAGAAACATGAATAAAAGTTACCGTTCCCCTTTCTGTTCCTACTTGAAACTTCACTGTAGCATGGCTGAAAACACATATGCTCTTTCTCACAGAGGGGAAGAGATTAAAATGCCTCATGTCTAAAATGTTCAGACAACAGTCTGTTGTCTGTTCTGTACTTATTAGTTGCTTGGCTAATAAGATTGTTATTAAAAGAACCCAGTTTAATGTATTTTATGTTGTATTGACTTCATGTCAAATAATGTTTATATAAATAATCTTTGAGCCATGGGAAACTTGCAGGATCTTTTGTCCAAGTCCTTGTAGTGTTTGTCTCAGGTACTGCTAAGACATATGAAGAATATAAGAAATTCTAAGTAACATGCAAATTCATGAAAAAATAAAGGTCTTTTTTTTTATTTAGAAATGTTTTGCACTGTATTTCTAACCGGATTTAAACACACCTCATCCATTCCTACCTTTCATCAGAGATCCTGTGTTCTTGAATTCCACAGCTTCTTCAGCTCCCCAGACTTAACAACTCTACCCACATTTTCCAATTTTCTTCAAAATTTCACTGATTCCTTCCTCTCCAAAGTCCTTGTTGAAAGCCTTCAACAAATCAAATACTTGACAGCAACTTCTTTTATCTTCATTTTAAAAACCTGTCACCTATGTTTCTGTAGAATGATATTTTAAACTAGCCTAGCAGTGATTTATAAGCTTAGAGACCGCTTTATTTGACCTCCTTCACCTTGAAAAGACATGTAAAAGGAAACAGAGATTCATCTTCTGCCATTCCCTGGTTTCCCAAGCTCCTTCTCATTGAGAACAGGACATGATCATTTATCCTGATCATTTATCGTGAAATATTGCAGGTTACACACGCTTTACTATCTCTGTAATATATTGTGGTTTAACTTACATTTTTCTCACAATGTATTAATGTTAAATGCAGTAGCTGCTAAAAACCTCCAGTGCCTTAATTTTTTCCTTTGGTGGTGACTTGCCAAAACATTGATACTTGGTCATATCTCCATGACAGTTTACTTTGACACTCACTTGGTCAAATAAGCTAAAAATAAAAGAACCTGCGTTTTTCTTTTCACTCAATAATCTAGACAGAAATTATGCAGTGGTGCAAAGGGGGTTCAGAAGTTTTGAACAAACATATCTTTAATAAAGCATGGCATCAATAGCAACAGCAGTCAGATCATATTGGGTTAATTTCAATAAAGTAAGTGAGACTTCAGTCCTAGATGTTAATGTGATCTTACTGATATAAAGTGTTAAACCATTAACATGGTTTGTGGTTTTAAGTACAGAGAGCTTAGCCTGCTCAGTCACATTGCAGCTGCACTAGAAGTACATGCCAAAGCTGGGAAGTATATTGATTAGTTTGTACAAAAACAAAACACAAAGCATTTGGAAATTGAAATCAAGTGGTTAAACAAGACTAACTTAATCAAAATTTGTCAGACTCCCTTTGCTAGACACAGGTTATTAATTTAGAACCCATTATGCTATCCAGAAGTTCTTCTTAGCACAACAAGAAAGGTTTAATTCTCTTATTCATCTTTCAGTTTATGACTGTAGGAGTAAAGATTGATTTCCTGCTTTTGATAATAAATATAGACAGGGAAAGGAGAAAGGATAAGACAGCGGAAAGCAGGGAAGGTGTACCTGTTGCTCAGCTTTTCAGTATACGAGACATGGAAAATAGTTTCGAGTAGCCAGTCACACCTGATAACTGGTGGCCTAGAGCCCACCCTTGCCTATATGGGCTATGCTCTGCCTGTCCACGTCAGGTCTCCTTCCTTCCATTCACCATCCAGCATTTGTTAGAGCAGCACAGGCCAACTCAGAGTGAGGTTAAAAGCCAAGTGGGAGAAAGAGAGAGACCAAAAAGGAGATAATAAGAGGAAAGAAAGAGACTCAGAGAACATGGAAAGACAAGGCAGAACCTCACTTTTTTCACATTGCTGGTTTGTTGGGAACAACCAGGTACCTTCTGATGTTTGATGGCCTGGGTCTGGTGGAAGCTGTGCAGTGGAGAAAAGAATCAACCTGTGGGCTTTCCTCAGGAAGTCTTTCAGAAACTTCTACCATACGCCGGTTATTTTCCTTTTTAAATGTTCAACAGGTGATGTGAGATCAAACAGGATGTTCTTTCTTTGTTTCATTCACTTGTTTTGGTCCATTAATTTCTCATTTTCCCCTTTCCTTATCTGTCAGATATCATCTTCATACTAGCCTTGATTAGATCAGGAAGATCTCTCTAAATGAGTGACTATCGTTTCAATTTCTTAACCCTCCCGCTATCTTTAACTCTTACAGCTCATTGCATACTTCATGAACTCTTACTGATTTCTCAAAGATGATTTCATAATTACAATAGACATGCGGTCTCCAATTATCACAAAGGTAGGGAGAATTCAACAAGTAAGTAACAAATTGAGTTTCCCTTCAGCCAGGGATGCTTACTTATGAAATTCCACTACAGCAATTAAATCCCCTATTAAGGCAGGGAGGAAACTAAGAATCCCGATCTACCTGTCTTGGCTAAATCCATTTTACATTCCTAGAACAGCCTTCAAGATTTCCACCAACCACTATAAAGTTCAAAACAATCCATCCAACCCTTTAGGCTGGTGAGTCTTTCTCTGTGGTAAATGTGCCCAATGTTTCACAACACATTCTCTCAGAGATGGCAGTTAGCCACCTGGCAGTCAGTCTTATGAAAGGTTTTCTTCCTTTTAATTATAAAAATATCCATGAAAATGCCTCCCTTGCCTATCATGCTGTTTCCACAATACAGTTCAAAGTGATTTATGAAGGAGTAAATTAACAGATTCTTAACATGGTCATTATAGCTATAGTTGATTAGGCAGTATCAAGTGCTGCATTTTTACAGTTTAGGTACCAGAATCATTCATTCGATCTGATTTACACTAATGACATTCAGTGCTGTCACTCTTAAGATATAGCAACTCGTCAATGCCAGATCTTTAATTTTGTGAAGCCACTGCCCCGAATTTATTAGAGATGGGTCTTAAAGAGCAATTCAAGCCTGAGGAGTCTTATATTTTGGAGGCAGTAAACATCCTTGAAACAGGCTTACATTAATGTCTTGTATCTTGCAATTGGGCACTCACGCAGAGAGTGATAGCTGTTGAGCTGAGCTTTGCAGCTGCTCCCTTCTGCTACAACCAGCAGAATGAAACATGCGATTGCCATAATATAAAAAAATGAAAAGGACTGGGTCTAGAACTAAGGCTGGTTTTCCTCTTGCTGCAATGCATACACATACATAGACACAGATCAGTGCCTGTTGTTGCCTGCATTAATTTTACTATTGACTTCAGTAGCTGAATGGCTGGTCCTCTCTACACTAGGGGGTGATTGACTAGTTATTTAATTAACTAGTTTAAGCAGCATTAACAATAATCTCAGCAGTACCCAATGGATTTTCTGCTTTAAATATACTGTGCACTTCCCTATTTATAGTAAACACCAGCAGTGGGATTCATCTGTCCCAATATAGATTCTGCATTGTAGGTGTCTGTATCTGAGTTAACTGTCTAGGCTCTCTTTATAGTCAAGGGAACAGGCCTTCTGAGGGCAGAGCTCCTCTCATCCCATTTCCGATGTCTAAAACAGATTAAACAAATCACCTTCATTTAGAAGGTAGAGTAGGAAGGCCTATTTCTATCCATTCACTCTGGAGGGAGTCTGGACAACTGGCAATGGTATGTCTACACTGTCTACACTGTAGAGGCTACAACACAGAGACATACTTCTGCCCTAAAGTCATACCAAGAAGGCGGTGGCCATCAAGCAGCCCCTAAGTTTCCTCAGAGAAAATTACCACTTTGCTGCCTTGCAATAATGTTAGCTTCTATCTCCTACTCATTTCATTTGGAAGCAGGGCATGTTCGAGAATGGTATTTCAGACCCACCCTTCTCACTGGCTTTCACTCTTCTCCCCATAGTTTCAACTCCATGGTCTCATTTTACTCACCAAGGAGGTAACGAGCTATTGAAATGAAACAGTGCTGCTGTGTAGCTGGTTGAGGAGATCATTGTTGAGCAATGTAACTTGCTCTTATCCTTTGTCCCCAGAGGACTGAGCAAACGTTTTGTTAGGCAATCCCATTTACTGCTGATGCCAATGCCAGGAAATGAACAATCTGTGTTAGCTTTTGACTTTTAAAAACAATGGGCTGGATGCAATGCCCTCTGAAGTTACCAGGAGTCTTGTTCTTCCTTTGTTTTCAAAGGGCATGGGGTCAGGCTCAACACTAGGAGTTTATATTGCTTTGTTTACATACTTAATGAGAAATAAAAGTTAAAAGCAGGTGTAGTTGTGATTATGAGCAGTTGTTCTATATGGTGAAAGAAGAATGTGATTTTTAAACAAACAACAATCAACTTTCCTAGTTAAAATGTTTTTGGACTAATTGCAGATGGAATTTTTTATGACATGTCCTAGTTTAAGGTTTATATTGGAGATTATTGGCCTCTGCATTATAAAATCTAGACACACAACAAGCTCTTGTTATGCTTTTCAAGAGGAATTTCCCAAAGAACATGTATATTGCTGATGATTCGTTTGTATAGCAGTTCTTCCCTAGTTTAAAAATCTTTTATGCAAATATTGATAAGGCTTCCATCACTCATGTTTCCCTTTCCTCCATTTTCCCTCCCCCTGTGTGAAAACTCCCTGTGAGGGCCATGCATGACCCACAGTGTTTGTATGTGTAGGGTACAACACACAGGCTTCTGATCTCACTTAGAATCTGATGAAACTACCGCAGTCCAAAACCAGTTACCAACATTTCTGAACATTAGTTACCCTCAAAAAATGTTTATGTAGTACACCAATGTAACTATCCGTATTTTAGAGGTAAGAAGAAAATAATTGACTTATTCATGATTGCATTGACCCAAAACCAGAGTCTTTGCTGAGGACATGCCCTATTCCCTTAGGCAGAGAACTATATTCCCTCAGTCCTACACTAATCATATACATATTGATTTATGGTTATGTTTATTGACTACATTCCCTATCTGTGATATGGCTGATTTGCAGGAAGGACTGGTTTGCAGGGACTCTAACCCACAAGGATGAGAACTGCTTCAGGCATTTAGATGATCATGGCACTACTGAGGCTGAGCACAAAGTTGCAACTGTGCACGTTTTCTACATATGGCACAACTGCCTGCTAGGACTTGGACTGTGCCTGCCACGCAACTCACGTGTATCACCAAACATCATCTCCTTAGCTTATAGGCAAACGGATGGGTATAGCTGGCAGTAAACTCTCCTTCAAGAGGCTTTCTTGTGTATGGAAACATATATAACATCCTCATAACCTAACATCCTTCTTGGTATCTTTTAACACCTTTATTGTAATCTAAAGGGATGATGGAGTAAACTCTCATCAAGTTTGCAGATGATACCAAACAGGGGGAGCCAGTTGATGCACTTCAGGGCAGCACTGCTATCCACAGTGACCAAGATGACAGGCTGGAGGAATGGCTCAACCACAACCTTATGAAAGGGGAAATGGAAAGTTCTGCACCTGAGAAGGAATAATCCTAGCAATGATGCAGGCCAGTGACTGATTAGCTGGGGGGCAGCCCTGTTGAGAAGGACCTGGGAATCATGGTGGGCAGTCGGCCGGGCATGAGCCAGCAATCCACCTGACAGCAAAGAAAGCCCACAGCATCCTGGGCTGTTTCAGCAGAAGCACAGCTGGGAAGGTGATAATCTCTCTTTACTTGGTGCTTGTCAGACCACATCAAAAATACTCTGTACAGTTTTGGATTCCCTGATACAAGAAAGCCATTAATACATTGAAGCACATTCAGCAGAGGGCTGCCAAGATGCTCAAGGATCTGGAGCACTTGTTCTGGAAGGAGAGGCTGTGGAAATGGTTCAGCCTGGAAAAGAGACAGCTTTTGAGGGACTGCCAGTATGTACGAGGAGGTGGCACCAGGCTCTTCATGGCAGCACATGCTGAGAAGATGCCAAACAATGGACAAAAACTGAAACACGAGAGCTTCAGGGTGGATATAAAGAAAATTTTTCCATGTGTCAAGCAGAGAAACAGGTCAGCAGAGAAGTGCAGTCACCATGCTTTGAGCTTTCCAAGACTTGACTGGACAAATTCCAGAGTAACCTTGTTCTGATCTCTTAGGTAACCTAGCTGAGAAGGAAGTAGGACTACAGACCTCCTGAGGTTCCTTCCAAGCTGAATTATCCTACAGTCCTCTTAAAGAGAGTTTCCAGCAAAAGATTTTGTCTGGGAAGTACCAAATAATATTTTCAAGCTGCAAAGCTCAGGAAGGAGTGTAAATGCATACTGAAATCTTACAGCAGACACATTATACATTCTGTGCAGAGCAGTTACTTCCCTTATATAACATCCTTTGCATTGTTCCTATTTTTAATTCCTTTATTGTCACCAATCACCACTAATGCAAGGAGTGAGACAGAAGGAATGTGGACTGCTATACTGCTTATGATGGCTTTTGGACACGCTGCAGAGTGCACACAAAATTGTTTATGTTTATGGAGAGACATTCTGGCCTCTGTCTCTCTACAAAAACATGTGCTTCACTTATGCAAAATCCTCACAAGTCTAAAGTAATTAAAGTTGTTGTAGTTGTATCTAATATTTCACAGTCAGAAGTGCGTGAGCGTGCACTGCATGACACACTGCAGTGAGTGTGACACGCTGGAGAGGTATCTGAGCTGCAGCTGAATTATTGTGCAAGCACATACCATCTGTGCAATAAGAGGGATGGCCTGAAATGGTTATTTATCCATGCTCTACTATCCAGGCCAGAGGCCTGGAAATCTTGGCCAAATGGCCATATTTATCTTTTTCCATGTGGACAATAAAATAGAATAACTGACCAAAAAAAGAGGATGGGGCAATGCAGGTACAGGGTGCCCCCAGAACAAATGAGCCTGGTCATGTCTTTCCCCAATAGACCATAAAATTTTAAGACACCTCTTTGCTTCCTGCGCTGAAAAAGTGCCACCCCTTTCTTGTCCTAGGACAAAAGTAAGTCACAGAACTACAGCTTTCATTTTCTGTTCTTTCACACCATCCTGGGATGGTATGACAGTGGGGAGAAATAAATCCCACGTTGGCAGGATGTGCCAATTTAAAACGCAGTCTCAGTACCATTTCCTGCAGTAGCTTTGCTGCCAGCTGCCTGGCATCTTCCTCTGTGTGAGGGTAGCTGTTCTTCAGGGCTGGTGGGAAGGATCACTGCAGAGCAGACTGAATTCCAGGTCCCAGAGCAGACCCCATGTCTTATGCTGACAAGGCACACAGACCCCTCTTGGCCTTTCAGCACAGCTTTCTCCCACAGGGTCAGTACTCTGTTTGTCCGAAAAGTGAAAAGGGCAGTGATAAAGCTGATGAGTGGTTTCCAGCTTGTTTTCTTTACTCAGGTCTTGTTTACTCTCTAGTTCCCAGAAGCCCCTGTGACCAGTTGGGAACCAGCAGCCTCATCTCACCAGAAGAACCGATGAAATAAAACAGGAGCAAAATGTGAAAGCAAGAAAGATTTCACTGAGTTCTCTAAAATGCTTTGGGCTTGTCTGCATGGGTTTTTGTGCTGATCTAACAAAACTGAATTGGGGTTGCATCAATTTAATTAAATCACTCCAAATCTGTGTAATCTAATCCTTTGTTTTGGTTAACACCTATGCAACTCAAACATGTGAGCAATAGCTACATAAAGAGCTCAAGGCATAAAAAAGGCATAAAAAAGACTCAAGCTCCAGCCCAACAATCTCAGTTTCAATTAAAGGCTGAGAAAGCATGCGCTTCATGTCCCTATACCTCACTGTAAACCAGGGAGAAACACAGAAAGTAGTAGATGGGCCTAAATTAAAGAAACTCTCACTTGGTTGTGACAAGCTAAACCAAATCAAGTAACTTCCAAGTTTTCTTCCTCCTTCATAAAACTAGCTCTAAATGCTGAAAGCTTTGGTTTTGCCTTTTTTTTTTTCTTATAGCAAGCCACCTTTAAGAACAGAGGGAAAGAGTCTCCTTGACAATATCATATGAGCCCCTCAAGGCTTTTCCAGCACTTCATTTTAGTCATCTGGAACAACTTACTGATACACAGTCATCCCTTTCAGAAATTTCCAGAGAAAGTAACCCACTGTTACTCATGCTGTAAATCCCTAGGGAGCAGCCTGGTCAATGCTTTTGTGTCTAGTGACTCCCGCCACACACGATAGTGCCAGACTCATGGAGCCCATCACAGCTTTCTGAATATTCAGCAAAAATGGATCGCTTTCCAACTTTGCCAGTTGGCAGCTGACAGCATCTCTAATGGTAAGTTGGACACTCCTCCCCCCTCCATTTGCCTGTGTGGGTTCTGAAAGAGAAACCTCAGGGAACCAGGAGGCATTAAATTAGCTGAGGTGGAGGTTATCTGCTGATTTCTGAGCACACCAGAAACAGAAACAGAAAATTAGCATGGTTAACTCACTAAAAGTCAACAAGTAATAGCTCCTGATACTTGTAAATGAGGAGGGGGCTCGTGAGTCTTTGTGTCTTGCAGTCTTACATACACATCAACCGGAAACCCTCTTTGTGCTCTCCTGAGACTGGGAATTACAGAATCTGGGACTGGCTCCAGCAGGAATATATTCTGCACTACTTTACAGCTACATAGATGTTGCCTTTTCTACACAGGCCCCAGCAGGGCTCCCTGGAGGCATGCTGACCACCTCTTTTTGTTGAAAGCTGATTATTGCTGTGGTTGCAGGCATCCTTCCTTAGCTTGTCATTGCCTTCTGCCACTGCAGCCTACGTTTAAGAAAGCCAGCAGCCTGACGAGATGGCTTTGTATCACACTTCCTAAACGCAGAGCTGGTCAGCTCGCTAGGCTGGGGATAAATATCATATTCCTGACCCAGCTATGGAAGCTGGAGGGGGTGTTTCCCCCCAGCTGCTTGTTGCTGCCCCCTTGTCAAATGCCACTATCTTCTCAATTCTGCCAGAGGGAATCAGGACAGCCCTATGGGACTACCAAGTGCTCCCAACGTTCTGCCAACTAGAAAGAGTAGCACCAGCTACAGGAGCAATGAACAGGCTGAGAGAGTTGGGGTTGTTCAGCCTGGAGAAGGCTCCAGGAGAACCTTATAGCAGCCTTCCAGTACCTAAAGGGGGCCCTACAGGAGAGATGGGAAGGGACTCTTTATCAGGGAGTGGAGCAATAGGACGAGGGGTAACAGTCTTAAACTGAAAGAGGGTAGATTTAGATTAGATTTTAGGATGAAACTCTTTACTGTGATGGTGGTGAGGCACTGGAACAGGTTGCTCAGAGAAGTTGTGGACCCCCCAACCCTGGAGGTGTCCAAGGCCAGGCTGGATGGGGCTTTGAGCAACCTGGTCTAGTGGGAGGTGTCCCTGCCTATGGCAGAGGGGATGGAACTTGATGATCTTTAAGGTCCCCTCCAATCCAAACCATTCTATGATTCTATGATTCTTCACAACATGCAGTACCCTTTCTGATAATTCAGCAGTTTGGAGGACAACACAGAATTCTTCTAAACTTATTAAAAGAATCTCTATCACCATCAACTTTATTGCTCCCAAGCTCACGATTTTTTTTTTTTTATTTCCATTATGTTCAAATTTTTTGCTTGGTCACATCTGTGGTATCATTTTAGGTATGATGGTGTTATTAAGGGATCAGTGTAGTCAGAACTGGCCTCTGTTCGCACTATTTGGTTCTGACATATATCAGTTAAAAAACAAGTTTTGTGCAGTTTCCTGACCCAGATCTATCTCTTCTTCTGGTCCTGTTTTTATTATTGTTGTGAGATATGATGTATGTATCAAAGTATCCGTGTTTCCACCAGAATCTTTACATTTTTTCTTTTGCCAAATAAGCCTCTCTTCACTATGTAACACCAATAATGCTTCAGCAACTTTAATTACTTGTACATTACAGGCACAAACACTTTTTGTTCTCTGGTGAACACATACGCTCCCCCTTTAAAACCTTGTGCACATACGTGCAAGCAGGCACACATGCAGGCCTACACTGCCCTTCCAGGGGAAAGAAATCATCTCTGTTCAGAGAGATGTTCTGTGTTTACAGAACAGGCATCTTTAGGCTCAGTTATTACAACGCTCCATTATTTCTTTTGTTGCAGAATGGTAGGGCTGGCAGGGACTTAGGTAAGCCTCATTAAGCAACTCTTGCAGTATGCATAATCATTGTGATGGAAGTTATAGGAGTGTTTATGATATTCTTGCATGAATCAATTAAATATGGGACTTAAAATGACTCATCATGGTTCTACAGCATTCACTTCCCATCTGTCTGACCTTTGTTCCCTACACAGGCATGCTGGATCTTCTTCCCACAAAAATCTGAACCTGGTACGTAGCTGAAAAGAATGCTGTATGACTTCCATCCATCACAGAATGAGAGCGTGCCTTAGGGTGCAAGGTTTGTTACTCTGCTTTCAAAAACATACTCACAAATCATCTCTCCAAACGGTACAGAATATCAGGTCTGGAAGTACTAGTGTTAGTTATTCATCGACACAGCAACCAAAAGGTTATGTGTCGTCACAGCTCACTGGCTTTATCTACTCATAGAGGAATATCTCATATAAAGCTTCACTGCCAGCCTGCCCATCAGTGTAAGTAACATTGCACATAATAAAGTGCACAAACACTCCTCACTATATGGAGTTGTCATCTTTGTTTGTCTCTGGATGAAACACATTGCGCTCTTAGTCACAACTGTAGAGACAGTAGGAGGGGCAGTGCTGCCAGCTCATTGCAAACGCTCAAAATCCCTTCCCCCATTGACCATCAAGGACAATATTACTCACAGCCTATGCACTGTTTTCATGGCAGTCAACTGCAGGAGCATTAATTCATTTCCTTTTCCTTCACTATCTGGAATATGAAAAGTGACAATCCACTGGGAAGACAAATAAAGCCAGATTCAGCTGAGCAAGGTCAAATCAAAACACTTTGGGCTATGACTAAGGGCTTGAAGAACCAGCAGAAACGCGTCGCTGACTGCATTTGCACAACACAGCAGGTTCATGGCAGGAAGTTCTAAAGAGAATCTGTGTGCTGCCAGTACAACGATTAATTCCTTAAACCACACTGTAATTTGGAGACAGTTGGGTAAGCATCTTAATATATCCTGTTGAATGGAGAACAAATTTCCCCAGAATTTCTATGAGAAATTTTTCCATTTCCAGCAGTTTTAAGGTAGAAAAAAGTTAGTATCATCAAAGTGTTCTGGAAAAATAAAACATGTGAGAACATTTTGTGCCACCATAGTACTTGTAATAATCACTACTTCCTTGATAATCCACAGTCCTATATTCAATAACACTATTCGCCTTAAATATGAGGTAAAAATTCATAGAGACTAACATACCACTAGTATAGAAAAAGCTACTTTTAAATAAAAGGCACTGACAACTTAAGTGATGCCTACAAACCCTCCATATCTCTATCACCATTTTGAGAGTGCATGAGCATAGTGTTTTCAACATCACCCCTTCACATTCTGACACTTGCACTCTCTATCTGCCCAGTAGTAACAGTGAGGACATTACAGACCTACCTCTCACTTCAGGAGAAACAGAGAATACTCAGACTCCATGCTCCTAAGAGTGAAGCACCACATTTGATGACAACATTGGCTAAAAATAACTCAGAAAAAGTGCAAAGGGTTTTTCAGTTGCATGAGTTCCCTCACCTGGTTTGTAGCCCAGACCCCATGTTTATGTTCCAGCATAAATGAGGGATCAGCAAGGGGATGGAAAAGAGGCCAGTGACAGAGATAGAGGAGTTGTCTATACAAGCACTGCTGCTGGGAAAGTGTATATGCAACCACAGATAAATTCAGTTTGCATTATTTATATATGAACTTGGGTTCTGGAAATTAAGTGTCTACAAACCACACACTGGCCATCTCTTCTCTCACCAGTATAACACCAATACTTATTTCACAAACAGCAATTCCACTTTTAAGACAGACAACACCTTGGGCATTGCTCACAAACTGACATAGATAACAAAAATTGAATTGAAGGTCATACACTTTTGTCTACACCAATTCTTGCATGAGAAAGTTAATTGCAATGCAACATATCTCCTATAGGCTGAACATTTCCTGGCTACCTAAGAAAGAAGCTCTTTGAAAACATGTACAATATTCTCACTGCTGGTACGTGTTGTAGCAATCATCCAAGGAAGAAACTGCCTGCATGCTGGGTTAACAGTGTGTTGTCTGTATGGCCGTACAGCAGATTGTTGCTGCTTCCTCATTGCTGCTCCTGAAGATTTCATCATTATTTTCAAGTATATGATTAAAAAAGCATTATATTGGGGTGGCAAATTAATCATTACATTTGAAATGCAGTCAGTCAGACAACCCCTCCCAGTTTACAGTCACCCAAAAGTTCTTTCTACCAGGTATTTATTTCATATGTGGATGAAGCTGTCATTCAAAGTCATCTAAGAATGCCTTTGAAAAAAAAGAAAAAAAAAAAGTGTGCAGGGCCACTTGGAACTGCAGTGCTATGAAGACATCATGAACGACAGTGTTTTGGCAGACATGAAGCCAAGACCACTTTTCCCAAAGGAAGCAAACATTGAAAACATGCACTTTGCCTGGCCTGCCTATATATAAGTCAACAGCTTCCTATGATGATTCACTAAGACTTACATCATCATCAATGTTGGTATTTATGCTGAGAGCTCTTCACAGAAAGAATAATCTCTGGCTGTATATGTGCACAGCATCTGCCATGGCTACTACCTCAGAACATGAAATTGCATTACTTCTTAGTTAATATGCCTTTCCTACGGAGCATTTCTGTGCCTGTATGCAAAAAATAAGGGATAGGAGAACAGGCACAGAATTCAGGAGAACATGAATTCCATCAACAGCTCTTGAGAAACCCATGTAAATATTTCAAATGCTTTTTTAGCACACAATAATTTCCATGCACACTTGCATATCAACAGGTCAGGAACAGCCTAAGGTTGAAGTAGTGCCCAGTTGAGCACCATTGGTAGCACTGGCCAAAGTCTATTGGAAATCTGCCAGTGATTAGTGCCCTCATTTGGAGGTCTGGTCTGATAACAAAAATGTCTCCTTCCTCTTCCCAGGGAAAACATTCCCTGTGTAACTCAGGACTTGAAAACATACCTGCCTGACCAGTCAATGCTTTGAACCAGGCAAAAAAGCCACAGATGTCACCATCCTACAGAACTGTACAGATCAGGCTGTTTCTGAGCTGAGCTCACATGGGTCTAAGTGAATGCTTCCAGAATGCCCTACATCAGTTTGATGTTCCAGCTGACAGTACAGAAACTCTAGCAGACACTTTTTGTTCCTCACCAAGCAGAGAGTAACAGCAGAGCATTTTCCCTGGCCTCTGTTATAAGAAAAGAAGTTGGCAATGGTTGATGAAAATTTTCCTAGCAACTCAGCAGGATATAATCTTTCCTCTCACAGTTCCACAAGGCTCTGAAGGGCCCTTCAAAATTTGCTATAGCTTCAGAGATAAGTGCCCAGGGAGCAAAACGCTGCAGTTCTGTGTAGCAGAAGGGCAGGTTGAAAACAGCAGTGAAGTGAAACAGTTAGAGTGGACATACTGCATCATTAGCACTCACGCACGTGTTTTCCTGATCAGTCAATTCCACAGAGTACAGAGAAGAAGTGGATCATTAATTCTTCACAGTAGAATTAGAGGTCACCTGCATTTTAAAGTGACATTTTAATGAGAGATGTCGAACAACAGGAGAGCAAAATAAATAGCATATTATTAGTGGGTGCACTCTCCGTTAGATTCATCAATTTAGTTATCTACTGAAGTATTCTCCCATCCTTCTATACTATATGTAGGTAAAAGTTACAAACATAAATATCAGGACAGGGAGATATTGTAGATAAAAATATAACTTCTTGGCACTGTACTTAGAGAATAGTATCGTACAATAAATATAGCCTAATGTATGCTATTACTGGCAAAAGAAATTTGCAATTGTGGAAAATGTTCTGATCCTACATATATATGATATCTGTGTACCATAAAGTAGATAGACTATGCCACAATACTTTATAAGTTCATGTTTTTTCCTATTGTCTTATCTTATACAGCTTTCCTTCTACAGCAAGTTGAATAAATCAAGTTTCCAACCTCCCAGTGAGTCCATGGCAGAGACACTCCCATGGTACCAAAGGGAATCAGAATTGCCATATTCATCTTAATCGCATGCTAAGTTGCCTAAGTACGTCTATTTTAATGTTTAATTTGCTAAGATGTTTGTCTATAGTAAGACAAAGCAGCATGAATGAATAAAGAAAACAGATGTAAAATTCAATATTTTGCTAGCTGCTAAATAACAAAATATATGTGAAAATTACAATTTAGAAAGACGCAATTAAGCAGAGAAAACATGCCATCCTCGCAACATACCAGGATGCCTTTTTCATTTAGGACACCCCCTTATGCCCTTAAACACGTTTTGTGTGAGAGAGCCTGAGTCCCTTAAGACAGGAAGATGTTTAATAATTTCTTTCTGTGTATAAAGAAAAATAAATTTGCATCAGCTATTAATAATTATTATAGGTATTCCTACTAGACAGTGAATAAGATTGTACGAGGGGTTCAGTGCTTCACTCTCACCTACGATCACACTCTCACGCTGTCTGGATCTAATTCACCTCAGACCAACAGCCACCTGGTGATTCTTGGATGACAATTCCCTCTCTAAACTTTGAAAAAGAGAAAGAGAATCCATAACTCAGCAAGAAGGCTTTCATCTTGAAGGTATCAAGGACAATGTGATAACTGAGATGTGGAAAAAATAACAATATAGCAAGCAATGGGGTGTCTGGGGGAAGGTGCTGCTGGTGTTGTGCTGCTGGGTGGCCTCTGTGGTGAGGGTCTGGGGCTACCCCGTGCTGGATATAGCCGGTTCCAACCACCTCCAACGGCCCCACTGCAGGGCACAGCTGAGCCCCTCAGCCACGGGCAGATGCTGTAGGGAAAGCCTGTGAGAAAGGGAAAAACGCTGCCCGGCAGCCAGGGCTGAGGGAAACCAGGTGAGAAGCAGCCCTGCCAGCCCCAAGGGGAGAGCAGGAGGGGAGGAGGTGCTCCAGGCACCAGAGTGGAGATTCTCTTGCAGCCCCTGGAGGAAATGATGGTGGAGCAGATGTTTCCACGCTAGAGCAGATATCTGCACCATAGCCCATGGAGGACAGACACTGGAGCTGGATACAACCTGAAGGAAGCTGCAGCCCATGGAGAGCCCACACTGGGGCAGACTTCTGGCATAACGTGGAGCCCATGGAGAGGTGGTCTATCAGGAGCAGATCTATCCTGAAGAGCCCACATCGGAACAGGGGATAAGTGTGAGGAGGAAGGAGAGGCAGAGAGGAGCTGTTGTGGACTGACCAAAGCCCTCCATTTCCCATCCCCCTGCACTGCTCGGTGGGCAGGAGGCACAGGAGTCGGGACTGAAGAAGTGAAGTCGAGTCTGTGAAGAAGAGGGGTGAGGGTAAAGTGCTTTAGCTTTTGTCTCTGTTTCTCACATGCTATTTTATTTGTCATTGGCAGTAAATCAAACCCATTTCCCTCAAGTTGAGTCTGTTTTGTCTGACAGTAATTGGTAAGTGATGCCCCTGTCTTTACCTTGACCCATGAGCTTTTCCATGTTGTTTTCTCCCCTTGTCCCATTAAGGATGGGACTGAGCAAGCAGCTCAGTGGGTCTGGGTGTCTGGCAACTGGCCCAGGTCAACACACCACAAAGAATAAGAACTTTACAGTCCTGGAAGATACGACATAGATAAAGAAACACATGTGGGAAACAGCATAAGTACATTAATCTCAGTGCTGAGTTATAGAAAGATGACTTTCTTTCTGCCCATGTCATATGAGGAGCTTGTCTTTTCACACCAGTCGTGTCATTATCCTGTACAGTAGAAATCCATTAATAGAGTATCCACTGTGCATTTCCAAGGGTTCATTTCTGCCAGCTTTACTTGTGCTGAGTATTTCCACTGACTAATGGTCATAAAGTTGGTGGAATCCAGCCTTGTTCTAAAAACCACTACTTCTAGGGGTTAGCCACTGAGACTAATAAGTAACTGAATATTTTCCAGCAGGGCTTCTTATATTGGATGTAAAAACTCAACCTACTACATGGCAAAAAAACACTTGCAATTGTTCTACAGAATACTCCCTACAGCACATGCAGAATTAGACTTCTTAGTATCAGGTGATTTGATTGTGGTTGAAGAGCCAACCTGCAGAATGAAGTTGAGGAAAGCAAATACAGGTGAAGTTTAGGTGTATGTCAGAACGTACTTATTGTGATAGAAGATGGCATGCAATTCATGCCAAAAATCATCTTTTAGTGCAGTTGTCAGACTGCATTTTGATTAGGTATAGTCAAAGACATAAGATTACTATTCATTCTTACCTGTAATACTTCAAGGACTATCAAAAAATGATAGATCATTGCCACAAAAAGCAAAGCAAAAATTCTTCATTTTTAAAATTTAAACCCAAGGTATTCAAGCTACTCTCATGATCTTTCATTGGCATAAACATTCACAAGAAATCAGTTTCGAAATGTTGAATCCAACGTAATCTTGGGAGTGGAATGTTGAACTCAGGCACAAGTATTATTGCTGAAACACTTCCATATTTAGGAAATTGGAGAATGGAAACAATGGCATGGGATTTTTTTTAGTCAGTCTGTACTCTGATATGAAAAAATCCCTGGAGGACTGTTTGCACTCTAGCCACAGCGTCAAAGACATCTGCACTAACATTCATCAAATACTCTAGAATAATGGGAACAAGCAATGAAATCACAGTCTATTCACTGACAGCCATCAAGCAGAAAGAAAGGCTAAATTTCTTGTCATTGTTGGTGAGTGCCAACAAAACACATTTGGATAGCACAGAAAAAATATCCCATGATGCAACTGATCATGAACATTAAAGACAAAAAGACATAGTTAAGGGTTTGAGAAGTAAAGGCAGTTTCACAGCCCCAACTTCAGCACCATAGCTTGCAACATGTTGGTATGACATTTACAGTAATGACTGAGAGCAAGTGTAGCATGACCTTTGCTCATCAGCCATGAGTAGAATAATAAACACTGCTAAGGACAGCAAAGTTATAACTCATTTATGTCCTGGTCAAAAGTAAAATACTCATAATATAAAAGGTCAGAGGAAGAGTCCTGAATTTCTTTATTTCTCTTGTTTACCATCCTTAACCTGTATTTTGAAATTGAAACATTATTATTACACAATACACGCATGAAATTTCCATTGGATAAAGCAGAAAGGGAATTCAGCAGAAATAATTTTCTGTTTATGCAATGGCCTTTTCTATTGTCTATGGTTTTGATTGTATTATCAATGTAAGGGTTATAAAACTACTGAGGAAGTATAAGGACATGTTAAAAATCCTCATCCAATCTTACAGGATCTGTTGATTTTACTGCAATAATCTCTTTCTCTGTGACTTCCTTCCTCTTCTGTATCTTGAAGAGCCTGTGTATTGCAATGGCTCTTCAAACACTGGAAATTGCTGTCATTGGAAAAATCAGACACCCTACACTCCTGTGATTTCAGCAGAGCTGCAACAGTATAACACTGGAAGCAAAAAAATGATGAATAATCATTTGTATTTTATTTATGAGAATTTCAAACAGTTACTCCAATTCCCTGCTGGTATCACTAAGGTAGAGTTCAGAGAATTCATGAGACAAGCAGACAATCAAATTATGCTAGAGGCCACTGTTGTTGTATTAATATTATAGTGATTATGGATGCTTTCCTTCCAAAGTCACATACATATGCAGCTTGCAGGCCTGAATCTTCATTCCTTAACTCCAGAACTGACTGTAGAATTTCCCTCAACAGTATGACTGCAGTGTCAAACACAACCCTTTCACTGCTCATGATTTCTGATTTATTCTCTCACTCCCAGCATTATCTCCAGTGGTTGCCTTAGGTTAATAAGTGAACCATGTAACTGTACTACAGGATTCTAAAGAAATGGCAGGACACAAGTGTCACCATGGTATCAAACTGCACTTCCTTTTCCTTAAAGAGAAACATTAATAAAATTGTACAGAAGAGGTGGGAGGGGACTTATCAACAGCAGCAATGCATTGTCTAACATCCTGAACTTAAATGAAGGAAATTTTTTGAGACTCCAAGACTTAAAGAAACATCTAACAACCTATTCCCACTTACATTCATATATTGTCCACAGAATCTTAAACACATCTACTGAAAACAATTGAACAGCTAGTATAAGCTATTCAGATGTGGCCTGCAGTAAAAAGTAAGGAACAAATATACTTGATTCATGCAGACATATATTTTCCCGGTCCTATGATCAATCTTCATGTACTCTTTTGGAACTTAAATGAGTTTATCCTGCCATGTGTTAGCCCAAAAAAGGTGTACTTTTCTTAGAGAAGATACTAATTTGGTCAGGGAATCGAACTCCTGCCTTTAAAATCTTGCTGAACAAAGGGCTCTGAAAAAGTGACCTCCTTAGCCTAATGTGGAAACACTTGACAACTTTCTCAGAACAAATACCAAAACTGTGGGGGAAACATCCAATATTGCATTGTTTATTAACAGGTATTGACTAAAAGCAAGCCTCTAACAGTAAAGATTCCCTGATGCAAGATATTTAAAATCTGAAAGTACATCTAGGGTCATATACTCCAATTTTTTCTGTCTGTAACATGCACAGAATATCAACCTTTTTGAGAGTGGTGAATATCATATCAATATACAAGTAGCTTTTTCAGGTTTTACTCGTGGTGTCTGTCACTGTGGTATGTCAGGCAGCAATCCTGTCTAGAGTAAGGCAGAGACTCCTGCAGAATTGAGTCCATAAGTGAAGTGGAAAAATTCCAAAAATAGACAAAAGTGGATAATTCTGTAAACATTATCTACTCAGCATATTCAGTCTTGCAGAACTTGCAGAACAGCTGCAGATATACTGCAAGTTGCAACTATCCAGCTTTTTTTACTCTATGAACTCATGAACCGAGAGCACTTTGGTATGTGATATTTAGAACTGACTCTTTTCTGTGACTCCTCTAAGCTCCAAGAAAGTCTGAGTTCTAAAAGCTAACCCTTGTGCTTAAAAAGGAAATGTTGCTCTGATGATTTGTTAAAGGTGATTTAAAGATGTGATGTATGATATGATCATTGTCTTTTAGATCTTTTCCCATCTCATTCACGCACTTTTAAACAAACTAGCTTGGTGAGAGCAAATATAAATATACAACAGCCAAACCCAAGCTAAATATTCTTAAAAGGCAATATCTCACCTTGGCCACTTAGTCTTTCTAAAACTATTAATATTTTTAATGTTTATATCAGATCCATGTAAGTCAGAAGACTATTTAATAAAACTGTTTACTTTTGTTGTTTATTTTTCCAGAGTATTTTCTTCTGCTTCAGTACTCCGGAAGAACTGCTGGTGTTTTGAAGATCTTTGCATATCTGATTTCCACAAATGGTTGATTTTAATCATGATTGTTGTTTTAATAATAAATAAAAATAATTTTCTGTAGTGCAAAAAGAACAATTTTGAAAACACCCTGTGTTCTCACCAATGTCAGTGATGCAATATTTAGCATTTGAAGTGCCTGAGTCTCAGTGCAGCTTAGCAGCTGTCTTCATAGGCCTCTTACTTCAATGATCCTTTACGTCATGGAAAGATGGTAAAGCTCCCACATTTGCCAAGTGATGCTTCAAGTGAACTGCATGCCATTTCAACGCAAAGTACTGGATCTCCCACAGAGGAGCCATTTCTTTTTAGAGCAATGAATTTTAGTGTTTTCCTTTGAACTTACAGCAAATGAGGCCTATATTATTGAACTCCTATTGGACTTTTCACTTCAGTAGACAACAGAGCTGTCATACAACTTCAGGATTTGACATAAATCCACAACCAGTGGGAATACAGTCCTGCAGAGGAGCAAACACCTCCCTCTTTCTATCCTCAGGTTACAGTTTAGCTCCCTGAAAGATCACCCAGACAACTGCATAGAAGAATAAAGGACCCAGCTGGTGTACTGAAAGTTTTACCAAACAACCTGTTAAAAGATGTGGGACCACCCAAATGACAGGGACACTGTGAACAAGCATCTGGAACACATTGTATTTAAAAGATATTCATGAGAAAAGAATGTCTCTCCAATCCAAACAACTATACAGACAAAACTTATTGTCAGTACCAGGAAAAGGCAGTGATCCAGTAAATTTTGCCTCAATCTAGATCTCAGGGGGTTGATGTCTCCAGTATTCCTGTATTTCTCAGTCTTCTTCCAATTGCTTGGGAAGCAGGTGCACAGTGCTTCTGCAGACTTCCTGACTACACAGCGCAGGAACTGGCTTCCTGGGCCTCAGAAAAACTGTGCAGTGGATCCTGTGGGGGGATCAGACATGATGGGGGGGATGACAGATGTTCATTGTCTCCCCGTTTCTGATTTCACCTTTAGGTAGTGCAACTCCTTCCAAACATCCTGGTTTTATCCCATGTGAAATTCTGTCAGTCTCTGTGCAGCTCTTGCGGCTGAACCATGTGTTCTATTAACCACATCCTTGATAATCAACACTCACCAAGGTTTCTAGGTTTGTATAGAAGACATTGTTTTATAAGATTATACCTGCTCCCTTTCAATACTTAACGTATTCTCCCTTTTTCTAGATACAACCATTTCATTGTCTAGGCATTTATTGTGAATCCAAGGCAACTACACCAATTTTCTAAGATAGCCAAGAACCTCTCATGAATTCAAGTGTGTCTGACAATTATATGACATCATCTACACAAGCTAGAAAGCTTAACTCTCTGTCAGAGAGCCTCAAACAACAAAAAGTTTTGTGGACCAGATCCAGGCTGTCAGAACAATTTTAGTCTAACAGCTCATTGCCTGATACCCACTTATAGGCCCTTCAGACACAATTTGGGAGAAAGATAGAGGCTAGATGTCTGGATTTTGTTACTCTTGAACCTCCTTTCTGAGATTCTTTCAAGTCTGAAACGACTGGACTGTATTCACCATATAGCAACAGTGTAAACTTTTTGCATCACATAATTTGCATGACCTGTGACAAAAGCATACATGAATATCGGGGAAAATGATAGGGACTACTTGTATGACCAGACATGCAACTACAGGCTCCTAGGGACCAGACCCCCAGGGACATCTCAGTTTTGGTCACATCATAGACACTCTTGCAGATGCAGGACAGAGGAGGCTTGGAGATATGAAGTCCTCATAAGATAGAATAAAGTCTTTTCCAACAGAATGTTTGAGGAATACTGCTCATCCAATGTTACACACTGGACTTCACCATGTCTAGTTAAACAGAGTGACATAGAGAAACAGCAGCTCTAGGGACTTTTCTGTTCTATTGTCCTTTGGCATGAATCCGCTGCTCAGTTGCCCACCAGTCCTTACGAGACTACAAGTTGTTATACACACCTTTTAGCATTGTTATCTTATCTATAGCCATGATTAGTCTGATTTAGTCACTTTTCATAGTGCTCTCCTTTGAGCTCAACTTAATGGCAATATAAAATCAATGAAAAAAAGATATGGATATTTTTTTTAATAAGGCTTTAAACTCTATTCTTACTTTTTTTTCCAGTCCCCTGTTAAAACACAAATATTCAATCAATACAGTTTTGGCCAGGCCATGCTGCACTGTCTTTCAACTCCTCTTTCTTTCAAAAGTGGCCTTAATCTTTTCATAAGTACTTTTAAATTACTTTTCCTAGTATTAATGACAAATTTTATCTATATAATTATTTGGATTGGCAAGACATTCTTTCCTTATGAACGCTTTCTAAATGCAGCGTACTGCAAATGCTTGTTCAGACGCTTCTGCCACCTTAGTGGTAATGTTACATGTTCCTGTAGCTTTTGCATTTTTATTTGCCTCAGTGTTGTTTCTGTTTCTTCTGTGGATGAAGATTCAGTGCTGAGATCCTTTGTTGTCCTGAGAGCCATACCAACTTACCTTGCAAGCTGTCCTCTCCCTACTACATGCCCAGCCAGAACGTATCTGTCATCAGCTACAGGGAATACATGTTTTAAAATATCCTCCTTTACCTGCAGCATTTCTTTATGACTATGACTAGTTACTGTTAGCCAACTTAGCACAGGTGTTATTGGCTTAGTTTCTTTTCCCGTACTATTTAACTACCACGTAAATTGTTTTCCTAGCAAGTCTGAAGTTCTGTATTGCTGAGCTTCTTTCTCCCAAATCTTTGCTTGTGCTGCCTCTGTAATATCTTCACTGCTTTGATCATGCTCACTTTTTGCCAGCAGTCTTGGCCTGTTTATGCTTTTCTTGTAACATTCTGTTTTCTTGCTTGTCCAGCCTGTCTTTGTTTGTTTATGACTTCCAATAACTTCTTCTGAAGTATTTTGTATCACTTTCTCAAATATTTCCCATACAAACTATAGTGAGATTTCTTCATCATCCCAAAGTAATGGCCTGAAATGCACTCTCAGCTTCACCTTGCATGTCTCCTTTGCTAAGCTGTCTTTGCACTTACCAAGAGTCAAAGGGACAGCAACACCCAGTCACCTTCTCAGGCTATATCTTGCTCTTTCCAGAACAGAAGAGTTCATGTTCACAACCACACTCTGTACTTCTTTAAACAGAAGCATCTCACCATGGCTGTCCACATTTTTGACTGAAAATAATATGTTTAATTTGGTTTTTGGTCTGACCATTTAGGGAACATCATGCGACTTCATACATACATATGTATGTGAGAGCCAAAGAGATATTATGCTTGACTTTCATGATCTAGCTATTCACTGAATTTTTATTTTTTAATTCAGCCCTCACATTCATACCATCAATTATCAGATTCTGGAAGCTTGTCTAGAGTATGGTTTCATCCATCCTTTTTCTCTGCATTTTCTGCTGCTTTGGTTGGTGTCTGCAATACCATACCATACCTACGCAGAGTTAAGTTTACCAGCTTGTAAACATGCGGTACCAATTTGCCTAAGTAACAGTCTCCAGTGTCTCGTCTCACTGACGAAATTCTAGTGCTGCCTATTGCTGTAGCAATGCTGTTGGCATGTTTTGCTTGCCCACTTGTATATCTGAAGTTGGAAAAGTGTAATATCTTATTGTCACCTCTCCTACATTGTTTTGAGAATTCCCGAATTCTCTAGATTCTGTTCATATCGATATGCTATTGTAAGGTAAAGCAATGTGATACAACTGGATGCAAATGTTTCCAGCTTTCTTTAAACCAAATATTTTGACCATCTCAAATTATTACTTTTTTTTGTTCTAAATTTCATTTTGCAAAGATTCTTGTGTTTCCACTCTGACTCATACCAGAGCAAATTAGGAAATGTCAGAATCTCCTGAGAGAAACCAAAGGCAGGGCTTTGACCAGCTCTAGTAAGACATTGACATAAACCAAAGTATATCCTTGCAGTTCATAAATTTATATGCAAGATATTCCTTGACAGGATAGTGAAGCTGGGATAGTGCTGCTGACTCCCTGTGATTCTAATCTTTACGGTCAAGAATCTGTTGACGTATGCAACTTCCTGCAGTGCCCGTCTGGTCACAGCAGGCTCAATACTGCCAGATTTACTATAGAAAAAGTCCTACAGACTTCCATAGGCTCACTCTCAAGTGAGTGTTTGAGGGGAAGACATAAAGAATCTTGTCCTTTTGAGGAGCCACAATGAGGTCTCCCTGACAACAATTCTACTTACTCTAATTTTTAATTCCTCTTCTAGAAGAGACAAGGAGGATATCATACTGCTACATCCAATGAAGTGCAAGCTGAACCTCACAAATGAGTTTTTCAGCAGAAGCACTGCCTTTCCATGCTAGGGAAATAAGCAGACATTCGCCTTTGTCTAGACTAAGCAGCAGAAGAATGTCAGAGCATGTGCTGGAGTCCTGATTCCCCTCTTTTCCACAGTGGAGACTTGGCTGGATAGTAATGCTCCATTCTGGCCTATGACAGTCACATACCCTTCCCACTGACATTAGGAAATCAATGGCTGGGAGGGATGGTGTCTAAATAGACAGGTTACACTCTAAAGTGAGGCAGAGATGCTGCCAAAGCGCGTACCTGGACTTGAGATTTATGATGTGCTCCAGCTCAGACTTTTCCCCCTCAAAGAAGTGGCTGGAGAATTTTTGTCATCCTCAAAATGTGGAAAGACTACTATTTATATCAGTTCAGTCTGTATCTCTCAGCACTCCCTGGGGGGCAGTGGAAAGACTGAGCTGTTTCTGCAAGATACCATCAACCGAGGCTCTTTGGGGAATAAGGTATCGAGCAGTCTGAAAACAGAATCAACCTGACAGCAAGGAGTATTTGAACAGTTGTCACTTACTTAAATATCAGAGAGTAAAGAGTTATATATGAACCAGCAGAAGTTTGTATTCAGTCTAAGGATTTGATTCTCCTCTCACCTCAGTGAAATTGTAAAGAAACCACTAAGAAGCCAACAGTGTAAGATGAAAAACAGAGCAGGAGGTATTCTCTAGTTTCTGGGCCCTGATAATCCAATTCACAGTATTACAGGATGGCAACCCCACTCAATTCAACAGATCAGCATGAACAAAACTGCAGAGAACCAGACTTAGTAACAAGTCAACAGTGACCCTAAAACCATTCAGGACCAATATTGTTTTCTCACTGACAGTAGTGAAAATCAAGCAGAACTGCATGGATTTCAGAGCAGAACTTGGCCACAAGTCACAGAACTGAGAGACAGTGAGTCATTTTCACATGCCAGATGTCATTCGCCATGTAGAGAAACAGCACATGTGCTGGAGCTGTTCTTGCTGAAAAAGGACACGGTAGCTCCAGGTACCCAGATACAAGTGTCTCTGCATCGGACACGCGCAGCTGTATTAATGTGAAGAGGAACTGTAGGTGCTTTCTTCCAGGAATGGTTAAACCCTTTTTATTTAAATCCAGATGAAACAGATGAAAAGTCATTTTTTAAAAAAATCAGGGTGAACTTAGCCACTGGCACACTTCAAAAGTGAAGCTGTTTCAAGTCATTTGCATCATAGATTCACATTCTGCAGGTTTTTTTATACGGGGCCAAAGATTCTGGAGGCAATTCACTTCAAATAAACTTGCCACAGAATCCAAGACAATGTACCCTGGCCACAGCTGTGAGGACTCTACTGCTGATGGGTTTGCTGCTAGACAATTGATGGGCAGAAATACTGCCTAGAAAAATGCTTTCACTGGGTCTGAAAGGAAGTTCAAGGAGTAATATAGTCTGTCCCAGAAATGCTACTGCTGCTGGAGAGTTTAACAAGTTTGCCCCAGAGAACACTGTAATTCTCAAGTCTGTAATAACTTGTCAGTACTATGTGCACCTTATCTTTAAGATAGACCTGAAAGAATTTATTTGGTGAAGGATAGGCCTGGCAATCCAAATAATTCAGCACTATTTACTTGGATTTAGATTGGAAAATAATACCACTTAGGAACTTATTCCTGGTTACTGATGACTCTCTATTGCCTGGTTTTGTAACTCCATATTAAAACTAGATGACCCTCCAGCAGATAGATGACAACACTGACATTCCAAAAGGCAGTCTACTCACCACATGCAGAGGAACCACCTCTTGGAAACAAGCACACACCAAGCACTATTACAGCAGAGCTTGCCAGGGGATAATATCACGCAGTCTTGGAGTAATGGCATCTCTGTGACAGGCAAAAAGCAGGCTAGCTATGACCCACAGTGCTGGAGAGAAACATCCTATGCTTAGCTGGTGCGCCTCCCACTATGAACATTTGCATCTAGGAAGAGCGAGATCAAGCTGTAACTTTGTTTATAAGGTACACTTGGGATGACCACAGTGATGAGCAAGAAGAGCGGTGCAAGACCACCCCATCAGGGTAACAGAGATTCTTGGTTGCTATGAATAGGCTGGAAAGCAAGAAGCAGTGCTGAGGGAGAAAGCACAGAACCATCTGCACCTGTAGAACCACTGCACCATTCTCAAAGAGGAACCCCAGTAACTGACAATTCTGAAGAGAAAGTCCTGGGTTTGTTTTCTTGCTTTCTTTTGAACTGTGTCTGTAACTTGAACCAAGCCACTTCATTATTTATTAATTTTACACTTCTATTTCAGGAGATGTTGGGAACAGATCTTCCATCACATATTTTACAACTGCCACTTGAAGTCTCCCTTGGTGTACATTTCTACAGTGATAAACAACAGTTTGTCTTCAGATCCAGGTTAGAGATATTATATAATATAGCTGCACGAGGAAAAAAATAGCTTCCATCCTTTTTTCAGGCATCCCTCCTGTGATATCTGTATAAACCACAGATTGAAAGCAGGCTCTGTATTCAGGCTGTTCTCTCGAAGTACCACATGTAGGTGAAATTATTACAAGTTAATCGATGTATCATGACAGCTAAGGGACTGGAAAAGAATAATACTTTTTTTTGTGGCCCTGCTGTGTGAAAATGTATGTAATAACAGAATCTGAAAGCAATGGGAGATGTTTTGTTTTATGCAGATGTTTTGTTTTATGCGTTGCCCAGAGTAGTCTCAGATAGCATGCTCACATTGGAGACTTTATTAGGATGACAGATCCGTGCAAAGTGAATTTTGAAAAAAATCTTGCCTGATAGTTTTCAGAAAATCAACTAATCTATTTTCACAACTATGTGTAATTTTAATCATTGAAAGACTGATCCTCAGAGATTAAGTTTCACCATAAACAATTGTCCAGAACTTTTCCTGCCTTCCATGATCTTGGCAATGAATACAATGACAGGGAAAATTCCTCCAAGACAGTTTTACACTTCAGGATTCATAACACAAATTTTTGTAGTCAATCACCCAAAAAGCAATGGACTGCACAAGCTGCAAATACAAAATCTTTGGCAAAAGTCAGAACAAGGAACTTAGTTTATTTCTGTATTGGCCAACAATGAAAACAACTTGATCTGGGGCAAGAAAGCATGAGAAGATTTTTATTTTATCTAAATTCATAGATCTCTGCTATCCTTACAACAAAATCATTGATCCTTGCACCTAAAGATAACTGCTATTTCAAGGCAAAGCAATATTCTTGACAACTGGGAAAAGACTCTCAGCTGGATCAGGAATCTAGCTTTCCCTTTTCTTTTTGAGTGTTAAGTTTTCCTTACAATAAGAGTTAATGAAGTAACTATTAACCAAAAACTAATGCTAATTTTGTCTGTCTTACCTAACAGATTTAGTCTCTAGAGCAGGATAAATAAATATCCTATGGGGATATAACAATAAATAAATAAATTCAGAAAGGGTGCACCATTTTTCTAAATGGACCAGTGAAAGCAATTGACTTGTTCTCGCATTCATATTTCCAAATTCTAAAAATCAAATAATGGGGTAATTTTAGCATCAAGTGCCTTTTAATTTAGTAGCAGCACCAATCTTTCTTTTCCAGGTATTTGCAAAGTTAATATTTAACAACACCATGGCACATATATTGATTACCTGTGTTTTTAAGGGAGTTTTGTCACCAGCACTGTGGAAGAAGATGCTGGACTTCATGCTTAAGCAAAAAGTACTCAGTAGGAAGCCAGGAACTTAGACTTGACCCTTGGTTAAAACAGCCATTTTTGTCTCTTGAATTACGGCTATGCACATCATTTATTAATGTGAATTAGATTTTCAAAGCATATTTCTGGTATATGGAGCACTGAAAATATACATATCAATTCTGCATTGATATAAAATCCTGTTCCACCTGATTGAAACCAACTATTTCAACTAGGAAATCAACTAGGATTACACAGCTGTAAATTCTTACAAAATTTTTGTTAGTGAGTGCATTATATCTAATTATTCCGCCTTATCCTAATTATCTTTAATCTGTCCTGTTTGGAGCAGTAGTTAAAAGGCACTATGAGTGGATTCCAAAGACATTAACTAAGAATTTACAGGGATACTTGTGGCTTAAGGCCCAATTATAGGGTTGTGTTGGTGGTTTTTTTTAGCTTTTACACTGCATTATCATTAATGTTAAGTTATAATATGTTTTAATTCTACTCCACACTTTCTGAAAATCCTGGTGAGGAAAACAGTTTTCCTAAACTAAGATTCATTACATCTCTAGGCCCCTCCTGACCAGGTCAGGGGTACACACCAGAAATAAATCCATTGTGAAGTGGGAAGGAAAGGGAGCTTAGCAGACAGGCTCACACATGTCAGAGAGGAGGAAGGAGACCGTGTAGGTAACTACAGCTGTCCACCTTGGCCCTGCAGGGAGGGCACCCGGGCTTCTCTGGAGGGCAGGAGCAATGTTTGATTTCCTCCTTTTTCTGCCCTCCTGATCCACAATATTTTCAATCCGTCCTCCCTCTCACGCAGTGCTGTTGGCTGAGGTCATTGCAGCAGAGCAGAGGGTGATTGCCCAACTTCTGCACTTGTCTGGCCACTTCCCTTGCTGCTCTGTCTCATGTTCACTCGTAGCTACTTGCCTGGCACTTGGGAGAGAAATGTTCAGGATGCAGGAGGGAAGGATTTCCAGTAGATACGAAAACAGAGCCTGCAGACACGGTGAATGGTAATGAAAAGCAAAGTACTAATTCATTCTCTCTCCCTGGGAAAAGGTAATGGGAAAAGTATGAAGCCTGGCTGGTTAGACAGCTGACTGGTATGATGAAGGTGCTAGAAAAAAAGGTCTTTGCTGAATGTTGTAGAAGGATACATATTTTTTACCCCCAAAAGCATTGAATTTCAGTGTTAAGAGGCTTATTTACATTTACCTTCTAAAGTATTAAAAGATTCTATTATTAAAGAAAAAGTCTTTGGGGCACAAGTCCAGTTCATCTGAAAAATTGCTGCAGAGAAGAAATCAACAACAGGTGCCAGCTCAAGCCAAAGGAATGGAGGCAGCAGAAACACACTGGCCAGGAAGAGAGACAACAATCCAGTAGACTTCTTAAGGAAAGCAGTACAGAAAGAAGGCTGAAACATGCCCAGGGGCAAAGATGTTACGGATGTTGAAAACGAGATTAATTTCATATCCCAGTGCTGTACCTGATCAAAAAAAAACCCAACAAAAAAAACAAAGCAAGCAACCAACCAACCAAATAAAAAACCCAACAAAAAAACCCCAACAAACAAAACCCAAAAGCATAAAAGAAGCACTTCACACACCAAGTAGGACTGTACAGACCTGCTGCCAAAAGAAACTGTCTGCAGCACAATTTTAAGGCACCAATGTTTTTGTACTGCAAACGGCACGCACTCAGCTGCTTCGTTTGCAGCCGTGAGGCGAGATTAGTGACCTGTTTGAATATAGCTGAATTGCAGAGGCAGCTGTAACATGGCTGTAGTAGCACGGATAAGCTGTGCCCTCAACCTGTAGCAACGTTACCAGCTGTAGGTGAGGTAGTATGGACACAAGGAAAAGGGAGACTTTGCAGAAATACTTGGAACAAAAGATAAAAAATGACTTAACCCAGATGACCAACTGTGTTCCCAGAAGGAAACAGTAACCCACCAGAAGGCAATGAAACCTCGTAACATTTATCAAGCAATGCTGAGGAATAGCAAAATGTAGCAAAAAAAAAATGAGCTATTGAAAGTAAAAAGAAAATATGAGAGATACACTGCTTCTGAAGATTGATAGCCCTGCAAACCTCTCAGGTCTCCAAGGAGACCTCAGGTCACATTATGCAAACATAATGCCCAAATCAATTGCTAGTTTAACAGGGATCTGCCACGGAAAGGGAAAGAGAGTGCCTGGCAGCAGCCGCTGCCAGCTACTTGTGGAAGACTAAGAAAAAGAAGATGCTATGGGTATAACGAGTGCTCTTCCCCACATGACAATCCTCTGCCGTCTGACTCTGAGCCGTTTAGGAGCTTTCTGAGCCAAAGGCTGCATTCAGAGCACAGCGCTTAACGTGTTCCTTGCCCCATGAATTTGTCTCATCCTTTCTGAATCCAGTTCCACATTTGCTCTGGTTGTGCTCTTTGGAGCGTGATGATTTAAACGGTTTACCTTTGCACATGAGGCTGACATATAATGTAATCACAAGCAATTAGAAAACATCAGGAACTGACTTCAACTACAGCTCAAGATACTGAAACTACAGGATGGTGACGTGAAGCTGTTGTAGCCTTTGTCTGTTATTGGAGATGATGACAGCCAGCAATTAGCTCTTCTCATCCAAGTTGAATGAAAGCTAATAATCAAAATTAGCATTGAGTTTTTCTCAGGAAGTTTATTTTTTCCCAGAAACAACAACAGAGGATAAAGCCCTGCCTAGGAAAATCGTTACATGTATTGGATTATTTGAGTAGGACATACTATTCAGTGTAACACAACAAGGGTTCTGCATAATCAATGGTAGACTCCATCTGTGCACCAGGGTATGTTCATATTTGTAAAGCAAAGCTCCAACCAGTTCAGAGAATCACTGACAAAGATGGGTTATCATACAGCAAAAAATAGCTTCAGAATCTTTTTCAAGGAACAAACGATGGAGATAGGGTGCCTCCTGCTAACAAAGTGCAACGTATTTGCAAGTTGAGATTTTGTTTATAGAAAACCAAGCTCTAAGTCTGGTTAACCAAAGGAGTACATCTGCAGACCAGACTTAAGGACACATTTAGAAGGGCATTTAGCTGTTTAATAATGCAAATAGGCATCTAGCTTATGCTGCAGAAGAGTTTAAGAGCCTAAAGCCCATTGGTTTTAGGCAATTCTGGGAAGAGAAAAACTTTTGCAAGTCTAGTCCAAAAGAATAGTTCAGATCCTGCTCAGGCATAATCAATACCTGGTAACAGTACTAAATGAATTACAAAAAGGAAGCAAAACTTTAGGTCACCACAGGTAGTCCAGGAGGGAGTATATGCACGCTGACACTTGCAGTATATACTGAATGTCTAACTTTGAAATTATGGCTGTTCATAAGTAACTTTTTTTTAACTTTTGGCTTCTAATGCAGTCCCATTTTTAACCTTGGCTGTTACTTTGAGAAGGGCTTTCTGGATGGTACCATCTGCCTGTCACCAGTTACTGCTCAGTCATATGCAGTTGTGAGAATATGTCCTAGAACACCAAAATATTCTATTCCATCTAGTTTCCAAGCTCATGCTTCACAATACTGTAATATCTGATAATCTCTTCCTGTTTTCTTTGGTAGTTTAAAAGCCATTTTGGCAAAATTGTTTGATTGAAAAGTATGTTTGTAATTCTTTACCTGTAAATTATGTCTTTTTGCCCATTTTTTATCTCTTCATCTGCTAAAAACAACGATGTGATATATTTTATGTGACTGGCTGCATTTTGAGTTTTGGTTGTCATGAGTGTTACAGTCTCAAAATATACTGAGTAATAGTATACATAAAGCCCTTTAATATGTCAACAGTCTATTTCTAGCATTACTCATGGATGAACATCAGTAGTTCATAAATCCTGAGTAGTTCTTTTCTCCTTGCAGAAGCAAAGGTGTATCATAATGCAAAGATAACATTTATATGAAGACTGTATGGTTTTACTTCTATATTGCTTTTTGTCTGGATGAATCCATTTAATACAAACTTATTACAGCTATAATTTGTGAAAATCCTGTGGTCAGATCTGTTATCATGGTCTCCCTGCAACGTATAACAACCCATTATATTCCATGGCATGAATATACTTACTTGTGTACTTTACATGTGTACTTTCAGATTCATTACACAATTTTATGGAATTTGTTTAAATCTACTGTTGCCCATAGATTTGTTCTGACCTGAATCACCTTTTTCATTAAGATTTCACAAAAATACGGGGGAGCGTTTCGCGGACTGACTGACTTTGTGCTTACCTATAGAATTGCGCAGGCCCAGGCCCATATTTCGGCATACCTGTATTTTACTGAGGCTTGGACTTGGACTTGTAATTGGCAGCTCAGCCTGATCAATAAATGAGAGCTTTTCCCTACATAAATGTTGCACCAACTGAACCACAATCGACTGTTTAATTTAGTGACAGTGGTGCAAATTCCTTTGTCCACATGGCTGAAAACCTCACACCCTGCAAAGAACGGACTTAATTCAATGAATTTAAACCAGATTAAAATCTAATGCAGAATATTCACGTGGGATTTTGTAAGAATTTAACTAAATTTTAAAACATATATCTGGATAAACAGACACAACTTTGTGTATAAGTGGGCCTGATGTTACGAATTATACTGAAGTAATTTTTCAAGTCTTTTAGCCTCTATTCAATAACTGTAATTTTATCCTTAAATCGTAATTCTCATGAAATCCTTTTTGCTACATGCTGAGCAGCTGTTTGCATCAGGCAAAGTAGAGGGAGGAGCACAAAAAAGATTTATAACAATTTAGAATCTATCAGCCATCATGCTTTTGGTTTCTCGTAAGTTTTAATAATTAATGTCCTGAGAATAGCAGATGGCCCCAATTCTTTTTAAATTACTGTAGTTAAAAATATGTATTTTTTTAGTCCTCCAATATGGCACCAAATGTTACTGCTTCTGGCTCCAGCGCTTCCTCCTTTCTGACTTACACTCTCTGATTAATTTCTATTCCTCTGCTTCAGCTGCGAGACGAGTTGAAAGCAATTGTCACTCCAGACAGAAGCACAGATATGTGATTACTGTTTTGTTTTAAACATGTAGACAAAGGACTACTGAGTGCAGTTTGAATCCATATCTACCCTATAGTTTGGAAATTGCACTGATCCACAGTCCACCAAGGTGTTGCCTATACAGGAAGACTTAAGGGTATATCACTTCTTGTCAGTATATCAGTTTCTCTAGTTTTGCTCTCTGTGTAAACATTCTTGTTTCAGATTCAGAGTATCATCCATGAACAAGAGTTTAAGGATTGTCAGCCACAGTTATCTATAGTTGTAAATAACCACACACTACATGTCTATTTTATGAAGTTCCACAGTAGTAGAACTCTGTTAACACAAACCACAAACACTTCCCAAAACCTTCTGATAAATGTAAAACTTCGGGTAATCCTCAGATACAATGTACTGCAGGACAAAAATCAACACTATCATCACTGTGCTATGATCCTGCAATAGCAGAGCACTTCCTAAACAAAACTCCTAGAGTGTGCTGGGAGGCAGAGAAGGGCCCTCACAAAAGATAATGGGAAGACACCCAAAGCTAACGTTCCTTGCAATCTGTCCAAGGTGAAATGTTTTGCTTTCACCCTAAATCTGACCACTGGTTAATTTCTGAGCACTTGAGCAGAACAAACAACTTTCTGACCTCTACAGGCAACCGGGAGATGCCGTAAGATGTGAGATTTTCAGTGTGTAAGGACAGTGCAGACAAATAGTGAGTCAGCTTCTCAGTGATTTTTGTAGATGCCAATACCTTGGATACTCAAGGGATCTTAACTTTCTATCCCCAGAAATTTTCTCATTCTGCCATAAAGTCCTGCACTTAAGCTTATAAAGTTCAATTTTTAGGGCATTGTTGGCTTCTCACCTTCATTACTGTTGTTTGGAAGATCATTCCAAGCCATGCCCTAGAAATCTGCTGGACCGTTTTTTCTCATTTTTTTAATCTGAAGTTTTTTGATTTATGTTATGTTGTTATTCTTCGGTTTTTCTCTCTTCCTCTGCAGCTATTCCATTTTAATCTCCTCTTCTTTAACATAGGAGAGAATTTGCACGTATAACTGCAAAAAAAGTTTTATTGGTGCTTTGTACAATGCAGTTCCTGTGTCCCTATCTCTCCTACAAGTACCTCAGCCACCACATCCTAATACTGCTTTTCACAGCTACTTCAAAGAGGCTGTCAACTGTGACCTTCTAATAACCAATACGCTGAGATGTTTTTCTTCCACTTGGTTCCCTGTGATGGATGGTATTTTTAACAGTTTGTGCTGGTATGTCATATTCCTTTAAGGAAGAAGGGACTGAGTCACGCTGTGGAGAACACTGTTGAGAATGGGAGACTGCTCTTACCCTGGAGCAACTGCCTGGAGGAGAGACACTTCCCTGACATCAGAGTAGGGCTGGTGAAGGAAGGGGCAAAGAAATCCTGCAGAGCAGCAGAGGAACTGTGAGAGTGCTTGCTAAGGAGCAGGGAGCAGAGCCAAGGCTAGAGCTCTGTATCTTCTTCTTACTGTCCAAGAAAGAACCACACAGAGTTTCTGCAACCCAGAGAGCTACTGAGTGGACTGCAATCACAACTCAAAGGAATGATCCAGCCAACAAAGTTACTGTGGGCTGGAGGGGAGTTGTTTATAAATTCTTTTATATTTCTGTTGCATCTCACCTAGCCACTGAGCTGTCTTTGTTTAAAACACAAATGGTTCTAGTGTATATGAAAGTAAAATCCAGTTTTTGAGGTTAAAAGCCTTTTTTTTCTACTTTGGAGAGTTCACTATAAGAAGGATGCCTAGGCAGATCCACTGTAAAGTTCTGGCTGGCTTAATATCCCATGCATGCACGACTTTGTGCTACTGAAGCCTCTACCATTTCTGCCACTTGTCCTTAAGCTGAAAATGATTAAAAAGTGTAGGATAAGTCTCAAGACTGTTCTGTGAGGAAGTGTCAACAGATCGCTTTCTTCGTCTAGAGAACTTCTCTTTTCATACACGGCAGTCTCACACTAGTCAGTGCCTTATCGACCTAATCAGTTCTTGTGGTAATCCTGGGCATTTCCACTTCAGTAATAATTTGCCTTCACACTACAACAAGTGCTGCTCTAACACATGTGAAAATTCAGGCTATCGCATTGTCCTTATGTAAAAGGTCAATTATGTTATCCAAAAAGATTTCAGTCTAACACTATCTACGTTTGATAAAACCAAGATTATCCCATTTTGCATTTGCCTTCAGGGATTTAATTATTCTTTCCTTCAAATATTTTCCAACACTTTATACAGCACTACATTCAAAATAAAAGACTCAGAGTTATCTAGGTGATTTCTCTTTTCCTGTTTTTTTTTTTTTTTTAATGCAAAAATGAAGGGAGATAGAAAGTATATTGACATGGGTCATGGGTATGTTTTTTCTATTGATAAGGCCTGAATTTGTATTCACTTGAGAAGAGCCATCTTTTATAAAATTTTTGGCTTCTTTTACAGGTATAATATGCTGTGATCAAGGTTTCCAAGGTTGCCAAATCTTCAGCTTTGCAAGAGCAGCCTGCCTACGTGCCAGGTTCATAACAAATATAAAAGATTTTACAAAGAACCTCATTTCAGCAAAGCCTCATTTTTCAACCAAACACTTTGTCAAAAATATTAATCAGACCTAGCCATAGATTTCTTTTACTATATAGTCTTTTCCATCACTTCTGCAGTCTGACAAGCTTAACTGGCTGAATTTATGTTGCTTGGGTGCTCATACTGTGACCATAACCTTGCTGTCTAAGCTACTGCTTAATCATTTGAGTTTTGGGTAAACACAGGTTAATGTCACTGGTGCATTATGTAAGTGCTTTTATGAGGTAGTATTTCATTAGAAGATGAATATTTAAGAATATTTCCTTATATAAATTATCTTCATTTCAATAATATTCACATTGATTGTGAGTAATTTAAGATATATTGTCATAATTTTTACAACATGTTTTCACAGCACCTTTCAATATACTTAAGATCATGCAGAATCAATGGTAAATGTAGAAAAGTGGTTAGAGACCTCTTTCAAAGAGGTCTTTATTTCAAAGAATAGTTGGTTATGTATTTATCAGGCTATTCAAAATGTTTATCACATTGTGAGCAGATCCATCTAGAAACAACATAGCTTCATAGATTTTAAATGCAGAAGGGAATATTGTAAGACACAATATTGCAGTAATTATTCCTTGTACCACAAAAAGCTAAAAATCTTATAATTCCTACTTCAAATTGAAGAGTATTCTTACTTTGAAAATTTCCAGTGATGCATCTCTTACATTTCTTGCTTAGGCATTTTGGTGCTGATTTTTCTTATCCCAAGACATTGTCATTTTATTTCTCGCTGAGGTTTTCAGTGTCAGATCATCTTACATTTTGCCTAGTAGGTATAAGGGCTGCCTTCCAGTGTATATTCTTCACGGACAGCAATCAAATCACTACTGTACCTCTGCATCAGTGAGCGTTTTGCACCTCTTACTGCCAGTCATACATCTCTTTCTTTAATCACCTGTGTCTCTTCCAAAGCAACTATTTAACATCTTTATCAAGAGCATATTTTGGATAGACAACATTTTGGTAGACAATCTACCAATGGTTACATCCATGCTGACTCTATAAGCCACAACATCATACTATGGAGATTTGTTCAGTTTATTATTACTCGCAATACTTAATTCTTCCAGTCATTACTTTCCATAATGTTGTCCTAAATCCTGTAAGGATGGCCTATATCCTTTAAGATGTCTGTCCTGAAATACATTTTGTTTGCTTGCAGCTGGCTTACCAAATAATTCATGTCACTGTCTTGATGTTCTGTCTTTATTATAATTCAGCACTCCCCCACAGTTTGTGAAATGTGCAGATTTTATCAGTAACCACTTGATGATGATTTGCCTTTTATAGTAAATATTTTAAAATCAGTTTATAACCCATCATATTGAAACTTACTTGGGTTACTTTTGCAGTTGATGAGCAATGACAGTCCATACAATGAATCAACAAGACTGATCAGGAGAGCAGCCTGTATGAAAATGTGTTTTGAGTGAACTTGTACTTTGTGTAACAAAATTTGGCAGGCTGTGACCAAATCCTTCAGTGCACTGCTTCTGCTCTGTGATTCAAGGCTGAGATTTTAAATTGGAGATGAATATTATGCTTTAAAAGTGTATCCATATTTTCAGAGAAAACAATCATTGAGTGAAAAAAGATGAGGTCATTTTGAGAACACGGACATTTCTGCAGATAGCAATAGTTGTCCAAATAATCCTTACTAATAGAGACCAGTGCCTTGAGAGACCAAAATCCAGTGGTTTTGAAAATATTTTACCAGATAAAATCTCACCTGCTCTGTTTGTGTTTCAGAGGCGCAGGGAGCCTGGCATGGGTGTGGTGGAGGTGTATGAGCTGAGAGCACCAGCCACAGGAACCAGTAAAACCAGTTCTTCTCTGTACAGCCTGGGAAGTCCTGCCTTCAAAGACATGACTTGACTGCTTTTACTAAAATATCCAGCTCACATTCAGGTAAAATTCAGACTGTAAATCACTGTCTACTGGGGCCTACCTGGATATAAGCCATTTTCATAAGAACACACATTTTCCTGCCATTTGACAACAGAACTTGACTGGCATGTTTTGGATATTTCTCCAAGTGTGAAGCCAAAGAGAGCCATGACAAACTTTTTTTTTTTTTTTTTTCCTAAAACTGTAAGATTCTTTCTCCCTGGGAATCAGCTGCTGCCAAAATGTATCTATCTCATCCCAAGCACAATCCCAATCACAATTTAAAACACACTGCTTAAAATGCACTGTCCAGGTCTTCCACTAACTGCAGATGTTGGAACCTCTGGAATTTATCCCACTATTTAAGTTATCTCCCCCTGTCCTTTAAAGGGACAGTGATTTCACAATGTCTATGCTTTTTATAGACAATGGAAGAAATGTCCTTTTTCAAAGATCAAATCTAGTTAAATGATGTTTCTAAACAATAGCAAGGAGCACCTCATTTTAAAGCTGTAGCTTCATTTGACTGGACTACACAATCCCTAGTTAGGTTCCTGTATGTGTTGCAGATGAAGGAAATATGAAAAGAATTTGTGTCCAGCTGTGCAATTTGAATTTTAGTGACAAGTCTTTTCTTTGTATAAATCTATATGTATAGATCATTTTGATATTGGTAACATAGTCAACACAATTTATTTAATGTTTCATTGGGATTACTATCTTTTCTCTGTGTAAGTCATAATACTACTTGCTTTGTTTAAAGAAGATTGTTGAAAGGCAAAGAAACAGAGCATTAAGACCGGTGATGATGTGTAAAAGGAAGGGTAGAGTCAGTAAACCACTGTATCTGATACACAGCTCAGGACAGATTGACCTGAACATCTAACCACTTATTATCTATCGGGTCTTTGGATTGTTCATGGATTCTCTCTTCACACCTATATTTTTATGTTTACATATTATATTCATCCACACTGATGACACTCATTCAAGAACCACTTCAAATTGAAAGAGTATGGGTTTCCAGATGAGTGAATCTATCCTACACAAATGTCCTCCAGGGACTTCTTTAGATTGCTATGATCTTTAAAAAGGGACATTTTGTTTTAAATGGTGGAGAGAGTTTGTCTGGGGGATTTCTAAACATTAGGTGTTAAGGTAATTCACAAAGCAATCAAATAAATCCATCTGATTCTGTATGATAAGAGGGAAAAATTTCCTACAGCTCAGGTTGTAGGAAAACTTCACTATATTACTTAGTACCTCAGAAAAAAAAATATTCTTGAAGGAAAATGTTCTCCACCTGAGATTGAAAAAGGAGAAATAGGTCAGCTATAGACTGTAGGTTTGAAAAAGATGAGCTACAAGAGAAATTTAGGACAAGAGGGCATTACGTCAGACAATTAGAGGAAGGAAAGGGCAGTTGATAAGCAGAGACTGCAATTGCTCAGCAGAAGCATTAAGGACCATGAAAAATCCTTTACTCTTTTTTTTTCATTAGTTTGCTCCTCAGTTATCTCAAATTCTATTTGATGGCTGTGAGTGAAGGGGTGTGATCTTACTTTGCTCTAAATTGTCAACAGACAAGAGACTTAAAGGATGAATTTGAGTCCTCCTTTAAGACACATAAAAACCAGACCCATTATAGCTTGATTCATATGGAACAACTCACTAGGCTGACACCCACTCATTTCCTTTCAATCACAATGCAGGGGAGTTTCCTGTTTAATCACTTCTCAGATGGTCATAATTTTGTTAGTTTCATCCTTTCATCTTCATGATCACCATGAATTCACCATTAGAAAACATGTGCTAATTAGGAGTTGGTGCATGGTGGTGCATATAGTAAATAGCTTAGCTGGATCAACAAGAAGGAGGAAATGATAAATGTGTACTGAGAGAAGGTGGGGAAACTGCTCAGGTAAAAACAAAAAATCCCACCTTTTTTAATTAATTGGGACAGCATACACACTATGAGAAGTTCACACAGGAAATCGAAAAGCAGAAAAAAATTTTAGGGTAAAGAGACTCAATACGGTCAACATTTCATGTTGCTGATGCAATGAAGATATGTAGCCAACTGGGAAAACTAAAAAAAAAAAAAAAAAAAAAAGGTGTTTAAAATATCCAAAACGAGGTGATAGTGTAATACTATGCCCTACTGGTCCCTTCAATTCAGTAGTGGTTCTGGTTCCATGCAAAGCTATAGCCATTCATTTATAAACTAAAGAGATAGAAAAGAAATGTAAATTTATAGACTTGTTTAAAATGATCGGTATCAATTGCCACTAAATCACAGATGTGTCTAACACAGGTGGCAACATGCAGGACAATGGTTTTATCCATAATAATGCATATCCTCTACAGGGCTCCTCACAGCACAAAATTGCTTTTCCAGACAGCTTGCTATTCTGCATAGAAAATATTTTCCATGAGTCATTTTGTTTAAATGTAAAAGAGAATTAACTTTGATTGTTCTCATGTCCTTTTACGTTTGCTGTCTAAGAACATTTACGTGATACAACGTCTACTGAAAGTGCATTTTAAAGTCAGTCTCATCATGCTCCATTCTATGTTGTACATTAAACTCTCCAATATTCTCCATGCTCACCCAGCTACTATGTCAGAGATTAACATGATGCTCAGGAATCACATAGTAAGTTGATATAAAGCAGACAGTAATCACAGAGCTCCAGAGCTCCCTTCTCTGCCTCCAAATATCCATACAAATCCATACAGTTGGATCACATATTCTCCATCTTTCACTAATCAAATACTTCTCTGCAGCCCTTCCCTTTTCTGTTAAGAGTATTAAGGGAGTTCCTTACTTGCCAGATTCACTACACACGCCAAAAAAAAAAGTTGTGATTCAGTCCATTGTAGTCATGATAGCTCAACAAGGAGCATCTGACCCTCTCGTATTACTTCATGACAGAAGTTACTTTGAGAAAGTATCTGTGTATGTTGCTGAGGTAAAAAAGTGTTAAATAAGTGAGCATGCATGGTTGGTCATTGAGAACAAGGGGAGCTGAAAATAGAACCTCCTTGTGAAATGCAGCATCACAGACTTCAGAAGCAGCACCAGAAAGAGCACTATTGAGAGGAAATGAGACTGGGGGAAGATCAGTGAGAAATAGCTTGAGCACTGTGATCTTTCAGAGGGAATGCAAAAAGAGGAGAACGATGATGTTAGCTGGTGATTAGGGAGACCTCAGCAACAGCAACAGCAAATCTTTAACATAACATATATCCCAACAAACTCTAGTAGAAGGAGCTAGTGAGGCAGGGTAAGAGCTCTTTATGCCTTTTTTAGTCAGGTTTTTCATCAGCTAATGCTATTGGCAACTAGTTTAAATCAAAATGTTCCAAGAGCCTTACATTTCATCCCAAGTCTATTAAAGGATCAATTGCATACATGGAGAGAAGCTTGAATGAATCTTATCTGCCAGCAATGTTTACTGTCTCTTTCCACTCCAACTTGGCATGGGAGTTGCACCATACTGCTTGAGCAGATCTAATGCTTCATTGCATGCCACTGCCCCATCTCTGGAACTGTCTCTGGCTGTCTTCTGACCTTGTGCTCAGCTGATACACCTCATTAACATGGGATAATATGAAGCTAGCAAAAACCAAAACGAAATTTTTGCTTGTTTAGGAAGATGAATTGGTTCAGTCTGCAGCTGGAGGGATGCCAGAGCCAGCCCAAAGGAGGGAATGGAACATGCAATTGAAAGTGGGTTGGAGAGAAAGGTGCAAGTGGGATTGATCCATTTTGTGAAAGCTGTACTGTGAAAATTCACCTGTAGAAAAGAGGACAGCCACTGTTCCTGTGCACCAAATGTCTTGATTTGGTTTTAAGCTTTTGAAAAGCAACAAGAGCATTTCATCGTTTAAAAAACTGGAAGATTCAATTATGACATAGAAAAGACAAGTGGTGGTGATTTTTCCATTATGCGCTTTAAGAATATAATGGAAAAGAGGATGAAATTCAACACATGAAAAGCCATCACCAAAGTCAGGAACTGGCTTACACTATTTTCTTTCCTGAAACTTCTAAACTTAAAAAGGAGAACAGGATGTTTTGTTTTATGAAAAGGTTTGAAAGAGATCCAGTATTACCACAACATATGATCCCTACCCCCAAAAGGTAATGAAGACAAGATGACATAAGTGTTGTAAATGACGGTTTACTACTGCACTAAAATTGAGTTTTCAGTTCATTGTCAAACTATAAAGGGTAAGCCCGCCATTTTGTCATCCTTTTCATCTCTCATTTTCCTTTCTTTAGGTTTCCTTGAATTTACCAGCAGAGGGAGCAGGTGGAAGAGCAAATGGTTAGGGAAAAGGAACTGACTTCGATTAAACTTTGATCTTTGCTCTTTGTTCCAGGCAGAGAAAACAAGGACCAGTTTCAGCAGCTGCTGTAAGTGGGTCAGAGTATCCACAACACGAATACACTTGCTTTGCCTGAGTTCTCCCTTCTTCCTCCCACACCCCGTGGCATAAGCAGCTGCTGGTCCTGCCTCATTTTCATCCCTGTGCATTGGCAATATTTAGCAGCAAATTGAGGCACAGCTCTCCAGTTGATGACATTTTAAATTAAGCTGCACACTACTTTCAACCCTTCCTTTAGCCTTCATCATGCAATTTCACTGTGTCTCAACCATTTTTCTAGCACTGGGCTTTACTGTAAATCTGGCAACATGCAGCCTATTTGTATAAAATGAAAACTCAGAAAGAAATTCACATCTGAATAATGCATTGCTAGTTTCGATCTATTGGGAGAAGCTTTTCAGTTCACCTGCCTCTCACAAGGGGATTTGATAAGCTAAAGTCTTGTTCAAAACAATATTTATGAGCCATTAAATGTTTTATCTGAGAATGCTACTGTTCTCTTAAAAACACCTGGTTTTCTTCCCGCCTCTCATTTTTACCTATTCACAGACAGCTTCCTCTGCACCATTTCTGAATATGAAAGGAACTCAATACCTAATAACGAAATTAAGCCAATTACAATCACTTATTGTGTGTCTAAGATCCTGCAATTTTTTCTTTTTCAGAAAAACTCAGTGTGTAGGAACACGGAGACTTGCACTCTTCTTGTTTGAAAGATAAACCTTTTGGCAATATGGGCTTATTTTCCTTAAAACAAATGTCAATGTATGGGACATGCTAAAAACAGGATCAAGGATCAGGCACTGTTCTGTCCTCACTAAGGAGGAGGACCAGTGGGATCAGGTCAGAGATTTAGGGAAAGACTTGATACTGGACTTCTCAGGCAGGCATGCCCAATAAAACCTTATAAAAGCAGTTCAGCACTATCATTAAGTAAATTGGTTTCTCTCAGTTCAACCTGAAATTGCCTTTCTTTTTTGCTTTTTAACTCTTTCATTTGGGGCTTTGAGCAAGACAAACTTATTCCATACAGAGTAAAGGTGAGAAACCAATAGGTCTGAAAAGAATGCTGTTTGCATTAGATCAAAGGTCAGTTATTACTTATCACAAAGCAATCGCTCACCAATTTCTGAAATTCTGACTAGCACTTTACAAAAATGATTCACCACAAAGCATAGAGGAAATGGGTGGCTTTGTAACTACTGCAGACTCACACAGCAGAGCTATAGGTATGTCTTATCTATCCTTCTCAACCAGAGGAGACAAACAAGGCTTTGAAGGAAAAGAGCAGAGCCAAAGCCCTTAGCTCTGTTGCTGTACCTGGAGAAGTCCACCAAATCTTCAAGAAAACGGTTAGCTCTGAGCTGGAAGCAGTTACTTAGAGAAGGTACAGAAGGATTACAAACAAGTGGAAGAACAACCTTTAAATTTGTCCCTAATGTGGAAAAAGCTGTGCAGAACCAGAGCACATATTTGCCTGTCTAGCTCATATAAAACCTTTTTTTCTCAAACATGAGAAAAAACTTCTTCACGGGGAGGGTGACAGAACCCTGGAACAGGCTGCCCAGGGAGGTTGTGGAGTCCCCTTCTTTGGAGATTTTCAAGACCCGCCT
>JAOQGH010000012.1:67277958-67328634 GCA_025769975.1 Gallinago jamesoni
AGTCCTGAGTAACATGCTCTAACATGCTCTAGGCAATCCTGCTTCAGCAGGGGAGTTGGACTAGATGATCTCTATGGGCCCTTCCAACTCTAAAAATTCAGTGAAAACTCTTTTGGGCTATATTTGATAAAAGGTTTGGTGAGGTCATAAGTAACAGGGCTCCAGCTAATTAGGTTAGATTTATTTTCTAAAAAGTTCAGAAAACCATCACTTGATTAATACTAGTATCCCATCCACATTATAGAGTCCCTGTGCAGCCATTTTTCTCTAAAGAGAAGAACGTTTTGATTGACTGACCTACCCACACACTGAATATTACATAGGCAAGTTTTCTCCAGTTTTGGACTTATCAATATTTTCCCATGGAAGTGCAGATCCCTGAAGAGAGAATTCAAACTGACTGACAGTAGCCTTGTGATTCTCAGTTGCCTTTCTTGGATGCTCAGAAGTACCTGAGAGATATATATATGGTTATTTATGACCACATGTGAAGTAGTTCCAAGTATAATACCCTGATAAACATTTCTTTTCCCTCCTACCCTTTTTAGCCTCTTTCAAGGAACTACTCAGGAGTGTCTCTTTTCACCTCAGTCTGACAGGACTATATTCTGAAGGAACAGGTGGACTCGAGAAGAGTTCAGAAGACAAAAATCCTTTTACATGCAAATGACATCCTCTTACTTGGTACAATCCCAGATCATTCTAGTCTATACAGTATTCTCTGTTTATAAAATAAATTAGAATAAATTGAAAGAACTGATAGTCTCATTAAATAAGTTGGAAGCCCTCCCTCTACAGGGCCATTCAAATGGGAACAAAGCAACTTCAAAAAAGTTGCATCCAGTTTCCAAAGGAAATTCATAGTCAAGGTTAACCTAGCCCTATTAATTATGCAGTTAGTAAGTGACTTAAATAGATGGTGAGTGCTACCTCTTTCCATATAGGGAAAAGTAAACATAATTAAAATAAATGCTGGCCCTGGCATTTTGTTTACTTTCAGCTCTCTCCCTATCCATATTCCTGACATTCATTTTAACAAAACTAACATGTTGAGATTCTCTTTGTGTGACATTGGTAACCAGACCATAAATGCTTTACAAACCCTACAGAAGGCATTAACCTCTGACTGGTTGGTCACCAAGAGACTACAGATAAAGCTGTGATCACTAGTGCATCCTCTAAGTTATAGCCCAAGATCCCATTTAGTTTGTTCATACGTTAATATTACATACATTAATATTACATACATTAATAGCCAAGAATGTATTGTGGTGAGTAGATTAGAGAAAACATGCAAGAACTCAAAACGTGCTATCTCTGCAAGGCAATTCCTGACATATCTTGATCCTTGCACTCAAACCCAGATTGCTAAAAACAGGATGACCAGCCTGTAAAAGCCAGGTAGCAGCTACGCCACACAGGTAATTACCATGCTGTAACATTGCTTGATGTTTGCTACGAAGCATGAGGATCTCTCATCCTTCAATGGATCTTGTCAACAACATGCATCTTTCTCATTGCAGAGCTAGATGATTTTCACTATGATGCAGTATGTATGATCAAGTTCTTCCACTGGCAGCCCACACTGAAAACTAATGAAAAATGTAAAATGTGATACTGTCCTGCATCTGACTTCCACCTACAAACATGGTACCTACCACTCACTGATTCTCTAGTGAAGCTGCTTAAAATAGCTCTCTTAAATCTGGGGTTTATTTTTTTAACTACTGCTCAGAAGTCTTCACAAATGGCACTCAGCAAACCTTAACTCAAAGGACTACCTCTAGGCTCTGAAACAGTGCCAACTCCCTTAAACATGTGCGTCAATGATCTGCCTGAAACTTGAACTTGTAAATAATCTGACTTGATGACATCTGTTTGGGCATTAATTCTTAGGGCTTTTCTGACCTTGAAAATAACTTGAAACCTGATTCAGCAGTAATACTGTCATAACTGGCATTTGTAGTTGAATGCTTCAATGCTTTGCTATTGTAATTTCTTCTGTAATTCAAGTTTAGTTTCTCAATTAATGGAACACAGCCCATATTTGGTCTGTCTCATAGTTCATCTCGATAGAGCTCTAACTTACCCTGTCCATCTGTTAACACTGGCTGTCAATGTCAAGACCTGCAACAATCTCTTGACAAAGTTTTGGGACCTACCATGTACAATCTTCAAACATTTAGAGTACTGTGGGATAAAGCCCTGGAGGGAAGAGGGACCTAAGAAGGCTAGTTAATATTCAAGGATTACCTCCTCCAAGCTCAGGAGCAATGCATTCCAACAAAGAGGAAGTTTGGCAAAAAAGCCAGGAGGTCTGCATGGATGAACAAGGAAATCCTGGAGAAACTCAGACTCGAAAAGGAAGCCTACAGAGGGTGGAAGCAAGGAGAGGTACCCTGGGAGGAGTACAGAGAAATTGTCTGAGCAGCCAGGGATCAGGTTAGGAAAGATAAAACCCTAACAGAATTAAACCTGGCTAGGGACATCAAGGGCAACAAGAAAAGCTTCTACAGGTGTGTTGATGAGAAAAGGAAGACTAGGGAAAATGCAGGGTCCTCTAGAAGGAAATGGGAGACCTAGTCACCTGGGATATGGACAAGCCTGAGGTACTCAATGACTTCTTTGCCTTGATCTTCACCGGCAAGTGCTCTAGCCACACTGCTGAAGTGGCAGAAGGCAAAGGCAGGGACTGGAAGAATGAGGAACCACTCACTGCAGAAGACCAGGTTTGAGACCATCTAAGGAACCTCAAGGTGCACAAGTACATGGGACCTAATGAGATTCATCTGTGGGTCCTGAGGGAGCTGGCAGATGAAGTTTCCAAGCCACTGTCCATCATATTTGAGACGTTGTGGCAGTCCAGTGGAGTTTCTGCTGACTGGAAAAGAGGAAACCTAACCCCCATTTTTTAAAAATGGAAAAAATAAAGACCCAAGAAACTACAGGCTGCTCAGTCTCACCTCTGTGTCCAGCAAGATCATGGAGCAGATCCTCTTGGAAACAATGCTAAGGCACATGGGAAATAAGGAGGTGATTTGTGACAGCTAAAATAGCTTTAATAAGGGCAAATTGTGCCTGACAAATTTGGTGGCCTTCTATCATTGTGTTACAGCATTGCTGGATAAGGGAAGATGAGCTGACATCACCTACCTGGACTTGTGCAAAGCATTTGACGTTGTCCCACATGACATCCTTGTTTCTAAGTTGAAGAGACTTGGATTTGACAGATGGACCACTTGGATAAGGAATTGGCTGGATGGCCACACTCTGCAACACAACCGCAAGAATTGTGGTCAATGGCTCAATATCCAAGTGGCAACCAGTGGTGACTGGCGTTCCTCAGGGGTTGGTACTGGGACTGGTGCTGTTAACATCTTGGTTGGTGACATGGACATGAGATTGAGTGCATCTTCACCACGTTTGCTGACAACACCAAGCTGAGTGGTACAATTGACGTACTGGAGGAAAGGGATACGAGCCTGAGGGACACTGACAGGATTGAAAGGTGGGCCTGTGCAAACCTCACAAAGTTCAACAAGGCCAAGTGCAAGGTTCTGTACATGGGTCACATCAATCCCAAGCACAAATACAGGCTGGGCAGAGAATAGATTGAAAGCAGCCCTGAGGAGAAGGACTTGCAGGTGTTGGTTGATGAGAAGCTCAACATGAGTCGGCAACGTGCACTTACAGCCCAGAAAGCCAACCACTTCCCGGGCTACATCAAAAGACTGTGGCCAGAAGGTCGAGGGAGGTGATTCAGCCCCTCCACTCTGCTCTTGTGAGACCCCACCTGGAATACTGTGGGCTCTAGGGCCCCCAACATAAGAACATTGACCTGTTGGAATGAGTCCACAGGAGGGTCACAAGGATGACCAGAGGGCTGGAGCACCTCTCCTATGAAAACAGGCTGAGAGAGTTAGGGTTGTTCAGCTGGAGAAGAGAAGGCTCCAGGTAGACCTTATCACGGCCTTCTAGTACCTAAAGGGGGTTATAAGAAAGATGGAGAGGAACTCTTTATCAGGGAGTGTAGTGATAGGATGAGGGGTAACAGTTTTACAATGAAAGAGGGGAAATTTAGATTAGATATTTGGAAGAAATTCTTTACTGTCAGGGTGAGGAGACACTGGAACAGGTTGCCTGGGGAAGCTATGGATGTCCCATCCCTGGAAGTGTTCAAGGCCAGGCTGGATGAGGCTTGGTCTAGTGGAAGGTGTTTCTGCCTTCCACTGGGTGTTGGAACTCAATGATCTTTAAGGTCCCTTCCAACCCAAACCGCTCTATGATTTACTGTCAGTTCTCTACTCAGGAAGGAGCATAGTCTTCCAATTTTGACCTTCTCACCTCACATTAGCCACCATGGAGCTCCATGCAGTTACATCCAGTATTTTGGGTTACCCATGCTGACTAACAATGTCCTACCACACTTCTATTCTGAAGCCAGTGAACCAAAAGGGTCACGAATATCAAAATCTTGCCTCACCTTCTGCTGTATTTGAAACTCTCTATTTAGCCCTTGTTCAACTCGTCTAATATTCTGGCATCTCATATGGTCAACCCTGTTATACTGTGGCATTTTGATAGCAGAAAACACAGACCCTGATGGCAGCAAACTGTTGAAAATCCTACCATTTGACAGTCCTGTTTTATGCTATGATCTTCCTAAAATATTTCCAGATTGCTCAAAGCTAGAATGCTGCAACCAGATTCTGTTACAGCATAAGGAGAATCTGAACTGCAGGTGCAGGCTATGATTCACAACATACAACATAAATTTCCGAACCAGATGAGGTCTAAGTGCACCAGATCCTATCTTTGAAAAGTTTCATATGACCAGATTTGCATATACTAGTATCGCTAATATTTTTTACATGACCACTCTATTTTAAACAACCAAAAGAAGCCAGGGCAAACAGATGCTTTCAAAGAGACCTAGCTTATGTATTAGTATTAAGAAATCATTATGGCTTAAAGATGAAAATTAATGTCCCGTTGGTCAACATCTCAGTCTCTTTTGTCAGTAGCAAGGGATCCTGCACCCTGACCTCTGACCAACAGGCAGGGTGTTCTGTTGGCTGGTCACATTGTCTCACTCCACATTTCTAATAGGTTTTCACATCCACAGATATTGAGCATACCTACCTCCTAAGGAGTCACAGGAGTCCTATCTATACAGGGATATTGCTGCAAAATAAAGCTGGCATTTCAATTTACAGTGTGCTAACTACTTCATACTGTGTGCCCCATCAATGCTCATTTAAAATCCCACAGGCATCAACTGCAGAGGTAGAAAGTAGGAGAAAGAGGCCTCTGTACTGATACTTAATAGTATGGTGAGCTAAAACAAGAAACACGCAAACTTTTTGTACGAATCATTTTGTTTTTATGTTACTGCAATACTACTTACAGAAAATGTGGAAAAATAACTACAAGTTGTCATTTACCCTCTAAGGACTACTACGGAGCTACAGATGTGCTGAAAATTACACACATCTTTAACCTCAGCTGGACCGAGGCCAGCAGTGCCATGAGGAAATAAGATAATGAACAAAGGCTTATATTTACATTGCTAGACTTGTCTGCTCACATCAGGTATTTGTATCAATGCACATGTGCATTTCCACTATTGTAGAGGGAGTGTTCACTACAGAACCGGAAACCAAATGTCTTCATAGTTTTGCTGCTCATTACCTCCAATTATGTCACTTATATTTAGAAAGAATTTCTCTGGAGTCAGTGCTCAGCTGATAATTTCTTCCACATGAATCACGATAATGTCTGTTGCTACTTGCATAGCACTGGAAATTATCAAGATAAATAGAGAGTAGGAATGACCCTTTTACTCATCAGGATGTAGATCGTTCTGTTATTTTTTGTGCTGGTAATTGGTAAACAGGTAACTGTTGAAGCAGGTAACTATTCCAAAGGAAGCAGAACTCTGAGGAATAGAGGTATTTCTTGATGTACAGGGATTTTATTAGTTCTTCACATTATTAGAAGAGACACTAAATTATCCAAAATAAAGTGCAAACAAATCTCAGCACCACTTATTAAAGCAAAAATCAGCAAGTGCTGATCAACTTTATTACCTAATTTCTTTCAGAGGGAAGTTTCAGAGATTGTTTTAATGTAGCATGTACAAAAATAAATTGGGTTTCATAGAGGGACAGATCCTTCCCATCTGCCAGAACACAATTTATTTGTGCATAAACTTGGTTTTTACTATGCAAATCTTTTATACTTGATATTTTCTAGTGACTGGCAACTGTAAATATAAATTTTAAATACTTTGGACCAGATGCTTAAACTCTTATTAAGTTTAAATAGCACCTTGTTCTTTAAGTGACTCCACTGGAGTGAGATACAGTATAGTTTATCAGAATGTGGCAGTCAGTGGTTTGCTTCATTATTAACATCAATATCTTTCAGTTCTGCCACCAGATGCTAAACAGTTACAGGAGACTTGTTTAAAACCAATTACAAGAAAATCAGAGCAGAATCCACTGATATGTTTTTGTTTACAAAGCCTGAAGTCTGATATCGTTATTCATGTGACAACTGGCTCGTATTCAAGTCACAAGCCCTTCTACATGTAATCTATCTTACAAGCCCTGAAACAGACCTGAAGACATACCAACAGTGCTCACTTTTTCTCCATTATCTGAATATTCAATTAAGAAAAAGCTATAGATGGCTTATTATGTGACATTAATGGCTAAAGGCAGTTGTGCATGTAATTTCTTTAGGTCCACAATGAATTATTTCTGACAGGGCAGATCTATGTGTGCGGACATGGAGGACAGGCAAAACAAATATTTTTGCCTGAAATGACTATTAAAATGATTGAAAGTCAGCGGGCTTCTAGCCTGTAGGCAGGGACAGTTTTATTTTATTATTTCCCTTTCCTAAGGACAGGAAGAAACAGAAAATGTGATAGCAGTGAAGAGACTTTATCTTTGGAAAGCTTAGGAATGCACTATATGTGGAGTGATTTCAGTGAGCTTGGGATGTCAGCTCACATGCAACAGCAGATTAAATGAGGATGGCTGTAGTACTTGCAGCTCCCGGCTCTCTGCTTATTCTTCGCTGGGAGCTGCTGCTTCAAACACAAGGAGAGCTGCAAAGGCTGTGTAACTTCTTCTGCACCCTCATATTTATACTGGTTTATAGATGAAGGTTAGGGTAAATTGAAAGCAGAGCTGCTTTGTTGCAGCCGACAGGACTGTGGCCCTCAGAGGTTCTTTTGCTGCCTATTCTCTCTACCCATTTCCGCTGCATGTACCTCAACAGGGTCCTCTGAAGAAGGGCTGGTACAGACAAAGGGAGGTGGCAGCAGCTTCTGCTCCTTCAACTTAGTTTGTCACGACTGGTGAATCGACATCAGTAGTGGACAAGCATCCCTACTAACAATTCACTACTGCTGGCATTAGCGAGTAGTGTAGATTTGGCTCACTCCTCAGGGCCTGGAGAGCTTTGTGAAATGTCTGTGTCCCGAGGAAGCAAAAGAAAACAACCGTGGGACAGTGAAGGAACTCCTATCTAATGTTCATTGTCTAATATCTTGGAGCAAGGGTAGCTTACATGCAACCAGTAAAGCAGATAAGAACTATGATATCATTTTACATGGCTCAGCCACCATTTTATACATCTATATGTATACACACACATACATACACAAATACATTTGCATTATTCCTGTGTAACACTAAAGTCTATGTTGAGAGAGAGGCTTGTTAAATGTGTTTGAAAGGATCTATTCAACTCTCAGCAAGTAACAATTTCCTTTCCCCTGTCACAGTTGATTACTATTTTTTTTTCCCTTTTCCATTTAAATATTTAATCTGCATTTTGGAATGGACAGAACGAGCTGGAAGAAGGAAAATACTGTCCCAGAAATGATGAGTATAAGAAACTGGTAATGGGAACAAGGTTAAGGACAGTAAGGTAGTACAGTAAAATTTTCATGAAGAACTTCTAAGTGAAAGGGTTTGTACCTTAAGATCGCAGTGAACCAAAAACACTGACCACACACTACAAAGAACAAAGACCACACATTTCTAAATTGTCTGACTCAGATGAACATGACTGTTGGGTCAAAAGGTCACTTAGTTCAATGGCTGTGACAGTAACCAGTAGCAAATATTTCAGAAAGAATAAAAGAAACAGCAAAGAATAATATTTCTGTTGATATTTTCTGCCAGCTGCTATAAACTGGTAACTTGATACTGCAAGGTTCTTCTACAAGTGTCTTTTCTCACCCTTTACCTCCTTTCCCAGATCATTCCAGAGTGGTCCCAACACAGAAGCCTGAGAAACTCCATTGGAAATGTCAGCCCGTTCCAAACATCTGCTTTGATTTCCTAGTAGTCAACTCCTAAAGGTAGTCAACTCCCTAAAGGGCCTTCCCTTCTTGAGAGCTTGCTTTCCATAGGAGCCTTTTGTGAATCTCTGTTGAATGACTTTTGAAATGCAATATATTTTCCCGATAAACAGAGAATCTAAAAACATGACCTTACTGACTCCTTCAGAATGCTTTAACAGATTCATGAGATGTGACATCCCTGTACAAAAGCCCTAGTATTTATCTATGTATCCTCTAGCATAAATTCCATCAATTTGCATAGTATGGAGGTCAGATGTACAGGTCCTTAAATCACAATGGGAGTCTTTCCCTCTCAGTGAAGGTAGCTTTAAGCAAAAGAACCATAGAGAAGTCAGCAACTATAATGTCTAAACAGCTTTAAATCATGTTAAGTGCTTTGGAATGAGTCAGGCAATAGTATCAACAACAAGAACACTTTGGCACGGACAGGCAGATTGAGGATGTGTCATATCAGAAATTATTGCGACTGTGATGAAGACACATTTTTTCAGCAGAAAGTTTTTTTGTAGAGGAAATTTTTTCAGCAACACAAACTACAACCCTGCCAGCACTCCCTGTTGTACTGTGGCTCAGCGATGGTATCTCTTTTTTTCCCATCCCATTCCTATCTAGCCACCACCCCTCTTTGGCCCTTCCAGGCCATCTCCCTCATGCAGAGGGAAGGGCCTTTTCAAAGAACAAAGAGGACACAGTCCAAGTGAAGAGCTCACCCCTTCCTTGTTTCAGGAAATAGGACATCCAAGACCAGCATTTATTTTCACCAGGGACTATTTTAAAGCTCCAAAATCATCACTGACAAAAAGCTTTCCTAACATGCAGCCTAAATTTTCTTTTTTTAGCATGAGTCAGTTGCTCCTGGTTATACAGTCATCAGCGCTGCAACCCTGTGCAATTTCTTTCCTTTTGTATCCCCAAAATACATGTAGATACTGGTGCTCTCTCTTTAATTCCTTTTAATGAAGTATTTAAAAGTGTATTATCTATACAGATATGACATTTCAAGTCATACTTTTAAGACATTTTCAAGTCAAGCACTTTAAGAGTGTAAGAAGTTAGAGATAAAGGTAGATGACAGGTCTTCATATTGATAAGATTCAGATGGAGTTTTGAGTGGGGTTAGATTATTAGTGCAGGTTTCCTTTCGTGTTATTATTTTTATCTCTCCAGTAGCCCATAGATGCCTAGGGGCTTGGGAAACCACTTCATGAGGCTCAGCCCAAGCCTTACAGAGCCTTTCTCTAAGGATATCAGTCAAGGATTTAGACAATATTAATTACATGATTATGTAGGTAAGAAGTGCCATGAGAGGGCAAAGTCTGGTCAAAAGTGATTGCTTAATTTAATAGTCATTATGACAACAATGACAAGAACACTTTCTAACCCTCAGTTCAGAAGTCTGGATAGATGTTTCGGAACAACCTTGCAAGTGTGTACACATCCACACATGTGCACAAACATGTTTCTGACCTTCATAATATAATCCCTCATGCTAATAGCTGTCTTTTAACCTTTCCTCCTGCTTTTCAATCACATGCTATTATGTTGTTCATAGTAGAAAGTTTGCTAGCTTGATCCAGTGAGATGTGAAAATGTAAATCCAAAAACTCTAGGGATTTTCACTATCACTATGCAAAATAAGACTTGAACATTTCTTTTCCATGATTTTGAGAAGTATATAGATAGACCTTGCAAAGCTTTGACTTTCACTCCTGGTGTACTTTCCTGAAAGATTGTATATAGGGTTTTTTTTGTCCATTATCACTATCTTTTCTATTCTTTTGGTGCGAGTGCTTTTTTCCCCCCTTTTCTTTTTCTCACATACACTGAAGTCCCTTTCATCCACATTCAGTGGCTTATTTGTCTCTGTACCTATTCAGCTCTGCAAACAACTTCTTTATTTTGCTAGCTCTAGCCTAATATTCTCTCCTTTCTTCTCTCTTTTTACCCCCAAGGCAGGTTAAAGGCTTTTCCTTTTTTTTAAGCACAAGTGCTCTGGAGAGCAGACGGCCATTCTTAGACAGGCTGTATGCATTTGGTCTAACAGTATGTTATTTCATTAAGATGACTGCTACTGATGATGGGACGTTTTGATGCTGCTTCCTCCTTGTCCTCGCTTGCTGGAGCTCACAGCCTAATTATGTGATCTGGGGGAAAAGAAGAGCAGACTGGGAAGAGGAAATAAGTGTCCCCTAAAAATATGATGAAGTTGACAATGGTAAAGAGAGCTACAAACATTCACCCGGAGACTGAAGTATTTTGATTTACAGATTAATGTAATTTTACTGTTTTTGTGACTGCTAGAGTATGTGACCTTAACCATAAACAAAGAGAATGGAAATTAGGTTTAAAATGGAAAGCTATGTAGATAGTTCCTGTTATGTCACTCCCTCTGTCAGAAAAAGCAGGAAGACTGTGCTCAGATTTCTCAAGATATTAAACATGTGGTAGTTGTCTCAAATGTTTTTAATACAGCTATGAATGTGCCTTCTGAAGAGTAATTATGCTGTCTTTTTTTTCTGTGACTTGAAAGTACAACTTCGCCCTTTTGCATTTTCCTACCCAAAATTTATTTAGTTTGAAGACACTTTCCATGCTCACCTTTTAAAATGATTTATTCAGAGGAGTATGAGTATCAGCACCACTAAATGCACGGGAGAACTGGACACAGTTACTTATGTCAAGCTGCTTGTAAGATTAAGTATTTGCTGGATCAAGTCCTGTATTTGCTAAGTTTAATATGATGAAGTTAATAGAGAACACAACCTTGCACTTTACCAAAAAACATTTTAACCTGCAAACATACTGTGCAAAGCAGGTGTCATTTAAAATTCAGAACATTGTCTGAGGTCTAAAAGAAGATTGTTAAAAGGTCCCACTGATCTCAATGATAAAACATGACAATACTACCACTTTTCATAATTTCCCTTCAATAACTTTTCTTTTCCTGTTAGCTTTTCAACTTTGAAGATGATTACATCTTCTAAACGACAATTTCTAAACCAAATCTCCCACATCTGTTCACTGTGGCTGCAACTCTGTCTTTGAAAAACTGGTATCAGACCTCCTGTCTTTGTTTAATCAAGCAGGAGGTAAGGGCTGTTTTGAAACGGAGTTGATTTAGCAAGTGTAGCAAGCAAATTGCAGAAAAAAAGCAAGAAAGGGCTTAAATACATGTACTTCTTTGGCTCACAAATAGCTGTGAGCACTCCCATAGGGTGCCACACATCTGTTCCAGCTCTATTTTCTCATATCCCAGGATTATCTGTTCTGTCTCAGAGCTGTGACTCTTGGATCTGTAATGCAACATTTGACATCATTTTGGCTCACGGGATATTATCTTTCTCATTATAAAGTAATTCATCTTTTGAAAAAGTAGTGTCCTACTTTCAAATGAAATTGTTCTAGAAAAAAAAGCACACTTCCAAACATCAAGCATACATCCTTTTGCCTACTTTCATAAAGAATTAAATCTCTGTTATCCTAAAATGCCTTTAGACAGTCATCATATCACACTGAATCGTCTGCTTCAAGAGCTCTATTAAGAACAGGCAAGCTTATTTGCATAATACAAGAACTGGCCTAACCCTTAACATTAACCTCAAAACACCACCAAACTGAAATTCAAAGAAGTTCAGCCAGCCTTTGCGTGTTCTACTCACCCACAAATATTTTCACCTACCTCAATACATCTTCATTTTAGAGAGAACTGGGAAGCAATGTAAGAAATCATTACTATTTTCTTTCAACGGAATTGAAGACACAGTAAGTCCCATAAGGCAGCCCAGTTACCATGTTTTTCATCCCAATCACTGAAAAAGGTGAAGATAGATCTTCTACAAAATGTCAAAAACTATAGATAAATTTCAAAGAAACAAACAGCAAAATTCAAACTTCACTGGGTTCATCATCACTGTGTGATAGACGAGAAGACATTCTCTTTCAAAAAAATTTCAGAGCAACAAGAACCAAAGAGAAAACAATTCAGCCAGAAGACTGAAAATGAAATTTATTACTTTTCCTAGCCATATTAGAGACTAATATGTGAAAGACCTCATGCAAATACTTAGTGGAAATTTATGTATAATATTATCCTCTGGCAGAACTCTTTTTTGCCTTTGTGTGTGTAGCAGTCAATTAGAGATTATTTTACATGTTCATCTATGAGCAGAAATGGAAAATAAAGGGAGTTTCCCTGCATGATGCTTTTTATAACTGGAAATACATTTGCTTTTCTTCAGGTTTTATAAGCATTAAATCATATCTTAGCATTGAAGACAGTGGGAGTCTTGCCCGCATTCTCTGTCAGGACTGGGCCTATTGAAATTTCTGACTGGAAAATAAAGAGCCCAGCACAAAAGGCTGCAAAACAGAGAACTTATATTCAGCCATAAAACAACAAAACTGACTTTGCATTTTGTCTACAAATACGAGAAAAGCATCAGATGAAAATTTAGCAGGCTGCTTGATGGAAGGATTCCTCATAACTGCAAGGATCTGCCATTAAACTGGGGGTCAAATCCCATTTGACAATTTCAGGCATGACGGCTATGGATGCTTCCAGGGCATTTGTTAAGAGTAAAGATATTGTTATGCTCGTTATCCCCAATTTGTTTTTCACTCAGCACATCAAGTCTCAATCTAGTGGAGTTAGTGGCTCTTCTGTACACTTTAAGCACTTTGGATGTTTCATATCTGTTGAATAAGCAGTAGAGAAAGCACACATGGAGATTCACACAAGCAGTGTGGTTAAGCTGCATACCAGAGAATGAATGTTTAATTTAGTTGTGCTAGTTGTTCTCTCGGTTTTGTTTTTGCTCTTCCAGATGACTGTTTCTAGTGAGCAAGACACATCTAACAGTAGGTAGGTCTCCTGCTGAATCAGCTTTTCCTGAATCCTTCTTAAGTGAGAAAGGAATGATTACCCCAGAAGGGATAAATGCTGTTTACAGGGAAGGCTGGTTTTGACGCTTGTGTACTGCATCTATTTGTTTGCAATGTGATTGATGCTTCCATTGCAAAGCTCCTGTATCTAAGTGAAGAACTTTGAAGAAAGGCCTTAGCCCTTGGCAGTATGTCTGGATCTCTGAGCTCAGGCAGTTTGCTGCATTTCATATTCACTTGTACATGCAAAAGTGTTAGTATTATCTTCAGTCCCCAAGAGGCCCATACCTGACTGGGGTGAAATGGAGCTTGAGGGGCTGACACAGTTAATTAATGTACCTGGAGATGCAGACAGACTGGGATGTGGCGAGTTCCAGTGTGCTGGTTGAGAACATGAGAATTTCTCTTTTTTTGCTCAACTTCTGCATTTGCTACTACAGCTCACCTGCCAGTGTGACTATTTGGGACTAGACTCTGGTTTTGATTTTCCTCTCTGCCTCAGTGTAGTATGCAAGCTGGAACGCTGCAGCTCTTAAGAGTGCTGTACAGCACAATGGCATATTTTCAAGATGACAACATTGTTAACTGTTCCAGAGGAGCTATTTGGCTTTTAGGATGACTGCTCTAGAAAGAATTCTCTGGCTTAACAGCACCAGGAAAAGGGCAAGGGAAATACAGATGCTGCAATCTGGTTAAGGAAATGACAAGCTCCTGTGCTGTGGTACTTAAGCACAGTCTCTAGCCGACACCATTTATGAGCTGTTACATACGGCTGCAATCACACACAGGCTCAGCGAGGCTTTCCATAGGGCTCACATTTGTTTTCACATTCACTTTGTAAATGACTTTGTAATGTGGTGAAAATGGTAGCAAATGGACATTAAATGAGGCTTGTATGTAGACTGATCCTTTGTAAATATATAGGCTATTATAAAAGCAAATAATAAGGCGAGCTAAACAACAGCAGCCTCTGCAACAGAAACCAGTGGAAAAGGAGTTGTTTTACATATACAGCATTTTGAAATGTGGGTTTCCTGTTTAAACTGTCTTCACTCCAGCCTCAACTTCTCTCTCCATACTAAACCTACAATGTATTTTATATTGCCATGGATACTTTGGACGGAAGACAGTGTGCACTAGCAATCAAATTTTCCGCAGGAAATTATTCCAAGAACCTGTCCCACACTGCAGGGCTCATACAGAGTTTTTGCTCAACAGCATACAATCTTTTTCTAAAGGGTATGACTAGCTGGGACTTCAGCTGCCTGTCTGCAAGTTTGGAAGAGGCCCAAGCTGTTACCACTCTCCAGGATAATTACTGCTAACTGCATTTTGCTATCACTTGCCGTTGCTAGCTATTTACACTCTCCTAAGCAGGGTCTGATAGACCATAGGAGGAAAGTCTCCTTAGGGTGCAAAGTAGAAACGCAAGCTGACATTTAAAAAAAAATTATTAGCAGACTAAAATACAAGAAAACCACCATGGTGGCCAATTAGAAGTGAATGCACAGGAATTGCCTGGAATTGAAGGTGTTACAGGTTTAGAAGGACAATAGTAAGCAGCAATCCTTATGATGTAAGCATCACAAAAAAAAAAAAAACCTTAAGTTTTAAAAAAAATAATTAAATAATCAAATAATATGGTTAGGTTAAGCAAACTGCACAGTGAACTTCTACTTACCTCAGAGGTTAGGAATGTGATCTGTTACTTCTCAGCATTTGTTCCTCTTCTTTGCGTATTCTTTAGCAATTTGACCTGATGCCTTTTGTCCCATCCAGCAGTGGACTTCCCTCAGGGCAACATTCAGTTATGGGCTACAAGGTTACTTGAATCCTTTATAGTACTTCTCCCCCAAAACAATATTATAGTACTATAAGCTTTTTGAATAAGTGGTCAGTAGGGTTCCAGAGGTGGTGGGGTCTTCTCTTCTCTCAGTAACCTTCATGCCCTAGTACTCCAAACGCAGTGGGGGCTGAATGAACATCTCCTCAAGCTACAGGACCATGCAGCAACTTCCTTCTCTCTTTACCTTCAGCCAAGGCCCAAAATAATCCTTTCCCTGGAACAGACTTCTCCCTCTGCCTGTCCCTTCTGGTATCTGGTGGCTATGCACATGAAAGCTCTGCTCTGGGACAACGTTTTCCTGGGAGAATCAGGAGAACCACAAGTCAGGAGAGTGGAGAGAAGTGCAGCCTGGACCAGTTGATCTCCTTCCCCACTGTTGGAGCAGAGAGGTCACGTGTAGCAATATCCCAGCTCTCAGGATGACAACGGGTGGATGGCCACAGCAAATGCAGGGCTGTGCAAGGCTGTTAACAACAGGGTACAAAATTAAATTCAAAGATACTACAGTACTGAAGTGGTAGCATATATTTAATGATTATTGTTGTAATTAATTTGAACACCTCTAACTTAATGTAACACTCCAGGGTCATCTTCCTGGATATGTGTAGCCTACATTTGTGCCTCACCACAACTGTATCTACTCCTTCGAGGGCAAAACCTGAAAGTACAATAGCAACAATGCGTACCTTGGTACAAGTTATCTGACATGATTCCTCCTGTTAAATTACACTAATCTGAGGTAAGACCCATTCACTCTTCTGAAGTTACAGAGTTCTTGCATAAAGTAGAAAACTTACACTTATGTCCCAAGCCTTTTTTAAAATATATCTATATGTTACATACTCCCTTCTGTTTGATCAAGCAATGTTCTGGATGTGCAGAGAAATGTTTTTATGCAATGTAATACAGCTGTTTGAGATATTCCTTTTGCTGCACACAATCCATCTATCTAAAACAATCTAAACTAATAAGATTACAAATACTTGGTACTGTATACTCACTTGTAGTATACTCATTTCTCAATCCACTAATGTCTTGGCACACATTTTCATTTTACTCTTTATTAAAGATACAGAACTCATAACAAGAAGTTGCCATACTGTCTCTGTCCCTTTACATGCTACATTTCTCCCTACTTCCTTTCTAGGGGAAGCATCATCTCCTCCTGGCTTGATCCCATTAAATGTCTATTAATACAGAAGTGAAAACTCTTTTTAGCTTTTGTAAAACTCAGAGTTTAAACCCTCATAGACTCCTTCTTGCTTGTCTTAGGTTTTTAAAGGCATATCCACTCCTTTCTTTAAAATTAAGCTCTGCAAAGCAGGCCTTTATTAAATATTGTTCAGCTTGGATACTTGAATTCTAAAGCAAGGAAGCTTTATGGACAGCAATGCCCCTGACTCTTCTTTTGGTCTTGCCAGGACACATTTCATTTTTTTATATAGCTTTTACCATTGTCTCCTAAATATTTTGGAGAATCACTCCCTAGTTCTTGTACTTTTAATTGCTGACATAAAGGAACTCCCTTGAGTCTCTATGAATGTCAGCTGGTTGAGTCCAAACTGATTCCCCGATCAGATCTATCAAGGAGTGTTCAGACCATCTGATTGGTGCTATGGATTTAGCAGTAAGTTGACCTAGCAAGACACTGAAAGGTATGTATTATCCTTCAAGACATTATAGGATATGTAGCATGTGGTATGAAATAGTAAGTAGAGTTTCTAAATTCATGATTCATCTCCCTTCAAATGCTAGATCCAGTGCTTTTAGCAAATTTGTAACCTTTCTAAATATCCTGCACTGGACTCATTCATCCTGATTTCACATCAGCTGAACCTATGACTTCATTAAATTTGCTAAAAAGGAAGGTAACTTCTCTTCCCTGAATGCTATAAGAAACCTACAAAGCTATACAAAGTAAATTAAAAATAAAGAGGAAACATTTAAGCTCAGGATTTTTGTTAATTTTTCCTTTAGGTAACTTTAGATCAGAAGTATCTGCCACCTAGCAACTTGATTTTTAAGACAAGCAATATATCAAGCCAGTAAAATTGCCATGCTTCACTCCCACTCAAGAAAGAGCAATGGCTCAGTTCCCATGCTTTTCAAATGCTTTTTTGTTGTAATGGCACAATAGCAGGTGTGCCACTCTAGTCTTTCTAAAGTCCTCTTTCAACAAGGTCTTAAAAAATCTATAAAAGTAATTCTCGTTGGTTCTCTCATTCTACCACTATTACTTTATTCTTCTTTATTTTTCAAAGCTTATCTCTTCTTCTCTCAATTTAAGTGTTACAAAGCAAATAAATCATTGAATATGCAATAATAAGGTTTCGCTTTCTTAATACTAATTTCATTCTTTAAAAAAGCCACTGAAGATCTGGCTTTCTTCTAGGTCTTGTCAACGTATTGTTATTTCATTGGTTTTGGTCCCAAAGCATTTCTTAGTACATATTAGAGTCCTAAAATTGCTGATGGAAATCACAATTAGTCAGAACTTACTTCTCTGACTGTTTAATCCCTTCCCCTTGTCACCTTCCCAGAACCCAGTCAAATATTCTTGACTGCAGAAAAAGGACAAAACCCCCCAATTTTACTAGTCCTCTCCTAGAGAGGGGTGGTTAGTCCCCCTGCTGGGGAGCAGTGGAAGGTTCTTAACTGGGAACCTGGGTGAAGCTGCAGCCTTGTGATATATTTGTTGAAGGCTGGAGTCCTGGCTCGCTTCTCCTCCACTACAAATGAACCTTATACTTCCCAGTTCTTTCCTTTCGGCCTCAAAAAAACCCTTTTCCCATATCCATTTCCAGGAGTTCAGTTGCACCTCTGTTATCTCCTGTGATAACTGTTCCAACTTCCATTTCTTATTCTTTCCTTGATATTGTCCTTCAGTTTTAATTAAATCCTCTTGAATACTCACATTTGTGATTTTTTTATTTATTTGTGGTCTTCTTATCCCTCTACCTTAATTTAATCTTTATTTTGACTATAAGTTTGCTATCCAGTATCATGGTGCTATGTCTTGATGTCTACATTTGATTTAGATTGTATTTCTGGACTGTTTTCCAACTACATTCAGTTCTTCAGGGATTTCATCTCTTCCTTTTTCTTTTTTATGATGTGTCCTTGATACATAATAAGGTATTTGAAAGGAAAACTATATTTTATATTTGCTGTTCTAAAGCAGGTCATAATATTGCTCACTTCTTCTTTCCCCCTTAAAGTGACTAGTGATGGATCCTGATACATTCTTGTTTCATGTCCTCCTCCCAGAAAAGGGGATAGCCTTCTTCAGAACCTTATCCTTCTGTTTAGAAGAGCACAATCTTCATATTATAGATTTGTTGGCAGGGGTACAGAGAGCTTTCTGGGCTCAGTCTACAATGATTGCTGGATTTGTTTCCAGTTGCACAAAGAAGTGAAGATCTTGCCTGAAGTATTAAGAGACTCCCTTCTATACACCTCCTGTTAACTTCCTTTCCTCACACTTATATTACTTTTTCTTTTATGATTTTTCTCTACAAACTCCTTCTGGTTTTATTCTTGATCAAATCCTGATTTATTTTGCAGCTTTGTTCCTCACTGCAAGATTTTCCACCCCTCTTACTTTTTTTAGGCCAATGACCCTGCCCACTAAATCCTTCCATCAGATTTAACCACACAAATCCTGACCTCTATGGAGGATTTTAAGAGATCTGCTTTTTTTGATATCTGGCTGGTGCTAACTCCTCAAAGTCTCTCTGGTAACTGAGCTTGTTTTTGTCATTTTCCTTCTCTGGTCTCTATGTTTTCTTTCCCTTTGCAGCAACCATCTCTGACAGTACAGGCACAGTGTGCTGTGCTAAGATCTCCCAGTACTTGTTTTGGTCAGGGGGTGAGAAAGCCAAAGGAGAGATAGTATAGTTTTTCATATGGTCTGCTAAATAGAAGAAGACAGGGAGCAACGATATTTGCAAATCATATCATCTCCTCCTTAAAGCTCCAGTTCGAGCAGCCATCTGCTCCCGCAACCCCTGGTGGTCCCCTAACAAACCATTTCTAATGCATTCATGAGGTCAAAATTACTTCAGCTGAAGTCAGTGGCATGGTTTAGCTATCCAGGGAATGTAAAAATGCATAATTCAGGCATTTTGTTGTGGGACTATGCGAATGGCAGTTGCTGAAGCACACGCAGAGGCAGTGACAAGCTAAGTTTGAGTTCTGCATAGAACAATTTGTATCACATTCCTTTCTTGTTCACAGCTATTTCACGCCCCTAAACAGCTATAATTCCTCTGAAGTGAAGGAGCCCTTAAGTGGCAACTCCCTGTGTGAAGGACACTCAACAGGGACTGGGTGTAGTTTTTTTACTCTCTGCATATCCGGGGCTGGTTGTGGGCTCTGCACAGCTCGAACCTATTGTGAAGATCTAGGCAGCAGTCTGACTGTCTCCTCATGCCTTATACCCAGTATCAGTAATAGTGTCTTTTTATAAAAAGCAAAGAAATGTTTATTAACAGAGCTTGATGGGCATCTTCTGACTTAAGGTTTTAATTTTAAAATGAACCGCCCCTCTGAGAACACTTTCACTGTCGCCACTGCGACTGACACTACGCTCCAAGTTTTGACAAGGATGATATCTCTGATTGAAAGGAGAAGCACTGATTCATTTACCCTAGGGTAGCATATGGTCCAGTGATTGGACTACCGGTATGGGATGTGAGATACAAAACTTATGATTTGCTGCTACAGCTCATTTACATCAGGACAAAGCCTGTCAAGAGTATCCTGCTTAACCGTCTGTGCCATATGACCATGGCACCTCAGTCGCGCTGCTAAATAGCACCTGAGAGATGGTGAGTGGAGTAGGGGTAGACAATAAAAGACCCTGAAGGTTACAGAAAAGCAACAGAAAGAGGAAATCAGAGGTCAGGCTTTCTTGGTGGAACTCTTTCCAAGTCATTAAAAATCCGGTATGCCAGAAGAGAGTCTTTAGGCTTTTATTGGCTTTTTCTTAAAAACATTTCAAAAGCTTTTTGCTTATATGGAATGGGAAACATTTTGAAATCTCAGAAAATTAAACAAAACTTGGTATTTTTTCCTGATCATTTTTTTTCTCAAATAAGAAGGAAATATGAACCTCTGGGCTGGCATTCAGATGACTAGATTCAATTCCTGCTTCCTATGTAAATTCCTATTCTCCTGCATTCTTCCAGTTGCAAAAATGGGTATATTTCCTTTATCTTATCAGACATCCAGTTCCGCTCTTTGCCTGCACATTTCTTTCTGTGTTTCTATTATGGTGTCTTCCTTAAAGGTCCTGAATTCAGACAAATCCTTTATCTGTTCTTAGAAGTATTTTGTGACCTTAAGGAATTTTAGATAGTATTAAGAAGAAATCTGTCACACTCAGGCGATATTTCAGACTTCACTTTGGAACAGAAGCATTTCACGGGACTGTAAATCCAGCAGATCTGCTGAGTTAGCTGTATTTGGAAGGATCCAGATCTTTTCAATGATCTCAATTACTTTGCATTTTAAAAACTAGGAAGTTTGGATTGTTTAAAAAATATCCACTTCTCAAAGCCATTCTGACTCACTGATCACAGATGAATCAGAGAAGCCAGGCAAACCATATTCCTGGAACAGTAAGTAATCCTGCTACAGCAGGATTTGATTCTAAACCCTGATTCAAAAAAACACTTAAGCCTGTGTTTAAGTCCCCTTTTTTGGGATAAAGAATATGATAACAAGCCCTCTCATGTGAGAACGTTCTCTGGAATTGAAGCAGCATGTAGTAGCCTGATGTGGAAATGTGCTGAGCATAAAATTGACCTTAAACTTGAGTATAATACAGCTTTATCTGATGTCATCTAATGATAGTTACTGACTGTGGTAAAGCTGCAAGCTAGGTCTGAACTCGATTCCTCCCTAACTGGCAGATCTGGTATGCTATCTGGGACCACTTCAAACAGCCCTCCTGGCCCAGCTGTGGGTTCCCACCCCTACATTTACACTGGCTCCTGTAGTCACACAGCTGCAAGTGGAGTTGGCTCGATTTGCTGCTCTGACAAATATCCACCCTCCACAGGAAAAAAAAAAAAGAAAAGAAAAAAAAAGGAAAAAGCAGAAAAAAGAGAGAAAGAAAGATGAAGATTTGTTTCCCCTCAGATCAGAAAGCTGAACCATTTCACCCTACGGCCACACAGTCGCTAGACTGAGAGGAAGGAAGAGTGTGGGAAGTTACAGCTGCGGGTAATGGATGGGGACTGCTCATATTCTTAGCAGCCTGCAGTCACACTGTATTAGGTGTAACGTGAAACTGCAGCCTTGGTTGCTAAGAGAGATCTTTGCTAGCTTTCTTTGAAATAGCACGTTAGCCAAACTACTCAACAATACTAATGTACATCACACATGGGTGCTATTACAGGCGATCTCTGCCATTCAGACTTCACTAAGCTGAGCAACTCGTTCAGCCAAGTGTTAACTGCTGCTTTCTCTGCTGCTTCTTTTTGCTTTGCCGCCATGCTATTTTTTTGTGTGTTTAGTTCATACCACTTTAAGAAATCTTTTCTCTACCTTATGGAAAAATACTAGTGCTTCAGCTAACCCCCTTGGGAATGCTTCTGAGAGAAATCTACTTAAACTAGCAATGACCACATTACAGTCTTATGAATTTTCACTAAACTGAATGGTGAATGGTCCCAAATACGCTCAAGTTGGTAAGGTTCCCCTATTGCTATTACAGGAGTTGTAGGCATACATCAAAAGACATATATAGACAGGCATTGGAATTAAGATGTAAGAGCACATTATAAATGCTACACTGATGGTTTTTTAGGATATGTTTTTTTCACAATCACTTGTGACATGCACGATCTCAGTGTACATACTTTTTATAGATGAGGAATACCTCTATCATTTTGGATTTATTTGGTAGTCTATTTCAAAGTCAACATTCGTGCATTTTCTTTCCAGATGCTCTTTTATTCTTGTATGTTCTTCAAATCAAATTGGCAAGTGATTAGTCTTTAATAAAGGATATGACTTTGCAGATGCAAAAGGGAATTTAAAACATGCTGCAGTGCATCAGTTTTGTAATACTGAGATCATCATGAAAACAAAATGCAAAGTTATTTTGCCTTCTTAATTTGATACCTAAGTCAGGTCTTCTGAAACGTCCAAGTGAATAAGCATTTCAACTCACTTTGCTAAGTTAATTATAGCAGGTAACATCAGTGACCACAGTGGTTCAGATTGCAAGATAGTTTCCATATTATGACACTACCTTAATGTATTTACTGCTTCTGAAAACACTCACTTCTTGAAATGAAACTTCTTATTCTTAATTTCTGTCCGATGGTGGTCTATTTTTGTAGAGAAGAGCTATGAGGGAGTGTTCAAATGTGTGGAAAAAGGAAACTACAGTAGAATACATCAGTATTTGTGAGTTATTTTACTCACCCATTTCTGAACAGAACATCTCTTGAAACTCACAGAACCAACAACCTAAGCCAAAGCCCAGGGGAATTAATGAAAATACCCACAATAACTGCAGTGGGCTTTAGATCAGGTGCGCTGTTTGTTTTAAAAATAATACTTGAATTAGAGACATGCTAGCCTAAAAATCTGCTGTTGTGGAGATAACACAGAAAACTATCCTGGACCTGTTTTTCGCTAAACCTGGATATATGGCTTGCCTAGACACAGGATATTGTTATTTACATCAGTAAATGTCAAATCAGTCTATTTTGATCAGAAAACACCAAATGCACAAAAACGTCTTTCCCAAGACCCATACCATTTTAAACTAATAGTCACATTGGTACAGAAATTACATGCTCAACTCAGGAGCAGGGAACAGCTGAAAATCCTTATTGACAATAAACTAAAATTTCTCTCATTGAGGTTACTGGGTGCTCTTCTTCAGCGAGACTAATAACTAGTGCTTTAGAAAAAGCCTTTTCCTTAGCCTGTATTTGAATAAGAAATATAACACTTATCATCTGAGTAGTTAGTAAGCTTTCAAATTCTCTGGAAAAGAGAAAGCACCAGACCAGTGAGCTCTTCAGGCTGAAGAACTTTTGGATAAGTCATTATCCAAACATCCAACATTAAGGAGAAAAAAATGTGCACTTTTCCCCCACACACATGTGGCTAGTCTATTATTAAATCTTCAATGAAATTTGCATAGTTGCAACCACAGACAGTCTCAGGAAATGCTAAACGTCAGTGACAGGAACATCACTTAAGGTGGCCATCCTTAAGACAGATCATAGCTGAGATGCCATGGGGAGAACATCAGCTTCTAGGATACGAGATCCAGCACCACAGAATTTTCATTGCAACCTTAGGTCAGTAATTTCAGAAGGATTCTTCTCAAATGATTTAAACACTTTGAAAATTCTGGTATCAACTATACAGAAGTCATCTAGGTGCTTCTTCAAAGGGAAGAGAGACCAGCACCTTCAGGAAGTTTATTCCTGCCTGTCACAGAATGAATGCCTAACATATGGAAGCATGGTACAAGCCTAGATGACCAGCCCATAGAGACAGTCGATTTTCAGATGCAAGAGGAATTCTCCTTCTTCCCCTCCTAAAGACTCCCTGTTTCTTAGTTTTTCAGCTGTAAGATTATCCCTGACTACAAGGATAATAGCATCTCCATACTACATGTAAAGATTAATACATGTAAAGATGGAAATAAGAAATAGGAAATTACCTAGAGAAGACGGACAAACTCCAGGGCTGTATCCTGATGGAGAAAGGCCTCTGCTTATGTCATTATATAGCTCCATTTAAGCGAGCAGGAATAACTGCTTATGCAGCCAAGTGTAAGTATCGGGCTGCAGGATTAGGTCATGTCACCAGCTATTTTCTCTCTCTGTCTTTTGGGTTAAATTTCTTGCTCACTACTGTTTATCTGTTCCATAAGACATACGGCTACTGTATCATGAATTTTGTATATGCTCATATTATGGGAAATACTAATTTTTGCATGTACCAACACAATTACTTCAGCCTGAATGTTGTATTAACATAAATCTTTCCATTTCATGTCATTACACATCAAAACCACCCAGTTCAAATTAAAGAAATCTTAAAATGCATATTCAGTACTTGGCAAATAAACCTTTTGAAACACATGGAGACCAGCCTTTTAATGTAAATGATTTGATTATTTCTAGAAGCAGATATTTAAGACAACATACTTTGTTCAACATTTTTGTTCCTGAAAATATTTGCCTTAACTCCTCAATATTTCAGAAGGAGGTACAGATATTTTGAAAAGTCTGCATGTAAATTATGGTGAAGAACGACATCTTGGGACATTAATGCTGTATTAACAAGCCTCCAGAGCAGTATTATAAAAAACTATTCTCTTTCAATATATTTTCAAATATGATGATACTTTCAAACTTTCATGAAATGCTTTGTGCCTTGGATATTTTTTGTCCTATTTCACATAAGTCAACACATGCACCTGTTTAAGACACTGCAGGACTGTGACTGAAAGTGATCAAAAAGAAATATTTGATATATGCTGAAATAATCCAGGATACTCCAGTGTCTCCATTTTTACTTCAGCTCTACACAACGCATTTGTATTCAAGAGCCCAAGCCAAATTTTGAATTAGAGGTCTTTAAGTTAGTGGTTTAGCTTCAATTAGCAGCTAAATATAAAAGGCCAGATTTTCAGACATGAAATCAATACAAACTCCAGATACTTAATATCATAGGTCTGTAAATCAGTCCTGTGTGTTTAGATAGCTAAAGATAATGACCAATTTTCAGAAGACCTAAATGGTCTCAATTAGAAATATATATAGTTACTAGCTCTGGAAAGCAGACCCTGTTGTTATAAAGTATTGATCTATTCCTTTATATTTGCCATCTTTTAAAGAAACAAAAAAAATTACTTCTTTCTTCAGTAGAACAGATCTAGCTAGCATGTACAGGGCATTTCTAACCAGGGCTGAATCATGCCCTTTTGAATATTAATAAAAAGCAGGAGTACCTTTGCTGAAGTTAATGGTTTTATTTCCATAATTTTTCAGAAGAAAATCCTCCAATTTAATAGGTTATATATTTCATGTAATTACCAATTCACATATAAATATGCAGTTCCAGAAACAGGATCGCTGCAGCTTTTCTGAAACTCAAAGCTTCATCTACAATGAGAAATTTGGAGCTTCTGCTGCAACATCTCTATAAATAACTCTCATAACAAAGGGGCCAACTTGGTTTTACAGGTACTGAGTTTTTTCATGCTGTTACCAAGAAGTTCATACATGAAACAAGGCTAAAGAAATTTCACTCCCTATTAAAAAGGATATAAGCAGGAAAGGAAGTTCCACGTAATTGATCGTTAAGTTTAGAAGAATGCAACATTTCATTGATTCTGAGGCATATTCAGCAACAATTTTTTAGAAAAAAACCCCCACTCTTTCATGCAACATACTAGACTTTCTCCAATTATACTGCAAAGCAGAAATGTGATGCCTTTTGTCGATGAGTGGAGTGATGCTACTATGTTCAGGACACCAAAAATTTTGCTTCTTACAGAAAAAGGTTCCATGGAAACACTGATAAACAACTGATAATCATCTGGTTTTACTCCTAACATGTCTAAACACCACAAAGATAATTTTACCTCTCTTTTTCGGAAAATATGGTATTTCTAATTTATCAAATGGATTTTCTCTGCAAGTGTTAAAAATGGATAAACAAACTTAAAGATATTAGAAATAATGATTTGGCATGGAGATCTGGGATTTCTTTCTGTTCTGTATGACACTGGACTACTGTCAGAATTATACAAATAAGTAATTGTAAACCAGGCAATTAAAATTTGAAAATACATATTCAGAAACAAGAGCATTTCTTATCCTTCAAACATTTCTGAAGGATTTTTACTTCAACACACAAGCTATTTCAGTGAAATTTATTGCTTACCCCAACATTAAGAGTTTACCATTTCTAATGAGAGGAACAGAGCATGTACCTTCTTCTCACTCCCTTCTATAGGACGCCATAGATGTTGTCTCCCCTATTTTTCATTGAGCATCATATCTGTGTACAGAGTAGAACAGCAGCACATCAGCTATGTTGCAATGCGCAAAAGTCCTCCTGAGTTTTATATTGGATCTATGTAAAATAATAAACTTCCCTGAAATGTTAATAGATCAAACAGATGGGTGCAGAGAAGGGAAAGGGAAATCTTAGGTTCTTATATCTGTTTTAAAAAATCATGGCTGATGCACAGAGCTTTAAATGAATTCAGTAACTGATAATGGAAATCTAATCAATATAATAAAAAGCTTATCTTTCTCCTGATCCTTAAAGTCTCTTAAAATCATAACCCAGTCACCAGTGAACACAATGAGAATCTTTCCATTTACTTGAAAATGCTCCATATTAGGCCCCCACATTTTGCATGCCTGCTCACTATGAGCTAAAATTTATCTAGGAGTTTTGTATTATATATAATGCTTAGGCAGGTTTTCCTTTTTATTTCCAAATTAAAACACGGTGTCTTCAGAAGTCTTTAGTCTCAGATTAGTTTTCACAGTTACCTGTCTTTCACATAGAGCACTATGACTCCTGAATGTAGGAGAAGTTTGTCCTCTTTATATTGGCTGTACTAAGTAACAGCTTTGATGGGTTCCATACTTATCAAACTAAATCTAAGTTCTTTATTAAGAGAGCTATAAATAAAGCCATCACAGCTGCATTCATTTTATGCACATTTCATCCATGTGCATAAAACTAACTTTATGGTGCCTTTTCCAGGTTATTCCTTCATGCAACCTGTGCTCCCCCTTAAAGTTCTGTGCTGGGTCTGGCATGTTTGTGCTGTTCCAGGAAGCAATGGCTCATGAGTCTTTGTGGATATGGAGCTGGAGCCTTTTCTTTTCAAACTAAAACATGTTTAAAACAGTGCATCATTTTAACTCAGTTAATTCACGATGGCATAGGGTTGATGGGTTTATGTGGTTTTTTTCTTTGTTATCTCTGTCCCACACCATCTTTGTGCCATTTTTTTTTTTTAATATTAAATTTGGCTTACCAGATCATAAATTCTTCAGGACACATACGCTTTTTCCACAGAGAAATGCACTCCTGTATCTACACACAACCGCTAGCTCAGCTCAATATTAGTGCTTCTGTAATGCAGGAGTGTTGACAAGATCAAATCAGCCTAATCAGTGATAAATGCATATCCACCTTGTGTTACTGACTGCTTAGAAGACATACAAGTCAGTCATGCTGTTTGAGAGGGTTTTACAATAGATTTGTTCATCACCATTTGCAAACATTTTTAAGTCACTATGACATTCTTCATGTGAGCCTGTAAACCTCTGCAAACAAATCCAGTCCAAGATACTACCTAGTCTTAGTTGTCCCTTTTCTTTCTATTCAGTTAATTGACTAATGCCATGATAAACAAGTAAGAGATCACCCTAACACAAGGATATATTTTTCTGATAGGCTGAAAAAGGTAACAGTAGAGATATTTTACTGTTTTGAATCCAGTAGCATATATTATTAAAACATCAACTCATATCTGCCACATGAAGTCGTATTTCTTTTTCATAAATTAAATAACTTCAAGCAGTGTTATTGTGCCATGGCTTTCAGAAAAAGATTTGTCAAGAAAGAGGCATCTTTGACTACTCACTTAGCAAAGGAGTTACACTGTTATAGTCGTGACAGTTTTGGGACAGGGGAATGAAACAAACTCTTTTAAATCATACTTACATCCCCAGTAAAGCCCAAACTCTTTGGGCAGCTCCAGGGCTCAAACAACACAGCTTTGAAAGAGCAGAGGAAGCAATCTGTGTATTGAAATGTAAATATTCGCTACAGTGTACTGTACATAGGAATTCTGAAGGAAAGCAGGATGCTGAGCATATTTATTCATCCATCATTACCCAGAATTCTCCGTCTGCTGTTTCACAGAAATGCTTTTCAGTTTGTTTGAGCTCTGGAAGAAACAGGGCTTGGGCATTGCTTTGGAATAGGCAAAGTTCTTTTCTTGGCACTTGTAGAGCACTAAAACTCATTTGAAGGTTTGATTCAAGAACAGATGAGTCAGTACCTTCATTAACAGAAAAGTTGCAGGTTTGAGTTTACTTGGAGAAGCAACAGGGCTGTAGGCCCATTCCCTCCTCCTTTCCATTAGCACAGTCTCACATGCTACAGCTGTGGTTGTGTAAAGGATTTAAATCAGTTCCACTTGTATGTTCAGGCAATGCGTTTGAAGATGAGAGATGGGTAAGTGTGTGCCAAGCACTGAATGCTGCTGATAACTAGCAGAAAAAAAATAATCACTGATCTATACAAGACAGTCACTTTCATTTTTAAAGAGTCCATTTTAGATGACATTGACAATTCAAAGAGTGGAATTTCACCAAGAGCTTATTTTCTCATGTTATTCATATTTTTGGAAAGGAAAAATAAGTAAACAAAAAAAAATCTGAGAAATTTAAGCCCAAAAGGACTTTTAAAACAACATTTCATTCAGTCAAAACCAAAGGTTCCTTGAGGGCAAATAGGATTTTGCTTCAGCATTAAGCATTATATTTTTTTAAAAGAAGGGTGTTTCAAAAATTATACTAAAATTCCAAGAGAAAAATTGTAACATTATGTTTTAAGGATTTGAAATAAAACATTGCCTTATTTTCAATTAACAGTTTGGCAAATTTGTGAAATATGTTAGTGTTACTCCTACTGTCTTCTCTGAAGGGGATCTTAGCTTCAGTAATTCACTCAGTTCTAGTGAAGAGGGTTTAAGGTAATGTAGTTTACAACATGGCAATTTCTTTGGCAAAGGGAGACAAATATAAACAGAATAATATTCCAAATACTATCTGCATTTGTGAAAACGAACCATTCTTCTTTCTTTACAAAGTGTTTAAGAAACATAAATACCCATGAAATACAAAAGTATCCTAACAAATCCTGAAAATCTTAACAAGACACTTGAACTGAGAAAATTATGGTCACATTTTCTACTATTATAAAATCATGACAAATCCCAAACCAGACTATTTCAGTACAACTGAAGTAGGTTATATTACTGTTTCTGAGCTTTCTTTCAAAATGATGGTGGATTATCTTTCTTAGTAAACTCTATGTAAATGCTATTTTCTCAACAGATCTGGCACTTTTGTGTATTCAGAATCCATTCAATGACTTTAATGACAAGAAAGTTTTCACTGTTACTAACAGTTAAGCTTCCACATCTGATACAGATAACAGAGCTCAGTTGAACTGAATTCCTTCTTTTGAATAATCAACATCATTTTTTACAAAGTCCAAGAGATGGAATAGATCAGCGGAAGTAAGAAGCAATCCCATTTGGCCTTCACATGCCAACAGAGACAACACTAAAAGCCATCTGTCTACTTTTAAACTAAAGAAAGTTTACCTCCTGGTGCTGTTCTTTGAGGTAGAATCTGCGAGTCAAGAGCAAAGGGGCAATGGTAAAGTAAATATACCTAGTGCAAAAATAAATGATGGGTGCTGCAACTATGCTTCTTTACACTTCTTGGTCCAGTGGCCAGAATTCAGTTGAGTGAACTGCAAAAGCGAAGAATAAGATCCTGCAAAGCATGCAAGAAAATAAAATGTTGAAGAGTGCGGACAGAGTGGGTTTAAAAAAAAATTATATGAGGAAAATCTCCAAAAAGTCTTTTAAAGATGAGAGCCTTTAAAAAAGAAATCTAAAAACTTTGTAACAATGATAATAAGTAATCAATTAAATTAATCTGGAGTAAAATTTGTGGTGATCAATTTTACTATAAGACTGAATTGTCAAGAATTTCAATTTGGTATGCCGCAAAACAGGCAGTGTAAGAAGTTTTAAGAGAGTCAGAATTTAAAAAAAATATTCCTGCTGTAATAGGATGCTTATATGCTGACTTTTGGCATGGGGTCAAAAGCTGGTACTCCATCTAAGAAAAAAACCAGAAATTTAACCTGATACCTGGAGATTTCAGTAGAGCTGATGGTGGACTTATAAAATTTTATGGTGATTGAGGACTTACATGCGCATCGCATGCATGTGAAAAAGAAAAATTTAAAAACAGTTAAGAGAAAAAAAAAGAACTACCGAACCTGTCAACAGCAAAAAAAAATAGGATTATATCCTTTAGTTCTGTGAAAATAATACACACTGACTTATGAAGAGGAGGTTAACCCAGCTGTAAGCTTTAATGTTCAGAAGAATTAAATCCTCAGCTTTGAATACCATTCGCAGTAAATTAAACCGGCAGTTATGCAATGTCTGAAGTACGTCGTAACCACCCCATGATTACCAGAGCCAGCCAAACCCTGTCCCCAAGCAGGCAAAACTCCTAACTGGGATCAAGGTTTTTAGCCAGTGTTTAGTCTCCTTTGACCTGATTCATTTCACCACCCTTACTTTGGAAGGAAGGGGAAAGTTTTGCTGCTGCGAAAGCCAGTGCATATATCTGGGCCAAAATTAAGCCTGATGTAACTCTGTTGATGTCACACCAGGGATGGATTTGGCCCAGAGTGTCTGGGGAGGTTAATGCTCTTCCTGAACTGGAGATCAGTGTTAATTCACCTCAGCTCTTTAGCTTTGCTGCAGCTACAACTGCTGGTCAGGCTCGAGGGGCCAAGGGGCTTGTTGAGCTGGTTGCTGTAAAGAGGGGAGCATGGGCTTCCAGGGAGCCAGGCCAATCAATAGTCCTTTTTGTACCTTTACAATTGTGACAAACCGTTCATTTCTTTACAAAGATACATTTCTTTACAAACATGACAAATCCTCTCCTACCAGCCTTTCTCTTTTAGGTCCTTTCTGCTCCAGGTGCTGCCAATGAAACCCTTTTGTTGGTAGTGTTTCAAGCCAGCAGGAGCTGTGGCAGTTCATAAGTTGCACCTCCACATTTCCTTAGCAGTGGTTGCTGCCGTATCTCCTGCACTAATCACCTTTGTAGAAACAGGGCTACCATATGCTATTTTAAGGATCGGATTCTGCTCTCTTATCCCAATTCATGAGATGGAAATGGTGCGGCACCATTATAATGAAGAGTGGAATTTGGAGCTCGTGCTAAAAATGCCGTCTGGCCGAGAGTGTTTGCCTCCTGCATTTCAAATGTTCCTTGTCTGAGCACGTATCCCAGTTGAACAGCTCCATGCACATACAGATGAGCGATGATGTCTTCTCATTTATTGTCCTTTTTCCCCAAGATGGTTATTAATGGTGAAAAGAATTGTAGATTTATTGCAAGTTTGATGCATAAATTACAGGAGAGCTATGGAGAGAGCCTGGGTGTCCTGATGGCAACGCTGCCACACCTTGCATGAAAGCTCAGGCAGCAGCATTACGTGACTCATTTGTAAGGCAGGCAGGGGAAGCTGCTGAGTGCAGGAAATGTTCATCTCTACAGCCCTTGCTAAAGAAAATAAAAGGGCATTGACAAATCTGCAGGAGGAAACCTTTGGTCCTCCTCTGGCACAGCCCTCTCTCCCCAAAACTGAAATGAGTAGGGCAGAATAGGGAAAGGGAGATGGCTTTGTGCTGCCTTTCTGCTTCCATTGCCCTGGGCTGGCTGATGAGCTGCTTTATCCTGAGGCAAAAACAAAGCCTGGCCTGCCCAATGCCTGCTGCAGGTGGAGTAGCCTGGGAACACTGCAGCATGGTTTGTCATGTCCTTCCAAGGATAGTCCCCTTCTATTGGGGGACTTCTAAGGAGGCTAGAAGTGAGGTAATGGTGTGACCTACACACCAGCTGAGGAAGTACTCCTTCACGATCACCTTCTGTGAGCAAGGTCAATCATCTGCACAGCTATGAATCACAATGAATGAGTCTCATGTTGCTCTTAGCCTGGGAGACAGCTGGAAGAGAGCCCCACTTTTAAATTACAGTTGGATGGGGACACCAGTTTAACTCTCAAATCCCACTGGTATTGATAAATTCAAATCACCAGAATCCTATCTGGTATTTAAACCATATTTTAATAGTGTATCGGGTTTGCGTGGCAAGGCCATGGTAGCAGGGTGAAGCTGCAGAAGTGGCTTCTGTGAAAAGATGCCAGAAGCTTCCCACATGTCTGATAGACCCAATTCCAGCCAGCTCCAAGACGGAGCTGCTGCTGGCCATGGCCGAGTCCATCAGTGATGGTGGTAACATTTCTGTGATAACATAGTTAAGAAGGGAGAGAAAAAGCCTGCACAGTAGCCACTAGAGGAGATGAGTGAGAATATGTGAGAGAAACAACTCTGCAGTGAAAAAGAGGAGGGGGTGCTCCAGGCACTGGAGCAGAGATTCCCCTGAGGTGCATGTGAAGACATGCATGGTGAGGCAGGCTGTCCCCCTGCAGCCCATGGAGATAATGATGAAGCAGATAATCCACCTGCAGCCCAAGGAGGACTCCACATCACAGCAGGTGGATCTCCAAAGGAGGTTGTGAGCCTCTGGAGAGCCCATGCTGGCGCAAGCTCCTGGCAGGACCCGTGGCCCCATGGGGAGAGGAGCCCAGGCTGGAGCAGGTGTGCCAGTGGGACCTGTGACCCCATTGGGAAACCACGCTGGAGCAGTCCATTCCTGGAGGACTGCACCCCAAGGAAAGGACCCACGCTGGACCAGTTCGTGAAGAGCTGCAACCCATGGGAAGGACTCATGTTGGAGAAATTAATGGAGGACTGTCTCCTATGGGAAGGACTCTACACAGGAGCAGGGGAAGAGTGTGAGAAGTCCTCCCCCTTAAGAGGAAGGAGCAGCAAAGACAGCATGTGGTGAACTGACCACAACCCCCATTCCCCATCCCCCTGCACCACTTTGGGGGAGGAGGTAGAGAAATCAGGAGTGAAGTTGAGCCTGGGAAGAAGGCACGGTTGGAGGAAGGGTGTTTTAAGGTTTGTTTCAATTTCTTATTATCCTATTCTGACATTTGATTGGCAATAAATTAAATTAATTTCCCCAAGTCAAGTCTGTTTCGCCCGTGATGGTAATTGGTGAGTGATCTCCCTGTCCTTATCTCAAGTCATGAGCCTTTTGTCATATTTTCTCTCCCCTGTCCACTTGAGGAGGGGAAGCGATAGAGCGGCTTCGTGGGCACCTGGCACCCAGCCGAGGTTAACCCACCACAAACAGTATGATTAGTAAGTTAAGTTTCCAGTCAGCTATAAAGTATGCAAGCTTTTTGTTTGGCATTGGAGAATTTCCTAACTCTTGTTCACAATCAGTGTCAGATAAACCATCAATACAACCTGCCCTTGCCTTCGCAATACCACAGCCCTGTAATCTATTCAGTCCCTGCCCAATCTTACCACATAAAATGCCATGACCTAAGCCAGTTGCTTTTCCTTCCAACTGAGACAAAGAACCCATAGCTCTTCTTCTCCTATCTCCCTACTCCACACCCAGTCTACATTTTCTCCCTCTTCCTGACCTTCAAGTGAAATTCTTAGGCTGCAATGACATTAATTCCATCTGCTTTCTCCATTGTGACTTTCTTGATCTGCAACATCCTTCACTCCAAGATACCAGTCCAAATCTCAGGATGAGGGTACGTTAGCTTGCATCAGATGGTGGGGAAAGGGGTAGAGCCATGAAGAACATACTAATGTTTTCTTCCCATGTTAAAATGAGATTGGTTTGTCTTTAGGTGGTCCTGATCATGGGAAGCCACCTTCTTCCCTTCTCTGTGAATATTTCCCAGAAAATGTCGTGTGAATTCTTAGCATTAGTCAGAAGGATAAACAGAAAAGAAAGCAGTTTTATGCCACTATATGAATCCATGGTGCAGTCATAGCTCGAATAGTGAATTTACTTCTGGTCATTCTAACCCATAAAGAATATAGGAGAACCAGGAAAGGAACAGAGGAGGGCAAAAAGGATGATCAAAACAATGAAAAGTTTCACTCAGACAGAGACTGAGGCCCTTCAGTCAGAGAAAACACAACCCAAGGAGATTATCAGATAACTAAAATATCTAAAGTGGCAAGCAGAACAACTATTCATTGTTACTCAGAAAAGAAGGAAGCAAGAGGCCCCCGGTGGAAATTATCAAGCCTCAGGATTATAAAAATCACGAAGGAAAGTATTTTTCCACAGAAGCAGTGGGACTCATTGACGCAGGATGTTGTGGAGGTCAAAAGGAAAATCTGATTAAAGAGGGCTCGACCAATTCATAGAAAGGGCTACTGAGCCCTGTTAAATGTGACGGTCTGGACGTAAGCCACAGATGTAAAAATCCCTCACCACCTATTGTTAGAACATGGAAAGGTATACGACAGGAAGAGCATACTTATCTTGTTTATTATGTTTCCCTAAACATCCATTACCAGCCCCTCTAATAGGCTGAAAACTGGCCTTTCTGCCTCATCTAATGGTACCGTCTTTGTGGGTTTTTTGTTTCTTTCTCCCCTTAAGACTGGAAGATGTGGTCGAAGTTTCTCCATCTCCTTTATTAAGCCTCCCAGAGGAAGGAATGCCAGTGGGACACTTCGCACCAGACCTTGCTCCAAGGCACTAGTGAACACTCTGACTCTTTACATGCATGTGGTGAATGCCAGAATGTATAGGTCACTGTCTCAGCTTTGCCCTTGGCCTGCTGCATGCCTCGTTCGGTGATTATCACGAAGTTTAGTATATTCTGTGCAATGGAGATTTACAAAGGAAAAAACCACCTATGTTGTCAAGAAAATACAGTTTTTCCTATCATGAGTGTCAGTACCATGGGAGAGACAGGTATAGAAAAGTAATCCAGAGATTAGGGCAACAACCCAACCACAGATGTTTTTCTGACTTCGGACTCACACATTTCTGTGCCTTGGTTTTCCACCTAGAAGATAACAACAATCACAGGGGGTGATTTTCTTGTCTGGTTTGTTTTTTAATCTTGCAAGGGTTTTATGTGGCTAAATATATCAGATGTTTTATTAACAAGTGAGAGAGGAACCGTAAAAATATCTGAATTTATACTACCTGCCTGCAAATGGAGCCGTAGTAAAGTCCAGTTCTGACATTTCCAAATCACATTTGCTCTCCCCAATTTAAAGCATATAGTCTTTTTAAAAATAAAAGGGAAAACTAACATGGTTCACTAAGAGTACTTCTTTAGAAGCTAGAGGGAGGATTTGCCCCACTTCATATCAAACCGTTCATACCAGATGGTTGCAATGTCAATGTAAGGACGAAGCCAATGCAGATTTTAGAAAATAGCAATGTTGTGGAAAAAGTGCTCCCTCTGGTTATTTTGCTGGAGAATTAATTGCTTACAGCAGAGGAGAAGTAGGGCAGAGGGCAGTTGGGTTTACCTGCATTGTTTTCACCATTACAGTCAGGAAGACGGGTTGACACGGGTTTTTACTCCCCCCCGGCCCCCCCAGGAAGGGCACACGTCCCTGACAAGGTGCATTAGTTTTCTGAGGAGGTGACGGCCCTTTCTCAGAGGCCATGCATTTTCTGGGTGCTGTGGGGACTGAAACAACATAGTTTCGTGCCCAGTATGGGAGTCATTTTTTTTACCTGCTACGTCAGCCATGTTGTTGGGAGCAGAGACCCAAAATGACAGACGTGACTGAGGCAGCTGCAGGAGCCAGCACAGCTTCCTTCAAACCCCCCTCATCTGACACAACAACAGTGCAGCGTGCTGGCAGTCCTGCAGGATTACAGCATCACCGCTGACTTTCTGTTAACCCTTCGGAGCTCACAACCTGCCAAACCACGCAATGAGCCGTTTGGTGAAAAATAACGACAGCGCCCAGCACTCAGGGGCAAAGTGTCTCTCCCGAGACACGACCTTAAATAACAACGCACTCGTCTGTTGCTAGTTTGGCATGGTGAACTCTACCTACCTTAAAACAACGACAGAAAAGAAGACTGTCTTCCAAAATTTTGCAAATTCAAAATAAAAATCCGAACAGGTCACACCAAGACATTGAGCGGAGATAAAAGCAATATCTTCAAGGGCTATCACGTCAGGAGGGGAGTTAGCACAAATAATTAATGGGGCACTAAGGGGGTCAGGTTCTGGGTAATGTCATTTAGACTGTGTCAGCAGGTACAAAATGTTCAAGTGCAGTGTGCTTGTGCGCTGAGAAGGTATCTTCAGAGACTATTGAATAAATAAAAAAAAAAGTAGTAATGTCTGAGAGAAGCTTTGAACTGAAAGCCCCAGAGATTAAGTACCATGGTACAATCACAAAATACATCTTTGGTACAGCAGGTTGGCACTTCTGCTATACCAGGACCCACCAATGCTAATTTCAATCTACTTCACATACCAACAACAGAGATGCTGTGTCATCTCAGCCCATGATGTCCAGGACTATGAATACTCGTTTGAGGTGTCCAAACCATGTCATGATTCCCTAGGTGGATACTAACCAGTATCGATATGATACCTCCTAGATAATGGCAACCACACCTCTAACTGCAATATGTTTGCTCTCCAGAGCTAACATAGATTGTCAGTGCTATGTCTACATTGTGCAGGAGGTTGCCACTCCTCCCTCTAGTGATCGCTTGTTACAGGAATACTCTACTGATAGTCTGAAGAAGGGCCAGGAGGTGGCCTTTGGCCCGTAGCTTTTAACATTGGCAGTATGTTTTCCTTTTAATACACCTTATTCATCATGTAGCACAACAGAAAAATCATGGACTTTCGTTTAAGGCTGTAGCTGTAACAATCTGCAAGCCATGATCAGGAAAAAAGGGATCTTTTCTGTGACAATCCATAAAAGGTTCACAGATAACAAACATGAGAAGTCAATACTATCCTACTGTAAGTCCTAAACCCGGTTTGGTTTCAGAATATGGCATTACCTAGAACACGTGATTTAACTGATACCTATATTATTGCTTAACTTATTCTTAATCCTCTTTCTTCCTCCTTTAACACCTTACATATCTACATATCAGCAGGTCCCTTTAAGTGTCTATCTTTCAGCATTTTACCCCTCCTTCCCCTTCTTTGAGAAATTGCTTCCCTTTTTATAGGGACAGAAACACAGTTCATTCCCTAAGCCAACTCTGTTGTGGTTTTCTTTTTCCTTTTTTTTGCCTCTCTTCTGAAACTACCAGTATGACCAGGATGACATAAGTGGCGTTGACAACACTGCTTGGACAACACTACACCCGGAATTAGTCATAGACCAGCTGACATCCAACTATCTTTTATTCTCCTCTTTTTCTTACGTTTTTCTTTGAAAACTTTTCCCAAACTCCCAAATGCACTAATCCATGAAGCATTCCAACAACAAGAAAATGAATATTTAATTACTTTAATTCTACTATGTTATAGAAAGGACAGTTCCAGGCAAGTTCATTTCACTTGTGCTGATATTAAGGCAGTCAGTTTCAGTCCCCAGGTCTCATCACAACTGCTGAAGCCATGAATAGATTTGGCTATATGTTGCGTTGTTTCAGCGTGTTGAAATTCTGACTGTGTGAATACCTAGTATTTTTCGTTACAAGTGAAAACCAAAGCTCCTCCTGTCCCTACCAATTTGAAAAAAAAAAAATAAAAAATAAAGCTCTGCATCTCTTTGTTGCAAATAAACTATATTGCAGCACACACAGAGCACAGCTACCAATTCTATGTTTTGTCCAACCAAAACAATTCAGTTAGGAAGCACTCCAAAGTTGCACAGAAGTTGGCATTTCTGATTATTTGGGCTGAAGGATTCCTATGGGCCACTTGTCAAGCACATTTTGCAAAGGCTCCTGGCACCCTGACCAAGGGGGAATTCCCCAATTTATCTTATAGCACAGAGAGAAGCAGCAACATTTTAATCAGACGGTGGAGCCTGCTGGGAAGCTCCATCGTAAAGCATTGTTATGCCCAGCAGGACTGCAGTTCGGTAAGGCCAGAGAGTCCACAGTGGGCTGTGTTTCTCTAGTGAAGCCACCATGGATATCAATGCAAAATTAAACAAAAGATATTTCCCCTCTCCCTTGACACTTACACACTACAGTAAGTGACTGTAGTAAATAACTTCCTTTGCAGAATAGTATAAGCTATCTGCTCTGATGTTAGATCAGGGAATACCTTGTATATTAATAACAGAAGTCACAATTAGGAAGCAGAAACAGAGGTCTTAATCTGGAGGACTCAAAACATGGGTGAAGGATGGATCTTGACAGCTCACTTTGGGCACTTAAATGCATGTTAAGCATTGAGTTCTCCCTCTATACTAAGCTTCTAAGTTATGTTAATGAACATGTTTTTGCAACCAGGCCTTTAAAATTAAAAGTGGGTTTTCTGATTTTCTTATGTCAGAACCATTCTATCTTTTTAAGACACTGAGGAATGGGAGGGCCACAATCTCAGACTTTATCTCATTGTCTAGCTGAGGAGGTCTGAGTATAAAGCCAAAAATACTTCAAGGATAAGGGAAGAGAAACAAGAAGAAAGAAACAGAAAACTATAGATTCAGTAGAAAAAGTAGAAGTGTATTTAAAAAAAATAGCACATTTCAAATTGAATAAAAAAATATATATTCTTAGCATTTATATCCTATAGGCACAATAGTTCCTAGTTTAAAACAATAGTTTTAAATACATGAACTAGAAACTTTCTTGAAGCAATTACAGAATTCTTAATTAAATTGTGGCTCTTGTACAGTAATATCAATTAGCTCTTTAAAACCCACATTGTTAATTTATCAAGGAGACAACTTGATAACATGGTGAAGGCAATAAAATAGATCAGTCTGTAACGCCCACTGCTTGAGGGAACAGACTTCATTTGGAAGTACATGGGCAGTGAATCTCCTCTAACTTCTGTAGAGCTGCACCAATTCACCCCTCTCAGGACGCAATCTGCCTTATTAACATTAAAACTTTCTTCTTTATGTGTTCTGTTGCTTGTTTTCTTTGTACACAGCCATGAAGAAAATCGTGCTGTCATAGAGTATGATCTGTAATAAGGTTGTGTTATAATGAGTTCTTCTATGCTGTGAAAATGCACGTTAGAGCAAGGACAAAGATAAGGTCAAAACATAAGTTTGGAGGGAGAATGAGAACTGAAATTAAAACAACAACAACAGCACCAAATTCTGTATTGAAAAGTATTTTAGCTACTGATAATGAAGTTTTTCCAGATGAACCAGAAAAGAAAGGAGGAGGGTTAGGAAGTACCTCTGGAAGCTATTTCTGAGCAGCAGACAGATGGCTGGGATGGCTTGCATGTGCTTGACAGCAGCTACTCTGTGGAGTAATAAAGGAATAATAGACAGCCAGTTGATGTGCTGGTAAGGTTGTATGGCTGAAAATCTTCTGCACTCAAAGTGGTATTACTTTATGGGAAGGAAAATGTACAAATCCTCTGAAAAAGAGCAATACAAACAAACAAGCACAGAGGGAAAATTAAGAGAAGCTTCCCCCACTGCCACAGAAGTAAGTATGCCCCAGTCTCACTCACATAAGTGATAAAAGTTCTTTGCAGCTCATTGTGTACCAGGCTATTAAACTGGCAACTGTATCAAGATATATATTTTAAATAAAATGTTTGGTATTTCTATCCGTTCTGTTTGTTACATCTTGCCAATTTCATTACTCCTTTCTGTTTTTTCTTTTGACCATATTTCTAACATTGTTTCCTTTAAGCATTTTTTCTAGAAACAATTTTTTGAGCAAGGCCCCACAAGCATCTTCCTGATTTGCATCATCTGTATTTACATGCCTGTTTGTGGGTCAGAAACTAAGCTCCGAATCACTTCAGCATTTGCCTGGAATGACTTGGTGATGTGGACACACACCAGCTTTCGGCCACACGCATAAAGCATAACGTACAGCTCCACCTGCTGCTGGAGGTGCCTCCTGCTTGGCTGACCACAACACCGTTTCCTACAAATGCATTTAGGGAGGATGCAAAATCTGTACCACTGAATGGTCTCTGGGACTTTTACGTAGTCTGCTGTTCATGCAGGCTTCCAGATAAGCCTGTCTGCTTTGCTCCCGTGCTCATATATAGGGCTGGTCCTCAGCATAGCACTGACAACCAGCAAACACCAGGCTGCAAAGCTAATCTTGCCTATACTTTACAGATGCTCTGTTGAAGGCCTGTTGCAAATCCTTTCACTTGCAAACCAGAAGTAGAGTGGAAATATCTTTTTCAAGGACATTAAAGCACACTTTCTAAACTGGAATATATTTTCTTGCGGCTGCTCTGTAGACCCGGAATGACGAGCAAAGAAATGAGAGTGAAAGTCAACTTCACGCTTTGGAAAACTGTTTACAAGCATTTGTGAAAAATAAAAATAAAAATCTGAGCTTCTGATTTTGTAAAAAATTATGAAATACTGATTTCTACCAGGTTTGTATTAAAACCTTTATTTTTTCTTAACAGGAGTAGTGGGAAAAAAGAAAATAAAAGAATGAGAAAGTAGAACAAAGAGATGTTTCCCTCAAATAAGAACATGTCATTTACTCACAGCTTAGCACAATACCAAGGACCTCGTTCTCAAAGATCTAGTCTCTCTGGAATAGACTTCATGCTGCTCTGTGGCTCATCGTTACCACAGCTGGAGCCCTTCAAGCCCATCTGGGTCTTCAGCATAGCAGTGTCCCAGCAAGAGCACTCCCGGCTCAGCCCCCCATGAGAAATATTGTGCTGAGCTCCAGGGGCCGGGGCTTCAGAGTCCATGAGCTCTGTAGGATAAACACTGTCTTCGGTACATCAAAAATATGGTTGATGAACTCAGGCTCTAGCAAAGGAAATGTTTGAGTCACATAATTATAATTGGGGGGGGGTGGGTGGGGGGGGGGAGAAGGGGGAGGGCTACGGAAGTTGAACCACTGGAAAATTTCTGATTCATTCACCCAAAAAAAATTCACAGGGTTTTGGTGACAAAAACCACCTGAATCCTCTGTAATGTAATGTACTTTGTATTGTAATGTAGGAAAACGGTTCCCACTCTTCCAAATTTCTTTGTAAGAAGTACGTACGCAGGGAAAAGCTAATCTGGTAACTAGGCATTAGAGACCCACAAAATATTCCACCAGGAGCAAGACAGCATCAACCGGAAATTTAAAGTATAATTTTGTTTCATTAAAATTTTCTTCCACGAAAAGCATTTTTCTTTACAAGGAATCAGATACCTGGAAAGACTATTGCCACTGTGTTTCAGGTATCTAAAGTGAAATAAATGAAGCTATAGAAGTTTCAAGTATGGATTTGGGAGCAAGGTTTTTGTAGTCTAACTGGTCAAAGGAACGTTATTGAGAGAAGTGGATAAAAGTTTTCAAGAAATGGCTTTTTGCAAGACTTACTAAGAACTGTGCTTTCTAAATCATAGTAATAATAAAGACTGTGCCTTGGTATAAAATTGTTTTCCTACTTTAGATTTGGGTTTAGTCACAATATGGCAAAATGACTGAAACAGTGTGTGGTTCCCCATGACACCTTTCGAGGTAATAAGGTAAACTTCAAATAGTTTCAGATTTGGATGAAAACCAACTCTTCTGGCAGGTTTGACCTGATATAGAATGTATAAAAGTCTGCATCTTGACTCATGTATTGAAACACATACTTTTAAGTTATCTCATTTTGAAGTTAAGTCTCAAAACATCACTTCTCACACAACAGGATCAGGAGGAAGTAAGATTGCAAAAATCCTCTTGTCTAGCACAGAAACAATATCACAACACCGAGCTCTTCAACAGAAACTTCTCCAATACACCAAAGAGAAGGCAAGAAAAAGAGCAGAAAGACCTACTAAGCTGAAATAAGCCAAATGCTCATTGCCAAACAAGTTTGATCAAATCCAGGAAAGATGGAAACAATTTTGCAAATGGCAAAGCTCCAAAACAGTGATACCTTAAAGAAGGTTCAGGGAATGTTTCGTTTGAAGATAAATGGTACTTGAGTGCGAAATCTGTGATCAATATAACAAGCAGAATGAAAAAGTACACTAGCCACAAACAAGAATTTCTGATGACATTTTAATTCCACATGCATTAGACAGCACCCAGGAAGAAGACCAATAGTTGTATATACTTTAAGTAAACTGCATGTAAAATATACAAAGTGTTCATCCTTGATAGTACACATGGTTCCCTTATCAGTTAGGCACTCCTTCATTTGCATTTTGTTTTTATTCTCTGAAGTCTTGAAAGAATGAGATTGTATAAAATTAAATAAGTCTACTCTTACTTGCTAAGGACTATTGCTGATCTTTTTATGAACATTCAGGAGCTTTGTGTAGTTATAAATATTTACTCTTGAACCATTTAGCAGCTCAGGAAAGTATCATCAGCACATACAAGAAGAATACATTACATTTGGAATTAGATGGGATAAAATCTTGCACTATTCCCACTGAAATTTCTCAGGGTGGAATACTGGCGATATGATTTCAAGAAGGCCTGGCTCCCACTGATACAAATAATCCAGTTAGGGAAAGCCTAGTGGATTGTCTGAAATAGCTTAAAACTAATTTTTCTACTGCTACATCTTTTGGAAATTAAGTATTACCAATTGGTCTCTTGACTAGGGACAGACCTAAGGAGAAAAGCCTGGCTCCAAAGACGAATTTTCCTCAAAACTTGGTAAACATTTGGGTTTGGTTTTCTGATTTGTTTTCTGACTCCCGAAAAGGAGATATGAAATCAGACATTTGAATATGATATCTTTTAGCTAATGGCTGTTTCTAACTGTTGTCAGTTAGAAATGAGAGTGCTTCAGCACCTCAACTGAACACATACTTAATACCCTGTCCAATTTTTAAGTATGCAAGCAGTTGTGTTGATTTTAATAGGATTACAGTCAAAATAGTATTTCCTCTGTCCCCTAACAAGACAGAGAACAGAAGAATGGCTGACCCCTCAGGGCAAATTCAAAACATAGACTAACAGTTCTTTCTGATGTGCAGTAAGTCGAGCAGGCATGGCAGGAGGCTGTTTTGGCAAACATCGCTCCTATTTCATATGGGAAGCTACAGGCTGGCCAGCCTCATCTCAGTCCTTGAGAAGAAAATGTAGCAAATCTTCCTGAGCATCATTTCTGGCCACATGAAGGAGCTGAAGGTGATGAAATAAGTGATTCAGTAAATGAGAGGATAGAAGTGGATGTCATTTACCTTGAGTTTAGTAATGTTTTTTTCACAGTCTCCCAAAGCATCTTTTCAGCCTATCTGGGAAGCTACAGCTTGTGCAGGAGGAAAACTAGCTGAACTGCCAGCCTCAACAGGCTCAATGTCCAAAGGGCAGTCAGTTACTGGTGACGTTTCTAAAGTGTTGATCTTGATGCTGATGCTGGTACTGCTTAACATCTGCATTAACAAACAGGACACCACCAGTCACCATCTGTTACCAATGCACTACTAGCAACGGGATGCGATCTTGGCCATAGAGCCTCAAGGTTGGAAATGGACATAGTCCCAGTATAATTCTATGGACTGGTGCATAAACAAACATAACAATACACATCCAATCTGTAAAAATTGAACTTACTTGATATCGACCTCACTATATTTGCTGTTTATCTGCCTGGACATTTCAGAGCAGGGAACAAATCTACTATTTAGCTTTTTTGAGAAGCAGCTTCAAGAGTCAGTTGTGACTGGGATTTTAGGGAAGTATAAGGCAGAGTACATTAAAGTACTTACAGCCACAAATTAGGAATCCTTTCTGATTTCCAGAAAACGGTCTCCATGGATATAAGCTTAAAATTCCAGGATAGGATTTTTGGTGGGTAGGCAGACTCATAAAAAACAGCTCAGACCTCTCAAATTTTTAATATGCAATTTAGGTGCCTAATTCACATTGATTTCATGCACTGTTATGATGTGTTTCTGTTCCAGAAGCTAGATGGAAATTGTCACTTTCCCTTTGCTTTTCTTACTTGTCAGAATATTCTCTTCTCCGGTCTTTGGGTAACTACAGATGTCCTGAAACTTTTCTAAATACGACTTGGCACTGTGCTGTGCAAGTCAGGACATCATGTTTGGTTCTTTTAAGTTCTCTAGGTTCTCACCTCAAGCGACTAAGCATATCTGTATAAGAATATATACTGTATATACAAATATAAAGGATTTATTGCCATTTTCCCATTTCTTTAAATAAGTGAATAGTATTCTGAGATGTTAATTCAAATGTTAGTATAATTGTTCTGAAATAAATCTCTTAGATAAAGTTCCTTTTTAAAAAAACTAGAAAATAATTTGCCTGCAAATACTTTTTTTTCGTTCCTAGGGAAGTATGAAGCATTTTAAAAAACCCAAACAAACAACCCCAAAAGATACTTCATGCCTTCTGCTAATCTCTGCCATGACTGAATGGAAGGCAACTGTATGAGAGATTCCTGCATGACAGATGGTGCTGGGCATACCTCTTGGCACATCCCTCTCAGCTTCTGTCCCCCGTAAGAGACCTCAACATAGAAGTAGTCTATTAATTTTTGTAGGTCTGTTTGATGGTGCTGGAGCACTGCAAGTTTTGCTTGTTCCCTTTGTTTCTGCCCTAAGCCTTCATGAAAAAACGCATTATGTGCATTGGATTAGCAACTCCTCTATGCCATATGCATCCACAAAACCTTGAAGTCTATGCAACTCATCCTAAATTCCTTCAAGCCAAATACAGTCATCTACAATAACACTTACAACAAATACCTCTCAGTTATTTGAGGCTGATGGAAGACTACTGTGGAAGACACTCTGGATGGGAAGTATTGCATTCATACCCAATTTTAGGTCTGCTTGCTGATTTTGTATATCAGATATGTAGTAATGCTCTTAGTGACAAGGAAAAGCTTGGACACAAAACACTGCCTGACTGAAAGCATCTGTTTGATGCTGGATTCTACTGGAATTGAGCTTTCTTTAACTATAAAATAACATCCCTCCTAGTTTTCTTATCTTGTTTATAATTTGAACTCATTCATTCGGGAAGACATTGGCTCTGATAATCGTAAATGGAAATAGACAACTCCTGCAATTTACCACTAACAGCAAAATCAAAGCAACAGCAAACTGCCCAGAAAAAGCAATGATACCAATCTTGCAGTGCACTGAGTAATACATATATTGTAAACTACAGATTACCAAACTTGCACAATGAATTTTAAGATCTATTTGAAGGACTGTCAAAAGTAGTTGCTAATCCCACTACCATCCATTGATTTCAACAAAAGTGTAATCAGGACAAAACGAAGCACATCTAAGCAAGTCTATGTTGTCTATCAGGAGCATGAGGAGACCAAAACTGGAAACAATGCACTGAACTTTTGTTCTGCTCCAAAGAAAAAAAGAAGTAATATGTAACCATTTTGCTTTTGTAAGTAAATATTAAGTAGAAATACAGTCAAACAACATACACTAAACACAACAGTTTCCAAGAGTTACCCTTAATATATAACTATATATTTTTATTCATGCAAACAATATCTTATCACCAAACTTACTAATTTAAGTAGGCTTCCATCAAAAGGAACACCTAAACTTCAGCTAGCAGAGTAAAATTTCCAGTAAAACTGAGGAGTATCAAATTCTGGATCCTATAGGAGGCTATGGATTTATCTTTAAAGATACTCAAGGCACTATGGATTTCTCTTAAAAGATACTGAAGTCACCTTCTTATTATTGAACACCAGGTTTTACAATTATAGGTAGGAGATTTGTTCTAGCCTGTGAAGTTCGTTCCAGAACAATGTCCTCCCAAATTAGTCCTGCTGTTTACAACACATTAGTACACTTTACTTTTAGTAACTGAAGTTCATGTTGTTTTTGTTGAAGGCATTCACTGCCAACAAATGGTATGGAAGACAAAATAACATGCATTTGAAAAAGTAATCAAATTTACTGTACTTTAAATATATCTGAAATTGACTTAAGGGAAGGCACAAAGACCTTATTATTTGTGATATTCTGTTTCTCACTTGTTCAAAAAGGATGGAAGGGCACAAATTACTCTATGATTTGTTCATAAAATATTCATATCAAACACAATTATTACAGATTTTACTAGCTGAGCTGAGTACAAGCCAAGATCTATTTAGTTACATGTATGAAATCCTTCTGGAGTTAAGGGCAAGTCAAAGAACGGCGAAATCAAAGAATTGGGCCTTAAATTTATCCAAAATATTAATACTCCTGGAAAGCAAAAATACCAAGCAATCTGATTGAAACTATGGAATCATTTATAATAAAGTCTACTAGCTCTCAAGATCTTGGCCATCATTACGCTTTTATCAGCACCAGCAATGTGTAATTCAACTGGAGGCAGTGTAAAATTAGTAGGCAAGACCACAATCATGCCTTTTAAGTTTCATATCAACCTCTTCACAACTTCTATTTAAAAGAAAAGGTTTTTTCCCTTTGTTCATATTACACTTCTCTTCCTAGAAGTCCTGGCAGAAAAACACTCTCTCTTTTTCTTTCTCTCTCTTTTACTCTTTTTCCTCAGAGGTACATAGAAATTACACAGCACTTCAAGAAGCTGCCAAGGACAGTTCAGCTGTAAGTGTCATAACAGGCATCACATTTCATGCATTTCTTAGCCAGCCTTGATGTAATGCAGGAAAGATCAGATGATCTTTGGCATGCGTGAGTGGAGGACAGACCAATTTCGAGGTCAAAGCTACAGCAGGAGGAAGCTGGTGTGAATGCAAGGAGTTTACTTCCCTGGAAATATTCCAGCCTAGAAGCTCATGGAAAGCCCTTCCAGAAGAGCTTCAAAGCTTAAAAAACTAGGCAGGGAGCTGAATATTTGCATCATTTGTGCCTCCTGAATCTCTTTGTGGGCATTTACTACCACTTGCACTGACTGGGTTAAAATGCATCAGACCAACTCTTCATTTCTGCCTCCCACCTTCTCATGTACAGGCTCTATAGTAAAATAAGCAGCTCCAGGAACTGGTAGGCCTGTAAAATCTATTAAAGGCCAGGCTGTTGGGGAACTGAGCAGGGGCAGTAGAGAACCATGGCCAGTGACCAAAAGGAAACAGGGAAACATCTATGACCTCTGTTACAACTCAGAGGACCTTCAACCTCCGTAACTGACAGCCAAAGGTGAGTGTCTGGAGGAATCCTGATCAAAATAAAATACAAACCAGCTGAGCCCTGGTTTATGCCTCATCACCACGAGGAGGGCTGGTCTGGATCCCTTAGCCCATCACTTCCTTTGTGCCTGTCAGACACAGCTCCATCAGGCTGTACTTCCTGTAAAAGTAGCTGAATCCCCCTTTTTATGAACAGCATCAGTTTGCATTGGTGTGTTTAGGAGACTTCCTCGGTGTTTCGGGAAGTGGAAATTACTGCTGTCATGGGAACAACCTCAGCAATTTTGCAGAAAATTCAGGGGGTGAGCAAACAAATTAAGAAAGGACATTTTTAAATTTTGATCTGTAAGAACCTAAGCCAAAGACCACTGAAGACAGAAAAAAAAAAAACAAACCTGGTACAAAACCTCTGCTGGTGCAGCTACGCTGTTTCCAGATCTCAACCAGAATCTGTGCTCCACACTGAGCTACAGCCCACGGAGTGGCCCAGGGGACTAGTTTGGAGAACACTGTGTTGTTATCTGTGATACAGGCAAGCTATGGGCACTGTTCTGAGACAGATACTGACAGACTTCGAAACAGCATTTGTACCATCACAGTGGTAGTCAGCTGACAACCATATTTTTTTCTAGGAAACTGTGAGAATTCAGAAGAAAATAGGACTGTCCCCACATTGGTCTATTTGCAACATAATTCCCGCAGCTTTTTTAGCATCTCCTCCCACTACACATCTTAATTATTCATGTATCCAGACTCATTTTACTGCACCTCAGACTCCTATAATGGCTTTTGCACTCTTCTCAACTCTCATAATTCTAATAGCAGGTTTAAGGAAAAATAAGGTTTTGGTCTGCTTACAAGGATCCTCCCACATGGAATAAGATTTTAAAAGTCCTGCAAGTTTTATTTAAAAAAAGTGTCAAGCCACCCACAATGAATTCAGAGGTAGCCAGTTTCCGTTGTGACTTACTCCTTTGCACAAAGGTTGAGATAGATTGAGACAGGAAGGGCAAACTCTTACGGCACCAGCTACAGCAGCAGAGAGGCTCCAGGGCACGTATGGAGGGAAAGAAATGAGGAAGGGGAAGCACCATATTTCAGGACAGGAAGAGGACAGTAACCTCTCATCTTCATTAGCAGAGAAACACAGGTCTAGATGGAACATCATAAGTTAATGCATCCAAGTGCCCTGCTAAGGCATTCCTTCTAACCGCAAGATTATTGTATTGATTGCCACCATATACCCATTTGTTCTTGGGACAAGACTGGGAAGGAGCATATGGCCTTTCCCTTATTTAAAACTCAGCACTCACTTGTTGATAATAAAGGCAGATAAAGCAAGATGTTTGTTTCATTTTTATTTAAGCAAGCCTTTTATCTAATTACATCCAGTTTTTTTACTTCCCTTGCTCTCTCCTCAAAAATCTTAAGACGGAACCAAAATAGTCAAGACCTTGTTTTCCCTTTTATTTTATTAAAAAGGTTGGTTTTTAAAAAGAATTAGAATTTCCTTCAAATGTCAGAGAAAGTTAAAAATAGAAAGGCACCAGAAAAACCTTTTATAGTGCAGTCATAACAGTACCACATCATTGTTGAGCACCACAATTAAAATGATACATTATGACAGTGATGTGATACATCTCTGCATTTGGTCTTTCAGGATGCAGAAAAAAATTAGCACAATTTTTGTTCTGTCTGCCAACCATTTTTTTTCAAATGGGTTACTCATATACCCTAAGCTGGTAAAGTATTCTTTCCTTTACATGCTGTGATACGGATGTATTTTAAACATATTTTTCAGATGTTAAAGCAACATTGTTTTATAGCCACCAAACCTGTTCAGACAAGAAGAGGAAGACTAAGACAAACTCTGGGAGATATAATACTTTTAGCTGGACTCAGGAGCCACAGTTTATTTGGAAGACTGCAGCCAGGATAGTTATGTTGCCTTTTGTGAATTAGATAAGAGTTGCAGGTGTGAAATTACTTTTGATATTTAGATAATTAAATTAATTTAGGAGACAAATTCATGCTGACATTTATGAATGTGGATGCTGCTATAGTTCAGATTGAAAATGAAATGTGAAAACCCTTTAAAGTTGAAGCCACTTAAAGAGGCATTTGTGAATTATATGAATACTGTGTTTTCTTTACGGTGAAGGACTGTCACAAGAGAACTGTTTTCTTCAAAAAACAATCCTGTTCTGTAATTCATAAATGATTTTAAGTGTCTATGGTACACTAAAATATAAGTAAGTCAATCTTAATTTATAACCAGCCTTATTAAGATATTCATGATTATTTTGTTCCTTTATACTATGTGAATTAAGATCAAGGAAATTTGGAAAGTGAAATTGAATTTTCAGATGCATCTACTAAGATAAAAGGCAAAAAATTCACCATTGCACCAAATCTTGAATATGCAATGAATCACACTAGTGAATATGAATCTAAGTTTAAGCACTCATAGGTATTTGCAGTACTGTGTTAAAAATCCATGAGATCTCCTGTGGCCAGCCCACTTAAAACCCACACTCATGAAGCTCCCCTCCAAGTTGATTTGGCTATGGAATCATGTTATATGAATGTTATGTACTCCAAGAGATTTGGTTGATACTTCTTTGCAGAGAGGACTTTCAGAAACTGCAAATTTGTTTTTAATAGATGGTTCTGCCTATACAGATGACACAAACTTGCATATACCAAGACCAAGGTGTCTGAGTCTGTAGTACTGCATCAGCAGAAAAACTGATCTAGGGAGGAATAACCTCAGAAGGTAAGAGTCTCATTGCTATTTCACAAATGCAATTATTTCTTATGACTCTAAAGACTGGGAAATTTATATTCTTTATTTATCCAGGATCAATAAATCAATGCTACTATTGGTAACTCAACAACAAAAGTGATATTGAAACTAGAAGGCAATTCACAGAAGAGCATGCTACCAATGTGACAAAAGTATTGCTTGAATTAACACTGAGAAGAACCATGGAATACAATAATGACATAACTCAGAAAAAAGTCAACGGCGGGAAAACACAAAATGCCACAACTATCTACCCTAAGTGGGGCATGGGGGAACAGGGGGGTGACTTGTTAGCCAGGGCAGAGTAAGCTATTTCATATCATTACAACATAGAATCATAGAATAGTTTAGGTTGGAAGGAACCTTTAAAAGTCATTTTGTCCGATTCCCCTGCAATGAGCAGAGACAGCTTCAGCTAGATCAGGTTGCGCAAGTCTAACCTGACCTTGAAAGTTTCAGGGATGAGGCATCCACCACCCCTCTGGGAAACCTGTTCCAGTATTTCACCACCCTCATCATAAAAAAATTTCTTCATTATATCTAGTCTGAATCTACCCTCTTTCAGTTTAAAACCATTACCCATTGTCCTATCACAACAGACCCTGCTAGAAAGTCTGTTTCCATCTTTCTTATAAGCCCTCTTGCAGTATTGGAAGGCCACAACAAGGTCTCCCTGAGGCCTTCTCTTCTACAGGCTGAACAACTCCAACTCTCTCAGTCTTTCTGAGAAAGAATCACAGAATCACAGAATCTTCTAGGTTGGAAGGGACCTTAAAGATCATCTTGTCCAACCGTCAACCTAACTGA
>JAOQGH010000012.1:67328734-67353786 GCA_025769975.1 Gallinago jamesoni
TTTGCATCTAGGTGTTGGAGCAGGTCCCTCACCACCTCCCTCTGAATTACAGGGGCTTCACTCTGCTCCCTGCCCCTCCAGCCCTATGATCATTTTTTTGGCCCTCCTCTGAACACACTCCAACAGGTCTATGTCTTTCCTGTGCTGAGGACTTCAGAGTTGGATTTAGTACTCCATGTAGGGCCCCACCAGAGCAGAGCAGAGGGGTAGAATCACCTCCCTTGGCCTGCTGGCCACACTGTTTTAGATGCAGCCCAGGATATGGTTGGCTTTTTGGGCTGCGAGTGCACACTGCAGGCTCATATCCAGCTTTTCATCTACCAGTACTCCCAAGTCCTACACAGGGATGCTCTCAATCCCTTCATCCCCCAGCCTGTATTGATTCAAGGGGTTGCCCCAACCCAAGTGCAGGACCTTGCACTTGGCCTTGTTGAACCTCATGAGGTTCACATCTGAAAAGGAACATTTATAGAAAAAAATATCTCCTGATATTAGTTGAAATGGTAGTAACAACTGGAATAAGTATAAAAGCCATTTATAGAAGCTGCACTACTGAAAACACACAAATGAAGAAATAAACTGAAACTGTTAGAATGGACAGTTTTTCTCCCACCTAGACTGTAATACCCCAACCCGGATAGAAGACTCAGGTGCATGAGACCTTGTCACAACATCTGCTGCTCCTTCCTCATCCATAGATCTAGTCATTTAATCATAGCATGAATCAGGTTGGTCAAGTATATTACCCTTGGCAAATCCACATTGTTCTCAACTACCTTTTTTTTCGTGTGCTGAGAATGGGCTTCCAAGAGGAATTGAGACACAATTTTCTAGGGATGCAAGTGAGGTTGATCAGTCTGGTCCCATGAATTTACATGGGTTGAAATTTTTTGAGAGAACCCTGATTTGATCCCCTTCCTCTATGAGTAGTTCCTTTCCTGTTTGACCCTGTCTCCAGGCACAAAGGCATGGAAGAAGCTGCTAAAGACAGAGGCAAAGAAAGTGTCTAGTACCTCAGTCATACTTGTATCTGCTGCCACTAATTTAGCCAGCACATTTAGCCATGAATCTACATTTCCCTCATTTGTTCTTTTACTGCTAACATAGCGATAAGCATGCTCTTGATATTTATTATCAGTTTCAGCTCTAGCTGAACTTTTGCTTTCCTACCACCACCCATGCCAGCCTGGGCAAATTCTATATTCCTTCTTGGTGGTCTGCTCCTGCTTCTACTTCTTACATATGTTCTTTTTGCATTGGAGCACAGTCACATGGTCCCTATTTGGTCAAGCCAGTCTTGTAATATGTATACTTATTTGCCTGAGTCCTGGCATGGACAACTCTTTACTCCTTAAGGACAAGATCTTCAAAGTGAGTCCATTCTCTGGAGCTCCTTTGCCCTTCAGAGCTGCCTCCTACATGATCCCACCTACCAGCTCACCAAATAACCCAAAGTCTGCTCTTCTGAAGTTCAGGGTCTGTTCCCTGTTCTTCACCTACCTTCCCACTTCAGGATTATGAACATCGCTGTTCAATTGTCACCAGGGACAAGGCTGCCATTGATCTCATCAACAAACCACATTATCTCAGATGATAGTGTTCTAATGGCTGAGGCACTCAGTCCTACAACACATGTAATAGGGATCAATCCTGTAAGGCTGAAGTCCCAGAACTCAAAACATTTGCAGAGGAATGTTCATTGTGCAGCAGAAAATGTGTTTATTTTCTTTTCCTTCCTAAAAAATGTAAGAAATGGCAAAGGCTGTACTATGTGCACGTATGTATTTCATTATTTAGGGGAATTTAAATCAGCCTTTACAAGATACAATTATCAATCCTGACATGTCACATAAATACATTCATTCTTTATAGGATAGGGCACTGGGGGATTTTGAAGCTGTGCTCTTATCCACTTTCTTTTAAATGCCCAGCAATGACAACTGTACCAGTCTCCTATGAATTCAGAGGCAGCTGTTTATTTCTTTATGCTTCACTCTCTTTCTCCACCCTGTTGTCTCTTAAATTGTAAGCTCTTTGTGGCAGAAAAACCTTTTGTTCATTGTTTTGTGGTGGGGTTTTTTGGACAGCACCCAGCACAATGAGGAATGAGGTTCCTAAGCTTTACCATAATTCTAAGCAATGCACGTTCATAATTTTTTCCCTATTTTTGTATCTATATAGGTGACATTTTAGACCCTTTTTATGCAGTTCAGCCAAACTCCAGAAACTGCTCCACACACATCTTCCCAAAGACAGTGGTTTCAACTGCAGTGAACAGATGATTGCTCCAAATGCTCTTGTTCAAATATATGTAATGTAAATACTGCCCTATATGTAACCTACAGATATAATCAGCTTTCTGAAGAGATACAGAGGCACAAAAAGCTGACTAAGTTATGGGCTGCTATTGTCAGAGGGCGCAAAATGATGTTACAGTAAGTCAGTTTGTTCAAAAATAACAGAAATACAAATTGGAAAGAACATGATACTGTTCTTCATGAGACAGGAGGAGAGTTCATATTAACTGCCACTGAAGAACTGGCATATTTGTACATAGGTTTTTACAGTATGCATTTAGGCCCAGAGAAAAGTTACTTTTGGATTTTGAAACATTGCAAAACCAAAACACCAGCGTTTTGTCATGCCTTGAATGAAACACAGTCATCTAAGAATAAACCCCACCTTAAAAAAAAAAATTGCACACTCCCCACAACCATAGGTGCAAATTTTGGGTGGTGAAGAAAGTAAAACCAGTCTGCCTCCAAAAGCTTGGTTTCCCCTTTCTCTCTGTCTTCCTTTTCACAGGGGCATGCACTGTGCCTTCTACAATTAGTTGGTAAGTTGAGTTCCTTCCAAAGCTTAGCAAGTGCTACCTAGAACACCACTACCTGGTGGGGAGAGGCAAAAAAATATATACCTCTTGCCTCTGGAAATGACACTACTCAGGTCAACAAAGGTGGTTCAACTACCTCACACCCGAGACATGTTTTTCAGACAGTTCATTATTGACAGTCACTCTCATCCCAACAGCTGCAGTGTTTAAGAACAGAGTCTACAGCTAAGTAGTCTATTCAGGCATAATCAAAATAGCACGTGATTTCAGGAATGCTGATGAATGACTACATTCTCATTTGTGTCTATATGTCAGAATCATTTCATTGTGGTGGCACTTTGGGTGAAACTTCTTTCTGTTCCAGCGGTGACTGTCTATTCTAAGCAAGACTCGAATAAATTAGTCTCTCAGCTATGTGAATAAATTCCCAACACTTTTAAGCAACTTCAAAACTAAATATCGACCTCTCTTGAAGCCTGACTTGCATAGTATTTTGTACTTTGTGTGTATTTTTCTTGAGAGAATCTCTCGTGCTCTGAAACCTGGGTTTATGACACACGAATCCGTTAAGATTTCAGCTATTTAGGCCTGTGTTAAATGTGTCTGTAATAAACTCCTGAAGCAAATTCATCACATTTACCTTACACCATACAATTCTATCAAAGCTTGAAAAACTAAGGAACTAGCATTATGTCTGAAGCACAGCTGTAAAGCTCTTGCAGCCTGCATATGCAAAACATTTAAGGTCTGCCTCTCAGAGTTTGTTTCTTTTATCATTTAATAATTTGTTCCCCATTTGCCAGTTTTTCTGAGATGCCCATAATAACCACTTGAAGACATGACTTCCTTTTACTGCATGTGAAAAAGAAACAGTTAGATAATTTGAGCTCGATTTATGTTGTCCTGCAAACAGCAGGTATCCAGGATGGCTTTTCTATATGAGCAGCTTTTCCGAGAGGGTCATGGAAATTAACACTGAGTGAAGCAAACTCAGTGTTGCTCCTGCAACTATTGGTACTGCAATTATTTCCATAATACTAGCAAGTAATTTATGCTGCTTACAATAATACTGAATGCACGTTTGAAGGATAAGTACAGAAGGTATGGAAGTAGCAATGACAGAGGATGTAGAGCATGCCATTCTAAATAAGAACGTGTAACATAAAATTCACATGCTTCAGAAGATCCAGGTGTCCACCTAGTGTTACACCAAAGCAGTAATTCATGGGATACTCTTAAGAGCTCCCCAGAACTTCAATCATATTGTAAATCTACATATTGCCTGTACAACTGAACTAGATTTAAATAAAACAGATTCAATAAAGTGCTGCATCCCTGTTCCCAGTGAAAAAGTGTTCACTATTATTTTGTCAAAAGAGCAAGGCAGCTCTAATTCCAGCTAGGAATAAATTTCTAGAGTGACAAACAAATTTTATGTGAAATAACAATACAGAAGCAGAATGTTTCTTTTGTCAGACAAGAAACAAATGCTTCAAGGCACAAAGGAATCACAAAGGATTAATTACTTCACTGATATTGTCTACTTGAAGTGGGCACTTCAACCAATCAGCAGTACTTATTATGACATCTACCAAGAAAAATTTAATACCATCTTTCAGACTTATTCATTTTCACAAACCATACATTTACTGAAGCATTCTTTTCTTACCCATCATAGTAATGGAAACCTAATAGTTTTCTGAATGTTTCTCCTCAGTATAATACCCATCATGTCCACACAAGTGGAGGCATCTAATAAAGGAACTGGATGCTACAAATGTAATTACTAAAGGATCAGAGATTTAAGGCACAGAGGCCAGACAAGCTGAACTATCCACAATAACTATTTGTTTGCAATGTACATACAATACCTTTGTCAGCTAGCCATCCAGTTGCCAACGTGCAATACTTCTATTGAAATAGAAGATTTTGATATTTCAAAGCCCTTTTGAAAGTCCTCCTTTAATCCAGGTGGTAAGTAATGCTTCTCCTATTTCAAGGGTTTTAAAAGGAGTTAGTTTTATGAGAGGACTAGGTATCACAGAATTGCTGACCACCAGAGTACTTATATTGTGTTTATACAAATGTCTGCATACAACTGAATAATTAATCTGAACTCTTGCAGACAACAGAGGCCTAGGATTCAAAGACATCAAGAGGATGTTGCAATCTTGCTCAAAATACTCAAGAACAACTGGACAGATCCAGCAAGCAGTGATCAGGTGGCTGTCAGCCTGTGAAACTAGCCCTGAAATATGTTTCTTAGGAGCAGAGAGAAGACAGCTTCCAAATCTGCCTTGGGAAAAAAAAAGGAAAAAAAAAAAAAACACCAAAAAAAAAAGAGAGAGAAATGTCATAGTAATATATCTACTAGAATTTTACATGGTTTTGGATCACATCTGAAAGAAAAGGGTGCAGAGCTCTCAGGAAATAATGTTAGAGTCAAGCAAGACAGGTTTATTTAGAACCATGTTAAGTGTTGCTCTAATGCCCTATTTTTGCTCTGAGAACTGCCCTTCTCCTCCCATAGTAAGCTCAATTTCTATAGGCATGATTAAAAAAAACAGAACAAAGCAGCTTCAGGAAAAGGAGCAGCAAAGAACGCAAGTCATACTAAAACCAGCCCCAGGCCAAGTTGGTATTATTGCTGGCGTAAGTCTGAGCCAAAGAACAAACACTCCTCATAGTAATTTGCAGAGTTTGTGGAAAGTGCCTGGTCATTGGCAAAGCAAAACGGTGCAAAAACCTAGAATTGATGTGGTAATCCATACATGCTGGGGCACAGCAATAAAATGTGCTGACAGGTACAACAGAGACTTACAGAAGTGTTTGTTTTAAGAACACAGCTACAGATCACAACATGATAGATGAATACTTTTTTGCATAGTCTTCATCAACAAACTGCATTTTATCAAATGCTTGACCAAAAAGACATTACAAGTATAAGCACAACAAACATATCTATAATACTTCAATAATACTTAAAGCAGTTCCTCTGCTCTAAGCTAGCCAAAGATCATCACGAGGAAGTTTAACTCCTCAAATTATCTGTGGAGAAGAGATGCACTCCTGTTATTTTGTTCTCAGTAGGTACAAACAAATCAGTCATTTCTGAAGACGCAAATGTGCCTGTACTCTAACCAGGGGAGCACAGCAATGAAGTCCTGCACAACATACCAGAAAAAGTGGGAGAAATGGGAAAACCAAACTGAAGCTTAATAAGATAGAACCCTCTCTTGGAATCAATACATGCAAACAAGTGACCAGTCCACAAATTCCTGTTTACAACATGCATCAGCAGTGCAGGGGAAAACTGAAAACACTAGTTTTTGCAAATGGGTCAGTTTATCAGCAGACTTCTTCAGGGCTTCAGCAAGTCTGGAGTTTTCCCAGCTCTGTCTCAGAATCTGCAGGAATTCACATGGCATGTATATGTCCCTAGAAGTACAGCAACTGATAATAGCAAAAGCCATTAGCAATTATTCTGCTCCAAAAAGCTGGTATTTCACTCCTGACAGCTCCTGCTGTGCAAAAGCTACCTATATCAGCTTGTGCTCTATGAAAAAGTAAAGCTGGATTTGGGAGATTTCTGCTGTATTGGCCCACAGTATCAGTTCCAGACAACTAATTGGCTGGCTAGCACCAAATGACCTAGAACATAGAGCTATATCAACTATAAACTCACACTATTCAAAAGACCAGTGAAATAAAGGGTGCTAAAGATCATTTTGAAGTGGATTGGTGGGAAGAGAATTAGTAGGTCTTCTCAAGCTTACACCTAATTCCTTATAATAACTTACAGTACATCTAGTGGCCTTTATCCAAGAAGAAAGATACCGTATGTATTTATAAAATTTGGGTATGTGTTATATTTTCTAGATTGTGTTAAGAATCTTTAATTACTGAAGAAACACAGCTAAAGCATCACAATTTATGTTTGCCAGTAGGAGGGGAGTGTAATGACATTAAAAATACACATCAGTGCTGCTATGTCCCAAGTTACCGAAGGCTACTAAGCCCTGGATGTAGAGATATATTTCCAGAAACTATCATTAGAATTTATGCTTCAGATGTTAAAAATCGCTCATGTTTCTGGTCTGTCTTCATTTACTTACTGGGGTTGCATTCAGCCCCTCATTTTCTTGAAGACCTTGTTTCTATTGTTTGCAGCTTGCAATCTGAAAGGTATTCTACAGGAAATTAGGTATATAAAACACGCTTATTTCTCCACGCTCAATTACTTTAAGGATTTGGCAGAGTATGAATAATTTTATTAGTTTTTTTATATTTATTGTATTTGATTATCTTTCCTGCTGCAATACAAAGAACACTGTTTTAACGCCTCTCTTTTTTGTGTTTTTTTTTGCAACGCTTTACCACTAGGAGGAGCTGTAAGGTGCAACGAGGTAGAAAGCACAGAAAATTTATCTTTGGACGCCCAAGTAGCAAGCATTTGCTCCAGACTCAGCCACTACTGGAAACAAACATTGCAGCCAACTGCTTACAGCAACATTTATATTCAGAATAGTTAGCATGGCTGAAAATCAAAGGCTACACTAGGCTCTTGTCTCCTAAAATTACCCGATGTAATTTCTATTATTTTTTAAAAAAACACTTGATACTACTACTAAAAAGTGTTAGCTATTATACTTAGCTTCCACTTCTTCTCCCAAATGCAGGAGAAGTGGAACCAACTGTTAGCACCAGGATTCATGCAGTCACATGCGTGTGGGTGTGCAAACGTCCCTTCTGTGCGGGAGGGGTGGTTTTATTTCAGGCAGGCAAGTCTAACACAAGCTGAGGCCCATACTAAACTGGATGAGTTGCCTCCAGAGAAAAAAGGGAAAATGGATTAGCATATATTACTTTCTAATGTCTTCTAAAAATTTAGTGAACACATTATTTTTAAATCCCAGAGGGGAAATTAGTCAAGCATTTTGTTTGAAGCCTATGGAATTTTACGTTATTTCCTGCTCAATTTTACAGCAGCTTTACTATTTAGCTGTAGAGATGTAAAAAACCAAGAGCACACTGTGAACACACTATTCAAAGCCATAGTCATAACAAATATTTTACAAGTTAACCATACTTTGAAATGCTTTAACTTTTTCCTAACTCAGATTAATGACACATTTTTTCACGAAGCAGAAAAGCATGAGAAAATTACCACAATTCTTTCACCAATTAATAGGGAATAAGTATATAAATTAATTAATACCACTATATCCTTCTTTTCATCCTGTTTTCTGTGTCTCAGCATCTAGCCTTCTCTATCCTGAACAAGATACTTCAGTCATTTGCTGATACTTCTTTTGTTCCCACCTTTCCTTCTCATTCTCTTTCCCCACAATGTATGAACAGTAGAAATCAGTTCATTCTTCAGGCCTGTTCATCTGTTTGGTTCCCTACTGCATATTGCTGTCTACCAGAATGACAATGGGTGCTAGTGACCGGTATGATCTGGACATCCATTTGCTAGGAATTAGAACTAAGCTTGATCTAATTCCATCACATGCCTCTTCAGGGCTGCATTTACTTTGCAAAAGAAATTCCGATTTCCAAACCTGACAGCTTGGTCAAATATATCATCCCAGGACATTCGATCAATAATGAATTGTCATTTTAATTGCAGAAACTTTACAATTTTGTTTTCAGTGATATAATAAACAGGATAATTTGGATCACTGAGATGTTCTAGTAATAGCTTTCGTCACTTCTGCTGAGGCCCTCATATGAATTGGAGCTATACATAAAAAAAAGCTGCTACCATGAATATAACTGCATACATCATGTAGTCTTTCAACATGCTAACACTCCATTTTCTTTGTGTATTGCCAAAATAAATCCAAAATCCACAACAGATCTATTTAGGGTCTCCAAAGATAAAATAGTTCAAATCTTCTGAGAGGCATGCTCTAGCTCTGCACCATCCAAATAAATAACAGTTCAGTGTCAAGGCAAATATCTGAAAAAAATTCTCTACATATGACTAAAAGCACGTTTTAGAGCCGGACAATGAAGGGTATGCACTGTATATTGGAATAAGTGCGCCATAATCCTTTCCTCAACCAAGCATTTCCACCACGACCAAGAGTAAAATTCTACTGACTTAGTGCAACAACAGTAAATGCTTTGTCAGGCATAGTTTGTCCCTTTAAGAATGAGGCAAGGCTTATGGCTCACAGTGTTTATAGCACTGGTGGGATGCACAGATTGAGTACATATGTGCAGAAAGAAGGCATTTTGTTTTCCAGCAAACTTTACCTAGTTGTTTGAGAAACAGTCTTGCTTATTGGAACAAAACAGGTGATGTTAGACTGAAAAATGCTAACTTCCACTGCCGGCTATGTCAAATCCATTTCATGCAGCTTGGGCTTCCCTTTTGAGCAGAAGCAGTCTCTATTCCGTAATCAAGCTGGAGCCCAAGTTCTCACTCAATTCATAGTCCTGAGATCCTCCTGATTTCATTAATGGTGATTCCATGCAAGGGAAAGGAAAGTAGCAACGGAGAGCCATTTCGTTGCCAAAGGGATAACTGCAAGTAAATGCCTCAGTTTCCATTACAACTACTTCATGATTTAAAGGTTTTTGCCATGATTATAGCAGACAGGGATTTCCACCGAAACCAAAGTATTCTGAAACATAATTGGGAAAAGGCAATTTCATAAACATTCCCCTCTAAGAAAAGCATCTCCACCATGTAGTTTAGGCTGTCTCAGATTATTGTTGACTGAATTGATTTAAAACAACTAGTGACAAAAAGGAAAACAGAGATTGGGTGGGGACGAAGGGTGAGTGCAAGAGAATAAAAAACTGAGAGGGTAATTTGAGACAAGAAAAGAAGATAAAGTGACAAAAAACCTACAAGAAAAGAAATTACTTAAGAGAAAGTGAAGGGAGACTAGATTTTAAGTATCAAGATTTGAAAATTTTGACCAAGTATGGTAAATTTTTCCTTGAATTAATTCTCAAGTTACAGGATTCTTTAAAAGGGGGGGATTTTCCCTAGGAAAGTACTGCTAGTATTCTAACAATTAATAAATACATTTCTATGAGCTGCTTATCAACCCAATTCAAAAATTTGATAGTTTTAAAACAAATGAAAGCAATCAGTCAGATTAGATACACAAAATATCTCATCAGTTCAGAGCAATGTAGCTCCTAGAATCAAAGCATCTAGGTAGAAGGTATACTTCAACTTAGCCTCGACCCAGTTCATACAGAGGTGGAGCAGAGATGCATAGACACAGCTGTTTTAATTGCTATTCAGCACAAAACTGATATTATCACAGAACTATTTATTATAACTTCTAACTACCTATTCTAACCCAAATTTTGACCCTAGTAAAATAACACTTTAGCATCTCTATTCAAAATATTTTCTTCCTCACATGCATATATCATTTAATGTTTATCTGGACTGAATTAATTTGCCTTTCTATCATCCAGTCACTCAATATCATGATGCACATCTTTGACACTGGCATGTATCGTTCCTACTGTGAATATCTTCTTCAGGACTTCCCAGGTCAGTGGATGTGGAAAGAACACTGCATGTTATTTATCTTGACCACAGTAAGGCTTTTGACACTGTCTCTTTCAACATCCTCATACACAAACTGATCAAGTACAGGGTATATAAGAGGACAGCGAGGTAGACTGAAAACCGCCTGAACTTATGGGCTCAAAGGGTTGTGATGAGCTGCATGAAGCCTCCCTCCAGGCCAGTCACTAGTGGTGCATCCCCAAGATCGATACTGAGACCTGTACTGCTTGACCTGTACTGCTTAACCTGGATGACAACTTTGCAGATAACAGAAAACTATGAGGAATGGCTGGTACCCTGGACTGCTGTGTTGCCAGTCAGAAGGACCTGGACAGGCTGGGACAATGGGCAGACAGGAATCTTACCAAGTTCAACAAGGTTCTGCGCCTGGGACCACGCACCAAAAGAGGCTGGAGGCTAAGCAGCTGGAATGCAGCTTTGCAGAGGACTTCTGGAGTCCTGGTAGGCAAGAAGTTGTCCATGAGCCACGGAAGTGCCCTTGTGGCAAAGGCAGCTAACAGCTAACAGCAACCTGGGATGCTGTTGCCAGCAAGTTGAGGGAGATGATTCTTCCCCTCTGCTCAGCAAAGACGAGACACATTTGGAGCCCAATTCTGGACTCCCCAGTAGAAGAGTGACATGAACATACACCACTCAAGATTAATAAGGGATTGGGACACTGGGCATATAAAGAGAGGCTGGGAGATTATGGAGAAGAGAAGCCTCAGGGGGATCTTATCAAAGTGTGTAAATACCCGACAGAGGATGTAACGATGATAGAGGCAGACCCTTCTCAGAGACAGGACAAGTGGCAATGGAAACAAACTGAAATACAGGAAATCCCATTTAAACATAAGAAAAAGCTTTTCTACTGTAACAGTGGTCAAACAGTGTCACACATTGTCCAGCGAGGTTATGGAGTCTCCATCCCTCGAGATATTCCAAACCCAAATTGGATATGGTCCTGAGCAACCTACTTTAAATTTATCCTGCTTTGAGCAGGGCACTTAGAATAGATGACCTCCAGAGGTGCCTTCCAAACTTAATTCTATGATTCTTTAGAAAAAATACGCCAAAGGAATAGATCATATATAGCTATGTCCTTACAAACTATATTTTTTTACTAATATCTATCAATCTCACATAATTAAGAGGTCTTTTTAGTATATAATGACTAAAATTGCATTTCAAAACTAAACTTCCCTTAAAGCAAAAAGAAAATGCAAACAATTACAAAGAAAAAAAAGTTATTAGGGTAGCTTCCAAGAATATCATCACCACCAAAAAAACTATAAATCACTAGCTCACATTTAAAGAGGGGTGACCAACATCTGGCACTGAGCTTTGCAGGCTGTTCAAGCACAGCTCCTGATATGGACCTCCATCATACCCTCATCAACAGGCTTGTGATGTCCTGCAGTCTGCTAGGTCATCTGAGCCCTGGGCTGTGGGAAGAAGTGAATTAGCAGAAGTCTTCCCTGGATCCTAGCTGCCTGCCCTACTTAGCTCCAACACAGTTGTGACTTACTGCTAAAATTCCTTCTTTCCCTAGCTTCTATACCAGTCTTCTAGCTCTTAGATCCTTGAAGATTTTGATACGTGACTATATTCATGGGAAGATCAATTATCCCTCTACAAGAGGGTCATTCTTATGCTTTTGGATAAATATATAGAAAATATTGACATTAATATAATCAACAAGAATGAGAGAACATAATTGCAAAACAGCACTTAAATAAACCTATACCAAGGCTGCTATGCTGCCAGCACACATGTATTTTATTTTGTTCAGCTGAATAGTCCCACTGAGATCAGCAAAAATAGAAAGCACGTTACAGTTCCGTACTTTACAAAATCGATGACTTAGGAAAATTAATCAATTGGAAATTATGAGCTATACAGCACAATTACAAACAAAAGGAAAGACTGGTGTCTTCTAATGAAAAAGACTTAATCAGGATCTAGTGGTAATTTTGGTGGGTTTTTTTTTTAATGAATACAGAAATCCTTACCTGGAAGGAAAACAAATAACAGTTGTCTTGTCTTGAGCTTGCAACCCAGGCCAAATCTGAACCAGCTATTACTGCCTGACAACTTGTTGCCATGGCCTCCAGCCAGCCCAGCTGCAGCTAATTTCATTTGTCACAGGTGCAGCAGTAATCAGCCAGCAGGAGCCAGGGCAGTAGCCACAGGCATCCTGCAGAAACCAGCCACCCACTGCAGTCAGGGAACTTGAGAAAGTCAGGGCTGAGAGGACAGCTCAGAACACATTTGTGGCTCCCTCAAGATACAAAGTTGTCCGGTTCTCTTCCCCATCTGCTCTATGCTAATGTAATTGCCATTAAAATCAGTGTAAGAGGATGGCCTGTACAGGACTTAAGTGCTATGGAAACTGCAGAACGCTTAGTAAAGCAATGCTTACATAAATTTAAGGCTCTTTTGTAAGAGATATCAGCTTGAACCTAAGCCTCTCAAGGCCCAGCTGGGTACTTTCACCTGTAGGTAATGTGTATAAGACAGGCAAAGCCTACTTTTCTTGCCCCAACCCTTTCCCTGCCATTTCCTTCAAGAACAAGCTCTTTAAACTTGTCTCAAGAAATGAAGATGGGTACATCCCCTTGGTGGAATCCTGTGCACACCACCCCTCATTGGAAGGTGATCCTGTCTGCAGCCTTGTGTCAGCTCCAGAGACAAAGGGGACTGAAAGCTTTCCCCAAGCTTAGCAACTCATGCTGGTGAGCTTTAGGCAGCTCTGTGACAGCAGCTTAATTGTAATGTAATGCTTCTGAGGTCTTTTTCTCTTGTGCAAGTGCATGGGAAATTAAAGGTTGGACAACAGTAGGAGGCACTTCAACCCTTTTGAGGTATAGATCTCTTAAAATGAAAGCAAGTTATGTGCCATTTTTGGATGCTATCAGCAGGTACGTAGACTTGTATGCCACTGTGACTGTAGTTACAGATGCTTTTCTGAGAATTTTTTAGAAGATCAGGGCCTAGAATTTATTTTGTTGAGGGTTTTTTTTTCCCATCTAGTTAAAAATTTGTGACAGCTCACAAATTGTGGCATATCTACCACCACTTGCTCAGAACCATTGTTTTATTAACCTTCCCTAGTATCGTCACCAGAGTACCTCAGAATGGATCCAGTTCTCAATATAAAATAAACGGAGACTACAAAAATTATACAATATAAGCATTTTAATACTCTATTTTATATCTGACAAATATGAGATACCTGACATGCTGAGACTATTGCCTGCTCCTTTGACCAGTGTCACTGCTATGTCTTGTCTTTCTTATTCATATGTGTACATTGTCTCTTGATTCAGTCTTACAAGACACTGTAAAACTTTCTTGTTTTGACGTGGAATGCCTCTTGCGCCTGTAAAAACCTATCACTATGGGGAGCAAGCCTATGACCTGTGCTGCCACAAGACAAGCGTTAAACAACAAAGAAACAAAATTTGGGCTTAACAGCCCTCAAAAGAGATGAATGCTCTGCATAGTCCCCTTGAGAAATTCAGAGCTGTTTTGTGCTAAATGCAAACTAAACTATGCATATGTATTGACCATAAGGGATGATTTAAGCATGCACCTGCATAAATCAAGGAGTAATTAAAAATCACCTAAATCCTAAGATGTAAAAAAAGTATGAGCACTGTCATCTGAAAATGCCAGCTGGAATGCCAGTCCTCATTTGAAAAAAATAAAAAAATCCTTAACCAGAAATTTACTACCATTCAAGACCATTGCTAAGTAATAAATACCAAACTGGCTGGATTCCAGTAAGCTCCACTGTGGTGCACAGGCCCGAAACATTCTTACAAATATTCTTTCTGAAAAAAATCCAAAATAACTCACACTAATAATTATTAAAGATATCACTTGTGATTACTTTGGCTGTTCAGTTTAATGAAAAACATTTCTACAAGAAAGCAGGAGAGATGTTCTCAAGGCAGGTGAATATCCTGGTGATATCCTGGTCTAGACAAAAGCAGAGAGAGATTAAAGGTTGTGGAGGCGCAATGTAGGTATCAATGAAAAATCATCAGAGCACAGTATGAAACCTGTTTACTGAAGTGACATTATTTTATAGTTTACTTAAAAGTTTGGCGTTTCGATGTTGATTATCTGTTTGAACATATTATCCAAGCCTTATGTCAGGAAAGGTGAGAAACTGCACGAAAGCACTGTAACAGATCTGGATGAGTAACTGTTCATCAGATTTGGGGGCAGAAAAGAGGTTAATGGCATACACTATCAGAGCAACACAGACACATTTTGCTAGATTGCAAAGTTGCAGCTTGAAAGAACGCTAACTTAAACTTTGTGAGGAGACACTGTGATTACATATGACCTACTAAAAACTAATACAGAGAGAGAGGGGAAGGGATCTGCCCTCCCTCAAATGAGAAAGACATTACTATCTTAAAGAGATCCACGAGGGAAGTTTTGTGATTAATTTTGCCTTTACTGGAACGGAATTGCCCTAGATGAAGAAAAGCACATCAGAAATCCCCCCTTAGCAAAAGGATATATTAAGTATGTGCTGAAGTATTTTGGGAACATGCAGACAAAAAACATGTTGAATTAGTTATGAGGCTAACTGAGACCATCCTGAAAAAAACTCAGTCCTTGGTAAGTAAACCAGTCCTGCTCAACAGGCAGCCTGCAAAGCAAATTACACACTGAGCAGCCAAAAGGCAGCACGTACATCCTGCAGCCTGGATGCTCACTGGGCCAAACTGGGATTTTCTGAAGAGCTGGAGTTCTAGGCAGTGCAATCCAACACTGGTAAACCCAAGTCTTAAATAGTTTAACTGCTCTAAGTTTATGCTGCCCTGAGTTCAGCAGCTTGGCAGGAGTCATTAGAGAGTTGATACCTTTTTCACTAATATTCATGTTAATAAAGCCAAGCGGAGATCTACCCCAGTTAGGCTATGTTCACCCTATGGAAAGTGAGATATATTAACCTAGTGAAGTAACTATGTTTTACTAGACATAGGCGTGTAATCCAAACATTAAGTTTAAGTAATCATGCCATCTTGAATAGTGACTATGGTCTGAAATGTGTGAGCTGCACTGTTTTTGTGGAGAGAGTAAATCAAAACAGGAAACTGGTCCAGCTGATGGGTTTCCTTGGGCAGGTTATTTTTTAACTGAATCTGGTTCACTAAATGCCCACACAAATACTGGTGTTGGCACAGCACAACAGGCTATGCAAGGGTGAATACAAACAAGCAGAGGCAGACATTGCTGGCACTTATGATACAACAAGGACCAGAGAATCACATACATGAGAAAAGTGTTCATAGACAATTGTTTGATAAAGGGTGAAGCGCATGATGCAGTCTTTTGCTTTCTGGGACCATTAATAGTTTCACTTCCCTCTGTCAGCCAAGAAAATGTGTGTGGACTTAATATCTTCCCCTACCCCTCTGTCAACTTTGGTTTTAACATGCACATCACTGTCTCTTTATAACTCACTTCCTAGAAGAGCAAGCTAACAGCCCCATTGATACCTACTTATAGAGATACTTTCTGCTATATATGAGTAAAACGTATTAGCAATATAATCAGCCCAAGACAGAAAGCATAGCAAATCCCTCAGAGGCTATGACAGAAAGTGAAACAAATCCCTCAGAGGCAATGGGTTAATGCTTTAATGTCATAAGCTGACGTAACGAAGCACTGCTGCTGAAAGAAGCAATCCTCTGGCCTGTCAGGCTCCCTTACATCTCCCTTCTTGGCACCGACACGAGCAGGCATTCAGCTGTGCGATGAAAAGGATCAAGGGTTTGATCTGGGTCACAATTAACCTTTATTCATTCACTTAGTTGGTTTTGCCCGGTTAATTGTAACTCAGACCAATTCCCTGAACCGGTTCAATGTTTGGCCGTGAAAACAGCCGTGTCAGCAGAAAAGAAGGCATGGGAGTGAGCTGGGAGGGACTGGGGAAAAGAGAAAGACTGCTACTTTCAGAAGTAGTGTTTGCTTATGCTGGCTTAAAGTTTAAACTGTGAGATGATGGCCCCAAATACTTTTTTTCTTTTTTTTTTTAAGTGAAAGTACAAAAAGTAGGAGCACCAGTTCTTTGGCAAAAGAGTCTGATGAGCCCACAGCCACCACCTGCATCATTTAATGGTTCAGGAAACTAAAAAGGACTCCAGCTTAGTAAGATTTCAATATCTTTAATTAACAACAATTCTGTTGTTAGTTGATTCATATGTAAAATAAGACCCCTGTAACCACATCTCCTGATTGAACTCCCGCCAACAATGTTTCTTTCCAGGTGCTCTTAGTGTGAAAAACCAATGCAACCCAATGTAGCACTTTAGATGCATTCAAACCGTATTTTCTCATTTCCTGCGTTTCACAGATTATTTTTAAGTGGATATCTTGTCAGTCCTGGCAAAGAGGATACAATATGTGACCTTTCACAAATAATTGTAGCACTTCAGAACAGCAGGGTGAGAATGTACACATTCCATAGGGGTCGTGCACATAATATGTACGCATAAGAGGGGTTGCAAATCTACAGCATATTTAAAAACATAGATCTTTTGAAAGCTAAATATAAAGATTTGGTGGTTAGCAGGTGATCCTCTACAAAATCTCTTTGAAATTGTTTTGGTATTTCCTAAAAAAAATATTATTTGAAATTGCACTTTTGTTTATATTCTGGTGAAATATCTTAATAATAATATTCCTATGCATTTAAATGTTCAGTCAATACACTGAGCAACCTGCTGAAAAAAGTGTAGCAATTTCTGAACACCAACACACTAGTTACAGAGATAAGCCTCAAAACAAGATTACCAAATAGTTTATTTAAACACGCAATAGTGACTTGTAAGAGCAGGTTAGTGTTGGTGATAAGAAGCACAAAAGCTATTATGACTGCAGAGTATATAGCCTTCATCTGACTCTGAATACTGGAAGCAAATGGTGAACACTGAAGTAAATAGGAATCTGCCCTTGTTCTAAGGAGAACTGTATGGAACCCTGCAGAACATCTCCTGTAGCTGTATTGTAAAGGGATCAGAAAGACTATACAGTGAAATACTGAGAGAAAACATTGCGACACCATACAGCACATAGAGGGGAGGACTAAGCAAGTAAAAAATACAACATAACAGATAACTCTATAGCACACTTGAGGCAAGTCCTTCAATAGTGGCAAAGTGCCTAAATAATTGCAGTGCTTTCCAGACATGAGGCTTGGCCCTTTGGATCCTCATTTGTGAAAATATTTCAGTGAGGTAGGTTGAAACTTGTAGTCCAGCTCCTACGATCTTAATAAAAATGATATGTGTGGTCCAACTGAATGCTGAGAGCTTTAGAAAGATTCACAATTCAAGACAGAAGAAAGTATGTTTTTACTAGATGAGGATAATCTGCAGTCAGATGGGGTAAATGAATTTGCGTTTGTGGTAAAAGAGCTGCAACGATTTTGAGTAGCAAGGATGCTGTTGGACGGAACATTATTGCAGGGAGTGAGACGACACAGACAGCTCAAGGCGTGCACCAGGTAGCCAGTGGAGGTGATTAATGAGAATTGTGAACTAAGAACTTGGTATTTTAGATCCAGACTAAGAACAATGATGCAAAAAGGCTATTCCTCCATAATTGCCCGAGAATGAACCAGCAACCCAGCCAAGAGAAGTGGAGTAGAGCACTGTATAATCAGTTTTCTCCTGATTAGAGTTCATGTCTATATTTCTCTGTAGATAAAAATCACCGGTTAAGTAAATGTGTCCAAGTCTAATTTCTTCTTGGGTGTCCGGAACTAAGCATATCTTCCACGCTCAGGTAAGCAGATGGTCTACATAACCTGAGGTTTCCAAAATCAGGCTTCCAAAAGCACCAGTAATTATTGCATTTTGCTAACACTGTAGTTTCTTAGGCTGTTTCATACACTGTAGCAAAACTATGAAAACCTCCTTCCCACATGTATGAAATAGTTTGTCATCATCAATGCAAAAAACATAATAATATCATCACACAAATAAGTCCTGCAGGATTTATTGAACTGATTTTCAAGGCAAAGGTGAACAAATCATCAAGATAACTTTCTCTTAAATATGTATTAAAGTTCCCTGTAGTGATAATGCAAAATCATTTGCCATGGAAATTAAATTCTGAATAATAAAGTACCCGACACATCTGTTTCCTAGATAAACAATTTCTGTCAAAGAGAGAACAGCTGCCTTGTCATGGTAAAGGATGACAAATATTCAACTTCTTAATCCCCACTTCAGTGACATTACAGAAAGCATCTTTCAGAAAATCTATGGGAAAATCTGGCAAATACCTGACATAAAGGCTGCAGAAATTAATAAAAAGATGCAAGAATTATTATTATGGAAAAAAAATAAAAAAGAATGTGCTGGTCAGATTGTGGACTATTTTGCAATCTTGAAGAAAACAGAGACGCACTAGATACAGTGATGGCCTTGATGTATCAGAATCAGCTACCATGATATCAGCACCATTCCTCCCTTCCATGGTGAAGTTATGCAAAATACATTTTGCTCAGACTTGCATCAGCATGTCAAAGAACCTGCAATTATGCTGAAACACATAGCACTTAGGTATAGATTACAACAGCCAAACCACTCATTTTGCAACCAAAACATCAGGATTCAGTGGTCTGAAAACTTACTGTGTGATTTGTGTTTCATAATAAGGGTACAATATACATAGCTTATAATTACTATGACAGGACATACATGGTAAAATGCACACATGCACATATACAAAGGGCCAGAACAAAAGTGTATAACACTAAGGCACATTTAAATCCTATCCTGTGAGGTATGTGACTTAGCTGCCCCAAGATCCAACTTCCAGTAGTAAGAATACATTGCAAAGGAGAAACAGTTAAAAGCATGATATGAAAGTAAGTAATATCATGTATGTAAGGAAAGGTAACAACACCAATAGAACAGAAAGATGTTTATGTGACATGCTATTCACAAAATGCTTTTTTAATATTTTAGCTTATCTGAGCAGTCAGGTGAGTGCTAAGTAGTTGAAAGGAAGATAGAAGAGAGAAAAGAAAAAAAAAAAAGGAAAACTGGAAGTATAGGTTTCTAAAGACAGACACATATATCAAATTGTACTCTTGTAGGCACAATACATGGGTTGTGATATGTATTTTAAACTAGGTGATGAGAAAAATAATTCACTGCAGTTACTATTTCTCTATGACCCTCTCCAGTGAGCACTGAATACTGCTGGTGTCTGTATTTAATTCTATAGCATACAATCTATCTTTGACTGAACCCAGAGATGCCTTTTTGCTGTCTTCAGGTAAAATTGGAAAATGTTCATTCATTCTCACAAGTTCCAGTGTGACTTTATTAAGAAGGTGCACCTATTTAAACTGACATACATTCAATATAAAGACATCAAGAAAAATAAAATCTAAGGTATTTAATCTCAGATATTCAACAGCAAAAGCTTTCTGCCAGTGTGATTGGGTGAGAAGGAAGCTCCCAAATAAAGCACAGCTGCTGTGCTTTGTATTCACCTGCACAGAAGCAGTAGAAAACATACTGCAAGAGACTATTTTGCCTTGGAACCGAAATAGGTAAGCTGGGTCTAGTGGGTCTCCTTCATTACTGTTAGTTATCTTCAACTAAGCACATATATAAAAGGCATTTATGTTTTTAAGTAGGTAATAATTTAAAGGCAAAGAGTATTCAGAAGTACACTTTTTTCCCCCCTCCTTGTGAAGCTTCTAAACAGCAGCACAAAAAGTGAAGGAAATAATATGAGAATTTTATACAAGGATAAAAATGCAGCCAGGAAAACCCTTTCATCTTACCAATAACAATAAAATGCTAGAGAGGGCAATGTCATTAGGGACTTGTTTGTCAAACAATAAATCTGAAGAAACTTACCAAATGAGTTCTCCAGGGAGTCCTCTCTAGACTCATTACATTAGTGCTAACAGTACTGCTACAGTAAACTTTCAACTGATGTTCATTATGTTACATTTCTGCAATGATTTTTCTGGCCTTTTCAAGCTACAAGACTAAAACTGTTGTATGCATAAGCTTTCAGTAAAAAAAGTGTTATTATTGGACAAAACAAATGCTAGCATTTGAAAGCCAAATCATCCTCTTTCTTATTCACAGAAGGCCTCACTCCTGTATCTCAGAGCAAAATTTAGCCCATAGTTTGGCTTTATGCATTCAAAGCACTCTATCTAACAAGGTACATACTTAAAAGCCATGAGTTTTGCTTGATTACAGCTAAGTAAGGAAAATACATTTGCAACCACAAATAGCATTTACTACAACATTTTCCAGAACATGCTTTCAAAGTTTTTTACAAATACAAATTAATTTCACCTCACAGCTCTGGGTAGAAATTGCCACTGAGAAGCTAAACCACAAATAAACACCTATTTTAAGTAGGTAAGGTAGAGGTGCAAAGCAGTAAAGGTTGTGTCTCAAACTGAGAAATGCTAGGCTTTTGGAACTGTAATCATATTTAAAATTCAAAGTATATCAAGTTCAAAGAAGAACAGCTGTATCTGAAATTCAAGGCTATGTTACAGAAAGTCAGGTACGTGCGATTTGAGCGGGTCACACATCACCACCTTGGCAGTATGAGCTAAAAAAGTGCTGTCCTAATTGCTAGTCCTGTTTATTAAAATCCTAGATTAATGCTCTAAGTTAGGTACACTTTTGGAAAATTGTAATCAAACATTTAAAAAAGAAGAACCTCACAGTACATTGATGGCTTGGAAACATTTATCCTTGAGGAATAACTCAAAGTCTTAAATGCATTTACTTTTGCAGGGGGCCAAAAAAAAAAAAGGGGGGGGGGATGACAACAACAAAAAAAGCCAAAGAAAAAATCCCAACCCAGGACTAAAAGGTGATTTTATTGGATGTGTTTTGAATGGAGACTGGCAGAGCTGAGTACCTGAATTGCAAAGATCTTCCCAGCACCTAACCAAACACAAACATCTTTCACAGAGCAGGTAACACTGGCAAGGAAAAATTAAATACACCCTCTGAAATGAAGCTAAAAGAGCAAAACCTTAGCAATAAATAACACTATCTTTTAGGTTAGATGGGGCAGACACTAGCGTTTATTCCACCTTTGCAGTACCAGCCCTACCGAGGTACGGGCCAGCTGCCCACCGGGTGGAAAGATGAGGACACAAACATTTTTAAGAGCTACCCAGCATGCAAAAATAGAAGGATAATACAAGTAACGCCCCTAATTAATAACTAGATCTATGCTACAAGTCACTTTCTGGGGGGTGGGGGGCTGAGCCGAGTCCGTGACTTCTGCCCACGGAGGAGTTCTGGTTTCCATGGCCCTTCGGGGTCCGTCAGGCCGCTCTGGAGATTTTGGCCGCCCGCCGGGTTTGCACAACCGCCCGTGTCACTTCTGACCCCGGAGTGCGTTTTTTTTTTGCGGGGGCACGGCTCGGGAGCGCTGCCACCCAGCCCTGCCCGCTCGCTCGTCGCCGCGGGAGAGGAGACCCGCCGCCCGCGGGCCCACACCGCCGCCTCACAGCTCCCGCCGTAACCCACCCCAGCCCCCCCGCTGCCCCTCCGCGGCTCTCAGCGAAGCCACCACCCGCAACCCGGCCTCCCTCCAGCACTGGAGGCGGTACCCACCCCCAGGGAGGGAGTGGGCGGCCGCCATCTCCTCAGCTGAGGGCGCGGCGGCTCCAGCGGGGCGGGGTTTGCCGTCTCCTCCTTCTCCCGCCCTCGCTCTCCCTTGTCATGGCGGCCCCGGCCCTGACCTTAGTCCGGAGGTTGTGCTGGCGGCCGCTCTGCGATATAAGGTGAGCCCCCACCGTCCTCCTACTGTCCCAGCGGCTCCGGTGCTGTCCTGTCTCGGGGAAGGGACTGCTCTGCCAACCGCTATCTCCCCGCCGCGGTGAGTGGCCGGCAGCGGGGCCGGGGCGGCCTTCTCACCGCCCCGCTCCTCCGGCGGGGCCCCCTGGCAGGCGGTGGGGAGCGGCGGGGCCGAGGGTGTAAGCGGCGGGAGAACCGGCCGCTGCCTCAGCCCTGGGCAGCCCCCGTCTCCCTCCTGCCGGGGCCCGGCGTGGAAACTGGGTGCCCTCCTGTCTGTGCCGCTCGGTGAGCTGGGTGTCTCCGCTGTCTCTGCCTGGCCCCACACCTGCGGGGTTAATGGGCAGGGCGAGACCTTGCTTTCATCTAAAGATAAAGGAGAGCGCTTTCCTCTGAGGAGAGGGGCCCTCCCAGCCATACCGCCCGCCTTCGGGCTGACCGAGCGCGCTGCGGGAGACCCGCATTTGATGCCCTTCTCCAGCAGGGCCTGCGCTCTCCTGTTTCTGCCTCCTGGGGCAAAGGTTTAACCGCCGAAGGAATGGTTGGTTAGGCGGGGGGTCAGGCATCTGAAACCTTACTGAAATACAGAGAAGAGAGGGTGATTCTGTTTTTTCCTGTTCTGCTCCTCCTCTCCCCCCCCCCCATCACTCCAGCAAAAATAATCTTAATTTATGTTCAACTAATTAAGCCTTCTTTCTAGAGCTACTCTGGCTTTCTAAATAGCTATCGATATAGTATCTTCTGTGGTGGGCCTTTATTACGTACTGCTTTTAAGCTGTTTCTAAGTGAAAGTGCCACATGCCATAGTGGGTGCTGCGTGCTTTCGGCGCTAGCTGGGCTGTGGGAAGCAGAAAGGAATTGCAGGACTGATGCTGTATTTTGATTGGAAAGGGTTAAATTGGAAATTCCATTGCAAAATTGCTTGTGTATGGGTAAGAATCATGGAAGATGCCAGTCTGTGGAATCTCATATTTCTATCAAAAATAGCCTAATAAATACACAATTCCAGAAACGTAAGCTTTTGGTGTGTTGAGTATGCTGGGTGAGCAAGTTCCGAAGTAGAATAGTGAAGCAGGCATCATTATACCAGTAGATTAAAGACCTGTGATACTCTGATTGTTAATAACATGCAAATTTGACTGTTATAATGCACACTTTAGTAAGTGAAATGCTTTTACTCAAGTATCTCTGTTAGGCATGAGTGTATATTGACCAGAAAACTGTAGTCATTTATGCATTAAATTGTAGTATTTTTCTTACAAAGATTTGTGAGAAATTATTTGAAGTATATACATATACAGAGAACATGAATTGTGTGATCAGCCTGACTTCTGCCCTCATTAAAAAAAAAAAAGCACAAACTCTTCAGGCAACTTTTCTACAGGTAAATAATTTAATATTGATAAGTTCTTACAATAAGAGGGAGGGAAAGCAATTCTAAGTTGGAAAGCACGTAGAAGACTGGCCTGCTGGACATCATTAGACTAGTGGAGTCAGATGTATTTGAAATGGCAAGAATTTGTATGTGAAATAAAGTAATAAATCAATAGTAGGATGTTTTTAGTATATAATCAATATAATAGAGGAAAATGGCTCACCACTAGAGAGGTGGCCTTTATTTTCTGTATCAGCCGTATACAAGCAGAATTGTATCAAAGACGCTGGCAGCCTTGCTGCACCAATGAATTTAGGGAGTTTTTTTGCACTCTAAACTTGGAGAAAAGAGGCATGTCCTTGGAGCACTGTAGGAGGAAGACTCATACAAATATAGGGACTAAATACAACAATTCCTCTTGCTTTGTTGTGATTTTTTTTTTTTCTCTCTGCCCCCAGCAGGACATTTCTAATCCTTTCAGACTTGGAGCTGTGAGTTCTACCAGCTCTCCTTCCATATGCCTGCTTCTTGTCCTGCCCAGTTGCAATATGTAACTTCTCCAAGTTTTAATTTGCCCGAGGAGGGGAAATTGACACAAGTGCACGTTCAGAAGAGTCTTATGGGGACTGTAGCCATTCAAGTCTTTGCATTCAGCTGTTTGAGATAATAGCCACCACAACTCTGCTGCTATGAGGCAGGCTGTATCTGCGTTCATGGCAGGTCAGACCACTGGGAGTAGGACAGTTGCAGCTGGGAAACCTGCATCCATGCTGTTCTTGTTTTGAGGGTTTTCTTCAGGCTGGTTTTAGTATGATCACAGCACTAAAGGCCTATCAGTGGCTGAAAGACATGTCCCAATTTGATGTAATCTGGAAGGGACCTCACTCGTGTGTGCCAAGACAGCTCTGCAGCACAAACCAGGAGAATGGAGTTAGCATCATCTTAGAGCCTTGGTTCAAGAGCACTCTCCTGGTCCAAACTAAGACAGTAACTTAGTCACAGTGTAACATCCTAGTTGGTACAGTTATCTCAGCAACTTTAAAGGTCAGATCTTATCAAAGACCAATCTTTCCATGAGATACTCTTATTTCTTAGCAGCTCTGAATAACGTTTTTCAGAGGAGCACTGTTAAATGCTGGTCTTTAAATAAAGTGGATTGAAAAATGGTTAACTTTCTCTTAAGCTGTTGGCATGTCCTTGCTTATGTGGCCTTGTTGGTCTTTGCCCATGCCTGGAAGACTTCCTGCTTACAGTAAGTCTGTCTTTACTACAGTATCTGCTCTTCAGCTTGGGAGGCAGCACCCTTAAGGGTTCGAGGTCACTTCCATCCTGACTCTTGAGCAGTGTCCCAAATCTCCATCGTGGCTTCCCTGCATCATCTTCTGACAAGACATCTGTTCACAAACAAAGAAGGGCTAGTGGGGGATGTGGAGGTCGGAGGCCGTCTTGGGTTTAGTGACCATGAAATGG
>JAOQGH010000012.1:67353886-67469765 GCA_025769975.1 Gallinago jamesoni
TTTTGTTTTTTTTATGTGGTTGGACTCGATGATCTCAAAGGTCCCTTCCAACCACTAAGATTCTGTGATTCTGTGATCTTCTCAGATGCAAGACTCCTACTCAAGTGGCAGGAGTGTCATGGTTTCGGCTGTTGCTGTTAAGTCCCAGCGCAAAGTGTAACAGACCTTATTCAGTCTCCACAGCCCTTTTGTGTTCCTATCTGGGAATTAATTGAACCTGCTCCCTGCACCCCTTATCCTTTACTTGGTGGTGCAGTTTTATTCTTTGGTCATTCTATCAAGGGCCCTTTGATACATTTATGGCAAAGCAGGACATCATAACCCTTGCATCTCCTTTTCCTATCTCTGCAGCTTTTAGGTCTCTTTTCTGCCTTCCCTCCCACCAAGCCAGTCAGATGGAAGGTCTTGGGAAAGGGCCCAGTGCATTTTTCTTTGCCCTGGAACTGCAAGCTTTAGGAGGAAACTCCTCTGTTGAGGGTGGAGGAAGAACTGATCTTTTGCAGCAGAGAGTTATTATTTCTGGCTTCAAATGGCTGTTGTGGGGCCTCTTTCAATGAGAAGTGGCTCGGTATTCCAGGTCGTTCCCTGGAAATGCTGCTTTATTGCTGTTAACGGTCTATCAACTGTGTCATGGGTTTTTGTTTGCTGGTTTTTAATATGTGAGGAGGATGGAAACACAGTCTTCCACTGCCGCAGAGATGCAATAATGTTTTATTTGTTTGAGAATAATTGCAGTCGGCACACCCAGAGTGCGTGTAAGCTTGGAAAACCTCTTTGAGGCTACTGTCATTCTGGAGATGACCAGTAAGTATCCCATCTCATCCTTGTTTCTTTCTTTCAGGTTTGCCCACGAGGAGCTAATCTGCCTCAGAGGAAGTCTGAGGGAAATATCTAGTCCTTTCTGTCAATCCTATTCAGATACCTGTGGACATAGAGATTTTAGTAGCTTTGTTCTGATGTTCTCAAGCTGGCTGAGCAACAAGGACACTGTTGCCTCTTCACTTCTCACCCACTTTCCCGCTGCCAGGCGCTATTTCTGTATTGTGGCAGCTGCTTTCCTTCTCTCTCCTACCGTCTGCTCTCACCCCCAATCCAATCCCCTTTTACAAAGAAGAGGACTGGATTTCTGTAGTGTTGCTCTGAAGTAATAAATCAGGCTATATTCTTAAAAACACTGTGTGCTAAACTCTTCTGTGGGTCTGTACCAAAAACTGCTGGTGCTGGCAGAAGTTGCTTTTGTGCCTGAAACTTTTGCCGAGATGTTAGGTAGGTCTTGCCTGAGTTGGATATGGTTTCCCTCCTGATCTGTGGCAGAGGCAGCTGGTGTCCTGCAGCCTCCTGAACATCGGCTTCTCCACCCGTTAGCGGTTGGGTGGGAATGTATCCTGGCATGTTTGCATAGGGAACGTGTCCGTGTACAGTGCTGTGTTCTATCCCCAGCACAAAACGCATACCCTGATCCTACTCCAGAGATGCCCTGTGGAGTAGGCTTTTTATTCCCTGTTGCTATCTTACCAGGTTTCTTGGGTTTTGGCTTCCAAGCCTAAGCCATACCTCTTGGTGCTGTCTGAGGCTGAACTAGCTTGCCTTGCTCAGCTGTTTGCTATTGCCAATCAGCCACCCAACATTTTTTGTTCTGTGACAGATTTCTGTTTATCGGCTTGCCTTGGCCTTACACTGGATTCTGTAGGTCTCAAGCGCTTTGCTTCTCCTGCTCAAGGAAACTGTGCTTATCTTTTCAAACTTCCCTTCGGTGGGTCAGGCCTCTAGTTCTAGTTGGTGCTTCTGAATCAAGTTGTCTTGCCCAACCTTTGACTAACCGTGGACCACAGATCCTTGCCTGACCACCACAAGAGCAAGCAGAGCACATAACTGCTTGATTTTAAACCTTCCTCCCCTCCATGCCTCCCCCAAGCTTAGCCTTTTCTATTTTGGAGATCAATAAAAAGTTTAGAGAGCTCATCATATTTCCCTTACCTTTTAAGTAGTGATAATTTTCTCTTTATCTATATTTTTAAAATAAATAAATAAAAGTCACCTTTCCTTTCTTGAAACCTTGCCCAGTTTAACTTTCGCGGTACCTTTTGCAAAATACTGGTAAAATCAGCTTCCCCAAATGTCATGACTCTAAGGCACTTTCAGAGTCTTTCAGAAAGGATCTTCATACCACTGATGAATCTTGAATTTCTCTTTTCCTTTAAGGGGTGGGATCCTGAAACAAAGCCATTAGAGTAAATTTATCCACTGTCTTTTGAATACTGACCCTAACAAAACAATGGAAAATGAACAGTTAGATCTCTTAATGGGAGGCTCTTTCTGCAAACGCTAGTGTTAATTGCATGAGTTATTACATCTTGTTTTCACATGTTGGTTTACCAATACGACTTAAAGGACAAAAAGTATTGGTGAAATGATTGAACAGTTGTCCAAAAAAAATCTCAATAAACTTAAGCCCTTATTTAGGCACTCTCTTAAACTGTTTTGAACAGAAATACACACAGCAGTTAAAATCAACAAAATGAAATCCGGAGCAGCAAGCTCACTAACTGTGTGTAATTGAGCCGGATTTGACAGTTCACAGTTAATATCAAGCCGAGGTGTCTGGAAGTCTTGAAGATGGATTGGCTTGGAACACAGCTTTCTGTTGTAGTTAATTTGCTTTGTAGCAGCTGTTCATTGAAGTCAGCGTGACCTTGTCAGCTTTGTCTGCTTAAGTCAGTCACCACTGGGTGGTTTTGTAGCAGCTTTGCTGCAGAGTTCAAAAGAATCTGATAATGTGAATGCAAATAAGCTGGTGGTTAACTACACTTTTTGTCTTTGAGTTTTGCTAGGCTTCAACAGCTATTCTTTCCAAAGTGGGCTATCAAGTAGCTCCCACTTGTCTTGAGGAACCACAGGTGTTTTTTTTCTGCCCTTTCTTTTTAAGATTTCTCTCACCATCAGAAATTAGTTATGAATGCCTTGTGGAGAATGTAGATATATTTTCAGATGTTTGGGTTTGTTTTGTTTTTTTTAATTTGATACGGTGCTAGAAATTAATTTTGAGCTTTTGCTAGGGTAAAATATACTGTCTTTGAATAATACCATTCTAAGAAGCTACTTATTTCTTTCTTTCCTTGTACTTCTCCCCCTGTGCAAATTTTGTTCTGACTGCAACTGTGATCTGGTGAAGAGAGGAAGCAAGCTATACTTCATTCTTGCATAGTAGTCCTCAGTAGGATGAAAATTGGTCTATTTAGCAATTTTTTTTGAACATTGAATATCTGAAGAAAGAAAAACACTTGAATGTCAGGAATTCAGAATTCATATTGTAAAACGCGATATTCTACCTGGGCTTGATATGCAGACTCAATTCACTGTAATGAACCTTGTTTACAAGTAACCTTCATTTATAGTAATGCCTAAGTAGGCCCCAGAGGTTTCGCTGGTAGCTATCCTTGTTAGAGTGAACGCATACAGAAGATTGAACCAGTTATGTCAAACTTATTTTTTCCACATTCTTGTCATATTCAGCATAAGAATACTTGTGATTATTCTCCCTATTTCCTGACTGTTCTATTTTAAAAGAATAATTTAAATGTTGATCAGTATTAAATAATCTGCTTAAAACTATTATATGTAGATATTCAGTTCAGATTGCATATTTCTTCATTATTCTGAGGGTATAAATGATTGAGCCTTTCTATTGTGATGAGCCCGCTGATTACAGCGACCTTTTTTTCAGGTAGCCTTGAAATTCATTATAATAAAATTTAGACTGTAATCAGTAAACTCCAGCAAAAATTGTGTGCTAAGATTTTAAAGGTCTTGTTAAACTATTCTTTATTTCACAGAGAAACAGAAACCATTGCCAAGTAATTCAGTACTAGATGCTCCACCAGAAAAGAGGAAGCAAAAGCTCTCTTGGCGTGGGTTCTGGAAGGCTTCTCTCTTCCATCAGAACTCAGGCTTTAGGTCACTGAGTAAGTGGTGCTATTTGCTTGGCTTTCACAGAATCACCTAGGTTGGAAGGGACCTTTTAAGATCATCTAGTCCAACCAATGGAAAAAAACCAAAACAAAACAAAAAAAAGAAAATCAAACCACCACAAACTGCACACCCCACGACACCCAGGAACAACACCAATCCACTACTAATCCATATCCCCAAGCACTGTATCAACTCGTCTCTTGAATACCTCCAGGGATGGTGCCTCAACCACCTCCCTGGGCAGCCCATTCCAATACCTGACACCCCTTTCAGTAAAGAAATATTTCCTAATATCTAACCTGAACCTCCCCTGGTGCAACTTGAAGCCATTACCCCTTGTCCTATCATCTGTGACCTGGGAGAAGAGACCAACTTCCACCTCTCTACACCCTCCTTTCAGGTAGTTGTAGAGAGCAATAAGGTCTCCCCTCAGTCTCCTCTTCCCCAGACTGAACAACCCCAGCTCCCTCAGCCTCTCCGCACAGGGCTTGTGCTCCAGACCCCTCACCAGCTTAGTTGCCCTTCTCTGGACCTGCTCCAGCACCTCAATGTCTTTCTTGCGGTAGGGGGCCCAAAACTGGACACAGTACTCGAGGTAAGGTCTCACCAGTACTGAGTACAGGGGGACGATCACCTCTTGGGTCCTACTCACCACACTGTTCTTCATACAGGCCAGGATGCCGTTGGCATTCTTGGCCACCTGGGCACACTGCTGGCTCATGTTCAGCTGACAGTCGGCCAACCCCCCCCCGGTCCCTTTCTGCCAGGCAGCTCTCTAGCCATTCTGCCCCCAGCCTGTAGCGCTGCCTGGGGTTGTTGTGACCAAAGTGCAGGACCCAGCACTTGTCCTTCTTGAACCTCATTCCGTTGGTCTCGGCCCATCGATTCAGCCTCTCCAGGCTTTGGAGAGGTCTGGCAGTAATTAACACATAGCAACTTGATAATTTGCCAAGATCCTGGGTTTTTAAATTATTCTGGCAGTAGTATTTTATCACTGAAAGCAATTATATTAAAAAAATGACTCTTAGAGTTGTCAGAATAGTATTTTATCAGCTAATGCTTTTAATATGAGCAGTGTTAAGTAATGCAGGTTAGCCAGCTGTGGAAAGGAGACCATAAGTATTATCAATGAGCTAATAAATTCATTATTTTGTTCATAATCTACTGATTTTTCATGTTGACCTAGATATGTACAGAAAGGATAACAGCACTACATCGCAGTAAATTCAGTAGGTAGATAGATTTCATTTGTGCTGAAATCCAGAGGGAACTTTTGTAATGTTTTGTTACGTTGTTGTTTTGCTATGTGTATGAAAGCTACCTTTTTTCTGGTAATGTGGAGTACTCTTGGGTGGAAAGTTCTGTGATCCAGCCAGAGAATGAATGCTATTTTAATCAAAGATTAAATGGAAATTATCACTGTGTTAGTTTAGAAACACGTAAACACAGCTTTGCCCTCAGCGCTATCTAACCACATAGTTGATAGTAGCTTTTTTGACCATGGTACTGCAAAGCCATATTTAAAAGCAAACAAATTTTAAAAACCCACCCTTGAAAAAAAAAAAAATCCTCTTGTCTGAATCGGGTGGAGTCCTTTTAACCTGCTCACAGAGGTGTTGTCTTCTGCTGGCACCTGACTCCCAAGAAGGAAAGGTGGTATGTTTTTTTTCCTTCTCTCTTCTTTCCTTTACCATTGCCAGTTGTTTTTTTGTTGTTGTTATTTTTTTTGCCCCTGATAAACTTACTGCTCTGCCAAAAATAAGGTTAGGTTGGAGAAGGAAGCCACACAAAAGTTGTCTCTTGTAGGTCATGATGTAATTTTTTATATTTCATGTATTTCGCCTTGGGAGAGAGGCTTGCAGATGAACCTTTTTCATTGTGGTGGAAGGCACATGCACTTGTCCTTCATCCCAGCCTGGTCTGTGATTGTCTGAGCAATGGTAGAGGGCTGAACTTTGCTTTTAGCAAGCAGTATGATTTCAAGGAGTTCACAGTGCAGTTGGCTCTGTGAAAGTTCTTTGCTAATTTAGGCACTCAGTAGTCTTGGGGCTCTGTCTTCTTTATGCCCCCCCTTTGAATATTTATATACATTAATAAGATCCACCTGAGCCAGTTCTTCTCTAGGCTGAACAGTCCCAGCTCTCAAAGCCTCTCTTCGTATGTGAGATGCTCCAGTCCTTGAATTATTTTCATGGCCCCTTACTGGACTCTTTCCAGTATGTCTGTGTCTCTCTTGTACTGGTGAGCTCTGGACTGGGCACAGTAATTCAGGTGTGACTCACCAGTGCTGAGTAGAGGGGATTCCATTTTTAATTGGGAAAAAAATAATGACTTATTGAGGAATAGATTAATTGTGTTGTATGGATTCTTTGCTGATTCTTTGGCCTATCAAAAAAAAGTGGCTATTGTTTTGGTAGTAAGGTGCTCTGATAATATTTATTCTGAAAATACAGTATAAGATGTTTACAACTTGTAGAGTGCACAATAATTCTTGAATAATTTGGTCCTTAGAAGCCAACCGTTACAAGAGAGTAAATATTTTATTTCAAATGTGCTATAATTTTATACCATGATGAAGGTGCTTGTAAAGTGTGTACTGCTTCAAACACACAAGTATAGCAAGCCTGTTCCAGAAACGAAAGAATCTTTCTGGTTGGTTTTGTTGTCTTTCTTAATTGCCAGTAAGATGCCAGGTGAAACACCCTTCTATTTTGGGGAAGAACTTCCAAGTTATTTGGATTGTCAGCAGCTTTCCCAGACTAATAGTTCTTCATAATCTCTGCAGTGATAGTAGAAGCCAGTATGGCTCTGTACAGGTTGCATCCCCACTAATAACTGCTATGATTAAACATGAGTCCTTGAACCTCTGTCTTGGGAGCTGCTGATGTAGGTGCAGCCTTCTAAATGCTGCAATTTAAGCTTTTTATAGTGTTTTAGTAAGGCATGAATTGAAGTCCTTTGGAATGTATGTAATATCCATTTCTGAAAGTGACAGACATTCTCAGTGCTTTATTTCATACACAAGTATTAGTAGTGTGTCATATCGACGAGCTCGTCTGTTTCTCTGATAAAACTAGGAGCAAAACATACTACAGATGGTATCTAAAGAGGAAGTTATCAGTTGGACATTAATAAAACTTTTCAATAACATTCATAGAGCATCTGTAAATTCTCCTGTGAGAGAAATGTACTTGCATGTCTTGCATATATGCAAGGACTTTAGCTCTAAACCCAAGTCAGCATCAGATTTTTAGAGTAAATTGGCCTGAGTCTTTATAGGACATCTGTAAATTTGGTTGTGGGTCCTGGAAATAGTGCCAAAACCAAGAACAGTGTGCTACTTAGTTCAGAATAAGCCATTGACAGATACTGCTTCTGTATTGTCATACAGCTTGTTCAGTGTTCTTTGTGTCCATGCCCATTGTATCTAGGTGTCACGGATTCAGGGGAGAAGGTCAGCTTCAGACATACCGTTTGTCTCCTTTCAGTGGTTCAGCTGAACTAGCCAGAGTGTTGGTGGTTTTTTTAATGTGGATGGGAACTCAGTGGCTGGTTATGTCCTTGTCAGAAACCTGCCTACCTTGGCCAAAAGCCATTAACATCAAAGTGTACTTTTTTGCTCCCCATCCAGTCAGCAGCATTTGTTCTCAGAAGCCAAATAAAAATGGCTTTTTCCTTTCTCCATTAGCAGCAAAATTATTTTGAGTATTTGTTCATAACTGTTTTGTTAAAGTCACCTTGGATAAAGTTGCATGAAGAACCTGTTTGAGTTTCTTGCTCTCCAAATAGTACAACAAATTTTAATGATTCTCAACAAATGTCACATTTATGAGTATCAGAGCTCTATGTTTTTGTGCTAACATTCATGTTTATAACTTTTGAATGTGTTTCAGAAGAAATCTGTCTGTAAATCTTCCTGCTTGCAGAGATGTCTTACATGGACTGAGGATGTACAGGAAATTCTCTCATGCTTTAGTCATTCACCATTTCCAGTCAACTTAAGTCTGGAAAGAGGAAGCTCTTGCAGAGATTTCAGGAGACGATCCCATTTTCCCTCCCAGCAGCTGTGATGAAAGAGTATCAACTGTGGCTGCATAGAGCACAGAGCAGACCACATCAGATCTCAGTGAATGGTAATCTAGATCTTTGATTTTTAGCTATTCTTTAATATTTAAAAACAAAAACAAAAACAAAAACACCCAACAAACCTATTAAGCACAGCTGAGCCACTTAAACTAAACAACAGTGATTCAGCACTTCAATTTGCCAACAGACACATCATTATCTTCTAGTTTTTATTTGTCAAAACAGTGTAGGAGTGTAAAATAATAAAAGCTGATAAGGATTTGGACACCAAACTTGTGCTTAGAACAACTATTGAAATGTTCTAATGTAAAGGAAGAAATAATTCGGCTTTCATTCCTTTCTGTTTATTAAAGCAGCAGTAAATGAATTGATTCAGAGTTATTTGCATTGATCTTTTCTGTTAGCCTAGTATATTGGAAATACCATAATACTGGAAGCATTTATATTATCTGATAGCAGTACATTTTAGTTACTCTGCACTAGTTACAGTATAATGGGGTACTGCCAGAGACTGTGCTGGTAGAACGTGAAGGGAACGTTATTTTCTTACTTTTTTAGGAAATTGAGGTACTACTACCTACTGAGTCATCAACACTTCCATGTTAGCACCACGACTAATTAACTTTGTATTTCCCCAAGTGAACCAAATGCATTGATTGTCAGCACCAAGGTTATTCTCTAGAAGACTTTCTTAGGCTACTGTATTTATTTTGTCAAAGAGGCAGTGTGCTTTTTACGATAGGTCTTTGCAGGAGCCTGGTGAACAGTAGTGTTGCTTTACCAAACAGACCTGTGTATTAGTTCTTGCTGCACAAAGAAATAAAGCACCTCTGGGCTGCTAAGCTGGTGTTAACCTACTGCTAACCTGCTGTGACTTGGATTACTACTAACCTACTGCCGTGGTGCAGGGGATAGCAGTGCTGGGCTTAACAGAGTGAGCCTGTGAACTTATGTGGGGAAAGTACAGGCTGCTTTGCGTGCAGTAGTTACCAGAGGTTAGTTGACTTGTTGACTGTAAGGTGTGAAAGTTGCTGTCATGAAAAGTGTGAGGGTTTGGGTTTAACTTGAAAGAGCAGCTCAGTTACTTAGCTGTGTTTCCTCATTTTGTAGTACCTAGATATTAGAAAATGTAGCAGTTGCTAAAATTTGAACACACAAAAATTGTTAGAAGCAATCTCTGCTTCCCCATCTTCCGAATAAGACTGAATTTCCTTGGCCTGTGTTCTAAGTTGTTTTAGTTTTAATTAATGGCAGAGGATCGTAAAAGAGGTGGATACGAATGAGGGAAAGTGGAAGTTTTCATGTGGGGTGGTTGCGGAAACAGATGCCGGCTTTTTCAAGGTGACAGTAGTTGCAGAGGTAGATGTTCATGTGTCACATTTGGTTATTCCATATTTCCCGGTTTAAGAGAAGAAACTTGAAAGGACAGGACTAGAAATTAACAGCTGCAGTAATTTGACTTTATTAGTGTAAAAAATGTCAAGCTGAGGTTTCTTTAGTATGCACTATCACTGCTTACTGCATAATTCCTACTTGTAAGAAAGTCTCTCTGTACTACTTACACAGATGCTGTTTTCCGCTAAAAGTCTGACAGGGTATTGTAACAGACATCATATTCATTTGATAGGCACTCACAAGAAACAAAATAATTCTGCAGGGGAAGGAAAGAGTCTAGGATCAAATGATCTGAAGCTCTGTGGGAGAAGGCTGTAACAGGATGACATAAAGAAAGAGAAGGTTGCTTTGCTTCTACAGCCAGAAGAATCTCCCTCCAGTATTTCTGTATTAATGATCTATCCACATCACTCCTTCTTTTCCTCCAGCAGCAAAGGAGGAATGATTGCTCCAAACATGCCACAGGCTGCTCAGTTTGCTTTAGCACTGTCTGGTGCCCCTTCTTTTTCCAGCTCAGCTCTAGGTAGCTTCTATGGAGAGAATAACTGGAGCAATTAGAGGTACGGCAGAAATAGGATGCTAGCCCTCTCCACCTTCAGCTGTACGAGTAAAGCTCTTACATAGCCATGCAAGTGCTTGGGCTGTGTGAAAACTTATGAATCCTTAATGTTACATTATTATGTAGGTAAATGTCTTTTTTGATTCAGTAGAATATAACCAATGGAATGATGAATAGTAACCAGGGCAACCTGCAGATTAAATTTTCTAATGGTTTTTATGTTGACAGCATAGACAGTAACTTCCTGTCCCTCAGCAAAATAAAGTGAAATACAACTTTAAATTTATTGCATGCAGAAAATACGCAATTGAATATGGAAAACAGTAACATTTTTTTCCTAGGTACTGAGAAACCTACAAAACAGTGGTACTGGTAATGCTTTGCTCGTTATCATTATTTGGTTATCAACCTTTCTTTTTCCTTTTTTTTTAATCTTCTTTTTAGAGATTCTGATATGAAGTATGGGGGGGGGCGGGGGGGGCGAGAATTTGGTGTCACAGGTTGATTTTATTTTTTCTGAATGGTCCACTTATTTTCCTATGGTTATGCTTTAAACACTTGTTGCTATTCCCCTCACATGCCTCATTTCCTGGTAGTTGCTGCAATTGCCAATGGTGGCAACCTTTCCCACCAGCTCTGCTCCTGCATCCCTTGATGTAGCTGAACTAATGATCAAAGGCTGATATTCCTTCTCCAGATCCCTTTCTTTCTCCTTAGTCGAGAAAAATCAGTATGCTTTTGAGGGAGGATCAAAATGGGAGAAGTGCTACTGAAAGAAGGGGATTGAAGCTTGAGACTCTGCTTGGAGTGGGAATGCTCCATGGCCAGGCACCAGTAGGCAGGGGCTACCACCAGGGAGGGCTTGTTGTTCTTCCACTGTGGATGTCTGTGTCCCAACAGCAGGAGGACGGGGAGCAAGGAGGTCCCATTTGGTTGCTCCACTGCTTGACTTTGGAGCAGCCTTTCAGAGCAGTAGTTGCTGATGCCAAAGCAGACCCACTAAAGTGTTTCGGATAAGTTTTGGACTCCTGAGCCATGTAGAACAGTTGAGGCTCTGGCTGGCACCTCAGAAATGGTAATGAGATTGGGCTGGGCAACGTGTGGTGTCTCCTCTTTGACAGGACTCTAGAGGGGCACTGCACTGAATTACAAGCTTGTTTATAATCTAAAACAACCATTTGGCACCTTGAGGTTGTGGGAGTTGATTCTTTGTATCCGAACTAAAAAAAACCAAAACAACAAACCCATATGACCCTTTCTACAGTAGCAGAAGCAAAACAGCATTTTGCTTAACTTTCTCTTAAGAGGGGAAGAACGTGAGCAGAAGTATTGCCACTTTATGAAGCGGTAATAGCAGGCCTGTTTGGAATGGCAAGGGGCAGTTACTGTGCTGGTCATGGTTCTGCGTGAGGATTGTCTGGAAAGAGCAGCACAAAAGATCACAGCACCTTGCGATAGGGATCATGGCGAAGAAGAGATGTTGTACGCCTTATCTGAAGTATTGCACATAAAGTGCAAAAGATATCCACGTCTTCTATTAAACATATGTTCCAGGATTCATCTGAGTGACAGTTTAATGTACTGCTTATTTCTGCCTGATAACACTTCCTGTTCTTTTTTCTTCCTTGTCTGCCTGAAGCTAGTTACAATAATGCAAAGTGAGCATTTTCCAGTTCTGTTGGGAGTTTTAAACCCACGTGTTTCTAGCACCACCCGCTGCTTTTAATCCTGATAGGAATTTTAACTGCTTTTGTCTGTGCTTTGTTTCCCAGGACCTACTAACGTTTAAAAGAAAAACCTTTATTAAATAAATGGAAGATGGACTTCAGGTATATCTGTCCCTTTCTTTTGCTGAATATGTCTGGTATTTCCTGTGCAAAGAGATCTTCTGGATTCTGTTTAGTCTTAATGAGGAAACCATTAAGTTGCTTTTAAAGTTAGAAAGTGAGCAGTCAGCATTTTACAAAAACTTGGCTTTTTTAACTCTATAAAAGTCCTTATGCAAGTGACAGAACTACACTGTAATGAGAGGCCCTGTCTTTAACAGGCTTTGCAGTCTTTGATAATAATTTAAATAGTGAGAAACTACTTTCAGTGTAATTTGACTTTTAAATCTTAATTAAGAGCCTTATGTTTAAGTGTTTAGCAGGGTAAGAGACATTTATGTGTACAGGTAGAGTGAATAAGACGAATGGCTGGCTTGCAAGATACCCTGAATGACTGAATGGCAACAGAGAGATGTCTGAGGTGAGGGAATAAATGTGAAATGATTGTCAGCCTGGATGTTTCAGGTTCAGGCAGTGATGCCCGGGATTTATTTCTTTTTTCAGAGTGTACAACTTGCGAAGTACCAAGTGAGTGATCTTGCAGAAGTCTGCAGGCACTTGTAGTGGACTCTGGCTGCTCTGCCAAGTTGTGACTTCTCTCGCTTCAGTCTCTCTGGTGGGAACTGGCTTTTTACCCAGCTGGGGGAGGTTGCTGACCCCCCACAACTCTTCCATGGGTGTCAGTACAACAAAGGTAATTTGTAGTAGTGGCAGCTAATTGTACACAACGTGCTGGGCAATAAAGAGGAAGCTTTGTGAAGGAAATCATTTGGCTTTGTTGCACCAAGTAGATGAGAAGGGGGAACACAGAAGGGGTTTTGTTTGCCTTTCCTAGGGTTCTTTTGCTGCTTAGGTTGAAACAAGTGCAGGTTTGACACCAGTAGTTTGTAGGTCAAGGTCCAGGCTCTCTTCCTGCCTTGTGTGGTTTCAGAAAAGTCTTGCGTGGCTTTAGTGAGGCTGCTAAAATGGGGCATGGATTTGCTCAGGGAGGGAGAAAAAAGGATTCGGTGTTGACAGCAAGGGAGCAGCAGATGGAGGGAGTGAGTCCTGCCTGTAGTAGGCTACAGCAGCCTCTCCGGCTCCTCAGTCTCTGGGATTGTGGCACAGGTGGGGCATACCTGTGTGGTCCCAGAGATGGCAGTGCTGTTGCATGTGCTTACAGGTGGCGAGTCATCTCCTCCTCACTCTTTGCAATGTAGTTGGGGTCAGGGAGCTCTGCTCTTCTATTTGTGTGTCTCTCTGAGGAATAAGGTCCTGCCCAAGATGAATGAATGGTGAAAGAACTCAATAATCCTTTGTTATTTTAATAGAGACATAGTAGCAGTCAGCTTAACCTTAGCATGTGGAGAACTGGTAATCATCACTAATGTATAGTATATGTCCTCTGAGATCAGGAGGCAGAGAGAAAGGAGTGAATCACAGATATCCTGCAGAGAACTGAGCTGCAAGCAGCAAGGAAGAACTAAAGAAAAGAGGGCCTTTTCTTATAAACTTTAGACTTTAATAAACAGTGAAGTTGCACAGTCTTCTGTTACAAAGTGGTAGGTAAGGAGGAAAAGAAAAATTAAAGTATTTGAGAGTATTTGAAGTGGATAGATAATGTATTTTACCCATTTTTGTAGCTGAGGAGTAAAACTGGGTATAACTAAACAGCAAAGGAAAGCATCTCCGAGTCTGGACTTACTGAAAGATCATTTCACCTTTCCCCAGCCAGATATATTTTTTTAAATTCACCTAATGGTTTTCTCATCCTCTTCTTTCTGTCTTCTCCACTTTGCATCCTTAATAAGGAAGAGAACTTAAGATCTACTAAATGTCAAAACCCCTTAACCCTGACTATATGTGCATGCATACCCTCAGGTGAGCTGTGATGCTGTTCTTCTCTCTCCAACAGCTCATCCTCAACTCTTGTTAATTTGTGGTGACTATCAAATATAAATATACATCATAAAAATAAATATAAAAGAGATTCTTAAGGCCTATTTGTAATATTGACCTTAGCCAAACTGGAGTGAAGTTCAGATTGTCGAACGTATAAACCCCAGTCTCCCTTTTTAAACATTGAGTCTACTTCAGTATAGTTACTGTCTAGACTGAAAAAAAAAATAATTGTACCAGATGCATGGATCATCTTGGGAGCAGCAGCATTCAAGTAGTTCCAAAGATGAGTAGCGAAATTGGAGGAAAAAGTCCCAAACCCAACAGAAACCACTGGTCTCTTTCCTGTGCTCTCACTTTCTTCTTTCTGTAAATAGGACTTTAAAAACATGTTTCGGCATAAGATCTGAAAGTGAACATCATGTTCTCTGACTCCAGGACAGACTAATCAAAGAAACTCAGTATTAAAAAACTTATGTCTGTATCCATTTAGGTACACTTTTCCTGTCAAAGGGCTTTTATGAATGCTGGAAGTGAAGTCCACAAGTTGGCTAAACAGCCTCCCAGTTGGATAAACTTGTTAAACTCTGACACAGTCTTCTGAACATATCAGCTTGAATGTTAGTTAAACTGGCAGATGGTTAACCCAGGTCGGTCTGGGTGCACTGCTGTGTTAATAAAGGGCTACAGCTGATCAATTTAAGTTAGAAGACTTTCTTACTAGTGTAAGATTTTGAAGCAGATCCCAGAATTCTTTCTTTTTGAAAGAATTTCTTTATATAGCAGAAAATATTATTTCCGTTTCTGTCATTCTAACTCAGTAGCCACAAAATGTCAGGAACTTAGATTTTAGTAATAAGGGCTATAATAGGACATAAAGCCAATTGATCTTACAAACATTTTTACAAGACAACTAAAACCTTCTATCTGCGTGAAATGAAAGAGTAATAAAATTAATTGGACATAATTGACATTCTTCACACTTCCTGCCTGCAACTTTTAGACTTGCAACAGAAAATAAATTTTATTTAAGAAATAAGAGCAATGAGGACGTTTTCGAAGTAGGCAGTAGAATTTCTCTAAAATTTTCATTAGGTGAATATAAAAAACCCCAGAATTTTCATGTTAGGTGTGATTTTTAAATGATGGTCCTATAACTGAGCTGTTAACAGAGTAAATTAGTAATTAAACTATCTATTTATCTATTCTATCAGTTTGCATTTGAGACAGTCATTGATTTTTTTCAAATGTGGCTGGTTATGAAATCTATCATATATGATGTTCTAACATGACAGCTGTGTCTGTAAGTTAGACTGGGGAAAGTTAGGGATTTTGTTATTTTTTTAACTAAAACAGAGAAGGAACATTGATAATGTTTTAAAAATAACAAAAATAATTAACATACATTGCAATTTCACCAAAGAAAGGTGCTTTTGCCCTGTTGAAACAAGTCAAAATTATTAGACTTTCTTGGTTTTTGATTCCAAACTCTGTTGACATAAACCTGCTTTTACAAAGCATTATAGGGTTGGGTTAGGTTTGGTTCTTTGGAGCAAGGTTTGGAGTTTAGTTTTGGTTTTTGGTTTTGGGGCTTTTTTGATGGAATTCCCTTTTTTCTGGTGGAGAGTTCTCTCAGAATATTTTGACCATCTCTTTTTTTTTTTTTTTTAAGTGTCTGCAGTGGTTTTAGAACTAGTCCTTTCCCAAAGTACATTTTGAAATTAACCTTAACTTACGCTGTCCTGATTGGAGAACCATGCTTTCAGATTGACATGTTCCTAGATAGAAGTACACAAAATTCCAAAGATCACAAAAGCTGGACAGACTACTCATTTTAATTCGTAGACATATACAGCTGTTAATGTTGCATACAGAGATTTAAACCTGCCATAAAAATGTTATGTGTTTTTATTTGTTTGTCATGGATAGAACCTGTACGGCTCTGATTTATTCCAGAAACACTAAAACATTAGTTTACCACTACTGCCATTTAGTGGTCTGTATATGATCATCTGGTTTATTACTGCATAGTTTCTTTATCATCTGGCAGTATTCAATCTAGCACTTTACATAATAGACAATGTCAAGTTCTCCAAAGGTTAATTATGTTGCAGCTACAGCAGACTTCTTGTAAACAAATGTCTAAAGCAACTTTATTGTAATGTTTAGTATCTTGGTTTTTGTTGCTGTTGTTTTAATCAGTGCAGGTACAAATATTTAATGTTTTACTTGTACTTTAAATGTCTTTAAAAAGCAGCATATTTGTTTATCCTGTGGCCTTACACAAAACCCAAGCAATGGGATTTTGTCTCCATTTATTACCAGGCAAGCACAAGCTGTTTGCATTCCAGCAATTCACCTGCACATGACCACAGCCACCATGCAAGTCACCCAGAAAGACTTTGAAAAGGCTCAAGAACAACTGAAACTTTTGAAAAAGGATCCTGGGAATGAAACTAAGTTGAAGCTCTACGCTTTGTTTAAACAGGTAGGCTTGGTTTATTTTGTTTCATAAGGGGCATTTATAATCCGAGGGGATGGAGCTATAAAATAATTACTCAAAATAGGGATTGTTCAAATGTATTGTGTCTTAACAAGCTCTTCATTTCAGGTGCATTTTAAGAACATATTCTGTTCTTAAAATGCCAGCCCCCGAAACTCTGTCTGAATTCTGAGGGAAGCCAAACCTGTTTCATCTTATAAATTGTGCTTTGAATAGAAACTTTTATTCAAAGAAATAGAACCAATTTACATCAATTGTGTGATACCTTCCATATAATACAGAATATATCGATACAGCTCTGGAAACTGGCTTATGCCTGGGAAAAAAGAGTATGCCACCTGTTTCCTCTTAACTTTGTTGTATCCACAGTCAGCTGGGCTTGTAATACGATGGTGTTGACATTTGAAGATTGGCTTTGGTGTTTGTTTGTTTTTTTCTTTCTTTCCTTTTTGCATGGTGGTTGTAGTGGTGGTATAGTTTGGGTTTGGGGGGGGGGGGGGGTGTTGGTGTTTTTTGTTTAATTAAATGAACTGTTCCACACTTTGGGCGAAGCTTTATTACAGCATGGAAGGAGACCTTTGTAGAATTAGCTCTAAGTCCTTAGAAGGATTTGTGCTGATATTTGGGGAAGTATTTGTGGATCAAGATTGGCTGTAGGGTCAGTACAGGTTGGAGCTTGTTATATTGAAGAAGGCAAGCAATCACTCCTTTAAATAAAAACTTAAGACAGCTGGCTGTTCCAGGTAGTTGTACTAACTAATAATAATGAGCTCAAAAATGTATTCTTTTTTTCCTGACTCCCACTTGAAATATTTCTCTCTAATAACACACTTTTCTTCAGGAAAACTGATAGTAGAATACTTCAGGATAGCTCAGACTCTTGGCAGTTCAACTGGTCCAACATCCTTGCTCATAGAAAGGCCAACTTTGAAGTAAGATCCAGCTTAATATATCCTGTGCAATGGTTTCTTTATTCACACAGCTTACAAGTCTTTAACCGTCTTTTAAAGTATAAAACTTCCACATTTTTTTGAGATAGGGGAACTTAACATGTATGGGTGTTTTGGTAACTAGTGTCTTATATTAGTTAGCTGCTTCTGAAAGCCCAGCACCAGGTATTAGGAAATAGCAGGTGCTGAAAACTTCATGGTGTGTGAACTGAGCATATTGCCCAACCACTAGGTATTCCTTCTGTCTCAGAGTTGAATTCTGTATCCTGATCAGATATATATTCCTAACAGTTGTCGTCGTTCTACCAAGGCATCTGAACTTTAATCAAAGGTTTAAATGAGTTTTGTTTCACTCTCTTTTCAGGCTACTGAAGGTCCCTGCAATTCTCCGAAACCAGGTATGCTGGACTTCGTCAAGAAAGCCAAGTGGGATGCATGGAATTCTCTTGGCAATTTGTCTCAGGTAACAATACATATAATTTCATGTAGATACTTTATAGATTACTCTACCTTGTAATGCCTGGTCTGTGCTAGTTGAGTGACTCTGCTTCTGACACCAAAACATTTTGCACTGTATTCTACAGTCATTTCACTGCTTCAATGTTTGGAGGTTTTTGTATTCTGTAAGACTAGTTCTACATTATTACTGCCAGCTTGTACCAGTGTAAGATGTGTTAGATGTGTTGACTTTCAATAAAAATAGTGTTTTTCACTTAAAAAGAAAGATTGATTGAGTTTCTCAGCTCTTAAAACAAAGAGCAAATTTGCGAATCCAGCGTATTGGTAAGTCAGTTTTTTATGCCACTGACTAAAAGACTAGAAAAAGTGTTTTATTGAGAGCCTCTCTTCATTCTTTCTGAGTATATCTTGACACCTTTAATATCTTTGATAACCTTTAAAGACGTCTTTACTTGAGATACATAAGTGTTCTTTTTTATGCAGAGAGTAGCAAGTCTGACATAGCATTTGTGGTTGGACTCGATGATCTCAAAGGTCCCTTCCAACCACTAAGATTCTGTGATATGGCTACCACAGTTTCTTCAGGTACTATTAAATGAAGGAAGCATAATCTTTACAGACCAGATGTGTCATTGCTGCATTAGGCCTGCTGCTCAGGAGTAGTTTCTGAGGTCAAAGATATTACTTAACACGGAAGGTTTTGGGTTTTTTTTGCATAAATATAACATTCTTGTGCTGCTTTCGGGTTTTTGGGGTGTTTTTTGGTTTTGGTTTTTTTTCTGAGATGGCTCTGCAGCTTTTAGGAATAACCAATAAACACATAAGGCAAAGAATCTGCTCTTGAAGTTACAATGGAGAGGGAATAGAGAATTTCATGCACTACAGATTATGGATTATAGAATTGTTCAAAGTATATTATCTTTTCAAGAAAATAAGTTTTAACAACCTAGAACTTATAATCCTTCTAAATCACTGCTTACTGTAGAAACAGGGAGGCAGGATTCTTTAGGCTTTTACACGACATGTTTGTGCTAAATGAAAAGTAGTGTCTTCAAATAATTTTAAAATGCCATAGACCTATTTCAGCACCCTCATTTCCAGCAACACGTGTTCTAAAATAAAAATTTTTATTTTGGAGAAATGTCCAACTGGGAAGAAGAATCAAAGCGTCCATAAAAATGTGTAAAAGTTGGGAATACAACAAAGGTCTCTCTGGTAATCTTAAGCATGGATGGGGGCACTTCTCCAACGAAATAAATGTCATCATCCCAGTATTTATGCACTTTTATTTTGTGGATCTGTTGTTGCTGCTTTCCAGATGACTTTAAGCATGATTTGCAGTGTTTAAATACAGCGTATTCCTCTTCTCACCCTAATTAAAATGCTTTCTAGCTGAGATTTTTTTTCCCCTTTTGTCCTGAAGCAGAGTCCCCTTCCTTCATGCTCCAGGTACCCATTTTATGAATAGCGTAATAAACTGATTTCAGTTTCAGCTTTTGATAATCTTTTTTTCTTTTCTTTCATTACAGGATAATGCCAGACAGAAATATACTGAACTTGTCTCAAGTCTGCTCTCTGCAGAATCTGCTGGCCAGAAGGAAGATGCATCTCCAGAAGAGGGCAGACACGATGACTATGAAACAATAATAGTTACCACCAAAAACAATATCACAAAGATAATGTTTAACCGGCCTGATAGAAAAAATGCCATCAACCATAAGGTAAAGAAATTAACATGGCAGAATTCATTATTTTTTCTTTTCTGTTGAAGCTACTTAAGTTTTTAAAGAAGCGTTACTACAGGTTTAGCAGAACTGACTAAAGCATGGTGGTTTGAATTTGATGAGGGCTTAGTATCTTGACTCCAATGACAACCTAAGGAATAAATACCCAGTACAAAAGTAAACCACTCAGCTAAAATTTTACAGATTGGGCTTTTCTTTTGGGTTTTTGCAGACTTAGAGGATTACAGTCTGCACTAAGCTAAAATGGCAAACTGGAGGAAGAGTAGCTTGTTTTGTGGATAGAAGTGCTGACTGTAGCCCTATATATAACAAAGCACGCATGCAGCCCACTTGGTTCAGCACTGTTGTGTGTGTGTTTAAAGAGTCTTCCAGCTCCCATAGCTGTGTTCATGAGGAGTTCCATCCTATTGGAAATGTGATCGTCCTGTTTCACAACTGCAAAAATACCAGAACAGGGACTTCTGCTAGTTCTTTAATATATGGTTTTGATCACTTAAATTACTACTCAGATTTTAAAACTAGCTGTTTCCAGTTAATAATTGTTTTCCAAAGGACCTTATTTTGTCCTTTAGATTTGTATTGGAAGTCTTGAGTGTTGCAACTGTGTCTTTATGGTCAGAAATACCTCACATTTAATACTTTGCTTTCTGTGGATGCAATTTTTTTTCATACTTAAAAAGGACCAGAGTTAATCTGTCTCTCGAGTTCCTTGTTGTTAGTATGAATCTCCTTTTTATGATCTCTTACATCATCACATTTGTACTTTGTTGATTTTCCTCTTATGCAGATGTACAGAGAAATTATCAAAGCACTTGAAGAAGCTGGAAAAGATGATTCTACCATAGCAGTTATTACTGGTACCACGCTTCATATGCCTTTCTTAGATTTGTTTTTTATTATGCCAAAGTGCAGTACTGACATGAGCTATCTAACTGTATTTAGACCAAGATAAAATTGCGTAAGTGATAAATTTCTTTCTTCTAGTGTAGACCAAGGATTTTTCAAAGTGTTTTGGCAACATTCTTCCAAGGTGGTGTTTCAAATTCTTTAGCAAGCTTGCTGTTACATCAGAACATCTTTCTGAGATGAGGGCATAGACCTGGAATACTCCTAAGGACTTTATTACTTTTGAGTAGCTGATGTATCTGCTCCACAACATCTTCACTACTGCTTTTGAAGTTCATTGGTATGGGCCTAGTCAATTTTCTCTACTGCTATGATACATTGGAACATACTAAAAACAGGCGCCTGAAATCCTGCGCTGGCATGCCCAGTAGAAAGTTCATACTGCATATTTACCTGTGATCATCAGAAAATACTGATTTTTTTTATTATTATTATTTATTATTTATCTCTGGTTGCGATAGGAAGGAATTGGCCACGCAAGCTGCAGCCTGGCCCAGCTGTATACATCCCAATCACCAGATGTGTGCAGCTGGATGACTGCATCAACAATGTGAAAGGGCACCCCAGACTCATGCTGCCTGTAAAGTCTAGTGGCTCTGAGGATGTGTCATTTGGAACCTCTAGAGGACTCTTTGATCTGTCTCTGATGCTGACTGAACAGCACAGTGGCAAGAGCAGGCAGAAGGGAAAGAATGGCTGAGGGCAGGTGCTGCTTGTATGGCCCATCCTTGCTGCAGACAAACAGTGTTTAGGAAATTAGCCAAGGTGTCTGGCAGTTAAGTAGCATGGATGCAAAGTGAATTTGGGCTTAAGCCCGTTTACTCGTTACTTCTGAGGTAGTTGTGTACATTTTCTTCTCCACTGCCTTCCTTACCAGCACCTGGTATTCTCAGGATGCTGAATTTCCTTTCAGTAGTGATGATTAGGCACAGCCCTTACAAACTGAGAAGGGCAGTTCACACGACTGGGCTGTCTAACTCGTGTACAGCGAGGAATAAATAGCAAACACCCCTGCACAAACCTTTCTGTTCCCTTTTACATAGTTAGAAGGGGCAGTGCAGTGTAAAGTAGTGGATGTGCCAGCCAGGGAAAGGTCCCCTCTCTTCATGGAACACAGGATAATTTAGACAACTAAATCATGTAGTCTAGCTTTCAAGTACTCCTTGCTTTTTCGATAATGCCTCAAACTGACACGTACGTTCACTAACAGGTCATCTGCTTCTTGTTGAAGAATACATCTTTCAGTACAATGATTTCAATGTAGTGCTGTCAGCCTTATCCTTAGAATACTGTGCTGTTTCCTTAATTGGCCATAAAAAATGTGAAACTTCTACTGCATATTAAATAGGTTATTCTGTCTACTTTTGATCCTTCATCAGTTGAAGGGGGATGAAGGAAGATGCATAAACTTACATTTCGAGTTAATGTTCCGGTTTAAAAAAAAAAAAGTTTCTCACATCTTATTGTGTGAATGACTGAATTGTCAGAAAGAAAACCTGAAGAAGTATGGAGAGAAAGAAATAAGACCTTTTTTTTCAGTCTGACACAGGGAAAAAAATAAATCTTTTCCCTCCCCTGGCTCAGATCTTTCAAATTTAATATTCTTTGGCTTTTTACCTATTGTTTTTCAGTGAATTGTAAGTCAAAACTTAGTTTTAAACTAAAGATGTCCTTTAAGGTTGTGTGTATACTTTGAGACATTCCCTCTCATTACTTAATAGTCTTAGACACTCTAGAATGAAATTCTTTTGTAAATGTTATAAATGGAAGCTTCTGTTCTCTTACCTACTCAGAAACCATTGGTGCATTTATTCAAATGTGTTCTCTGCAGGAAAAGGAGACTACTATAGTAGTGGAAATGATCTGAATAATTTTACTAATATCCAGCCTGGTGAAATGAAGAAGATGGCAAGCGATGGAGCAGTATTACTCAAGTATAACATCTTGGTTTCATATATCTATAAGTTACTGTAATGGGTAAAATATAATTAGCAGGCATTGTTAGAAAACATAGACAGCAGAGACCAATTTGTGCTGTGATACATCTGCTGAGATGACCGGGTCTAAGGCTTCACCATGTGCATGAACATTAAGATCATGTGGGAGAAGTAACATTAATTGTGTGAAACAAATGGGGAAATGAGATTAATATTATAATTTTTTTTAAGTACAGGGATACTAAAGACTTGATTTTATTTTTTAGTCACCAAAGTACATGCAGATATAATGACAAAAACTTGATTTTGATTGTATAGTTTGTAAGCTACAATGAAAAACTTGTGTGTTTTTTGATATCCAACAGTATCTAGCAGGACATGCCAAAATACCTGTTCTGTCGTCAGGCTTCTTTTAATAGAGATGAGGTGTAAGGAACTTGTTCAAAATTGCTCAGGAATTCTTATAGCTTGGTTCCATCTTTGAATCTACCTATTAAACTAATTTATTTTGTAAGGCCAAAGAGATCAGGGGCATCATCTGACACAGTGGCTGAAATGGTTTTGGGGGACAAACAACATGTTTCTTTATTCCCTAGAGAAGTGGATTTTCTTTTTTATTTCTGTATGTGATGATTACATTGAAAGATGCTTGCAAGTTGAATGGCTTCCTCAAGCACTTGCAGTTGATGGAAAATCTAAAACACACAGAAAAGCAAACAACGGTTTTGATTTATATTTTAAAGATGAACTGCAATTAAAGTACTCCGTTTTCCAGCTTTTACTTAGGCAAGCTGTTTGTGGATCACAGTTGCCCCTACAAAGTGGTAATCCTGCAGTCTGAATCTGTTGCAAAGATGGTACTCAGTGGTACCTGGCAAGTGTTCCAGCCTGCAGTGTTCTGTAGGGTGTTCAATGATGCATAGTTTCACATGTACTTTATGGTCTTTTATCTTGCTCTTGTGAGAAGATGGTAGTGAGCTGTATTCAGTAGCCATAACTGGAGAGGACGACACTTTTATAACTTGATTGCAGGAACTAGGAAAGCTGTGCTGACGTGCATGTTTGATTCTTAGTGGGCAAGGAAATGTAGGTATTTCACAGTTTTTATTTTCTTTGACAGAATTCATTTGGGAGAGGGACAAAAACATATGCTATGTAGAATCTAGCTTGGGTTTTCTTATGCAGTATCTAATCATGTATTTTGAAAGTTGTTTATGTTTAATGTAAAAGACCAGGATGTGTCTCATACATTCTGTTTTTCCTTCTCCCTAGAGAGTTCGTGGGTCATTTTATTGATTTTCCCAAACCACTGATTGCAGTGGTAAACGGCCCAGCTATTGGAATCTGTGTAACAGTCCTTGGATTGTGTGACATTGTCTACGCTTCTGACAGAGTAAGTACATTACGTAGCTGATCCCAAGGCAGTCTTTAAGCCTCTTTCTGTAGGAAATATTATTTGGTTTGTGGAAATATGACAGAAAATAACACGCAAGTGTAAAGGCTTTTTATATCATGTTAAGGAACACCTTTATTAATTACTAGCACAGGGTGCATCAGCGAGTGGTTAAACGTGCATGGAATTTCCCTGCGGTAGTTATGGTTATCAAGTTCCTGACTCAACTTTAGAAACTCTTTATCAGAGAGTAAAGAAAAGAGTAGCTGATGTGAAAAAAATTGGTTTAAGGCCCCTTTCAGATGTGGGAGGGAGACCAAATGATTATTATGGACTGGAAGTGCAGTAACTCGCATTTTATCCAATCTGTGTTCCAAGGTAGGCTTGGAAAAGCTTTGGTTTATTCAACTTGAAATTCCTTTTAAGGTAAGTTGCTAAATACATAACCAAAAGCTATATTAAGGCCATAGCACAGAATCCCATTATATGGCTTATTTTTCATATTCTGTGCTGTTCATTTATATGAGGTTATTTAAAGAGGTACAGAACTTAACCCAAGGCCTTCAATAATTTTAGGCAAGCTTTTACTTGCAGAACTGTCTATGATGGGTGGTACATTGATACGTTGGCTCCTGTTTCAGCACTGTGTTGTGTTTTTCCTCAAAGTCCCTGCTGAATTGGGTTTGTTACTATGAGACAAAAAAAACTGAGCTGCAAGGAACCAAGTCTTTCTGCTTCCCCTGTAACAGGATCAGCCAGGACCATGGCACTCCTGATAGAGGCCTGTATAATGTGCATGATTTATGCAGTCTATTCTGGTCCCTATATCTCTTCTTTTACTAGAAAATTGTTGGGTTCTTTGTCTTTCTCCCCTTCCATCTGATCTTATTTTGCTGCAGGGTGAATCTACTGGTTCTTGTTCCCGAATTTAAAGAACAGACTACTTTCATCCTCACAACAGCCATCAGTGCACTCAGACTGTTAGATGTGTCTCAGGTTTACATCTGTTCTCTCAATCTTTTCTTTTTTTTGAGCTAAACAGCTGCAGTTCATTCAGGTGTTTGTCATGTGCTTTCTTTTGCTTGCAGTCACATTCCTGTGGTTCTTACCAGTTGTTCTGTGTCTCTTTAAGCATAGTGGTACAAACTGAAAACATCACTCCACTTCACTTACTGATGTGAAATAGAGCAGAAGAACTTCTCCACATTCTGCAGACTGTATTTCTCTTTTGACATCCCACAGTGTTACTTAATTTACATACTTGTGATCTGCTGTAACACCTGGATCCCTTAGTGTAGAATTGCCAGTTAAACAGCTGTCCCTGTCATATATCGTACGCTGTATACCAAGTTATTTCTGCGAAGCTTTAACTTGTCTGTATTAAATATCAGCTTGTTACCTCTCCACCTTAAGACTATTTTGAACCCCTCCACATAGTATCTTCTACAGGCATAACATAGTATAGATTTAGTTGAACTTTAATCCAAATAAGTATTTAATGTTTTGTCCTACTGATAGTATCCTTCTTTCTTGAAGGATTTATACATTGAAATTCATACTTGAACTTCCTTTTGCTACTTGTATACATAATTGGTAAATGCATCTTATTTTTGCCTTGTATTTCTATTCTTTTAAATCTGTGCATGCTTATATTCATTTCATACTTAGTTGTCTGATGTAATTTTCACTTTCTGTGTACTTGTATTTAAAGTCAGTGATGAGCTCATGATTTAGCCAAAACATTATTAGTACTTTCCTACCTGCACTGGGACAGCATTCGCTTGTGCCCTTAGTTATTTGAGGATTCCTGTAGGATCTAAATTAGCTTTTCACGTAGATTAGTCTTCATGAGAGCTTTCCTATTAGCTTCGAGTTTACTGAAGCCTTCTTGAAGGTAATTGTTCTTTATTCTTCCCTATCCATGAGTGTGAACCCCGGTGCAGTAAGGTCATTCTCTTCCAAATTACTGCTTCATTTCACATTCTCCAGTAGTTTGGTTGAGGTGCCTTAATAAGCATTGACTACCTGCTCCAGAAGTGGCGAGCTTTGTTATGTCCAGAATCTGGTTTTATTCTCAGCCAGGTATTCCCAGAGCAGATGATTACCAGCCATGTTTATAGGACATACGCAGCCCTGTCTGACAACAGATCAGCATTTTGGGCAGTCAGTTAACATTGTCTTCTGCACTGGATTTTGCTCCAGTTTCTGGGGCACCAGTTTGTACCCCTGGTGCAGTTCACCTCCTCTTGCTAAAGCAGGACTAACTACAGTAGCCTATGTCCTGGCAGATATCGTCTAATCTTTTCTTGCAATGATATAATTATCACTTTCTTCCTAGGAAGTCTATTGATCTCTCTTACTGTATGGCCATCTGCAGTACAGTAAGAGATGATTGCCTTCTATCACAGTGAAAGCTGCACTGGTAACTTGTGCACTTTTTGTGTATCAGTTCATATTTTCAAATGGACATAAAGGCAAGCATTTTGTTTTCATTGCTTAAAGTTGATATAAATTGTAAAAACATAAAATTCTGCAGTTCAGTTCTAACTTGCAGCTAGGGTATGGTTTTGTATGATCCTATGATGTATTTCTGCCACAGGTTCATTGTAAATTTGTGTAAAATTTGAGGAAATAAGATTCAATGACTTGAATTTTTGAGGAATACAATGAACTCAGTGTGCCTTCTGAAAGCAAATTGTTCTTCACTTAAGTTATTTGGGCTATGTACTGAATAACTTTTAGCACAGATGTGTATGAACATCTCTTCTATAAAGATTTTGCACAAGCAAATTAGTTTCTTTAAGCATTGTATTCAAATAAGGTAACTTCAATGGGTTTGCTATAAGGGAGTTGAATTATACAGTCAGCTCTTAGGTGCATTGAGAGGATGAAGCAGTGTTACTATATGGTATTAGAAAAACTATTATGGTAGCAGTTCAAATGTATTTCTGGTGAACTCTCTCACGGTATAAGTTTTAAAATGAAAATTAAATCCTTGTACTTTAGTTTTGTGTTCTGTTGTGAGATCTGTTTTGGTTTTTTTTTCTTTTTTTTCACCAGGCTACATTTCACAGCCCATTTAGTCAACTTGGACAGAGCCCAGAAGGATGTTCCTCTTACTTGTTTCCAAAAATCATGGGCTTAGCTAAGGTAAGAAAGTCTACACTGTATGTGGGATCACATGACCTTTGTCTGTCAGTGTCCTCCAACTGTAAGAGCAAGTGGAGTCACAGGCAAGAGTCCTCAAAGACATTTCCTGTTCACCCCTTTTAGAACAAGGATCAAGAAATGTAATATCAGCATGGGTACCATAATAAAGTAGTGACCACTTGTAAAGCCATACTGTGAAGGTTTTCTATTTCAAGACTTCCTTCACCTTCTTGAGACAATTTCTGTATGGTGAAAGGTTGTATCTTTCTTCCAGGAATGGGAGGGAATGATGTAAAGAAGGATGAGAAAAAAGAAAACAGGAGCGCTCTTGGTAGGCTGCTTTTATTGGGCAAGGGAGCAAGTGTTGCAGTGGTTTCTGCCAACCTTGTGGGAAACTTGTATTCAACCATTCTTCTGAATGTGAAGCAATTAATTTATGTATTTACTTCCAGACCTTTTAGATTATCTGTTTTCTTCTAATGTATATTGGTTTTCTGTTGCTACTCTTATTTTCTCTGTCTACTCTAGAAATAAGGAAACCAAGTAATAGTAATTAAAAAGAAAGAAAAAAAAAAAGAGACAGCAGAATCTAAATTTTCTTTTCTTAGAATGTGATAATTCTCTTTCTGCTTCTTTTGATATCCCACAGGAAAAAACTGGTTAGTTTCAAATGCTTACCTGATATTACTGCCTGTTGAGCAGGGTTTAAATCTGTAAGGAGTAGAGCAAGTGCTTCATAAACATCCAAGTATGAAGGATAGTCTGTTCAGTGAGATATAACCTACCAGTACATGCTCTAGAAATGTTGGAGTCACAGGAAGTGAACAAACACATTTATGATGAGGTAATTTCAGGTGACAGCCTTAGAGCTCTGGTCAAAAAGACATGTACATTCTTGGTGAACAGTAGGAGCTGGAGGCCGGTCACTAGTGATGTAGCGCAGGGGTTGGTACTGGGTCTGATACTTATTTAACCTCTTCATTATGGCCCGGATGATGGGACTAAGTACACCCTAAGCAGGTGACACGAAACTGAGAGGAATGGTTGATACACCGGGTGCATTGCCATTCAAAGGGACGTGGAGAGTCTGGGGAATTGGAGAATCTCATAGACTTCAGCAAAGGAAAAGGCAAAGTCCTGTACTTGGGATGAAATAATCCCACGCACCAGTGCATGCTGGGACCTTACTGGCTGGAAAGCAGCTTTGCAGAGAAGGATTTGTGCATCCTGATGGACAAGTTGCCCATGAATCAACAAGGCACCATTGCAGCAAAGAAGATTCAATAGTACCTGGGTTGCATTAGATGGAGCATTGCCAACAGGTTGAGGGAAGTGACTCTTCCCCTCTGCTCAGCACTGGTGAGACCACAGCTGGAGTGCTGTGTTTGGGTCTGGGCTCCAGCTACATGGGAGATATGGACATACTGGGGCAGACCTAGCAAAGAGCTGCAAAAATAATTAAGACACAGGCACATTATACATATGAGAAGAGGCTGAGAGAGCTGGGACTCTATTTCCTGGAGCAGGAAAGGCTTGGGGGAATCTTGCCAATGCTTATAAATACCTGATGGGAGGGTGTAAAGAAGATAGAGACAGATTCTTGTCAGTGGTTCTCAGTGACAGGACAAGAGGGAAGGAGTACAAATTGAAACGCAGGGAATTCCATCTGAATGTAAAAACAAAATAAATAATTTTATATGAGGGTGATAAAATACAGGAACAGGTTGTGTAGAGATAATGTGAAGTCCTCATCCTTGGAGAAGTGTCTTGATTCTTGGAGAGACTCAAAACCCAACAGGACCCAGTGCTGGGCAGCCTGCTGCAGCTGACTCTGCTTAAGCAGGGGGCTTGAACTAGACTGTATCTGGAGGTCCCTTCCAACCTCATCTATTCTCTGAGCTTTTCGGAGGGCAGAAATTAATGAACAAGAGAGTTCAATAAATGTAACTTGGAAGCTTATACCTTTCCTGACAGATTACTCAAGTCTTGTGTCTTGTTGAATCACGCTTTCTACTTTTCTTTATATAGGCAAATGAGATGTTGCTTTTCAATAAAAAGCTGACTGCAGCAGAAGCCTGTGCCCAGGGACTTGTGACTGAAGTCTTCCCTGAAAGGACTTTTCAGAAGGAAGTTTGGGCAAGATTAGAAGCTTATGCAAGCCTCCCCAAAAATGTCAGTATTTTAAATTTTTCTACACCTTGTAAGCCTGTAGTATTCCCAGTCCTCCTGCCAAACCTATCCAGTTACTTGGTTTCACTTCATCCTTAATTGAAGTAGGAAGGCTCAATATATTCTACTTTTAGCACAGATCTGCCCCTGTCCCTCTGCTGCTGTGAAGCAGAAACCTCTCTTCTACCATGGCTGAATCAAAGACAGTGCACTGTACACAGAGATTCAATGGCTGAAAAGCCATAAAAACTAACCAATTAATCCACTTGCAGGGGATTGTGCCTGGGTGCCTTCTCTTAGAATTTTATTTCGGTGCTAGTTAAGGTTTAAGAGCCTTATCACTGCTTCTAGAATATCAATTGTACTGTGTGCACTGTGGCTGCTCAAGATGATGTGGGGTGGCTTTACTTTTTTGCTGAATTCATTCATCCTGCTTGCTAGTTTAGGTTTTGCAAAACTGCTTGACTCACAGTAGTATTAAGGTTATATCAGACAAGAGGAGACACTCATGCCAGCTGCTGATAACATAGGTTGCATTTGGCACTGGAAATAGTTCAGCAGGTTTCACTACTTATGCCCACCTACTCTAATTATGAGCACTTAGTGGACTGCTATTTTGCTTCCCATGAATCTCCACCTTATTAGCAGTCTTAGTAATTAAATGCCATAATTATTTGCAGCAGAAGGGTTGAGTAAAAGCTAAAAAGTACGGTGTTAATACAACTGTGTTTGAATTCCAGTGTAGTTTTTGTGCTATTGTCTGAAGCATTAAATTAAGGTATAGAAAATATCATTTCCTCGTGTTCCTCTTTCTCCTCCAGTCCTTGGCAATATCAAAGCAACTGTTAAGAAGTGCAGAAAAGGAGAAGCTCCATGAAGTCAACAGTAAGGAGTGTGAAGTCTTGAAGGAGAGGTGGTTATCTGATGAATGTATAAATGCTATTGTCAGCTTCTTTCAGAAGAAATCAAAACTCTAATCTTCACCAGTAGAATAATTCACCTTCTGGCAATAGCTTAATCTGCCCTTATTGTTAATAAACTTTCTCAATATCTTTTGGTGGGAGATATTTCTGTTCTGAGTACTGGGTTAAAACCGGTTCATAAAATTTATACAATGTTATGTGCCTTGGATCCATTATGGATATTTAGATTGGGGAATAAATGTTTATTATTCTGTAGGCAGCGGTGATGTTTCTGAATAATTGAAAGCAGATTGTCTTCCAAAAGAAGCGATAGATTTCATAGGACTATATTTTGATATTTCTTCAATAAATCTTATGAGTGATTCTGTGGGGAAGGAAATACTGTATTAATGAAAAAATAAATAAAAGTATTTAATTACTGTTGTACTGTTTCTTACTCCTCCTGTTAAACATCCTCAGTGAGAGGGAAAGTAGGTAATTCCTTGAAGTGTATTAATATAGTAATACTCTTACAAAAACTATTCACTAGAGATGCTTGTAGAGAGCTTTATGGTTCTAATCTTAAATATGTTTTTTTCTATGAATTGCTTCATATTGCCCTTTTTATGTGAAAAATCCCATTGAAGATGGCGTGACCTGCTTACTGTGTAGTGCTTTTTGAGTTAAATTAACAGTAGGACTTTTGGAGTTAAATCAACAAAACAATTATTTTTCAAGAGAAAATTTCTCTGCTGTTCGTGGATGCCATGGGGCAGAGAGTGTAGCAGGCACTGCAGGGTCCAAGGTCCTGCTGCTGGAAGTTGGCATTGAGCTCATGACAACAAGAGGAAATCATGGAGAAGCAGTGGTTACTTCTCAAGAAGAGCCTCTCAATGACAAGAAGCTGACTCTTGTTAAAAAAAAAATAAAAAAATCTTTAATTTCAGTACTCTAGACTTGGTGACAGTGAGAAACACCCCAGGTGCTGGTCCTGCGTAGGTAGGCAGGTACGTACATAAAAGCAGGGGTTTAGTGGCTGCCTGTGGGAGGCTGGTGGATGCCCGTTTCTCCACTGGGTGGGATCGCTGCCGGAGCAGAGTGGTGACCCTCCAGAAATGGATGGAGGGATGGCTGCTTTCCCATGGCACGCTGCCTCGCATGGTAAGCAAGTCTTTAAATCCAGGCTTTTGTCTCCAAGGTGGTACCTGGCCCTTGGGATTTGACTACTGAGAAAGAAAAGGACAAGGGGTAATGGTTTTAAATTGGAAGAGGGGAGATTTAGATTGGATACCAGAAAGAAATTGTTTACAGTGAGAGTGGTGAGACACTGGAACAGGTTGCCCAGGGAAGTCGTGGATGCCCCATCCCTGGAGGTGTTCAAGACCAGGCTGGACGGGGCTTTGAGCAACCTGCTCTAGGCAGGGCGGTCGGAACTCCATGATCTTTAAGGTCCCTTCCAGCTCTAATCATTCTATGATTCTGAAAGGAACAGCGTGGGTACACAGTGCTCAGAGGTGCTTGCTGCAGCAGCGAAATCTGATACTGAGAAATATTAAATGTATTTAGGGTCCCCCTCAAACCCTCTGCGAGCGTGGGTGCTGGCACAGGGCGTCACCAGCAGAAGCGAGTCTGCTGTCACATGCAGGGCGGCAGAAGCAGGGACAGAGAAATGGGGACAGGGTGGAGAGGTGCAGGGGAGGGAGGAGAGGGTAAATCCGTCAGGGAGAGCAGAGAACAGCCCTCTGCCAGGCTGACGGGAAAGAGGGGAGCCAAAATAATTTCCTGTTATGAAATAACATGTAGGAGGGCTGGGGAGGGCATGCTGTGAAACAGCCAAAGGACAAGCAGGGCTCTAACACCTTCCCTCCCAGAGAGGGGACGTGGCCCCGGGGCATGGTGGTGGGAGGAAGGACATCTCTGTGGGACTGCATGCCCAGGCCAGTGGTGCAGTGGTGGGACTTGAGGGGTGGCTGAGGCCCAGGGGATGGTGGCAATGGAGGCAGTGAGAGAAGAAGCTGGGACAGAGGCCTAGGTGTGAGGGTTGGCGCTGGCTGCAAAATGGCGGCGGTCGCGCGGGGCAAGGAAGGCTGAGAGCTGTGGCCCTGGGCCGGGGGCAGCACAGGGGACGTGCCTTCGGGCCTGGAGGGTGAGATGTGGCTTTACCTTGCCAAGGCTTTGGTGGCTCGTATTCTGCGTTCTGTGTGCTCGTTCTGAAACGCATTTCTGGTTTTAAAACAAAACTGTTTTACTTTAGCTAACTCAAAATACCAGCAAAGAAGGAATGCTTAATGCCCGGATTAAGGCACATAATGAATGCAAAATTGCTATGAGCAGATAAAATAATGTTTCAATAATTATATCAAATTAAATTGAGTAGTTAATATCACAGCTATCCAGCCAGGCTGAACAGGTGAGAGCAATGCATGCAAAGACATGTTAGTACTCTGAGGAATTAAATACGTACAGGTAATTATCAGGTTTTTTTCCAACTGGAGCCCTCAAAGGGCTTTTATTAATTAATGTCAATTTGTTTTCATTAAAGCTAAAGAAGGGCACTTGGGAGGTTACAAACAGTATGTTCAAGTAAAAGTCTTTAGTCTCTTCTAGAGCATATTATTTGGTACTGTAGTTACACCCCAAGGGTGCTTGTAGTATACAACTCACTAACTCCATTATTAGTGTAATTTCTTCAGTAGATTTTCCATATACTCTGATGCTAGTTTTCATTATTAAAGGAAGAGTACACGGCAGAGAGGGAAGGGTTTGTTTGGTTCTTTTTTGTGTTTGTTTTTTTGTTTTGTTTTGTTTTTTCTTTTCTTTTATTGGTGCTGGACTTTCAATTCCAATTTAGTTAAGACCATGTAAGAACCATGTTGGTACTTTCAATTAGAAATGATGTTTATTATGCATAGGAAATGTTTATGCAGACTGAACTCTGAGTAAGTCACTTACTTTGTTATTCCTAGGTGTATGTATAAATAATCTGGTGGTACCTCCAGTTTTTATCCTTCTTGATAGTATATGTTCACCTTAATTAACCTTTTGTGATGTGTAGGGTTTCATATTTTTTCAGCCAGTAAAATATCTATTGCAAATGTATTTTCACCTGGCATTTTAGATAAACGTAGTATAGCTAATCTTACAGATATGAATCAAGGAATTCTTTACCTATTGATATCAAGGTCAATTTAAAAATCTAGAAAATATTTGCATAGATTAAAAAAAATTAAAAAATAAGAAATCAGAGTACGCTATGGAGTCTGTAACAAGATACCTAGAAGAAGACAACAAAACAATCTGTAAATTGTTACAATTTACATTGATTGAAAAGGTATTTTTGCTGTCTCACACCACTGATGAGTATTTTTCTATTTCCTTTTGACATTTAAAGTGGGTAGATTGGAGTAACTTTCTAAAACTTTTTTTAAAAAAAGTATCTGAGCAACAAAAGGGCAGAAGCTGTCTTCTGATCATATCGTTCCATGAGCCTTCATCTTCTAAATATGTGTGACTTTACCTTTGTTTTGTGATACAAGGACAGAATGCTAAGTGTTTTTATCAAGGTCTGCTATTGTACAAGGAGAAGCAACAGAAGGCAGAGTTAAGTACATGAAGTTAGTGGAGAGAGTTTCTTGGAAATCTCCTCCCTATTCTGCAGTAATAAACCAGAAGAAAACATAGTCTGTATTTGTCAAGGACAAACAATATCGAACTGATCTAATTTCCTTCATTAGTGTGACTGGCTTAGTGTAAAAGCGAACAACAGTGAATGTAATTTAAAGTTTAGAAAGGTTTTTTGTGCTGTTCTGCTATGCAGCTGCTGTAAACAATTCCAGGAAATGTGATCTAGATTAAATCACAATTGTAAAGTGGCAGAATTGGCTGAAACTCTGGACTAAGCAGTAACCACCAGGTCATCAAAGTGAGAGGGCATAGATTGGGATCTGACAGGAGTTTATTCTGGTGTTGCTTTTGCTCAGTGTGTTCATGAATGAGTTGGATGTCAGGAGAAAGCACTAGATTATAAAATATGTGGCTAACATCAAGTTTTAAGATTGTCTTGGTGAGTTGGATTGTTCATAAGCAACAGGATGAACTTCAGTACAAAGAAGCACCTTTCCACTCATGCTACTAATGCTGAAATTTCTTCTGATGATTCTACTGATGATTAGGTTATCTTCTAGTGATGCTGAAATTAGATACCCCAAGAACTGACATAATTGCTCTAAAATGGTTACCTCAAAACTATTTCAATAGTGGTTATCTTATTTTAGCAAAACCTTAAGTATGTCAGTTTAAAATTTAGTTCTCACTATTCTACCTATTAAGGGAGAACAAATTCTGCCATGTAGGTAAGAACCCAAAATATATGTGAAACAAAACAACTTCTATTAAGCACTTCTCTTTCCCAACCCTCCACTTCGTTCACAGCTCTTCCTCTCTGAGAATGTGCTCTTCCTTTGTGCTTGTTGGAAAACATGGAGAAAGGTGAGTCTGACGGGGTAGAGTGGGGAATTGTCCCAAGCTTTGCTATTCTGTGCTGTAGCTGGCAGAGACCACACTGGTTAAGTTTTTCAAGGGTTTTTCATATGCTTTTTGTAAACAATATATTTCATAAGTTTTAGGAAGAATCTCTGTGAGATTGCACTTCTCATTGCAGGACTTTCTTGTAGCAGTTGTGCTGTCTGCTTCAGTAGGAAATTGGGAAAGCAATGAAAATAAGCTTGATAGTCTGTACTGGGAGTCCACTGGAAACAACTATTATGGTGGCTTCTGCCAGCCTCTCCTCCCTCTGCTGTAAAACCTTGAGGAAGTCTGGTGGCTTCAGCAGTGCTCAGTAAAGGCAGGTAATATTTTACTTCTGTGATGGATGGTAAACCAAGAAAGGGCTTAAACATTTTTAAACTCCCTTCACTTGCATTTGCTGCAAAATCAGCTTAAAATCTTTTAGGTTTCATTTCCTTTACCTTTCCTGTTGCAGATAAGCATAAGAGCGTAAGAAGCTCAACTGGGCGTGCACCTTCTTGTGGGAGTCTAGAAGAAACTTGGCAGTCTGTTACACAGGACTGGTTTCAGTCTTTGGAGCTGATGGTGGATTGGTGGATTACAAGAATGGATGTTCCTTTTGGGAACACCCATTTTCATATAGCAGATAAAGAACATAGGATAACCTTTTTTTTTTTAAAAAAAATCAGATTCACATTACATTTTTTTGATAGTAGAATGGATGAGTTGCAAATTCAATATGTAACATCCTGAAAAGCAAAGCAGAAGGTGGGTAACTCAGCATGGTATTTGGCTTTTGATATTTTAATAAAAGTAGCAATCTTATGTTTATACTTGTGTGAGGGAAGCACAGTTGATTCTTAGTTTTTTGTAGGCACTGAAAATCAGCCCAAGCAGTTAGTCCACACTTAAAATACATTTAAATCGAAATAGTAGCAAATTCCAAATAAGTCTAGTGGAGTACTTCTTTCCTTCTTATGACATGGAATATCAACAGCCACACCCTTAGCACACAGAGGATAACAAAGGTCGAGATTAGTGGGGCCACTATTTCACCTCTAGTACATTTTCTTCTTCTGAATAGAATCTCCAGTTTATTTCTGTCTTTTTTTCCTTTCTCAGACACACCAGTAAGCCTCCAGCGGAAACTCCAGCTCACATGATAATTCTTGAACTTCTTTGCTGCTAATCAGGCAGTGGGAGGTAATGTGAATGAATATTAAACAGCATCTTACACTGATCTTCAGCAGAGACCCATAGCCATCTGCTGGACAAAAGGAGACAGGGGTATTTTTTTCAATACTAGAACTGAAGCTGTTATTTCTAACTTTGAGCCTGCTGCTGAATGTAGTACTGAAGATACACTCTGTTTCCAAATGTAGTTTTGGGTTACAAAATGGTAACACAGAGGACAGTCTTTTAATGGAAGAAAATAATGCATCTGAGAATGAAAAGGTAAATACCTAAATACTTCAAAAGTGTGGATTTGAAGTCAAAGCTGTAAACAATAGAAAACAACTGAGGAACTAATATCCAGACATGAAACCAAAATATTCCCCTCTCCTCCTTCCCCCACCATTACAAAGGGTTGCCTTTTCAAAATAGGATAACTGCAAATTTTGGTCTGTCTCCAGAAAGCTCTGATGTGAAACCGTTCTCTCTACTGCAAATGGAAGGAAAGCAGCATCTGCCTCCATTCCAGAAGACCAACACCTCACAGCTCTGCCCCTGATCATTGCCAGCAATCGACCTACTTCTTTGAAGTCCATGCATCATTCGGCTGGGGCTACCTCATTCTCCCTGTCTTCAGACACCTTTTAATCAAGAAAAACTTCCAGCTGCTGCACACATGAATGGAGCTCTTCAAAATGTGCTTGCTGCAGGACAGGCAGGTGACTAGTGGGACAACCCAGCGCTGGCGGCTCAGCTGTGAGGGACCTTAGAACATCACACGATGCTCCAGAGAGCTCTGAGATGTCTACAATGTTAAACAGTCTCTTTCCATACCATTGTATATGAACAGTATAGGACTCAAACCTCTTCAGAATGCACTCGGCAATGAGTAAGCTTTTGTCTTGTCAAAAAGGCAGAATCTTTCTCTTGCCATGGCAAAGCTGAAGAGCACTAATACTGAAAAATAGTCATTTCTTGAATTCCTGTTTCTTGTCAGCGAGCCTCATTCAGCATTGCTGGTTTAGTGTCCTTTATACGTTAAGTCAGTAAGTGTTTTCTTACTGTTTAAAAGCGATGGGTAATATCTCATGGGACTTGAATACAACTGTGTCATTAAAAAAATAAGAACATCAAATTTCATTCATTTTATGTGCCAGGATCTTGTGACATTTTTAAAGATCTCTTTCTAAAATTGGTCAGCACGTACCTGTCTTCCAAAAGGCTCATCCTTGCTACAATTACCTTTTTTTTTCAAATACTCATACAATAGTAATAAAATGTAGCATACAGAGTGCTTGTTAATTACAGTTGTATGACAACATAAATACATTGAAATACTGTTGAAGTGGTGGTATGACTTAAATACAGTCTCTGGACCACATTCCAACTCCCTAAAACCAGTGTGGGCTGAAAGCTTTTCAGGCTCCATGGAATTACTTATATTTACCTTATATAAATAAAATTATCTGTTAAATAGCTTACTGGTAGCTTGACTGTTGCCCGAGACGAAATAATGGGTGGCCTTGAAGTCAAATACATATGTGGTTTAAGTAAATACATTTATCCCTCCCTCAGAATGTAGGACTAGAACATGTTCCTGTGGACTCTTGGATTTTGGAGGATGATGACTATTCCAAGAAAACCTCCGTAAACATTTATGAGTAAATGACATACTTGATTTCATCTTTTTGTCTCAAAGAGGGTTGTTTCTATTAATTATGTATTTAGACTTCATTCATTTCTCCACCTGTGTACAGGAGATTCCCACACATTAATTTTGCTAGTTTCTTCGCTTTAAAATTAATCGGTTGCTTCAGGTATGCAGGTCTTCTGTGAGATGTCTTAAATTGCTCTTACTTGCCTATACACAACTACTGCATAGTTTACCACGTGGTAAGAGATTTTCAAAATTATTTTTAAAAAAGAAAAACCTTAAGAAAAAAACATGTTATTTGGCATTATTTGGACTCCTCATGTAAACATAGCTGAACAGAAACTATTACTTGCAAACAGGAATGTATTTGGTGTATTAGTTTTAACGAGCTATCAGAGCAGTTTGGATCAGGTTGTGAAACCACCCATTTCCTGTCCTGCCAGAGTGCCTGGATGGTCTGTAAAAGAGGCAGGGAACTCCACGCCTAAATGAGTTCTGCCAGATCTATTTAATTTAAGCCTCCTAGGGGAAGAAAATGGATAGGTTCTGTGTGTGTTTCAACTCTAACCCAAAAACTGCCAGAAAGAGTGACTGAACCACGTGATTTTCCTGAGTGTAAGAGACCATTGAAAGGAGAGTGATTGCAGACAGTCCTCTCGTTTGGCCACGATGAGATATCATCATTCAAGAGGCTGAAGGGAAAGGTGCCCTTATTGGCTCCAGCCGGCTTCATCTGTCTGGATGTTAAATCCAGACTAACTTTTGTAAGAAATACGTATGGAACTCTGTGTGTTACCTTTCCAAGTGTCTAGTAGATACACAAGTATGCACAGCATGAAGGTCAGCTCTGCTTCAGTTGAACAGAACTTGGTTCTTTCCCATGGAAAGACTGGAGCCCAAAGGTAGGGCTGTTCTGAGTGGAGTCTCTCATCTGGATGTTTCTAGGATGAGTTTTATTTTAACGTAGGAGACAGATTTGTAGAACATCTGAACTTTAGGTGTATTTAGACAAGGTAAAGCTCTTTTTATATGTAGCATGTGGGAACAAGGTTTAGGAGCAGAAAGAATACAGATAAATTTGGAGATTGGCGAGTGTGACAGCTCAAAACCACTGTCAAGGGTATTTGCAGAAGAAACTTCTTTTTGCCAGAAATCATGACTATTAGTTCTGCTGTTGCTTCTTGCAACATGGTCAGCACCACTCCTTGCTAGAGTTCAGCTTGAATTCAATAAACCTCAATAAAACTCCTATTTATTCTAATTGAATCAATTAGGATAAATCGGGCAAGAATTATGGTAACAGTGAGGTATGTGACTTATGAAAGGATAAGACATAAACATTTTTATTGCTTTAGAACCAAAACCTCACTTATTGCATAGAAGAACATAAAAATAACATATTGAGGGGTATGTACTGGGTCTGTGTGGCAAGGTTTTGGTAGCAGGGAGTCTGCAGAGGTCGCTTCCTCTGTATCAGACAGAGCCAATGCCAGCTGGCTCAGAACCAGACCATCCGCTGGCCAAGGCTGAGGAATCTGTGACAGTGGTAGCATCTCTGGGACAACATAGCTAAGAAGGTGAAAAAGTTGCTGAACGACAACAGCCAGAGGAAAGGAGTGAGAATACACGAGAGAAACAACTCTGCAGGCACCAAGCTCAGTGAATAAAGAGGAAGAGGTGCACGTGAAGACCCTGGTAGTCAGACTGTCCCTCTGCAGCCCACAGAGGCTGACAGTGGAGCAGATATGCACTGGCAGAGGACCCCACAGCAGAGGAGGTGGATGCTGAGAGGAGACTGTGACCCTATGGAGAGCTGGCACTGAAGCAGGCTCTTGGCAGGACCCGTGGCCCTGTGGAGAGAGAAGCCCATGCTGGAGCAGAGTTGCTGGCAGGACTTGTGACTTGCTTTCTTGGTAGCAACTGTTAGTCCCATTCTTTTAATAGGTGGTACTGTCATTGTCCTCAGTTACCACCCCCCTAGTTTCTTTTTACGTGAAAAGCCATGAGCAGGTATAAAGCAGACAATGGCTGTGTCAGTATCTACTTTCTGGGTAGGATCTCTTAATTTCTCCCTGCCTAGAAGTGGTTTTACGTTACATCTCATTAACTTACACTGAACACTCAATCTTAGCAAATATCCTTCATGTATTTTCAGTATTTTAAGAATAATTATAATCTTTATAGAAAGATCTGGGCTCCAATCATCAAGATTTATGTTTATGAGGAGATAATTGAAATGAGGCATTCAAAAGGTGTATCACAGAATCACCTAGGTTGGAAGGGACCTTTTAAGATCATCTAGTCCAACCAATAAAAAAAAAAAAAGGAGAAAGGGCCAAGTTTTAAATTCAGAGAAAGTAATTATTTGTCACAACATTTAAGTATTTAGCTCAACAAAACTAAGACACAGAACACTAGAAGTCTTATGACAGTTTTGCTTCTGTACCCACAAATTGAGTACAACAGATATACTTAGATTCATAATTTGATATATAATTAATAAGTTAAGAAATGAAGATATACACTGCCTCCCACTTTCACCATGCTGCTTCTCCCATTTGACTAGCCTGTTTTTTTCTTATAAAGATTTATCTGTAAATAGATTTGACTTCCATTCACTGTAACACAATGTAATTCTTTCATCCCCTAACTCACACAGAGTACTACCTCCCTGTAAAAAAGTTTCAAAAAAAAAAAAAAAAAAAAAAAAAGGCACAGGGAAAATCAAAGCAAAATCCACATGAATTCTTTGGCACTCACAGGGCTTCCAAAACCAGGAGAGGGGCAACTTAACAAAAGCCAACAGCCCCATTCTACACAAATTCAAGAAGACTTTCCACAGATTCTTTAATACCCGATACCTACACAGACAACCCCATTCAAATAACTGTATTCTGCTTTTAGTGTATTTAAAAATTGCTCATATATTTAGCAGCTTTGCATTACGACATTTGTAAGCAATACAAATGTTACACAATAGAAGACAGGACACAAAGGAAGTTTTAAGCGTACTTTATTGATTGCAAGCAACTGCCACTGCCCAACATCCTCCACCCGAGTTACAGTTTTACACATACTGTAGAAGATGGCTCTATCCCCAGTGGTATCACAGACCAGTCTGCCTTCTGGGTATGGGTCAATAAGCACATAAAGGTTCTTCGGAAGTTTAATGCCACTTACCCTATGTATGGAGATAAAGTGTTATTAAAAAGGTTTTAAAGGAATCATTACATTCTATCAAAAGCTCTTAAACAGTTCTTAATTTTTAAAGAGTAGCATACACCAAGGTAGTAATACATTCTGACTGCATAGGGCTGGTATCTTGTTTTTGATGAATGCTTGGTAAACTAAGTATGTTAAATGGGAAGCTCTTCGTCACCGTGAGGGAGAAGGAAATGGAAATGAGCACAGTAGATTTAGCCAAACTTTCTGTAAGTAGGACCTCGGGTGAAGATAGAAAGTACATCATTGTGTACAGCAGGAAGAGAGAAAATTATCCTCCCTCTTAGATCAGCTGAGAAATAGCTCCACAAGAAAACTCTGTTGCCCAGCTGTTCTGTTTGCCAGAAGCTGCAGCCACAGGAATTCAGCTGACTGCAGTGGCACCAGCAGTTACTCTGCTCTCCTCAGAGACCACAGGCTAATGGGACAGCCAGTGCCTACAACTGGAGAGTTTCCTAAACAGTGTCAAAAAGACCTGGCTTCTAAAGCCTGTGGAATTGAGAACTCAAGATTTTCTACTGTTGCCAACAACAAATACCAGCTGATGCTGATAGTGGATGCAGGACTGAAATCTACTTGTTTTGAATAATCCCTGTCAACTAATCTCTGTATCAACAATAAAGTTTGACAGAATTAAAATAACAAACATGCTGAAGTTAAAGAAAAGAGTGCATCATCTGCTAAAATATTTATTAGTTTAAACACATGTAATTTAACCAAATATAATGGCATTTTTTTCTCAATTTCATATGTTTTGTACTGATCATTCTATCATTTTAAAATAATTCCATTTAAACAGTAATGCTTATTTACCTTCATTGAATCATTTAATCACAATAACAATCTCTTCAACCAGAAATGAAGCAAACACATCAATGCAACAAATTCTGATACAGTAAGTATTTTTCAGGAATTATCAGTACTGCAGTAGTGCTAATCAATTCTAAATTGGAATGCTGGAAACCAAAAGATTAAGACAGAACTACACAAAGAGTATTTTTCATATCTTTTATAGGACAGAAACCTTTGTTCATGTTCTTCTGGTAGCCATCATCTTCTTTTGAGCTGCACCTACAACACAAAGAACAAGTAAACGAGCAACTTTATGCTTCTCCAGAATAGCTTAAAACAGTTCTGTAGGCATTAAGGGGCATCTTTTCTACTGCTTTGTTTCTGTATCACCAACTCATTTCATTGTTTTAAATTCCTATTTTAAGAATAACTACAAAGCAACAGAAAGAATAAAGCTATTACTACATCTGTGTAAAAACTGCCCTCAGAAGTGCTGCCTATGTTGTAAAAGTGCAAGTTACTTTCTGTATCTAACAAGCAACTAGTATTTCATCAAACATGAAAGCTTATTTTTTTTAATATATTTATTTCCTGTATGAACAAGATACCTTAATACATGGAAATAAGGAGAGATTATTTTTATTAAGAATTTTACAACATAAATTGAGAAGAGACAGGTTGAAGTTTCCAAATAGGCATACAAAACCACCCATCTCCTGCTTGTTTTTCGTAGTTAGTTCATTACATCTCCTGGGTGGGGTATTCCCCACCAGCAGAATGACTGCTTTGTGACATTTTTCCATTCTTGAGTGCACTGAGAGTGCATGATTGTTGCCATTATGCACCTAGATGGATACAAAAACCCTTCTTAGTTCAAAGAAGTATTATAAAGTAGGTGAAACCAGTAGGGGTTTCACAGCTTTTCAGAATATATTAATACAAATGAAAAGATGAACTTAATATTGTCAGAGAGAACATTACAACAGCAGTATGGACCTGAAAAGTTTGACTCTGGTTTCCTCACGCTGCATAACCAACTCAAATGTTTCAAGCTGTTCTAACTCGTTGCTAAATGTTTATCTACACATGCTGTCAGAAATAACCTTGTTAGGAAGGTGAAGTTGGTGTCTCAGCAAATCAGACCCATGGAGTAGGCGTTGAGTGGCCTGTGACTCGCTTTCCTTTTTCTCTTTCAGCACCATCAAAAGGAAAAGTGAGAAAAACAGCACAAACATTAGTTAAAGCCTGAATTTAATCCCATGTCCTACAGGAATAATTTCATTACAATGAAAGCAGACAGACACTATCTGTAGGGTTTTTTTTGCTTTGTTTTTGTTTAAGCACTGATAATTATATATCTAATTAACATAGCCTATTACTGTCCCAAAGATCATAACGTTTAATAATGCCTTTAATTAAATGATTAATAGGAAATGCAGGGGTGGTTATTACAAATTACCTGATTTACCATCACTGAAGACAGATTCTTTTAAAAATGGCTACAAATGCCTTGTTCACAAAAGACTTTATTATCTAATGATGCATACTGAAAACATACAGAAATCTGCATGGTCCACTTTACATGCAGCAGAACAATCTTCACTTTACAATAAGTAAGTGTCAACTGTTTTATGCAAGAGACAACACTTTAAAGTCACATTTCTTAAAGAAAAGCTTCATTTACAAAAGAAATAAAAGGTAAAGAAGCAATTACCGCTTTTAAAAAGCAGCTGCTTTGTTCAAGAGTGGAAGGTTTATGCCTGTATTGAAAGACAACATGATCACAAATAATGAAAACAATGAACAAATGAAACACTTTTAGCATAAAGCAGTACACTTTCAAAATGACATACAAATAGTTAAAAATTTCATTATGTTGTCTATCTATCCTTTAGATATAAGGTCTTTCGAATGAGATCCCAACATATGTAATTACTAAATGAAAACTCTTCTGTAAGTATTGGTTCTATGTCATAGTGAATTGTATTTAACAAAATGTATACAAAGTCTATAGCAAGTTGATTAAAAAAATTAAAGTAATAAGAAACAGTACACTGAAGGCGCTCTATCCATCAAGTGCGCACTCTCAAAATTTTAAATGTGATGAACAGAACAGAAGTTGTAACTATGCCACGGTTGCAATGCCAGAAAATAAAACAAGATCATTTATCAAACATGCAGGGACTTCTGCCACAATGCTATTGTCTTTCATTTGTCAGTCGTTGCAGTAAAATAACAGCTTAAACACCGGTGATGTTGATGGGTTAGCTTACCTTCAGTGTACTGAAAGTTGTACACAACCTGCTTTAAAAGAGGAGACCATCCCTGCGGGCAGGCTCAAGAAGGAACAGACCCCCTTCGGCACTGACTACACCAAGGGCATGCTGCTGTGGCCTGCACACACACACCTAGGAAAACGTGAATATAAACAGCATTTATGCTGGCCATTTTTTAAAGACAAAAATGAAGCCAAGTCTGCTAAAAACAAATCAACCACCCAGTATTACTGCTCTTTTTTTTTTTCTTTCTTTTTTTTTTTATAACAGATGCTTTTTTCTTTTTATAATATATACGAACTGCAACCATATACATTAGCATTGTACTTCTGTGCAGTCTTGGCAATTAAAACAGTTCTACAGTGAAAATTTTCACATAAGACACGAAACAGAATTACTCTAACATTTCTAAAAGAAATATCAGCCTTGATGTTAATTCAAATGTATCATTTCTTCCTCAACTTTGCAGGGGAAATATTTATGTTTATATACATTAATAACTGCTGTGAAATTTCTTCAGTCTTTGTATCTTAATTACTCAAACCCTTTGAACTTCTTCATCTGGTTTAAATTTTTTCCTGGATGAAGGCGTGCTGCAGAGCCTGGTTGATGCTAATCCGTTTAGCTGGGTCTAACATTAGGATCTGGTCCAACAAGTCCTTTAGCTGGTGTACTTTTTTACGCTGGTCTTCAGGGAGTCGTTGGCACCCAATCAAGTCTGCTAATAGGTCCTTGGTTGGATTAATGGTGCTCATAACAGTAACTTTCTCCTACAAATACAAAAACGGCAACCTTGTAGAATAGCAGTAACGCACGAACCCCCTATCCCTTTTACAGAGCTTCAGCAGCAACTTTTCTGCAGGGCTCTCTTGTATCTCATCAGCGATGCCCTTTGGCCTCATAAATCCTCATGTGGGCAAAGGAAGAGTGGAAATAACGCTGCCAGGGGGAGGGCCAGGCTGCATCTTTTGCCAACAGCAGGTGTACACGTGAACCTAACATTCCAGATAACTGAGAACATCACAATTCCATGTGGACAGTTCCCATATTTGACCAGTAATTCTGTGATTCTTAAGAAATGTGCTATGTTAAACTGATAGAGAAAGTATTAGTGACCTCCTGCAACATAAGCACATCATACTGAAATTAACATATTTCTCTAAAACAAAGCCAGAATTTCTTTTATTAGTAATTTAAGAATGCATTATGTGGAGATACCCCTGTATACCTACCAAAATTAGATTTCTCTTACACACATTCCTAAATTGTAGGGAAAAATCTCTGTTGCCAGTTTATAACTATGTATCCTGTCCATACTGCTGCAAAACAGCAGTCTAATAGTTTATAAAAATCTTATTTTTAATAAAAATGTCAAGACACTTTTGGAACACCACAATAGTAGAAAAGCTTGGAAAAAAGTAATAGGTTAGTCACACGTTAAGGACTTACCCTTTCTGTCACTTTATCTACTTCTATATACATAAAGTTGAGATTTTGATCAAAGTGCTGATCTTTGAACACACCTTTTCGAATCATCTGGAAAACAAGGGAGAGGCAAGAGTTTCAGCCAAGTTCTTCATGTCTGACAAATTCCACAATTAGCATCAATGTTTACTAATTGCAACATGAATATTTTAATACTAATCAAAAATATATCAAAAAGACAGTAAGAAATTTGTAGACAAAAAAAACCCCACCACTGTTCAAACCAGCTGAAAAAGAACACAGTATCTTTCAATGACTTACGTATTTTTTTTTTGAGGTCAGTGCTTAGAAGGTTTCTGCTTTCACTTTATACTTAGTCTATGAAAAAGAAGCTGTATACTTTCACTTCATAAAATTTTAAATCAATATTAATTATACAGTCAGAGTGATGTCTGATATTTACTTGCTGTTAAGAGAAGATGTACACGATAAGAACAAATTCAGGGAGAAAAAATAAAGCATGTTTTACTATTCATCACAGCAGTTTCAGATATTAATTAAAAATCATGTACTTTTCTTTCTTACCTTGTTTGGCATCTTTCCTTTGAGATCCATGGCTAGTTTCAACATATGATTATTGGTTTTGCCAGGAAAGAGTATTTTTCCTGTATAAAGTTCATATAATGTGCAGCCTACAGACCACATATCTATACCATAGTCATAGATTTTTCCTATAACTGAAACAGAGCAATTCCAGTTAATTCCATAAAGGCAGCCTTAAAAGATATAATATCACAAAACCAGACAGATTAAAAAAATTCTGATTTGTCAACTATATTGGTGCTCCTCATCTTTGGAATAAGAAGTCACCATAAAAAAATATGGATGCAAACCTTTTAACTTTTACAGTATCCCTATTTTGATTAGGGAGGCTTTTACCTAATGCCCAGCATGAATTAAGTCAGCAAAAAACAAGGCCAGAACAATATCTTTAAATTAAAACACAACTATAACCAATCAGAATGACTTCTCCCTGTCCTCACTGAGCTGAACACCAACATACATGAAGAGTCACACAAGCATGCTTTCAAAGTCTGAATTTTTGACTGCCATCATATTTCCAGAGAGTAAATTCAGGCCAAATTCTCATTTGCTAGTACTTGTATATCCCGCTACTGCTTACGATAGACGTAGCCAATCCAAATGTACTTACTAATTTCTGGAGCTCGATAAAATCTACTAACTAAATAAGGTGTGATATCATTATCTGCAACATGCGAAGCTGATCCAAAATCGCAAAGCTTTAATATTGTTTTAGATTCATTCACCTGAAAGTTAAAACATAAATATCCATTAGCCCTGTTTATAGACAGAATTTCCAATAGCACTGTGCAAGTAACAATAGATTTAAGTAAGACATAAGAAAAACACTCAGTCTTTAAATTGGAAGTTCTCCCCATATTTCAATCCTTCCTCTCTGTATTCTAAGGAAACCATACAACCTTCTTAAATTGAAAGTGACAGTTAATGTCTCCAGATCCTGAGAAATACAAAAAAGGTCAGTTTCATAAGTACACTTGGTGGGTCTGGATTTCTTTCCAGATACTGAAATTATATCATTTTAGACTTCCAGCTCTAGTATCCAGAGTACCACTCATAAAGCAGCATTATTATTCACATCTCATCCTTACATAGATTTCATTCGTGTGATGGCAAAACCCAAACATTATAAATAAAGTAAAAATCTGACTTCTGCACAGGGATGACCACCAAGAAAACCAAAGGAAGCACGTTTGATTCCTCTGATGGAGCTCTCATGCTCTGCTAACCAGAATGTTTAATGGAAACAAAAAAGAAAAAACCCAACGCATTAAGGACTTATCCCCATTATCTCATGCGCATACACAAATCCTCCATCCAGACCAAAACAAACTACTTCCATTCTGCAAAAAGCAAATATATTTTTCAACTGTTCATCGAAAAAGTCCCAAAATTTATCCTAAGAAAGAATACGGTCTTACTTTGGAAGATACATGTTCTAAAAGTGTATGCAGATTTATTTGAGAAACACTGTACTACACAGAAGACTTTATTATATTTCTTACAGACTATTTACACCAGATTGATTTGTTAAAAGATTAACAAATTAGTTTGAAAAAAATAACACATTAGTTTGACAAAAAATAGCATTTTATATCAAACCATTCATAACATGAATGCTTAACATTTTCAGTTAAATTCTGACTTAACCTAAATTAACAGAATTAATATAATTCCAAACACTTCATTTTACATGATAGACTGTGAAAAGTTTCAATTATTTATTACTTACCAAAATATTATCTGGTTTAATATCTGCATGTAGGATATTGCATCTTTTAAGAAGCTTTAAAGCCAGGAACAACTGCTGGCTGTAGGAACGCACAGCTTTAATATGGAGTCCAACATCTTTCCCATACTTTTTCAACACTTCTCGTAAGTTCATACTATTTTAAGAAAGAAACAGAGAGAGAAAGAATAGAAAAGAGCTTAACGAGTGAAAAAATAGTGGCCTCCTAAAGCGTAGGACAAACTTGAAGAAACCAGTTAGCTTTAGATATTTTTGGAAGAAAGCAACATTCAACTTAACATTCATGGCACTCTGTTAGCTACAGCAATGGAGTGAAAATGTGGGTCAATCAGATCTATCCCTATACACTGTAGAAGTACTTACTAGACTGGACATACTTAGTTCACAACATATTTTTAATCAAGATTAACCTGAGAGGATTTATTTGCACATGAACAGTACCACTCATACTCATTTTCTGAAGAAATAAATAAAAAAGGAAGCATCCAAAAGATGAGGTGCTGAGGAGGTGATTTTTGGATGTTTTAAGCAGCAGAAAAAAACCACAATGTCAGGACAAAATCGTCACTGCATAAAAATAACATACAAACGTGTTACAAAGAGATACTGCACCACAAGAAAATAATTTGTTGTATGGCCTACTAATGAAAATATAATGGTAACTTCATAAAACTTGCTTTGCTTCAGCATATAGCTTATCTTCACTCAAATATTTCAAAAATGAAAATATGACATACACAGAAAACTTAGGATACAAACAGGTGACATCTCTAAGCAGAAATGGGAACTAAGGCAATCAATAAATACATCCAGATCTATCATGAAACAGTATTTACAATTAACCTGTCAAAAAGCTTAATTAAAGGAAAAAGTGAGTGTGCAAAGTACTAAGATTTTTTTTTTTTCCTTAGACTTATTATGCATGCACTCTTCAGAGAATATATAGCACTAGCTGAACCTCTCTGGGAATGCGTTCTTAATGCCAAATAAAGAATTATGAAAACTAATAAAAGTCTTGTGACACACACAAAGATCATTACGAGCAGCACTGCTAAGATGATCCACATTTAACAATATTATTTTGTTTCAAATATTGCCCAAAGTTCAGAGTGATACTTTAAGTAAATCAGAAATAGTTCAGTATGTGGATCTGTGCCTCCAGAAAAAACACACACACACGAAAATCAACATTTGTTTTTAAAAAAGCTCCTTGCATTCTTGAGTCTTGTCAAAAGAACAAGGTATCAATAAAAAAGCCAAAACCAGAAAGGTAACGATCTCTCTGGAGTACTTAAATTTTTACAGGGAACCTCAAACATTTGTCAACTTACCTGAGTGGCTCAAATACCAGACAGAGATGTTGTTTGTGGTAGAAATGCCTGAACAATCGTAGACAATGAAACTTGTCATCAGGATCTGCATCATTGAGCTTCTTCAAAAATTCCAGTTCTTTGAGGCCAGTTTTTTGCCTGAAAACAAAAAAATATGATTAGAAAAGAAAATCAGTGACACACTAATACCTTTTTCAAATCTAGTCATTCACTTGTATGGCTATAATTATCAGGAAACGAGAAGGGTCCTGCCATTACTTAAGGTACCACTGCTTAAAAAAAAAATAAAAATCAAATTACAGCAGTGGTTTGCTGTCAGTGTCTACACATTGAGCAAGTTTAATTGTTTAATCTTTGCTGAGTCTTTGTAACGCACTTGTCCTTATGTCTCCCTCCTGGTTGCACATAAAGCTAAAATTAGATTTCTTCCTGCAGTACGACACTTTAGCTCCAAACAGCATTCACTTGAGAAATTTATTTTTTTTTAAAAAAAGTACATAACCATGTATGTTATTAAAAAAGTTATAAGCTAAATGGACTATAGAGGCAAATACACACCCAAACTGATTATCTATACAACATAAACTGAAATAGCTTATCACCCCCCTCTCTTTTTAGGCTTTTCTGGATTTCTATATTTTCATATAACTGAAAATAATCCAGTTATACACACAGCAAGGCAACTTTTAAAACTTCCAAGGTAAAATACATGGAAAAGATCTTCATTTAAGTTGTCTTTAATGGAAGAGGACATAACATATGACTGTAGAAATATTACAGCAGGTACTAAAAATGAGTACTATGGACAAGTCCCCACTTAACATAGTTTAGTAGATCATACTTGCCAGTGTTCACTCATTCTGAAAGACTTAAATTATTTTTTTTCTTCACTTCAAGAGTGCGAGCCCCATCCCTTTTGCCCAGGCAAAAATATAGAGAATATACAAAAATAATTAATGTACAGACATCTTTTTGTAAGTTGTAGATGATCAGTTAGGATCCAACCCACATCCTGACCAATCAATTTGGCCCATCGAAACAAAATTGTTTTACATTCCATGACTCTCATCTCAAAAATTTCAGGGCTGGACAGGCCTCATAATTAACTGTAACCTTGGTTCTTGCTACAACTGTTCCCTGCAGTTTTGCAAATCAAAAAGTGCCTGATGAAAATGCAAGTACCCTTCTCCTGTGATAGCTGTAAAGAAGTGCAGATACATAGTCCTCAAGCGCTTCCCATTATCTGGCTCATATTAGCAGAAAAGGCAGGAATCACAGCTGTAATCTGTTACTTCACTTGAAACAAAGGGAGATTCAAATCACATCATGAAAAACTTCCAACTGTTACAAATGCTTTATTATTATTAAACAAAGCCATTACTTACATAAGTTCATTGTTCCTGATGATTTTAACCGCTACTTCCTGGTTTGCTCTTGCCATGTCCCTGGCTCGCACTACGTTACTGAAGACTCCCTGACCAGTGTAACCATAGACATTGTACCGTTTATCTAGAACTTCACCTATATTAACACCTGAAGGATAAAAATCAAGCAATTTAAAGTTATGAGGGACATACGTAATGAAACTTTTTGTGAACAATATACCAATCTGTATAATCCAGAAAAAAGTGATAAAGGGTATAATAGTGTACAATATTCTGTATCACCTAGATTTGTGGAAATTACAGGGAACAAACCAATTCTGTATTTCTGCAGTCTTTTCATAACTGAGGTTATGAGGTTAAAACCTGCAGGCTCATTTCACCCACTACATTACACTCCCAGTGAGGGCACTGCAGTACATTTACATTAAAATAACATTTTGGTACTTTTTGCACGAGGATCTTTTCCATTGTGCACCCCCATTCCTACTGTTCTTCCAAATCAATGAATACAGCTTACGGTAATAGCCTTCTGCATCAGTCCAGTTATCCCTGAGATTGGGGTTTTCTTTGAAGTCTTTTCCAAACCCAGCAGCCCTTAGACGAGCACTCTGTAATAAAAAGAAAAGTAACAGCTTTGCTTGGGTGCTCTGGTTGTTTTTCCCTGATGTTTACTTATCAAAAGCCTTTTTTTTCCTACCAAAACACTGTTCCTCTCCACAGTACAAAGACACTTATCTTCTAAGAGAAAGAAAGTACCTTACACAAATGCTATTTACATACCAGTACCTAAAGACTGATGCAAGGAAAGAGGATGAGAACAACCAACAGAACTATTGTTAAACATAAATGGGCAAAGTTTCAACTAATATCCACAAGAAATTATACGAGTCATTAGAATACATATTTTGAACCACTTGAATAGATCTTTTTATAGTATGTTTGTAGCAATGAAGTTTAGCAATTCATGAGGAAAATGTAATTAAGCCTTGAATTTCTGTTCATTCAATGTCACTTCACAGTTTTCATACTATTATACTTACGATCATAAAATTACTACAAATTCAAATCTATGAGTAGTAAAGAATATCTCCAATTGATCAATAGTTTCTGGAAGGGGGAGCCGCTCACTTACAAGCCCTTTAAATCCCTCTTTGTAACTTTCAAATTTACAAAAGCACCTGCCCACACACTATCTTTCAAGTACTTACACTTTTCCAGGTCAAAGAGGTTTTGATTATTTTTTTTTAATTCGTATTACCAGTGTTACTAGAGTGACACTTTGGAAGCTTTTTGTCACCAATGCTTGTGTCATAACTAATAGACTGCATGCTACAAATAAAAATTAAGCAGAGAATTTCTAAGTTAAGAAGAAAATTGTCTGAACTTATTTCTCAATGTTGTGCATCAGCAACAATGAGGTAGATTTACAGAGAACAAGTAAAGTCTCAAAACTAGTCACTGGACCGCCAAGGTTTGCAGGCTATTTCAACACATTTAGAGAAAAGCTGTTGGAATAGTTCAAAAGTAAAAGCAGGAAACGCATCTCTTAATCAAAAAAACCACCCTCACCAAACCAACCACTACATTACCCCAACCCAGCATCATGAGCAAATTAAAATATCTTACACAGGCACTTATAATTAACCATACATGAACCCTCTGAAAAAAAGCGCACATATTTAAAACAGTGCACCATGGTAACATTAGACTAAAGCGTAACTTATTTATAATTTTGTTACTGTATGCCATTATAGGACCTATTCAAACAACAGGTGAATTCCCTAGTTGCTTGCTCTGGTAAAACTCCCACTGATTTCAGCAGATTTCCTTTCACTGAAATATTAAATAAGGACTATTTTGTCCAGCTTGACTGATGAAAAGATTCAGGATGTACTATCCACCCAGTTACACATGCTTTTACAAATCAAAGTTCCCACAAACCTCAAGTGACAGTAATTGTCTAATGAAAGAAAGCAAAAAAAAAAAATTAAAAATCATACATTTAATCTCCAAGAATTACCTACATCAAAGTATGCAGCAAACATATCATCTGATTCTGTGAACATATCAGGAGCTAGCAGCTTCTTCTGAGATGAACCTTAAAATGAAATTTAGATTACTCAACGTGAAAAAGATAACAAATGAGTAACTCTGTTACCAGTACAATTCATGACTAGGTATCTTCACAATATAATCTAAGATCAGTATTTTGGCAACCAGGTAGCGCTACTGATGTTTTTAGCAAATACCACATTATGTTCTAGAAACACAAAACTTGGATTGGGTAAGTTCTTCAAAGCACTCAAAAATTTACACCTCCTTGAAAAATTAAGTATAATAGCTTTCAAGTAATTCACACAGCAGAAAGCAAGAAGTACATACTTACAAGATCCCTACAGATGACTCTATATGTATGTATAAAAAGAAATATAAAATGACTGTGTGTACATATAAAAACCAGACATTTTACTCGGTTCATAAGAGCAAAGAAATATAAATTAAGTACACATCAGTGAAAGCAAGTAAACTTCAAACTATTTCATAACACGCATTACGGAGGCATCCCTTCACACCCACAGTAAATTTCCCTTTAGGGCATTAAGCAATGGAGAAAAGTAACCCGTTAACCTCAGATTCTTCAGGTCTCACAATGCACATAGCCAACCACTTTCACATAAAATAACTAGCCTGAAATCTTTTGACAACAACAAAAACTCTCATCCATCATGCTGACACCATTGTTTCAAGCTATAGACCTGTCACCTGACACTATGGGGAGACAGGTTACACCACTAGTTCATGACATAGACCCTTCCATCAACTTCCTCAAATTTTCTTTTTGGTTTCAGCTACTCACACTTACAATGAGTTATTAACTAGTTCTTTTGCAACTCACTATCCTGCCTCAGTGAGGTCAGGATAAAAAAAATGGCTCTTAGGAAAAAAGATGATTCACTGCTTCCATCTGTTGTTATAGCAAACTCCGACTCAGAATCCTACCAACACACAGATATTCCCAGGTTTGAGTGTAACTGATCTGTTTCTAAAAACAAATTTTCTTCATATCTTAAAAATGTCTATGCAGTTAACAGTTACATTTTCATATACTTTAGTGGACAAAATTAGAAAGCAGTACATGCCTCTGACAAAAAAAAGGAGACACATACTGTTAGACTTCAGATGATTAAGTCTAAACTTGTAGTATACAAATAAGGAAAAGCACATGAGATTGTTCTCCTGCAATGTAGATGGAAAGAACTATCTGAAAACACATTGCTCAAGGGAACAAACTGCTGAGCAGTACACCAGTCCCAAAGAGATGCAGCTTTATTACTTCAAAGAGAAGTATTCACTAGAATACGGCGTATTTAGCCCCTAAGGATACATGTAGGGCATGACAGGAAATACAAGCTGACTGTCCAACCATTTCCTGAGGGGCTGGGAAGGTTTCACAGCCCTTGTTAAACAGCGCGCTGTTGCAATTAATCTAAAGAGAAACCAAAGTAGTTAAAACTAGTTCAAGTATGTCCACACAGCAACTAGACACACCCTTTCACTGCTTGGAAGATGTACAATAATGCACTCTCACAAGATACGAAAGTAAAAAAAAAAAAAAAAAAAAGGGCATATTTTCAATATTACAGGGTGCACTGGGAGATGCTCTATGTTCCTTTTGCCAGAGCAGGCACAAGGCAGGTTTTATAGCAACATGTATTTCATTTCATTGGTGGTGTACAACAGGGTGTATGCACAGAGGAAGAGGAGGAAATCACCTCTTGCTGAAGAAATGGCTATTCTACCAAGATAGACTTACTAGCAGTAACTCTCAAAAGCCTTAATCATTCTAAATTACTACAGACCCACCTATATTCTTCTAACACAGTGGCTTTAATCAAAAAAGGGGACAAAAAGGGCATGGTTTCCCAACCACCCCAATATAAAGACTAGGACTTTATTAAGCTTCTAAGAAAACAACATGCGTGAGTGAAAAGAAAAATTTGGAAGTTAAAATGGGCGATTCTTAATTATGAAGACAGACATCATTACTTGCTCTTCCAACTTTATAGCATGAACTGTATTAATAGCTATTAGAAATATAGAGAGCATGTTCCATTCATATCATCCTCCTTAATGAGCAAGCTTTATTTTAATGTTATGTTTTTAAGTACCATAATAGTCATGGAAACATTCTCAAGTTCTGTCCAAAAAGTCAGTCTACTTCCAAGTCTGGAAGTATATAAGGAAACTAAGCAAAAGTCTCTTCTGAAGTCCTCTGCTTAACAGCTGAGCTTTCATAAATTGCACTATACGGAGAGATTTCCAATTCTTACCATTGTTCTGTTCAACCGTCATGAGGTTGTGCTTGGCTTTAACTGATGCCTCAAACGTGTCCACATTTTCCCGTTCGTACTCTTTAACATCAGCAGCTACTCTTTCTAAGATGTCTTCTGGCGAATTTGAGCGACTACGTGTACTACTTTGAGGACTGCTGGGTTCAGATGGTACAGATATATTACTATCTTCCGTCTGGCCTTTGTATTTCTAGAAAGAAATTTTATTGTTAATCTCACTATCACAGCCTATCACAACATAAACATTTTTATACTCAGTCTTTCATGGTTTGTGCTAAACCCTAATCTTTGCTTTCCATAATCAGCTACATCTCTAATGGCAACAGATTATTTGCAGAATACTGCTTTGGAAAACTCATTTCGCTTCAACGCACCACAGCCCAGATCATAAAAGACAGCTGAAAAATTCATGTATGTCCTTTAGGCTTTTACATTTCTGTAAAAAGCTATTTTTATTGAAGATTAACTATTTTGCTGTGTGTGACAAAATGTCAGTACCAATAGATTTATTACTAAACCATTCTGGCACACAAGTAGTGAAATAAAGTCCTTAAGGAAAAATTAATATTATATCTTACATTCCAGAATCTTCTCCATTGTTATTAGCGTTATGACACATAAAAATAGTATTTAGATTCAGTTTGTTCATTTGAATTGGAAATCCTGTTCACTCACTCTTGTTGAAAAATTTCAGATGGATTAAGAAAGTTCAAGACAATACCTTCACAAATTTTTTTTTTTAAACTCAAGTAGTATGAAATTATACAGATGTCACTTCCTCGCCCAAAAGTTAAAAATCAAATTGAATAAATGCTGATACCACTCAGTTATCATGGTTGAACTATTCAATAATACAAGCAGAGGTTCCCCATTTAGGGAATGAAGCTTTGGAATTTCCTTCCTGCATAGACAAACAACAGGTATTATTAAAAATAACTTATTTTCTATGGTTTTGGCTCAGTAATAGTTATGAAAGATTTTACATGGGGCTTTGTATAGGAGTCAAACGCTGAACAGCATTTTTAGTGCTGCTTATTTTAATCAACATAAAACCTGGTGGTTTTCAAAGTAAATTTTGAGTAAATAAAATGCTACAGGATTTTGCTTACTGTGTTATGTGTGCCAAATCCCAACTTTAAAAAAAAAAAAAGACACCGAACTTGTGCTGAAGAATTACATTCCCTTTGGCCACAGCTTCCTTTCAGGGATGTCAATTCCATATTACCCGTCACTACTGTTACTTTCTCAGTCACAGAAACTCACACATGTAATTGAATACTTTATCTACTTTCATGGAAAGGAAACCCATGTCAGTGGATTTATGAAGTTTTGGAAAAGGAAAATTTCTACTTGAACCAAACTGATCAGTTAGGTTAATTGATACATAACTTCATGCTATATTGACATTATGATATCAATGATCCAGCTACAAGGAAAAGCTACAGATCAAGATAATTGAGGAACATTTTTAACATGTCGTAGGACTGTCAGAGAAGGCTTAACTTTAGCACAAAAACGACTCACAGAAGAGTTGCTTCAGTCTTAATGCTGGTGCAATAGAAGTGTAAAGTTTAACTGAGACTAGCATTTACAATAAATTAATTTGAAAAATATAGTACTAACTAACATAATGTAGTATTAGGCTAAGAGCCTTCCTTTATCACAGCATTTTACCCTAAAAGCCTAAAATTAGTTTCTGTAACCCACATAGTAATATAACTGCATACCTGAACAATTGCTTGTCGCTGTAGTCGCCTTTGTCTTATCTCTGCTTCTTCATCCTCTTCTTCCAAATCAAAGTCTTCAAGGCTATAAAAATACCATTACTTTTTATGTAACATCATAAACACAAGAGTATCCACTGAATTTTACCAAATGCAGTTCTTTAACACCGAAAGCACATAATATATTAAACAATAGCTGTTCGACTATTTCAACTGAGAAAATCTTTTGTCATTTCATTTGGACTTTTGAGCATTCAATTTTTAACTTCAAACAATTAACAGTAACTGGTTTTAAAGAGGAAAAAACAAAACCCCCTTGTTCGTTTTCACTCCAGCATCACTCTTCCTTGACAATTTGACTAAGAATGCATACCCTTGTGCGACTGGATTAAATAGATCTTGAGCAAATATAAAAACAATTTGCAGATAACAATTAATCCTTTTATCTGTTAAGCTTGAGGAAACAGACCACAAGATACCGATCAAGTTGAATTTAGAAACCAAACAACATACCATCCCCTCAGGTCTGCCCGCTTGCCAACAGTACTTGGTATTTCTTGCATACTCCAAAGTTTTCCAGATCATCCCAACAGTAATTTGACAAGATCACAAGTACTAAAACACGATCAAGGTTTTAAGTGACAACCCCAAAATTACACCATGAAGATAAATATTAGTTTCATAGTCCACTTTAGCAGATCTGTATTTTTTTATAATCAGCAAGTTAGAAATGAATTCTTACTTTTCATCTGACGAAGACTCCTGTTCAGCTTTCATACCCTCAGAGAGACTACCTTTAAATTTGTCTTCTTTAACTTTGCTTCTGCTCCTACGCCTATGGCCACCACGTGACCTGGACCTCCTTCGAAGGCGAGATCTACTTCTTCGGCCTCTATCCCTGGTAACAATAAGAGGAGTTTGGATTTGGGGGTTTTGGTTTGGTTTTGTTTTTTGAAGAAAAGAAGGAAAACCTATTCATAACAAGTAAAAGTACATAATGACTTCAAGTAATAAACCAAATGAATTAATAGAGAACAAAATGAATTCAACTATGCTAGCATATATAAATGTGGACAAAAAATGCATCATCTTTTTACAGATAAGATAGCAATCTTCATTCTTTTAATAATATTTTACAAAATATGTTCAAAAATGCAGTGTGTCTTTACCTCCTTCGAGGAGATCTACTCCGCCTTCTTGGAGATCGGCTACGTCGAAGGGGTGAACGAGATCTCCTTCTAATGGGGGACCGAGACCTTCTTCTGGATGGGGACCATCTACTGGGTGGGCTAATGTCTTTTGATCTTTCACGTCTGGACAAAATATCATCTCTGGTCCGTGTTCTTAAAATAGAGGAAGAGAATGACAGTAAAATCAGGAGCAAAACCAAAAATCACAATTCCCTCTGAAAGCTCACTTTAAAAGCTTACTGCAGGTGAGGGACCACCAGATGGGCTTCTGAGGAAGGGATGGGTAAGTACGCTGCAGAGCTGGCTGCCATTCTTGTGCGCGCCTGCCCACCCTGGGAAATGTGTGCCCATCCATAGGTCTAGTTCAGGACAACTCTCAAAACAGAACTTCTTAATTGCTACAAGAAAGCTAGGTTTCAAACTTGTGTTTACATCTTAGACGAATAGTAGCCTACTTTCATGTTTATCAGAAACAGAATTTGAACAGTAAATAAAAACCCCAAACTATGTCTTGAGAATTTTCTCAACAAATTTACAATACACTACTGAAATTTAGAACCATACTGCTCCACAGTAATGACTTTTAATGTCTATTTCAATTTGGGCACCAAAACTGGACAGCTTCAACATTTCACACATTCTAATACAGCAGCTGAAAATGAAAAGTTTTAATTACTATGTAAACTAACCCTTCTCAAATTAAAAAAATCATTCAAGTTTGACACTATATACTACTCAAAATTTGCTCATTCTTATCTATAGATTCTCAGTTATTCAAGAAAATAATCAAAATCCTTGATGGGACAACTACATTAAAAAGCTTAATTGTATTCCATGACAGCAAGGCTTCAATAAAAAATTGGAAAGGATACAAATTAAAAATATTTAACAACCATTCTAGTGACGCTGCAACAGAAATTCTTGGAAAATATTTCCACACCATTGTTGAAAGGAAATGTTGCTACTTCATTTCTTCTTGCTCCCCACCCTTGCCTTTTTTTAAAAAAAATCAAATTGGGGCAAGTTATTTCAGGTGTTGTCTCTCACCAATGAGCAAAATCTCTTGAGTCTGAAAGACTAATTCTGCCCATTCTGTGATGGTTTTTTGTTTGTTTTAAGACTGTTATATCAGCTTCAGTTACCTTAGCTACATATAATGACCAGGCATACGAAACTGATGCAAAATACTAAACAGTGGGACAGAGGAAAAATTTACGCACATGCAGAAGTACTGGAGATTTCTATGAGAATTTACTGGACTCAAGTGCTGGAGCAGGCTGATCCCATTAACCCATTTAATTTACATTATGTTCTTGTGCACAATATTACAGAAAAACACAGGATGAACTGACAGTTCCAGGTTTCCTGGCTAACAGAGTGGTTGTACTGCCAAAACCCAGTCAAAGTAACTGTAAAAAAATTAAACCAGTTCAGGGATCACAGGTGTGAGATAAAAGGTAGAAGCTGATCAGGAATTCACAGTAATGTCATATAACAAGTAACTTCAGTCAAAGACCTGAAAAGTATCTTATGTGATTAGAACACTGGAAACAAACATGAAAAATAAAAGTAATGGGATTTTTTTTGTTAAAACAGCTCATTAAAACTCCTGAAATTCTCTGGCAGCATGAGTAACTATAGGCAGTTAAAACTCCAACATAACTGGAGTTAATTCAGGATGCCCCACAATGAAAGATTACCCCTGCTGATTTGCAAACACTGCCAGCAAAAAAAAAATTCGTAGTCCCCCACTCACATGCTGCACATCACGGTGTCAGAGAAGTCTGAATTTGATAGCAAAATTCTATACACATTCATCACTTGAAAGACTGTCTAGACAATTAATTCAAACTGTCTGCAATGCAAGCTGTGATGAGAAATGAAAACTGAAAGGTGCAAAATGCTACGGAAGAAAAGTAAAATACTATGTCAAAGAAATATATTGATTGCACGGATACATTTCTGATTCAGATAAACTGCTAGTGTTTACAATAATTGCTTACTCTAGTTAACACCACTGGAGCCATCCTCCAAAGTACCTGCAGTATTGCTAAGCAGCAGGACAGACAAATAAGCTGACGATGCGCCCGTATAAGATACCCCATACTTGAAACCAGAGTAACATTCAGTGATGCAGTCAGAAAGACTTTCACACTTATTAGGCGCTTATATACTGAGCTAGATGTTTGTGGTTCCAATATGCAGCTTTAAAATCATACTGCTTTGCTCCTAATTCTTGGAGTGGGTGAAGCTAAACTCCATGATAAAAAGTTTTAAATTATTAGTTATCTAAAAGTAATGTTGAACTCTCCTGCCTGAGCCTCTTTTATTTAATGAATTAACTTCCAAAACCATAATAGCTTATATTGTTCTCTGCTTGTGAACTTACCATCCAGGCCTTATCAGCTTCATAGAAGGAGATGTTAGTAATTATTGTCTCATGGTTTATGTTAAATGCCAAGGTAACTGCTTTCACAGGCTAAATTGTCTTTTTTAAAAAATGTCAACACTAAAATTATATTAAAAAATATTTCAGTCTTTCTCCTTTAAGAATATGCAAAACATGGTAATGACCCACAACAGACCAGTAATGAAGCAACTCTACTATACCTCTAGCAGATGAAAAATAATAATAAGAAAAAAAAAATAAGAAAAAAAAATTACTCTATCATTAGAGTTTTGGGGTTTTTTTTGAAAAGGGAAAAGGGGTTAATTACACACTTTTAGCCAACACATACAAGAGTGGCAGGGACTCTTGCTCCACAGAAATTCCTGAAAGCAACAGAACTATTAATTAAGAAAAAAAGTAGAAGCCAAATTCTGAATCCAACCAAGTGACAAAAAGGAGAACCAGAGCTATAAAACTTGTTTCCAGCAATAGTGTAAACAGCAAATAACTCAGCACTTTAACAGTGAAAGCTAAATTTGCATGTCTGACAGCTGGGGGGAGTATTTTTTAAAATCTGAATACATACAAAGTAAGCTTATAATATAATGCACAATCTGATTACCTCTTTTAATAGCTATTTTCAGAATAAAACAAAGAGATAAACACCAAACAATAAGATAGTTCATCCTGTAATGCATTTTTGTGATGGTTCATGACACCTTTAAGTTACCTGGGAGAAGAAAGACGCCTCCTTTCCGATTCTCGTCGTTTCCTTTCTGCAGATCTACTCCTCATTCTTCTAACTGGAGACCGGGTTCGAGAGGGGGATTTACTCTGTTTAGATCTACGATCATTGAAGAGAGGAGATCTGCTTCTTCTTGACTTTTCACGTTGTTTGGGAGATAAGCTTCTTCCTTTTGGGCTACGGCCAGGTCGCCTAGGGGACCTGTTTTCTTTCCCTGAAGAAGCATCTTTAGAAGGAGATTTAATTGGCTTTTTTTCTTTGTCAGTCTCTGATCTCCTAGGTTTTCTATCTTTGGATCGTGATCTTCTATCTTTGGATTTGCTTCTTAGTTCTGTTGGAGATTTAGATTTTCTGCCACGATCTCTACTTTTGTTTTCATTTACAACTGGAGACTTTCTGCGATCTCTTGATTTATTTTTATCATCAGCCTTATTTCTATCCTCTGGGGGAGACTTGGACTTTCTGTTCTTCTCCTGAGATCGCCTTTTAAGCATTGGAGACCTGGATTTCCTTGTTTGATCTTGAGACTTACTTCTCTTATAAGGGCTTTTGGATTTCCTCCTCTCTTTTGACTTGCTTCTAGTTGTCTTCTCTTTGATTCCATCAGCTCCTACTTTGCCTTTCTTTTTGTCAGACCTGTGCCTAGTCCTTTCTTTTGATTCACTCTTACTTCCTTTCTTGGAACTAGTTTTATTGTCCACAAGTTCTAATTTCCCCTTCGTGTTTGACTTAGCTGCAGGTCTCGTTCCATTTCGTGCTTTTTCATTAATCTCCCCCTCTTCTTCAGATCCTGACTCATAACCTTGTAATATTAACCCCATCCCAGACTGGACTTTTCCTTCCATTAATTCATTTTCAAGTTCAGCTTTCAATAACGCTCTTTGTTTTTCCAAGTCTTCCAGAGGAGCTAAAAAATCAATTTTAGTTCTTTTAGCTGGTCCATCTTCCTTGTCAGAGGTATCAGCTACCTCTTTCCGTTTATGTTTCTTATGTTTGTGTCTGTGTTTATGTTTTTTGTCCTTATCTTCTTCTGAAGAATGTTTATGTTTCTTGTGTTTACTTCGATGTTTGTGTTTCTTTTTTTTGTGTCGGCTGTGCTTGTTCTGAGGTTGGTCTGCCTCTGATACTTCCCCATTTTCTTCATTTACACTTTTCTCAGATGCATCAGCATCCTCCACCCTGCAAAAAGTGAAGAAATACAGATCAGCACTATCAACTCACTGCAGTCCTTAATTGTGTTGACAGACTTTCTTACGATAGGAACTAACTGGCATATAATTACCCACCTTTGAGAGAATTAAAAATATATGACTAATGTAACAAAGTTATAAGAGCAGATACACTTCCTCCCGAAGAGACAGCTGCGATGGTAAAAAGAAATACTGAAGGCAGCTACAGCATATGCACTAACGATACAAATGTGTGGGTGAAATCAATGCTCATGCTTTTAGGTTCAACATTGACTATATCTGTTAATAGTATACAACAACGCTGCATATTTATGCATCCTGTCAGTCCATCATCAGTTTGCTGCTCCGCTCCTATGCCCAACCCAAGCTGCGCTTTTAAAAAGTATTTTCAAATGGCAGAAGACAGTTGTGCTCCAAAGACCAAAATTTATTTCAAGGGATGATGCTGACTACCCAATGAAACCATCTTACAAAATCTCACAGAGTCGACTGATGCTCTTAACTGCTATTTCTTTCTGTAAATGTTCACACCTGTTAGAAAATCGAGAATTGTTCTTATCATGCATTTCTATTATTTATGCAATACAGGCAACAGGATAAATTAAGGAAATCTAGTTTCAGAAAAGCTTTCTGATAGTATACAGTAGACTATCAGCTTCCCAAGAAAAATAAAAAAGCTGTAATCTTTAGACATGTAAAATGGCATTGGCCAAAAAAGCAAAAAATAAGTCTACAACAAGTTATTAAAATAATAATAATGCAAACTGTTTCTTCTAAAAAAAAAATAAAAATTCAATTAGCTAGTCACAGCAACAAGCAATTTTAAATTGTGTACTTCCTAACTTCAGAAGTTGTAAAATTCAGTCCTGACATTTACCTTTCTTAGACGCCAAACCTGGCTTACTAATATACTTTTTTAGTGTTTAGCAAACATGTCCTGATCTCCTTCAGAACATTAATTAAGTTACTGTCTGTGTTAAGATGGATATTTGCCTTTTGAAATCTGTTACCATATATTATAGGTGCCAGAATTCACCTTTCTACAAACTCACTCCATCTAAGCTACTGTATCAGAATTTACTATTTAACACTTTAATAACTTTCTGTTTCCTTCCCAAGCCTCATTCATTGAAAAGAAATTCCCTAAACATGATGGTCAGGAGCGGTGGAGGGATGTACACAAAGATGTAAATATATCTTCCAAAATCTACTAGCTTTATACAACAGATGTTTCTGAAGAATATGATCAACGATCCAATAGATTAAATCCATCAGGAGTATTCAAAGCCAGGCCTAAGGGATAGCACACTTCACTATAAATCCGATTAGTGTCTTCCAAATTACAGATAGGATCTTCACACAGCACAGAGTTACTGATTCTCTCCTGCTTGAGTTAATGCAAATCCTAGTACTAGTAAATAAACCAGACTTTTCTGCATCATATACTAAAATTATTTGATAAAACAATTAATGCTTTAGTGCTCTGAAATGAGAAACTTCCTAAAGGAACAGACTGTTTCGAGTTAAAAATATGCAATATTCAGAGACCAAGTAAAAATGTGGTATGTTTTTCTATTACATCTTTCCCACTACTACTTACTCAAAGCATAAAGAATGATGTTTTTCTTAACTTGCCTTTTCTGACACTCCACACCATTACAACAACAGAATAACAAAAGAGGACAAACTGCCTTGAAATGAGTTTGCTCTACGTTGCAGTTGGCACAGAAGCCACGAAAAAGAAGGAAAAAGTACCACATGTAAAAATTTCTCAACTTGGATTTGCAAGTATTTTCAGTGATATACATTGACTAAAAAGCAGAGAAATGTCACAAGGAGAATTTTAAGGGAACTCTGCATCTTTCAAGATTTCTATTAGTCAGATACAGGATGCTATATAAGCTCCCAGTAACACATTAATGGTACTTCAATACGTTACAAAAATATTACAGAACAACAACCACATCCGTTCAAGCTGCTCCAGATTAAGTCTTCCATCTCTTTTCCCAGCTTTCTTTGCATTTGTATCTCAACTGTAAAATTACCCTGAATTTCATTAATGTGCAATAAATATTACAGAGTCTATTCAGTTTATTTCAAGTAATTCTATCAAAACTATGGAAAATTTCTATGGAAAAACTTGTACTTTAATGCTTCAGAGGTGTAATGAAATGGATAAGAAACCTTTTAAGAAGATTTCAGAAGCTGATGAGGCAAATTGGTAACTACATGTTTAGGTGCTATTGGCTTTAATGGAGGAACTGTGACATGATCTTGTTATAGCCCTGCTTTTTCTTACTTCTGATTTCAAGGGGAAGAACAACAGGAAGTTTATGAAGATTCGCGAAAAAGTTTCACCCATCTTTTCCCACATTTCCTGTCGCCAGTTTTTACCTTATCTCTGTGTTTCTCTATACCATACTAAATACTCTTTTCATGTGCTCACGTGTCTTACATGGTTCACACGTACAGCCACTGCTTTTCCTCACCTGCTTTCTACTCCCACGATTACCACCACACGCACAACACCCGCCTCAAATCGCTACTTTTAAAGGGAGGAAAAAAAAAATACAGAGGGGAGCTTACATGGCTAAAACGTTTGCCTAGTGAAGAGCAGCGATAGAGTAAGCATTAGCCTGTCAACTTCGGGCAAAAGTTCTCGAGAAGAAAGTCTTCAAGCGCTCGTGAGCATCGGCAGACTTAAAACCTCACGACGCTAAGCGGAGTGCCAGGAAAACGGCACCCCCGGAGCCCCGGTCCGGCTGGGAGGGGGCAGCTCCATCTCCGCTTCCCACGGGGAGCCGGGAGTTGCCAGTCATTCGGAGGGCTGGAAGGAGGGGCTGCCGGCAACAAATCGCTTTTTTGCTTCCACCAGCGCAGGGAATTTTCATACCGCGAGAGCGCCCGGGACTAGGGGGAGGTGGGTTCGCCGCAGGGCGGGCGGGCGGGCGGACAGCGGGCAGAGAGAGGAGCAGCCCCGGGGAAGCCCGATTCGGCCAGAGAGCCACGCTCCACGCTGCGTGTGTGTGTATGGAGGGATGCCGGGGAGCGCCGGCCCATCTTCCCCGCAGGGATGCCCGAGCTCCGCCAGGCACCCGCCCGTCCCGGGAGGGCAGCTGCCTCCCAAGCCAGCGGAGAACGAGGATCTCCCCGCGCCGCTTCCCCGGGAGGGGACGGGAGGTGCCGGGGTGGGGAGGGCAGCACCGGAGCGCACACACACACACCCCCCCCTCCCTCCCCTCTCGCCCGCCCCGAGGCGGGAAGGCGCACGCGGAACCGAGGACACGCGCCCGCAGGTCCCGGCTCCGCTTCCCCTCCCCCCCTCCCCTCCTCGCCCCCAACGGGCCGGCCGGCGCGCGCCCGGCCCGCGGCCTCCTGCGCGCGCCCGTCCCCCATCCGTCCGTCTCCCCCCATCCCCGTCCCCTCTCCCCGCCGCTGCTATCCCGGTCCCCGGCTGGCGGGAGGCGGTAGTTCCAGAGCCCCGGCCTCACCGGGCCGCCTCACGGCGGGGCGGAGTGGCTCCTATAGCAACCTCTCTCCCTCAGAGCGGCCGCCTATCCCCTCATCCACCCCTTCCTCCCGCCACCTCCACCCAGGCCGCTTCTCGCCCTGCCCTCGCCCGCACTTTCTCCCTCCACCTCCCCGAGGCGCCAACGCAACAAGGAGCCTTCCCCAACCGGTCTCTTACTCGGGGGCTCGCAGCTCGGGCTCCGCCGCGGCGGCCATTTTGAACTTCCAAACTCCTTCGCTGCCGCTGGGGAGACGCGGGGCCGCGGCGCAGGCGCAGTCAGGCACCGTCAGGGGAGGGATCGGGTTGAGGTGGGGGGCGGCTGCCGGCGGAAGTGAACCCCGCGGGCTGGGCGGGGAACGGACCGGAAGTTCCGCCATTTCCCTCAGCGAGGGTGGGGGTGGTTGCCAGTTTCAAGAGGTCTTCACGTAGAGGTCTTCACGTTTGTTCTCTGTATATCTTTAAATGGCCGCACAGTGATTTTTATCAGTAAGTAAGATTTTATTTTTTTTGTCGTGGAATTTATCTCACCTATAAACTTCTTCTGGCCCATACCTCTATTTAGGCAATACAAGATTTAAGAAGGAGGTTCCGCACGAGCTGTAAATGTGGTCGTGAGGAGCGTTGTAGGTGTTTGTTTCTTCGGTGATGTTCCTTCATTTTGCAAAATCCTGTCTCGTTTTATATTGTGGGTTCTGAATATTTCTAGTAGTTATCCGTTATATTCCAATGTTTTCAATAGTATTAGATATGTGATTGTAGTTAGGCTAGTCATTGTATCTGTGTTGTATTGTAGGTTTTGGATTGTTCAGGTTAAATATGTGTTGTGCAGTCTAATTTTGAAGTTGTCTTTGGGATAGGTGGGGTTGTTCTGAGGCTTTTACTGTTTAAAAGGAAAGGAGATAAAATTTTGATAGAATGTTATTGCAGAATTTCTGCAGGAAAAGTAACTTTAAAAAGGCTTACTTTTAGAACTAAAAGCAAAATTAGTATCTTTGTGCTTCACAAGGATGTATGATGTCTCCACTTAATTGTATGAAACCTGTAAGCCACCTAGAAGGCTGCAGACCTATCCTCTTCTCTTATTAGAGAAGGAGAGCATATAGAAAGACAGCTGAAATTCATGATTTTTCAAAATAAAAATTTCACTACAACAGTGAAAAGATTCATGAGCGCTTATGCAAGCAATGTTTCCTTGAGTGAAAGGAGAACATTTTTGTATTGACAAATTATAAGTTGTCTCTTGAATAATTTCCTTCCTTTTTTTAGAAGGTGGAGGGAGGAAGGAAAATGACTCAAAAATCTCTCTCCCTTAAAACTGTAGTGAGAAAACAACCTGAGACTAGGTTTTATGGGGTACTTTTTTGAAAATTTCTATCGTGTCTGGGGGCAATGAATTTTGAAGATTATAACTTGCCATTCACTGCTATGCAAAAATATACAGTTTACTTAATTTTAGCTCCATGCAGAAAAATTTAGTAGGTTAAACACTTAATAACTTTTAAAGCTCTTGGTAGTATTATAGAATTCTAAGTATTTTACATCTGTTTTGAATGTAGTTTGCATGTTTGTGATAAATGTAAGCAAAGGAAGCCTTTCTAAATATCCTTTACCCTATGCTCCACTGAGGTGGAGATGGAACATAAAAGAAATTGTGATAAAGTCTTCAGCTTGCTGGTATTTTTCAAATGTTTCATTTCAATAAAGGGAATTATACTACAACATTACAAAGAACTGTTGTCTGCCTATTTAATATGCTTGTGGAGCTGATGCAATGTGTGTATCATCCTCCCTGCTTGCTATGAGGATAGTTTTTGAAAATAAGTTTTAACTGTAGTTTCTTAGCACCAAACTTGTGTTTAACTTAGTGTTTTAGTTACCTTAGTTAACTAGTTAACTTAGTGTAGTTTTTTAACTACAGTTTTAGCTGTAATTGCTAACATTATTTGCTGCAGTATAATTTTTATAACTGTTAAAACTTTTAACCCACATGAAAGCCTAACTGGTTAGTGAAAAAAAGCATAATTAATTATTTACTCTTAAGTCTTAATTTCTTATTTAGGACAAAGCTATCAATTTGTTGTGCTGAAAGGTTCTTGTATGTGATTATGTGATGTTATTCCTTGTTTACTTGTCTAAGTTAAAACAGTTGTTGATATCTGTTGTTGTTTTTCTAACTCATTTTAAATTGTGGTTTGAAATCTTTGAGAACTGCTTGTTATCCTGTTTTTTCTTTTTTTTTCAGGTGGTAGTTTGTTTCTTTTTTGTTGTTGTTTTTGTTTTGACATTGGGGGAGAGGAGTGCATTAAGCATCCTTAGAACTGAGCTAAACTACTTCTGCCACCAAAAGTCTCCATGGTCAAATTGTGTCTTCATAATTAATAATAGTAATTGACAATTGCCCTTTCTTCTAAAATACTGTACTTCTAAGCCAAATTCAGTTTCATGTTGCCTAAAGAAGCAAAAAAACACTTTAAAAGTACATAAAAGTTAAGTTTGAACTTCTGTGTTAATAATTGTTTAACATGGAGAAATGTCTTCTATTATAAATTAATGTATTTAATCTGATTTTAACCTGATCTAGTAAACTGGCTTGTAATACAGCTAAAGAATGGATCAAGGTCTACAACATCTACGCAACTGTGGTTACAGTTTCAGACTGCTGAATGTGAGAGATGTTAATTCCAAATATAGGTGGATTTTTTTGTTATTTTTTTATTCCTTTCACTAGGTCTCTTTATAAACTAAACAGTTAAAAAAAGTAAAAGAAGGTTCAACAAATACTTTATAAATACTATAAACATGTACTGGGTTTCTGATTAAATGTTTTACATTCTGCTTTTACAGAGCAGAGGTGAATTTCCCAGTGCTAAATATTTGCTTATTGCAGGTGTACCTACAAGTAAATTTGTTTTAATTGGTGGAAGAAGGCTTTACAACTTATTAAGCTAGTTTGAAGCTGTGGTTTGAAGAGGGGGAAGAGGATTAAGGATTTACAGTTTGTTTGAAGATTCTGAAGAGAGAAGTTGTGGATGCGCCATCCCTGGAAGTGCCCGTGGCATGGGGGCTTGGAACTCACTGATCTTTAAGGTCCCTTCCAACTCCAACCTCCAACTATGATTCTATGAACCAGGGATCCCCTTCTTCAAAGGCTGTTGACATTGGTGGGATGTAGCAGCTGCCTTGAGCTTGCAGCTGAGCAGCTGTTAAGTAGATAGAGGAAAAAAGAAGATGACAACACAGTGCAGGGAATCTGAACGCAGGACATAATAAGGTGCTTGGGTTTTGGATACTTTGATGTTGATTTGAGTTTTTCATGGGCTTATTTTGGCAAATGGTAATTGCTTGCGTGGATAGCCACTTACTTGTCTGATAGTTTAAAAGGAAATTCTTCTTTAAGTTAGTAGCAGCAAGTTTATGTTCTTTAATCGATTTTGCTCCATCTTACTTGGTGAGAGCTTTATTTCCTTCTGCAATAGATAGAGATTCTTGCTTTGTGTCAGGAAGACACTTTATTACCTCACTGGTTTATTGGGTTTTTGTTTGTTTTCAGACTGGGCCCTTCACTTAGGGAGGGGAATACTGTTCAGCTTAAAATATCGAAGCTGAAGGATGCTTGTGTCTGAAGCTTTTCTGACTTCAGGTTTGTGTCACTGTGACTGAAATAACAGCAGAATTGTAATACTCTGAATAATGCATGTTCAATCTACAATTTAGATCTTTTTTGACAGAGTTTAGTCTCTTTCTGATTCCTTTTTTGACGTTTAATGATGTCAAAAGCTTGTGTCACAGTTCATATTGTTAGCAGTCCCTCAAACCTTGACCTACAAAGGCCTAGACTTGTGGTTAGAACAGAGCTATGTGGAATGTCTCCTGTGTCTCTGATTTCTGACTGTTGTCTTTGGATAATCTTGTTAACTGAAGCAGGGTGAAATGATGGGGAAATGCATAGCAGCTTATCAATCAATATATATTTATTTTAGTTCCATCAAAGGAGCAATACTAACAATAGGAGCAATAGCTAACTTCAACACCTCTTAAGTCCTGAAGCAACTTTCAAAGGGCTCTATCTAGCTTTGTTTCTTGCAAAGTAAACAAAAGGAGAGGTGGGAGCTGTGCATTCTTATACCATCAAATTTGATTTTGTAATTTATTTTTTAGTAGTGGTAGAGACTATATGTCTCTAGCAGCAGTTCTTCATGCTGATAAAAATGTTTTCCCCAAGATTATGCTAAAGAAGTCATCTTCTTCTGAAAACAGAGATTAAATGAATTTATGATACATACCTGTATATTGCTCCCCTTTTTTATACTTTAACTGCTTACTTCATACTTAATATTATAAAACTGCGCTGCATTTTTTTTTGTACTACTCTAGATACTCTGCTTTGTCACCAGTGTTACTGTTTATTTAAAAGATAGTTTTCACTTGCTCACCTGTCTTGCCTATGTTTGTTTGTTTAAACTATATTGACTGAAATTTTTTATGTTGGTTCTTTGCCTCTAACTGACACTTTTCCTTTCCAACTGAAATGATTCAGCCAGTTTTCTAGAAATTGTATGGGTGAAAACATTCGGTTTTCAAGTGGAACCAGTAAGACTATGGATACCTTCTATTTAAAAAGCCCTAATAGTGCATGGCTTGCAGGAAAGATCTAAGCATTTTTCAGATCGTGTCTTCTGTTAGAATAAATGAAAGGCACACTCCTGATAGAAAAGTCTGTTGAGATTTGGCCTCTTTACAGCCTCTGAAAAATAGAGTGAAAAATGAAGATGCCTTACTGGAGGAAGCTAATTGTGACAGACTGTTTTAGGGAGGCAGGGACAGGAATTAAGAAAACTTACTAGTTTTGTTTGATACCTGGCTGCAGATCTATTTAATTCATTCCTAGAGAGCATATAAAAAAACTTGCATACTAAAGAGCAGTGGGCCTGGAAAATCTGTGAGAATTTGCTAGAGGACATGATGAGATAAGCAGATGAACTCAAGCAGAATATGGTATGGTAAGAGACTACGACTGGGTCAGGGCATAATGAGCAGAGAATAAAATAGTGGGGAGTCTCAGAGACTGAAAATAATTTGGGCAACACGTTGACCTGAAGTCATTTAGGGTCTCAGATATGTGAACCAGCGTTAACGTTCACACAAGGTCCACAATCACTTCTATTTGCTATTGCTGTGATTTCTCAAATTACAATTAATTCTAGTATCAGAGGTTTCTGGAGTATCTAAGGGTTTCAGCAGTGCCAGTCAGCCCAAATACAATTCCTCATTGTGGAATCTGGAATTTGTTTTAACTTCTTGGGTATTTTATTTCAAAAAATAAAGCCTAAACCGTGTTAAATATGTTTTTAAAAAAAAACACAAAAATTGAAGAAAACTCACAGTAAAGGTTGCAAAGTCGAACACTCATCTGTGTGGGTAGGTACCCTTGCAAAATCTTCAGTTGCTTGACTTGTCTGTGTACAGATTATTGCCTCTCTTACCCCTCCCCCATGATCCTTCCAAAATTCAGGGTACAACGGGTGGTGCTGTATTAACCTTGACTTACTGTTTAGTGGGTATAGTGAATATACACAGAAAGCGATGAAATTAAGGTTACGAAGGCAACTTTGATTTTGCAATTCCCAATTTCTGTTTCTTGGTTTAGCAACCTTAAAGAGGTGGGATTTTGTTTGTGTTTTAATATAGTATTTATTTTCTGTTGTGGGAAGTATGGGAATCTACCTTAAGATACTAAAATAATTTACCAAAAAAGCTATCATCTTGAGTGGTATGTGCTGTATGTTCATAATTATTAGGCTGTGAAACTGTACAGTACATTGCTGTGTGAAAGTTCACATATTTCTTCCTCAGGTCCTGTGGCATTTAGACTCCAGGGTCACTGGCTTCAGCTCCATCCTGGCATCCTAACATAAACCGTGTTGGTGGTGATGTATTGACCATCGAAACACACTGAAGCATGGAGCTGGTGTACACTAAATGTAGGGTTGGGTAAGTGTTTGTTTATTTATAATGCTGTCTTGAATATTCTATCTCAAAAAAGCTGTGATATTTTTCCTTTTTTTTTAATCTCTAAGTGGTCCTGAAATTGGCAATTTGTCCTCCTTGCTCCCTCAGTCACTAGAGGCTCCATAACCCGGCAGGTTTTGTAATTAGATACTTGCTGTACCATAAAATTAAAAGGAATTGGAAATTTAATAAATAAGGCTTGATGACACTGGATGAGGAAAAATTTTCATTTTTTTCTTCCTGTAAACGGTAGTGTGCTGAAATCATACATTAACAAACCCTTGAGGGGCAACATTCGATACATACTGCTTCACGGACTGCTTAAATTGATGGGTTTTACAAGTTGCCTTCAGAGTTGGTGCAACTGCTTTGAGATTGAAAGATGTCATTACTTTTTATGTAAATGATTCACATCTTGTTTGTAGGTGGGGGAGCAAAAAGAGAATTTTGGTACTTTGTTGCTAAAATAATTAACTTGTTCAAAAGCAGTAATATGCAAACTGTGTCAGGACCAAAAAGATTCCGTCAAATTAAGTGATTCTGTGACAGATGATATTTTCTGTAGACAGAAGCATTCCTCTTGCTCTGAAACAAACACTGGCAATCTTCTCAATCGTCTAATGGGCTTATTTAATTTTTTTTCCCTAGTCTTATAAAATGTGCTATATATTTAAAAGTGTACACAGCACTGTATTTTTTTTAAGCTTATATTTTTTGATTGGAAATGGCTGTAATTTCACTGGTCTTGATATTGTAATGTAATTAGGATTTTATGCTATTTTAACAACAGTATAAGAAAAGGAACTTAATATTTGGATATTCCTAACAAAAATAAATCACTGCCTTGCAATGTAATACTTACATTATGAAAATGTATTGCTTGTTCTTTATCCACATGTATAATCTTTTATATTGGAAGTTTAGTTTAGGAAACTTAGAAAAGACAACTGATCAAAATGTGCATCGTTTGATGAAGCTTTTGTATGATAAATGCATTGTAATCTGGTAAACCCAAGGGATTCAGGTCAAATGAGGTTTCTGAAAACCATGATTCTCTTTCCTGCCTTGTCAGTTTTTAAAAAACAGGGATATTTATTGTCATGGCAAGTGTGTCATAGTAATTTGGTTTTCTCTTTGTGCTGAGCAGCACTATAGCAATTTTATACTGAAAGCGTGCATCCAAGATTGATAATCTGTGCTTCTAGGGTGGGTGTGAATGGCAGTTAAACATTGCTGTAAGTCATCTGCTGATTATATTTGCAATATGGGCAAAAGTAAAGTAGAATAGCTCTTTTCTCAACATTACCTATATTTAACAACTTGGATCTAATTTGGCCTAACAGTTTGAATAAACCCAAAACAACACAAACAAAAAACCAAACCCAAACACACACTTCCTCCTCCCCCAAAAAACCCACACCAAAACAAACAAAAATCCCAAACCCAAACATATGGATTGTTTAGTTTTTTTTTGGAAGCTGGGTTTTTTTTCACTTTGTGTGTGTGTTTCACAAACATAACACAGAATGATAGGCAAGGTGGATTTTTTTTTCTGCTGTTAGCATAACCCTCACAATAGTCAATTATCACAGAAGTCCATCTACAACTCTTTCACCTGAAAGTATCTTACCTCAAATTCTCAAGTCTTTTCAGTCAGTGATGGTAATGCAAAACATTAGTTGATACTCTATTTTGGATTTCTTTTTGAATTGGTTTACTTATCTTGTTTCTTAATTGGGAATTTAGAGCAGAGTTGAAGGAAAGGAGCATATGGAAAATCACAAAACTTCTAGAGCCCTTCTGTTTTCATCTTGGGATGAAGCACCTGTTTTTGAACCAGACATCAGATGAATGGACATCACAAACAAATCTATCAAAAAAACCCACAACCAAACAAATGAAAGTGAAGAAAGAAGGCTGAAGATAATTTTGTGTGCTCCAACGCAAAAGCAACAAGAAGGAAGAATTCAAGTTAATATGCATGTAGTACCTATGGTAGGTATGTCCCATATTATAGTAAAGCTTGGATTTTGTTTGTTATGCTCCAGGTACTTACGTAGGTCTTCATTGCAGAACAATTGATAATGTGGCACAGTTGTTTATTTTACTTACTTAGTTTTACAAGACAGTTTCCCACAGGTAGCCTAAACAAAAATGAGGTACCCGGTTCAAATAGCTGTCTTCCACTTGGTTTGTGATAGTACCACGCTTTTGAATAAAGTAAGCAGGGGCAGATGAGAAGATATTTCTAGAGGTTTTCTCTTACATTTTCTTAGAAGCAATAATAAAGGAGAGCCACTGAGATGTGCTCTTTGAAAAGCTGGGGGTATGCTGTGAGACTTCTTAGAATTCTGTGCGTAAGCTACATGAAAAAAGTGTGACAATGTACAGCTTTCTTTACCATCATGGCTGCATTTCTAAAAGGCATATTTATTGAAGCACCAATTTTATCAGCTAATACAAAATGCCGCTTATCTGTAGTTCTAAGAGTTTACGCTATAACTTCGTCTGACCTCAAGTGCCTCCTCTCTTCCAAAAAGAGCTTGAGAATGCATTTGATGATTTCCTGTTATTCAGAAAAAAAATCTTTTTTTTTATTTGATAAAGAAGATATCAGATCTCTGGGAGCTACCCGTCCATGAATTGACACAATGCAATATTCTTGTGGTAGCTTTTCTAGTATGTAGGTAGAAAAGTTAGTGTACATTCTGTTTCTCTAGGTTTCTTCTAAATACGTGATTTTGATTTGGGGAATATTTTTTTGTTGTGTTCATTTGTGGGTATATGTCTGTTACATTATTAGAGAACATTGTCACAATAGATGCCTTCAGTTTAATTATCACTTTCTGACTTTTTAAGTTGTATTATAATCTAATGAATTCAAATTATCAAAGTTTTTCCCCCAAACAGCTTCTTTATCCCACTGTTTTCTACAACTGAAGTAATTGTCTGTACCAAATCTGGATTTCCTGCTTTGAAATTGTTACTGCGCACATGGAAAGAAATAAATACATGTTTTAGTAGCATGCTGAAATTCATGTAATAAAAAGAAAGGGGAAAAAAGAAGAACTTAGGTTTGGATAGTCAAAGGCCCGATTACTTGGAGTGAACTAGCAGCTTTGCTAGTAGGTAGGGAGTAGACCCATGTACCGATGATACAACTTTCAGTTGGGAACCATGTGTCTTTAATTTTTTTAAATTAAATAGTCACTTAACAAGCCTTGTCATAGTCAAAGCATAGGTCAGTCATTAAATTCACAAAGCAGGTAGACAAGTTGCTCCCATATTCACAGTGAGGTAGTTTGAAATAATTTGTTTCAGTTTTAAATAAGTTGGGGAAGTATAAGCTTAAGCACTTAACGTCATTATAGTGTTACAACAGTTATTTTTGAACCAGTAGAGTATGGCAATCCAAATTTAGTCCGAGGTTACATATGAAATGTGTTATCTGATGAACGTGTTAGCTCTCTGTTTTGAAAGTAAAAAGAGCATTTATGAACTGGGTCTCTGGAGCTCTCCCTGGACCAGTGCTTGTAATTACTGCAAAGATTATTAACTTACTTGAATTCTTCATACCTAGTTCTGAATTGAGTTTTGCTGTGCTATCTGTACAGCAAAGCAAACCTCATGTTAACTCTGTTTCTTTCTTACAGCCACTTTGAAGGGCTGACTTATGAAACTAGCAATTAGCCATATTACCAGCCTGTGGCTGTCTCTTAATTCGTTCCACTAAGGGCCCTGGCCTTGTGGCAGGAGTGGCAGAAGAGAATCAGTTGTGAATCGCAGTCGGTTCAGTGTTGTGTCCCTCAGCTTGCATTGAATAGCTGATGGCAGAATGGCATAAAGATAATGCTGCTATGCTGACTGTCACTCTGAGTGCACACTTTGTGCAGCTACGCAGAGCTCCAGAGTGCCAAAGCCAGTAGCCTCATTTTCTCTGCTTCCTGGAATAGTCTCTCATTATGCCTAGATTTAACAGACTTACTTGGAAAATATATCTTGGTGTCTACACTTAAAAAAACCCAAAAAAACCTCTAAACTGAAAAAGATCAGCTGTCACACAGTTGAATTACCAAGAGAGGTGTAGGTAATGGTACACAGGGAGCAGTTCTTTTCCGGGCTGTCATGTGGTTTTTTTGTTCGTTTTGTTTTTCCCCAGAAGGGGGCAGCAAACGAACATCAGCGCACTGGTTTTTGCTTTTCAAATGCTTTTTCAGCTTTTTCTAATGCTTTGCCTGTAAATCTCTATGTAGACTACCTACTGATAGTAAAGATTAAAATGATGATTTCTACCGAATTTATTTGCTACAAGGATAGCTGGAATGTATGAGTTTTAAGTCTTCATTCTTTTCAGTATTAGGCAGAAGAATTTATTTAGTAAAATCTACTTCAAGTTTATAAAAAAGGCAGTTCTATATGAAGGTTTAAGATTTTTATGACTATGACATTAGTGATGTGTATATTTTAAAGAATAAAATAGCCAAACAACTGAACTATTATCAGTTAATATCACCTAAGTCTTGCTTGCATCTTTCAAATATTTTCTATATTTCAGGTTTAAGTAATGTAATATTCCAATTCAAAATAATGTTCTCATGGCCATTTTTCTCCCATCAGAAAATAAAATTGAGCCTACACTAAATATAGTGATGCTTTTAATTTGCTTATTAATGTGTTCATGTACAAGGATGGCTTGTGCATTCTGCTGACAGTGCGTGCAAGTTAAAGGCCTGAAACCAGAGGGAATACTAGTGACACTAAATAGTATAACCAGATTTTATTGTCTTACGAAGTATTGTTTGGTTATCTAGAACTTTATGGAAGTGTACCATATTAGTGATTTGAAGACAGGTTTTTTTCATAACTATATGAGAAAATGCTGATTAATACCTGCAATTATGAATTCCTCTGAAAGCACGTGGCCATAATTTTAAGTTACAAATGAAGTAGTTAGCAAGAAGCCATAGAGAGAGGGCAGTGTAAGCTTTTCAGTTGCTGAGTTTTATCCAATAGTTCATATAAAGGAAGGAAAAGTCATAGTGGCGTTTGTATCAGCTGCCTATAATCAGTGTTTCAAAGCTAATTGGGAAGAATGAAACTGATTCCTGACAAGATTGATTTATTGATAGTTTTGCCTGACTGCTTCATTGACAATCAGAAGTGTTACAGTGCATGTGGGACCTTTATGGAGCCTAAAACTTGATCAAAAGTACTCAAGACCCTTTGATCTTAATGGATCAGAATTTCCCACTGTCTCTAACACACCTGATTTATATCTGAAGGATGAAAGGTTAAATCATCCATATTAAATGTCCAGGCTTGTTTGTAACAGTGTTGTCTTTCTTTTCTTCCTAAAGAAAAAAGAACACATCAGTATTTGTGGGGAGTTTGCACCACAAGCACTACTTACATTATCAGAATTCTGAAATCTCTGTTTAAAGCTATTACGAGTGCTAGGAGTAGGCAGCTATGCAGACATGATTTTAAAGGAGTACTTCAAGTAGCCAGAAAAGCCAAATTGCTCTACTTTTCTACAAAACATATAATCACCTAACAAAGGAAACTTATCTCATTGTGAAAGGCATGTCCTTTAAATGCATAAAAAGTACAATTTTAATTGTGATTTCAATGAGGAGAAATGATAACAAAGAATATTTTCCTACTTTATGAATCAGAATGTATTTGTCTTTTAAATACTGTACTTGGATTCACACAGATATTACAGAAATTAGCGTCTGTGTTTTTGGTCACTGCTTCATGGCTCTAAAAAAGGTTCAGTCTGTCATGTAGGAGTTTGGAATCTAGATCTTTGACAATTTCTTTTTGTGATGTTTTTTCCTCCACAAATGTTTAGGGAAAAGGGAAAGACTATTACAAAGAGTTATTTAGAATGGCACAGCTTGCCTTTCAGAGTTGATTTTCATCTTGAAGCCTGCATTTTAAATCCCAGATTTTTCCATATAGGCCCTTTGGTTCTACTGAGATTGCTGTTTTAGCTTTCATACCTTCTTTACATCAAACACTTCAACAACACCCCTGAGTACTTAAGTTCCCTCATGCAAGCTAAGGGCTTTTATTCTTTGAGCAATGTAAGGTTTCTTTCTCTGATGCAAGAAAGTGTTAATCCACACAAATAATTGAGGATTAAATGCTCTTTTGCATCTTTCTTGTTTTGAATACCATTGCATAAAATAACAGCAGTATGATTCACTCTTACTTTAGAATTAGCAGGAATACTTTTACCAGTAGAAGTCTTGAGTGTAATATAAACAATTTAATCATTTTCTAAAATATTTTATTTTCAAAGTAGCAGGACTTTAATTATCTTCACAAATGTGAAAATAGCTGTGTTTTCCTTAAAGTGTTTAAAGAATGAGTAATCCTGTTTATTACGTCTAATGTGAATTTAGTGCATGTATTTGGAAATAGTATTGACTTAGTAGTTAATTAATTACAGGTATGATTCAAAAGTACACTGTTTCCTTTTGCTGAGTGCTGATCGATAATCTGGATAGTGATGTAAGCGCCTTTTAAATCTGCTATAGTTGACTTCTGCGGGACAAGGATTTTAAAGTTCTTCTATGCTTATATTTCTCCCTTTGAAATTATTGTGTGTTAAAGATGTGACTTCACAGTATTATAGACTTGTGTTTGAATTTGTGAACAACCAGTGCTTCCCCTGTTATTGCTGAGTTTTGAGGAACTTTAAGTGTTTGAGACAAAGTTAAATGGTTTTGAGGTATTCTGAGCATGGTATGGGGAAAAATCTGGAACCTCAAGGAATTTGGAATGGCATATCTGTGATCTGTGCGGGCCTTTTACAGTTTTGTTCCTCGCTTTGTAGCTGCACAAATAATTTTCATATGCCTTATGTTTCCTTCTAAATAAGTTCCACTTGCTGACCTGGAAGAGCGGCATGTCATGCAGTTAAGAAAGTAAAATCTTTTTCATCTAGACAAAAAAAAATAACCTAAAAGACTTAGGTGGACCATTCAATCATCAAAATACAACAATCTAATATAGTCACATTGTGTTAAGAAGTATTGGCTGCTAGTAAATTTCTCAGCACACCAAAATATGTCATTCTGGAAATATGAATAAATAGTTGAAAGATAATAAAATAATAACTGAAACACATGATTGTAACCAGGTCTGCTACGACTCTTTGTGGTCTCATCCCTTCTGTGATGTTACCAATCTTTCCTAACTAATAGCTTTAAACACTTATCATAAAAGGCATTAAAAGCCTAAATTTACAGCAGTATCTGAGAAATGTCATCCATTCAGATTGCTTACACAGGAAAAATAAATGATGATTTTCCAGCTGTGACAAGGTTCATTTCCTGTCTGACAGGAAGTGTTCTTACAGTTATTTCTGCAGAAACGCATGGGGACACATGCTGGCATGAAAGTCTTTCACTGCCAGCACTATGAGTATGAAACAGGGCTCGAGGCCTCTCTGATACAGCATATTATTGCATACAGGTGGACTACAAGTGTGTGGTGTTTATGTTGCCACTTAAATAAACTGCTTAGGTAGGAAAAGAAAAAGTGCTGTATAGTTGCATATTGAATGCTGTGTAGGAATGCTCGTTTTGTGCCATTGAAAGGAGTCCTAGAGAAAAGGGGTGGGTTTTTTTAACTGGTAGTTAAAAAACCTGGTAGTTCTCCCTTTTGTGTTGAATATGCAAAAACCAAACACTCTGATCATGATTTAACAAAACGGGCAAATTTTTAACTTAAATGTTTTTTGTGGCGTTGAGGGATATTAATCTTTAAGGGTATGTTTGATTTGCTTTCTTGAATATAGGTATATTTATGGAGACCCTGGTTTAGGATTTATACTCAGAAGACACCTATGTAAAGGTATAGCTACTACAAAGACAAGGAGAGCTTATGTCGCTGGCTTCTTAACCAAGAAGGATGCCTTTGCTAGTTCAGATGGATGTGGACTTCAGACAGTTCTTAATTTTTCATTCTGTACTGTACTCTATGGCCAGGAAAGAATGGGAATGTCTGCTCAAAGCTTTTTAAATCAACTTGCACAGATTGGCATATTTCAAGGTTTTTGAATATAATACGTTGTGTTTTGTCTACCTTGGCTACATTCCCTTTCATTTTTTGGAAAGCCTCCTGCTTCAGTTTTCTGTTTTGAAGTTCAACGTTGAACCTCTATCAAAGGCCCAGCCTCTCTAACTGATGCTCTGGGGTTCTTTCTGTCTTGGTCAAGTGACTTGTTTACATAGACTTTGTGTTGCCATGGTTATATTAAGTCTGTCAGTCTGCCAAAAAAGGCACTTGCATTAGAAATTCTGAATTTACACAGAAGAACGTACTTTGTATGACTGTCTGCTTGGGACTGTTGGATCTGCTCCATCTTGCTGGTATTTAAAAAGCGAAGCCTTTATCCTTTCTTATGAACCAAGCGTTTTACAGGATTAGAAAATAAGTTCAACTGAATGAATAGGATGGGAACGTGCTGTGTTGCGTTAATGGCCTTCTGAAACCTTCTTCTTGGTGTGTGCGTTGAGTGGGTGAACAGGACAGCGGGGAGCTAATAGCTGCTTGTGATAATATTTAAATAAATCAGCTTGTGGAGAAGGTGTCCTTTAGGACCTGGCAGTGTAGTGAATAGGGAACATCCACCTTTGTCCACACTGGCAAAATCAACTTTTCAACGAGTTGAAGAAATGAAATGCTCTTGCAGTGGTTTGGCAGGAGAGTGGTGCTCCGAGACTTGAGTGGCGTGGGTGGTGCTGCATCTCGCGGAGTTGGAACCATGGCATCACACAGCAGCAGAGTGGAGTAGGCAGATGTCTGGCAGGAAACATAGGTGTGAAGGGGGCTGATAGACGTTTTATGCTGTTGGGACAGATGGCTCTCAATCTTGTGGAAGCAAGTATGCCGTGTTCCAAGACGGACATTTGCTCTATTAAACATTCTTAGTTTATGTAGGAGGCAACTGACAGGGCTTCAAAAGGTACAGGAAAAGGAGAGTGATACCCAAAGAAGAGATAACCAACTTCTCCTGGGAGGCTGGCTAGGCAGAGTCACTGGGCACTGTTCATGAAGTTGTGGTGCGTAAGTAGACAAGTGATCAAAAACATGCAGAACAAATTAAACTTTTGCAAAAAATTAATAAAATAAGTCACTGTCTAGAAGAATGATTAGAAATCTAGAAATAATGGTCCCCCATTCTGTTTTCTGCAGCTGACTTGCTATGTAACCTACAGCAAACATTTAATGAGTTTTAGGAAGCTGCTATGTTACCTATGAAAATGTAATTTGTTAGCTAGATATCAAGCTATTGACAAATGCTCCCAAAAAAGTCATCAGCATCTTCCTACTTGCTTCCTCATTGACAACTGGGGCTGAATGTAAAAAGACACTATGATTTCCACATCATACTGACTATGCAGTGATTGGATAATGTGATATCCCCTGCATTAATTCTTAAAAGATAACACTAGCAAAACTGGAGCTGGAGAGTTACTAGAAATAACTGGCGTGAAATGCTGTCACGAGGAGAATTATTACTATGCTGGGGTTGGTGTTAGGACTAAGATTCTTAAAATAAGTTCACTTTACATTATTTTTCAACTCAAATGTATTTATTTCGTTTGTGGTTGGGTCTTTTGGCTGCAAAAATGAAAATAGGTTTGCTTATTTCGGGATTGAACCAAATGACTTCCAGAGATTCCATTCAACCCCGACCATTCTGTGATTCTGTTTGGGTGGGAGTTTTGCGCTTCTTTTTCAGTCACTGGTTTCTTTTTGGTTAGGTTTGTTTCAGGTTCTCCACCATAAGGCTAATATTTAAGAATTTTGGTACATCAGAAAAAAACAGAAATTATCAGTAGGAAGGCAGATGGAAATGGAGGCAAGTCCTTTAAGAATGTACCTCAATATTTTTGTTATTGAAACTCATTGTTTTCCTTCGTATTTGTGACCTAAATGTTGTCCTTGCCATCTCTGCAGAAAATTCTTTGTGTGTTTTCTTCATTAAGTTAAAATTACTTTCCGTTAATGTCATTTCCTTTTGCTTCTTGTAAACTTTCTGTTCTGCTACACTTCCTCTCTCTGAGGGATTTTGTTTGTTTGTTTTTAATTGGTGACATAGAATATGCTGAAATTTTGCCTTCTGAACTTTGATTCAGAAAAAAAAATCAAAACTAATTTTGGAAATTATTCTGACCAGTCTATCTTGATTTGACTTAAGGTCGAAGCCAAATTTAGATGCAGTATACATCCTGCTGGTAAAACAGACTAACCTTTAACTGCGTAGGCCATTATCTAAGTTCATGCTTCATTAGTAACAAGATCATGTGAAAGATGAGCTATGGCTTTGATGATATGCTGTAAATGCTAATCCACTGATTTTTCTTTGAATTTTCCACACACACTTTATGTTCCCATAGAAGATACTACGTTCTTCATATCTGCTTTCTACTTTCTGGTAGGTGAGAAGCATTTAAAAATGTGAGATCTGCTCTTATGCCTCCACTAATGCAAACTCTCAGGAGCAGCACTTCCAAACACACACTAGGGAGAGGCCCTACACATGTTGACTCTGTTTGTAAAGTGTAGATAATCCATCTGTCAGACAAATTCTGTAAATCTGTTGGCTTTTAAAAAACCAAAAACAACAAAACCCCACACTTTAACGTGTGTTTTCCTATGTGTTAATAAAAGCCATGTCAAGCATTTAAATATATTCCTCCTGGGAGCTTGGCTCTATGAAAGCTTTTTTGTTTAAAAGGATTGCTTTATGTCCCCTCTACAGCTCTTTGTATAACTGCACAGACTGTCCTGGAAGATGCGTGGAACATTAATATGCTAAATAATAAAAATATCTGGTAGAAGATGATAGTATCTGTCTGTGTGTGAAGGGGTAGTGAAACAAATGGTATGTGACTTGTATAAAACAAAAATGTGTTCATTCACTAACTGTATGCTTTAATTTGCTGTATTAGGTGCACCATGCTGCTTTTTCGCACTGATTTTGTCTGTGACTTTGCTTGTGGTGTTTTGATTCCACCCTCCCACCCCCGCTGGTTGAGGAAATGATCACATTTCTGACAGTGCTAATGCATTTCATTTTGCAGTGTTGGCAGAGTGCGTCATGTGATGAGTGGGAGCATTAGCTAGTCTTAGTAAAGCCAAAGTACATGTTAAAAGTATGTACTTAGCACCCTTAGAGGCTGTTTACATGTTAAATTCTTGTGTGTTTAAACTCTGTACGCTAAATGATGTACTGTTTGCTTTGGGCTTTTTTAAACTCTAAAGGTTTAAACAGATAAGCTGACGTCCACAAATCACTTCTTGAGGTGTACAGTGGTTGGTGAAAGAGACAGCTTCATTAGCTTTGTAAGAGAAAGCTTAATTTACTCTGTGTCTTTATCCATCATAATAAAGGTAACTCTGATTACAAAACTAGTGCTCCTTTTGGAGAGTCTTTTGATTAAATTAATTCCAGAATTAATTTAATTCCAGAATCAAAATCTGGAAACACATCTATCAAAAGTGGTAAGATACCTTGAGCTTAAAATTACCCCTTCACCAAGAGCTTTTCAGTAGTGTAATGGAATAACAGGAAAAACATATTTTTCCTAGTTTTTGTGGCAGCTGTGTAAAAATGCAGATTTGTAAACATTATCCAGATGCTGTAACAAAAAATGAAGGAAATTTCTTTAATTGAATGGTCACTTAGTGGCCTTGTTATAAAGAGACATATTTGTTGACAGATACTTACTTTCTAGCAAGTATGATGTATGTCCTAATACATGAGCAGGAGAAAATAGTGGTTGGGAAATTTGAGAGGAAAGGTAGTGGTGAACTCCACAGACAAAAGAGTGGAACACCAGTAACCTATTACTCTTTGTGCATTACTGTAGTAGGCACAAGAAGTGCAGTTTCCTGTCAGAAGCCTTTAGTTACAGTATATAGGTAAGCATGACAGGGGACTGTCCTTAAGTCCTGTACTACTAAAAATCTATTTTTTAATAAAACATTCTGTAGTACCTGTCATAGTATTTTATCTCTTTTTGCAGTATTACTTTACAAGTAATTAATTTGTAATAAGTTGGCCCTACTTAGAGGGATCAAAGATATTATTGCTTGCAAATTGACAATGTGCCCCCTCTCACCAGCCTGCTTTGCCTTGTTAGATGCACATTAGCCATCATAATATAAATACTTGCATGCTTAACTTTTGTGATGGAACTAGTTCCATTTGAATTTAGTAGTTGTTCTTTAATACATTAAAAACTTATTATATAATGAGAACTTAAGAGATCAGGAAATGAATGTTTTAACCAGTGTCTGTAAGAGTAAATGATAACACTCTCTGAAAGCACTCTTTGCTTGTATGTAGAATCTATGCTTACAAAATATTTAGTTTCTGTCTGTGCAGTGGCAAATGCCTGCATAAAATTCCAGACCTAAACAGTTTGGGTGTTTAAAAACTGCTGCTTCTGAAGCAGTTAACTATATTTACCCAATTCAGGTAAAGTTAGGCTTTTTTCTTCATCTAGTTCAGGTCTGTGATAGTCTTAAGACTTTTAAGTACACTTACATGCTCTGTTTCTGAAATTGTATCAAAAATACAGCAAAATGTAGTGATGCTAAAGAAAAAAAAAAAAAGAAAAAAACAAACCCTGAGCAAACCCAACCCTTTTCCAGTCCCCAAACGTATGCTTTACACCCCTTGACTGATTCAGTGGGCTGTAGTCAAAAGTGAGGCATAAAGGGTAGAAATCACATGCAGATCTGTGTAAGCAAGACTAATAATGGCATAACTGCAATGATGAAATATACAGGAAAGTGTAATCTCCATACTTGTCCTGTATGCTGGTTTAGTTCATGAATAAATATGCATTGTTTACTGATACTGAATTAGAAAAGTGTGTCATTATTCAAGCTCTAATCTGTTAAGATTATTTCTGCTTTGAGTTTACCAGATACATTGAAAGAAAAACAGTATAGTGAAATCTGTAGTGGCTACTGCTCATCAAAATTCAGGATTACAGTGCAATTTAATTTTAAAAAGCATCTCTGTGTGTGTTGATACGTATATATATTTATGTGTGTGTAAGTATAATGAACGTGAGACTTAAAATGTGTATGTAACTAGGCTATTTACAACCGGTAGAGTCTTTTCACTTTAAGGCTTTTGTCTTAGCAAGAAGTTAGAGCTATGCAGAAGAGAAGTAAACTTAAGTGCTTGAGATATCTGCCTTGCTTAGTGACTTGGAAGAGTCAGATAACTGCTTCTGGTGGCACAGAATCCAACAGGTTCACATTTTTGGTAGTTTTGCTGTAAAAGACTGCAAGAGGTTTTCCTGAAAGTTGTGCATTCTTAATGATAATAGAGGTAGGGAGAGTTCTGTGCTGCTTTAATGAGAATGTATAGGAAAATATTTTGTGTGAATCTTAGTTTGAAAACACAAGTTTTTCTATGCCTGTGTAGAAAAATACTTCCTTATGTGCCAGATCAACCAGTTATATTTTTTTGTTAGATGTGAGGGTGAAGGAGGGTTAAGGTATGTTTTCTGATTAAGCATACTTAAAGGAAGTCTAGAGTCTTTTGCTTGTTGCATATAAATAACATATGCACATTTGCTTGTGCATATAAATAACACCACCACCTAAGTACCACAACCCCAAATATAGAAAACCCTTAAATGTTTGCAGCACCAACTGTGAGGTTTTTAAACTGGTATGGTGTATACCTTGCTAAGTCTAAGAATTAATTTTAGCCAAGTTAGTTGTATAATTTGACCTCTCAGTGGATCCCCTTCTATACTCAATGGAGAATGTTGAGCGTTCTCAAAAGACATCTTCATTTCACATGAGACACAGATGTGTGGGCGAATTCACCCCTGTTAGGGTTACTTAGTGCCTGCCTACAGTTAACTTTACAGCTGAAACCTAGAAGATAACATGCCTGTTGGCTAACATGTGGAATGAATCCCACTGTGGGTGATTGCTTTAATTTTCTAGCTCATAGGGCTGCAAATAGTTGTTGCCAAAATAAACAGATCCTCAATATCTTTTTAAGGGAAACTTTAAATTCAGAGAAGCTTACACTAAAAATTGGTAAGTTTTAAAATCTGATTGTTTGGTGCTAGGTAAGAAGTGCTGAGATTAAGCAGCAAGTCTTGATTCTCTTACAGCCTGTTTACAGCTGTATTCTAGGTTGGCTTTGTATGGGGAAAGTGTCAAAACCCAAAGATTTAGATTCTAGATCTGGTATTCCAGAAGAACGGAAGCTTTGATTAAAATCAGATAATAATTCCACTATGTCAGGACAGGATTTAGACCCATAATAAGTGTGTAGCAGACCTCACACATTAATATAGAATGAATCCTTGAAAGTATTTGTTATGGTGAGGTCTTTATTTTGAGGTGTGTCCCTCTGTCATAATGGAAAATAGGTAGAATTAAATGACAAATGTAAGGTCAAAACTTCAGTATATTCAGACTGGTTTGCAGCTTTCACTGTGTTGAGCTGGGATTATATGCAGATATGCGTGGAAACATGCACATCTCAGGTGTGTGTGGCTGCATGCTGTGGCAATTGTATCCTAAGGGTGTAAATGCCTGTAGGTCCTGTTAAGACTAAAAAGTAAATTAGGGCATTTGTGTTTGTAGGAGTTTAGATTCTTACTGCCTGTACAGTTTTATTTTTGAAGGATAGGTATGTCCACAGATGCACAACTGACACTAAAACAGAAATACAGCTGAAACCATGGTGCAAAACTCCACTAACTTAATCTGGTGGTAGGAAAAAATTGTGAAAGATGTAATCTCTCTTGTGTAAAATGAGAGACATTTTAGGTTTAGAAACTCACTTGGGTATACAGTTGATTGTAAGTGAAATCATTGGGTAAGGAGTCAGGAGAGATGCGTTCTGCCACTGAACAGGGCCATGAGATCTTGCTAGGGATGAATCATCCCCTGACCTACTGTTTTGGATTTGTGAACAGTCCAGCTAGAGACTGAGTGCCTGTGTTCGTGCAGTGCTCTCTGCTACTAATGGTACTAATGTCTGACATGTGTTTAATTTTTTTACAGCATTCAGAAGAAGAGATTGGACCTTCACATATGCTGACATCACTCTTGTGAGGCATTTGGCTGTAGTTTTTGCTGCAGTTCTTCCCCTGACAAAACAACTTCTCTGAAAACACATGAAGAAATATCACCTGGGTTCAGGAACCTCATTAACCAGTTCCCAGCCCACTTTTAATCTCAAATCACTTCCTGTGGAAGGTTCTTCATGCTTAAACTTCCACCAGAGCATCCCAGCAAATAAAGGAGCTGTTGGCATTGTCAGACTTTTGTGCTGAAAGCCAGGTGTTCTCTGGAAGAAGAGAAGAAACGGTCCTTATGTGGCAATTAAAAGCACTTAGAATAAACTTCCCAAAAAGCTTTGTGTACATTGTGGTCCAGGTGGTAACTCCAATGTCCTGAGAGGAACATGAAGATTTGTGTTGCATGAAGGGTGGACATGTTGATTTTTGTTCTGGTTACCTCTTTCTGACGTATTCTGCTTACTTACAAATGAAGAGTTTGACATTTCAGGGCAGAATCTGTGGAAATGTACCAAAGCTGACAGTGAACCCTACAGGTTGTTTCTGTACTACACCTCTCATTTTTAATACAGGTCTCTATATAAATCAGGAAGTGATTCAAGAAAATCTACTAATGCCGTACCACTCATAATGTTGTAAAAAAATAATTAAATTTATTCACTTTTTTATAACAAAACGTGTTTATTATCATAAGCCAATTTTGAAGTACAAATATAAACTATTGAATTATGATATCAAATAAACTCGACTTAAAATTCAGTGATTAAATACATCTGTATCTTATTTAGCCAAATAGAAATTGCTCACTTAAAGTTTAAATTAGAAGAATGGAGTACTTGCTAATTTTAGGTTGTTAGAGGACTTGTTTTGCTCTAAGACTTCACATTCATTCTTTGACTATGGTGGTTTTCTGGCATCTGTTATTAGCTATGAATGTTATTGCTAAATAATAATCTTGCTAAGATAATAAATGATCTTGCTAAAAATAAAAACCTAGTATCACAACTTCCTCCCAGGCAGAAGCAAATAGTGACTGAAGTGTGCTAACACTGTTCTCTTAAACACAATTTTAAAGAATATGCTGCTAAAATAAGGTAAAAGCTTGCCTTCAGGTAAGTTGTAGATTTCTTGATTTACAGGAAAACTTTAGTAAAGGACTTCTATGTGGAGAGTAGATACTGGCAAATTGTAGGTTGAATCTTTATTAAAGAATTAAAGAGAATTTTTTTTCAGATAAGAAAATTCTTATATTGTTAGAAACTGATGAGCATCACAGAACTCTCTGATCCAGCTGCACAACAGGAAGATAAGGCTGGAAATGCATACCAAAGTGCATAAACACTTGGATCCTCTTTATCTGGAAGTATAATAGGTGAACATTTGCAACTGAGCACATACATAATTACTAATGGGAAATATTTTCATAATACAGTTTACATTGCAGCATTTTAACTTGTTTGTACAACAGTTTGATGGTTCTATAACTTGAAATTGCTTGAATGGTGTGTCCTTATTTATGACAACAGCAGTATTTTACTCTGAAAGATTCCAGCAGCTTTTCACTAGCTTTGCATTGGGGAAATATTTTGATCCTTGTTGATGTTAGGCCCGGAGGACATTGACTTAGCACGTTGGTTGTTTAATAGCATTTAGCAGTAGCAAAAGACGTGAGCTGTGGAGGGCATGTAGATATGTGGAATTTAATTAACCAAACTGGAATTCAGCCAAAACTCAGATCAACAGTCCCAATCTTGCAAAAAGCACAAGGGGATTTCTAATAGTTGGTGGGTGAACTGAGCTTTCATTTTGATGTCACCTTGACAATTGCGGTGTAAGCAATCTAGTACCTACTTTTCTAGGGAATTTATTCAGTAATGTTGTGAAGGATGGTCTATACCACTTACTAAATTACTAGTAATTATTAGACATTACTTCTGGCAGCATTCTGTCCTGTTTTTACGTCTTTCGTATAAGCACCAAGTTCAACCTTAGCATTTGAGAGCAGGGAGGAGTATAGCTTGGGGCAGCAGAGCTGCATGAGTAGCATGGTGCAGTTGCATGCCCACTAGAATTTTTAATGTGTTGAGGGGTTTTTTTCCGCACTGTTGTTAGTGCAGGCTGTATAGTAGGCTTTGTAAGTTAATTAGGAATGGGATCTTGAATGTAAAATAAGTGTTTTATTTCTTTTTGGTTTTGGCATATTTATCAGCCTATTGTAAGTGGGCCTTTCCAGTAAACAAATTAGTTTACTGGAAAGGCTGACTGCTGATAACAGATTTTGTACATGTAAGGTATGTTTTATAGAGCCAAATTCTAATCTGTTCTTTATACCAGCCTCAGGCAGTACAGTATTTTGCAGTAAAGTGAAGGAGTTTGGTATGTCCTTGTAAATGATCTTTCAATATGAATATTATGCAGTTTATCAGAAATACTTCCTTGCTCTCTAGAAAAGGAACATATTTTAGGTACAGAAGCTAGTAATCCTGACATGTTTCTTTTTTGTTGTGTAAGACATCTTGGAATACTAGCCTCCTGTCAAAAGTCCACAAACCCTGGTCATTCAGGAGTGGCTATCAATGGAAAACTAACGTAGCTATCATATAAGCCTATCATTTATTAATATAAAATATTTTAAGTATAGTTAAATCAGTAAACAATTAGTTTCGAGTTCAACTGTCGCATATATTTGAAATCTTTTAAGTCTGCTTCTGGCTCTAAGTACAATGTTTCTAGGAATATCTGAGTTGGTATGCCTTGTTTTCTTTGTAAACCAGCAAACAGTGATATGTGTGTGGTTTTATGAATGTCAGCGTATGTGACTCTGAAGGAAAGCTGGTGTGGGTTTCCTGTGTGTCTGTTACAAAGCTGTTAGCTGTGCTTCCTCCTGAACAAACTGCCCTTTGCATCCCTTTCCTTCTTGCTTCCCTTTGCTCTCGGGAAAGACCTTTCACAGAGCAGTAGTTCCACAAAGTGCAGCCTCGGCATAGGTTAGGGGCTGTAACAACGTTGACAAAGGACTCTTTGTCTCAGGCAAAGGGTTCTACTGCTATAAATAATGCATGTTTTAATTGGAACCTGCAAATGGAAGTATCAGTCTCTACGGGCTCGTTGATTTCAGTATAACCTGTTAGGGGCAGATTGTGTTTACATGCACACACAACACATGTCCCAAATTTGTGGTTGGTTGTTTTTATTAGTACTACCTGTGCCAGTGAGTTTCTTTCTATAAATTAGGACAAATGTCATACCTAGCCAATCATCTGGGAATTTCTATCACTGAGTATTTTGAAATTTGCCTGAAACACTATTACAAGATTGAGTACCCACTGATGTTGTGTTCTAGGTTCTGTTTCCTTTGGTCAGTATTAATAGGTTTGTGCACTGTACCTACTGAAAGTAAATTTAACTATTAGTAGGGAATGAGTTTAAAAGCAGATAATAAACATACACATTTCTTGCCAGATTTCCCTGGGATTAGTCACACTGTACCTGATGTTAGCCACAGGTTTAGGCTTGCATGTACAACTACTGTGGCTATGATGATACCTGGCTAATTCATGAAGCTGGAATGCTAATCACATCTAAGAGGACAAGCACAACTTTTCATACTGTTTTAATTAAATTGATTTAAAGCCATACCTTACAGCCTCTTCTAAACATAACATCCTACCAACTTCAGTAAAGGTGTCCCACAGTTACCTAAATGGTGCATGTCTGAATAGAAATCTGTGTCAAGGCTATTAGTTTGCTTTGGGCTAGATTGATTTTTGCTTTAATTTGCATAATTTCTGTTTGTGTGTATTCACTAGTCTTCCTTTAAACCCATTTAACAGCGTCAAGATGAATCTTGCACATTTTTTTTTAGTAGCTTATAGATATTATAAAATAGTAAATGCCTCCCCTTCCTCCTTGCAGAACTTCAGAAAAAAAACAGGAAACAGGTTAGGGTGGCTCTATGTCATTTTATTACTTTACTGTTTTACTAATCTGCTGTTTGTGGGCAAGCCTGAGCAACAGATACTTAAAATGCATCCAAGAAGAATAATTTAGGATTAAAATAGGTTTAAAATTTGTAGAACTCCTAAGTGATGTGCAGTCCTTCCAGAAGTGACTGAAGGCTGTAGGATCACCAGATCCAAACCGTTGAGTGCTTAGAGCAACCCAGTGTCCCACACCATGGGTGTGCATTGAGCTATAGGTGAGCTGGGTGCCTCAGAGTCCAATCCAGAAGATGCTGACATTGAGCAAGGGAGTCTTCCAGTTAAGAGGCAAGGCTGAATGCAGGATTTGAGTTTTATCCCTAATTTTCAGACTTAGGTACCTCTGGCTGGTCATGGTTCACTTACCAACTCTTACCTCCTTGTTTGATAGATGGAGTTTACTCTGACAGAACACAACCAGGGAAATTCCTGGGGCCACTACTAGAATGTATTTACTTGTGTGTAGATATCCTGTGGTGGTTCAGATCACTCCTTTGCACAGGAGGATAGGGCTTCATATTCTGTGTTTCCCAAGAGAGTGCAGAAAGGTAAAAAACTTCTGGAAATGAGGTTTATCCAGCAATCCCATGAAAATGTTATTTATGCTTGAGGAGTCCAGGCTTCTAATTTCTATTACAGAAAATATTTAAATCTTCTGTGTTAAATGCAACAGGGATTAGGTCTCATCATTCAGCGTAGTATGTCTTAAATGCAATGTTGTGCAGACATTCTCTTTCTGTTGGCTAATGATGACTGAATTAATCTGTGTGTGAAGCAGTGGTTTCAGTAGCAGTCTAGCTTTATGGTCCCAGCCCTTTCTTTAGGGGTGATGGGGATATCATCAGCCAGAAGAGCTATTTTGAATTTTTCTTTACTGAGGTTACAGAACAAATCAGGGGCAGAAGTTAGACAGGGACAAACACTTTTGTCTTATGCATCAGTCTTCTCAAATATACCTTCTCTTTGTAGGACAGTAGTAAGAGATGAAAGATAAGTTCCTTCCCTTCAAAAAAAATTATTGAAAACAAATTCAGAATAGCTAATAAAACTAAAAAAACTAGGAAGGAGAAATCTTACCCAGATGGAATTGTTGATTACATGACTTGAAAGTATCTTGGATAATTTTTCAAGTTTATTGAAAATCTAAATCAACATTCTTCTTTTCAAAGGTCATTCTGCATATAACAGGAAATGTAAAAGGCCAACAGAAATAAATTGGCTACAAACACAGCAGCAGTGTGCAGAAAAGATCTCAAAAGCATTTATGTTTCCTCATTTACAGCGTATTGATTATTTTCACAGTAAGCAGCTGCCTGTGGACTTGTAGATACAAAAAACACATGCCAAGAGATGGAATGTGAAGAAGAACCAACAGATACGGGGTAGGTGAAAGTTCCATGCTGTGAATTATACTCGGCATTCCTTTGGGTCATTGCATGGATAACTCCACACCCAGTGAGTAGTATGGTCATATGGCGGTGACAAGCCACTGTAGCCCAGGGAGAAGGAAGTTCTGTCTTCCTAACCAGGCATATTCAAAGATATGCCCATAAGCTGTTGCTGAAAGTGCTGACTGCATCTAATTGCTGTTGATTTATTGTGGTCTGAGTTGTACTGATTAATAGCTGTTAGCAGGAGCAGAGGAATTTTCCTCGTTATAGGTGGGGCTCAGAACCTTGTCAATTCAAGCCTTGCTGGAGAACAGGCTGTGTTGCTACAATTATTAGTGATTCTTATCCCTGGGGACAGAAATCTGTAGTGCTCTGTTGTGTCATAAGGAATACTTTGGCCAGAATTTTATTATTCTTGCCAGTATTGGTTGGCAAGAAATTGTGGGTCCTTGTTCCTCCTGTCTCTCTAGAGGCCCTGCTACTGGGTTGTGTGCGGTGGCAGCTCTTGTCCAGAATGAGGTTGCTCAGGAGGTTCCCAGATTTTTGTTGCTGATACATTTACTGTGAGACAGTGTCTCTCTGGCTCCTAGTTTTTAGGGGTGTGTGTGTCCAGTGTTAGTGTTACAGGATTAGAAAAATGCCATGCAGTGGTAAATAGCTGCATTACTGTTCATTGTCATTACTCTTTGTTCATACACAAATACAAGGAGACAACAACCTAATATAAACTTTTTACATATTCAGAAAGCATCACTTCCGCAGTGTAAGTTGGTGTGCCTGGCTCAAGGCATTTGATTGTTGTCTGAATTTCGGAAATGACATCTTGGTGATTGGAATGGCTTTTCTTCACTTGCCAGCTGCTGTGTGAAGGTGCAGAAGTTCCTTTTTCATGTAGCAGCTTTAATTTCTGTTTCCTTGAAGAAAGTGAACAACGCAGCACACCTTTCACAAGATGGAATTACACCTGCCTTAGTCACTGCTGGAGGAACAGGCAGAAACAAGTCATTTAGTAGAAGCTGTCTCTAATAAAACAGACAAACACATCCTGTTAAAGATTTAGGGAAATCTCTTCAGGCAAAAAAAAAACCTGCTTCCTAAGGATGGACTTTGCATGGCCTTCCTTCTATTGTATTTTACTTCCTGTAGATGACAGATATGGTTAAATGCTGGTACCAGTCATGTTATTGAGAGTGAAGCCAGGGTTTCATGTGCCATGTCTGTAGGCAATGGTCTTATTCTCTACCCTGTTGAAAGGAATCATGCTGGCTGCTACAGAAACTTTACAACCTGATCTTGTATTAAGTTTGAACTCTCCTGGAGCCAGATGTGTGACTGATCTTTCCAAATTTTAGGAGCCTAAGAAATCATGCATTCCGTCTAAAATTAGGCACTTGGATTTCTTCTAGAGCCAATGGAGGCAGTATTTATTTCCTGGGGGTAATTAATCCACACTGATTGGAGATGGTGGAATTGCAAGGTGGTTGCTTCCCAGATGTAGCCACAGCAGGAAATGTTCTAACAGCTGGCACCTCTGTTCTCTGTGAACCTGATGTTGCAACAGGATCTCCCGAGGGATCTTTCCAGATTAGATTTGCAGTAAGATAAAGTGCTGTCAGTACTCAAACTGGTTATTAAAACTTGTCTTTGGGATCTGTCTGAAAATTGCAATGGCATTTTAAAAAGCCCCAGTCCCTGCAGCCTAGTGTTGAATGTGGAATTCAAACAAATAAGCAGTATCGTTCATTGTGTTTTTCTTTACTATGCTTTAGAGAGCTCCTGAGACTAAGATTGGTGTGAGACCCTTACTATATGACAGATTTGAAGAAAAAGTAACAGTAACACACTAATACAGATTTTAAGGCCAAAAGAGATCAACAAATCAACGTCTCCCAGATATTGCACAGACTCTGTTTAGCTCAGAAGATAAACTATCAGTAGCCATAGTACAAAACTGCTTTTGTAATATTCTCACTTAAGCAATTCCATGACCAGCAAAACTAATGAAGCCTTGTTTCCAAAGTGTGCATATGCGTGTGTCGCCTGCTCCCATATGGATTCTCTGGTGTCTAATGCTGTGGCAACTTCTTCCATGGGGAACATGAGATCCTCTCTCGTCTATTTTCACAAATTATTTCAGGGTTTAGTATTTTAGAAACCCGCTACGTTTCTGTTAAAGTTGTTTCAAATTTGATACCGGGTTCTGGAATTACAAAGAGGCTGTGGACAGACCCATGTCTATGTAGAGCACAAAGACACATGTTTTATGTTCATAGGAAACTTGGCAACAAATTTAGAGTGAAGGGTGTGGTGATGTGTTAAGAAATAACTGATTTCAAAGTGTGGTTGGCCCCAAAAAGCACAAAAAGGTGCCTGTGTCAGATTTCCTACCTCGCCTGTTCTCCATAGTCCATTCCACAGAAATTCTGTGTGCCGGCTCCCACCAGACAAGGGGTGTCTTGTGTTGCAAGAAAATAGTATATCGTTTAAAACTGAAAAAAAAATATACTGCTTCTGTTCATAACCTGTCTCAGTAATGCGTCACAGTTAAAATGTTGCTTATTTTATTTCTAAATTTTTGTTGCTATTTTTAGCTTTATTTTTTTACTGTTGATTCTTGCAGTGCATTTCTTTGCTACAACCCTCTGAAACTAGCTGTTTGTCACTATGAAGGGCTCTGCGTGTGCTGTAATTGTATCACTCTTTATTTCATTTTTGATAAACGAAACTCATTGGACTCTCTACACCCCTGTGGTAGGACGTTTTCTTCATTATACTGTGGCTCTTCACTCTGGAATTACAACCAGTGTGGTCAAAAAACAATTTATAAATTACGTGTCAGATTCTGTCTATGGTATGCTTTCTGGCTGGTACAGAACCTGAAGAAAGAGAGCAATACCCTATTTCCTGTCTGATTTGCACAGTAAAAACATAATGTAAAGATGGCATCATCAACTGTTTGGTTTTGTTGGTCTTTTTCTTTTCTTCAACATGGCTAGTTTAGTATAAGCTGTAAAACCAGCTAATTTATGCAGTTGCATTTTTATAATATTAATCTTTAGTTTTCCTTTTACATCTCCTGCATTCGTTAGCAAGCGTTTGTTGAACCATGCTTTTCCTTCGAGATCCTCAAATGCCCTGCTCAAAGCCAAGCAGCGTGTGTGTTCATGAAGATGTTGGTCTATCACAACATGTTTCCATTTTTCTCTCTGTGAAGATCAATTGACGGTTATGATTGCCAGCTGTTTCTTTCTATGGTGTATTTCTTCCTATGTTGTATTTCTTCACATGTGGTTAGTGATCCCGATTGATTCGAATCCTTGCCCTGCACAGGGAAAGCAGCAGGGCAGTTCTGTTACATTAACTCATCTGGCGAGCTAGCATCACAGGAGATTTAAAGGCGTAAGCAGAAAGAGTATGTGTTTGACCAGATTTTGCTCTTTTAAAAAATGCCTTTTGAATTATTTATTTATTTATTGCTTAAGTACAAAAATAAGCAAATGTGATTAAGTTTACGGTTTGTCTCAGTTTAATCCAGAATGACCACCCTGTTTGTGTTTTTCTTAGGTAAATACTTGCACCAGTTTTGTTTGCTTGCCCCTGTCTGACTCGTGGGAGCGTCCTCTTCATTGACTGCTGAGGCCTCCTGCTCCACGCCGACACGGTGATACGCTTAATCCTTAGTCTCTGAGGGTGACCAATAGATTCAAGTTAACCCTTTCACCTTATGGCTAAACATTAATTATGCAGAGTGCACTAGCGTCCTTTTTTTAGAAACGCTTTAACCTTACGCATTCAGTGATCAAGTGCTGGCAGGTCATTTTTTTTTTTTCTCTCGTGTTGCTGCAGAGCAAAGTTAAACCTAGCTGGCTGTGGCTGTGCCTCTGGCTGGGTGATGAGCTGTACGGGGTTAGGACCACGCTACTGACAGAATGGATGGGTTGAAAGTCACGATTCTTCTGTTGTTACAAAACAGCCAGGCTGGAATGAAATGGCAGTGGTTCAAGCGCGCGCTAGACAGACCATATGTTCCTTACAGTGAAGTGGTGGTGTATAGCTGTATTTCTAAGCATAAGGACAACAGCTCCAGCTTCCAGGACTGCTGGCAGGAATCCTACACAGAAGAAATGTACTCATCCTCTATCCTTTAAAAGTCAGTTAGGAGTGAAGCCAGTGCCACTTCCAGCCTGTTGCATGCAAGAGCAAAATGTTCTAGGAAAATGTGCCTGACTAAAGGAGCGGACGTCGCTGAGGTATTTCAACTATATATGCAACTAAGTTCTAAAATGGTCTGCTAAACTCACCACAAAACTATCACTTCTGAAATACAGGACTGCAAAGGATCTCTTGGGTCATTGAGTCTCATCCCTCTTCCCCCAAGAATTATATGAATTCTGATTACTTTTTCAAATTTCATTTTGAGAGTTGTCATTTTCTTGCTCTATTGGAAAGCTGCTCCGTAGCTCTGATTCTCTCCTATCTTGAGGCCGTTTTCTAATTCTTGCCACAAATCACAGACCTATTTTCTATATTTTGATGTTTGTTTGCATTTGCTCTGAGAACTCTTCTTTTTCTCCCTGGTGCTTCTTTTGAGAAAGCACACTTTCTAGAAAAGCACATTTCAGCAGAGCTTGTAAGCAACCAGAAGCAACAGGAACACTTCTCTGTGGTGTCTGGTAAACCAGTGTTTTGGGTGAGACTTCCTTGATGAACTGTGCTTGACACCTTAAAAATTATGATAAGTTCAAGAAAAGCACAGCCTTAAGAACATGTTTACATTAACTTTGAACACATTCCTCTGGATTGGAACTATGTGGTTTCCCTCTAGGGTTCTCAAAGTGTTTTTTAGATTATCACTATAATGGTGAGTGAAAATAATAATGGGAACACTCAGATCAAAAGTTGTGGGTCTGCAAGAGATATTCAGCAAAGAAGAAATGAGGGATTTGTTACCGAGGACGTATTGTGTCAGCCCGTGGGCTTTTGTGGGACTCTTGGTTTGGTGAAAACACAGGCACCAGGCCTAGAACGGCTACTTGTAACCCTCCATATGTTCAGATGCCAGCAAGTGGCAGCTGATTTGTCAATTTTCTAGTCTGCACTAGAACATTGCTGATGGCGGAGGGGTAGGTGTGCAGTGTCAGAAAATGAATATACGAATGAATATGACTGTTAAGTCAGCTGTTTGAATGCAGTGTAATTTATTGAGGAAATTCTGGCTGTAAAGTATGTCTCAGACTGTCCCAAATGAAACGCTGGCTGCCTGTGTTGCTGGACCTTGAAAACTTGCTCTAGAAGGTAGAACCCGGCCCCTGATATTTTACTTGAATGTTAATATTGAAACTAATGGGAGCTTAATTTTAGCCTACCGTTAAATTTGCATTTTACTCTTTTCCCATTTAAGTCACTTAAAATCTAACTCCACAATTTGTGTTTGACCTGGGGTATGAGTATCTCAGGTCTTGTCCAGATTGCGTAAAGAGGGTGAGGTGAGGTAATCTGCACTGAGAGTAATCAAGGTTAAGAACACATTCTTGTTCTCTAGGCAAGGGATTCTTCAGTGTGTTAGATAAGGGTGATGCTCCTTCAAAGTTTCTTCTTACTGTAGAGAAATCCTCAGATGAGAGCAAGATGTTTGCTATTCACTGAGAGCTCCATTTCTGCACTTCACTGCTGGCTACTTGGGGGTGTCACTAACAGCATCTTGAGATTTTTGAGAGAAATACTCAGTTGTTCTGTGGCTGGGAGAGGAGTTTGAGATGACGAGTGGAGTTTGAATAAAAGTGCTGGTTGAAGACCTAGCTGTTGGTGCTTTAGAGCTGTGTAGTAGAAATGGCAGTTACTTGAGCGAGCAAGTGGTGAGTGAGCCAAATCATCCTCGGATAGATTTGCTGGAAGGCTGTGGCTTTTCTCCTCACCAAGAAAAAAAACCATATCTATTAAAGGCATATCATTCCAGCTTTCCAATTTGCATGACCGTAATGAGTGACTGTACACACCTGAATTGGTAAATTGCCATAGGAGGATAGTTGTATAATCTCAGCCTTTTCATAAATCCCACTGTCTTTGATGTGGTGCTCTAACTAAATCAGAACAGGGGTAAAAACAAATAAGCCCTGCTGAGACTCGGGCACGGGTAAGACAATCGACCCCTGCATCGACCCTGCCTGAAATGGTGTGTTGTGCTGGCTGTCATCCAGGAAAGGAGAGAATGATTTAAACACCTCCCCAAGCGGTGACAACTGAAAAAAAAAACAATCCCAAAACTAGGAGCTACCAAGCAAGCCTGGGAAGTGTGAGGGGCATGTGACTTAGTGGTTTCCTCAGTGCTGACAAGAAGTGTAAGGGACCAGTTTCATCCTAGCACTGTGTGTATGAGGTGGAAGTAGTAGGAAGCCCACAGAATCAGAAGAAACTAGTATTTATCCCAAACTTTGTAATGGATGAGTCTCCCAAGAAAGTATGAGAAATACAGTGCTGCTAGAAGGAGGTTTGGGACTGTGGCACCGTTCAGCGTTGTGTTGTGCAGTTTGACTTGCGCTGCGTACATCAGTATGGGGTTTGGGGGTCAGATCTGCAGCTGGTGTAAATCATGACAGTAAAAAAAAACGTTGATGCAGATTTCCGTCATAATCTTTAATTCAGTTTTCTAAATCATGGAAACTGCAAAGCAATTTGTCTTCATTAGCACGAGGCAAAAAATCCTAAACACTTGCATAATTTTAAGTAAAAAACCCCAACATATCTTGCAGCTTAGGTCCAGCTGCAAACCACCCAACGCAGTCACTTTAGGGGAAGGTAGTTCAGAATTCAGCATCACTGGCACCAAATGCTGCAGCAGCATTAGGTTTAAAGCCAAATTGTCTTCTGCTTTTACACTGGTGTAAATTTGGGTCATATGCAAAGAAATCAATGGGCTTGTACTCTTCCTGCACTTGTGTAAGTGAAGAGACTGATCACTGGAGTGTCTGGGCCTCTTCTATAGAATCACAATTCCCTCTCTGATAAGGGGTGGTGTCAGGTTAGGATGGTAATTTATAAATCCCTTTCTATGCTGTAAATATAGGTGTGCTGTTTGACATGAACAAAATCCCTTCGGAGAGCCACACAGCAGGGAGATCTGCTGCAGACTTCTGTTGGCACAGCAGCATCAGCCAGGGATATGAAAAGGTGTGACCTCTGGCTAGTGGAGCCAGGCAAGAAAAATCTCCTAATACAAATGCAGTTACTCCAGTGTAACTATTATATAGTTATAGGGTGGATTTCAGAAGGGTTGCAAAATACAGTGGTTCTACCATGGTTACATCTATGGTAGGGATGCTCTGCTGGCTGCATAGGCTGAAATAGTTACTCCAGGAAAAGGTCCAATTAGTTTAGATCAGATACGCATCTTCTAAGACTTGCCACCTTTGTCAGAGCAGTTAATAGTTAGCAGGCTTTACACAAATGGAGGATCTGAGTTTTTCAGCAAACCGTAGAAGACAGGTTGAAGCTGCCAAAACCAGCCTGTGTGTCACAGCACTTGTGAAGGACTAACAGCAGTCTCCCTTTAGAAGCACAACATGGAAAAAAAATTATGGCTTACTTATAAACCAATAGGGTTTTGGTTGGGTTTTTTTGGTGGTAATTGTTGTCAAGAGTTACCAAAATACATGACATATAATACCAAGGGAAGTAGAAATGTTTTGCAGGAATTTAAAAGCATAACACAGTGTTTTGGTTTGAGTGATGAAGAAGCAATGTTGCATCTCATCTGGATATAGATGTTTACCCTGCAACCTAACTCCCAGTGTTTTTGGAGTCAATCCATGAACCCAGTCCCAAAACCATGTACCTCCCTGGGAACAGCAGATGCTTCACATCTAACAGAGCTTTTTTCTCTCTCCATTTCCTTTCTCCTGGTCTGGAAAAAGCACTGGTGATCTTTTGCCTAGTTAAAAATAAATAGGGTTTCAGAAATGAATAATAAACAGGGTTAATAATAATATTTAATAAGCAAGTTACTGTCTTAGCTAGAAGAAGTTAGATTATTTTTTTTCTCTATTTGCTTTATTTTAGCAACACAATTTGCAGTTATGCTTCCAGTGCGGATGTTCTTGGAGAGTTATAAATCTTCTGCTCTGCAATTTGTTGCTGTTTTGGACGATCAAGGAACTGATACCAATGGCAGAATGGGAAGAGTGGGACAAATTTGTTTTCATCTGCACACTAACACTTGCATTAATCTATGGTTTATATGCTCCTGGAAGGATTCACATCCCTCCCCTCCGAATATGGCCACCACGTGTCTGGGATTTGTTACATTCCAGTCAATGCGGCATAAATCAGTATTAGGTTGTAATGATTCTTGCTATTTAGTGAGGGCATATTTCTGATGACAGTAGCCATTTACTAGTAGAATTTGAAACAGACTTCTACTGAAGTGTGTAATAAAGCAACCTTTGAATTTTTAATATCTTTTATTGCATAAGCTACTTTTATTAATTCTGCCCCTTCACACTGGCTTCTTAAAGCATCTCCCTGAATATGTTGCCTAATTAAGATATTGCAGAGAAAAATACCAGAAGAGAAGGAAAAAAAACCTCTTGAGCCAAAGGGCAAGAGAAAGAAGTTTCTGTTTGTGTGAACTGAAATGGGGCTGAGAACTAGTGAAGCGAAGTACCACCAGGAGAACTGCTGCAGTCAACACTGCTGGGAGGAGCTGTGGTGGAACAACTGGCTCTGGTAGGCGAATGTGGAAACCTTTAGGCTCTGTTGCTCTGTAACACATCTGGGACACTTGAACCCATTTTTTAAGGCAAACGGATGGAAAACGAGGCTCAGCCGTTCGTTTCAGTGTAATACAGTAAATGATCCTAGGGCCTGATCCAGCGATGTGGTGAGCATTTTCCAATATCATCCAGTAAAAGCAGACAGGAAATGTGAACTTTTTCCAGATGGACTCCCACAGATCATCCTCTGCACAGCCAGATATTTAATAAGAAAACACACCAGCTATTAACATTCAGGGTAAGTAGTAGCAAGATTATGAGGTCTTCTCACTGATCCAAAACTGTCATCTCTGCTATGTTTTAAAAATAATCTTTTATAGAATTTCTATGGTGCATCTCTTAAGGAGGTGACCTTTTGGAGGGATGAATTCTGGTTTTACCCTTCAAGTTTTCTATTTGCTGTTACAGTGTCTCTTGAGAGAGCCAACGGAAAGTGGTTTTGAAATTGTTTGGTATCTGTTGTGTTGCTGATCAGATTGGCACTACTGACCCGTTTTGCATGCTCATCGTGGGAGACGAACATGCAGACTTCCAGAGAGTGAGGGAGATCTTTACGCTTTAAACAAACCAAATTCTCATTATGTCAGATGGTCTTTGTAGAAAATGTTAGAACTCCACAAGCTTACTGAGGAAAGGGCTTTTGTGTTTGAAAACTCGACTGTCACTTGAATCTTAGCAGTGGGTCACTGGGGTTGCCATGCTACGTTTAGTAAGCCCTGGAGAAAAGAAAGTATTTTTGATAGCTATTATGTGATTTGGCCTGCATTGCAAATATGGCTTTAATTCACAGTTTACTCATAAACAACTGAAAATGTCTGAATGTACAAGGTTGAATTTGCTTCCTTTCTGGCATTAAAACCCAACGAACTGTCCCTTTATCTCCAGACAGCACTGATTTGTGGGGGAGTGAGCTTGAAAACTTAATCCTCCAAAGGAGAGGGGTGTTTTGATATCCAAGTGAGTTTTATTAATTCAAATAACTATAAAGTTGCAGATCTCTTTATTTACTATTTGAAATGTCTAAAATCTGATTTCCAGATGGCAGCCTAGTAAGTCCGTTTATCACCAAACTTACTCCCTCCCTTATTGCTGGAGGAATTAAAAATCAGGTTCACTTTGAAAATGTAAAGTACAGAGCAGGAATAACTAGCTACTTGGAACTGACAGGGGAGTTTTATGTGAGGATAATAAGATGAGAAATTTTACTGCATCAAGCAAAAGAAGATAGAGAATTTAAAACTAGTAGCAGGAAAAGCTTTTTAAAAAAGAACTGCCAAAGCTTGTGTTGAACTGACATGATGAAAAAACCTGACCAGCTCACCTGGAAATGGAAGGCGCCCCAAAAGAAAGTTCAGCAACCACTCCAGTTTACTCACTGTGAAGGTACAAGATCTGTCCAGATGTTTGAGCTATTCCTGCAGGATTTGGAAGTCCCTATTTTCTTAAGAGGTATAATGTAGTCCTGAATTACTCTGGCTCTGGAAGAACTCTGTCATTCTCATTAGCTTGAGAAATGCATAATTCAAGCCGGAGGCAGACATGGTATGGCCACCTCTCTGAAAGTCCCCTGATGGTTCATTCATAATGTTCAGTAAGCTTGTCATAATTGCTTTTCTGGGTTTCTCCATGGAGGGCTATTCCTGGTGCGTCATAACTGGTCTAACCAGCTGCAGTAGTTTGAGAGCATCCACTGTGGCTGTGCAGGCCAAGGGGAAGACTGATCTTGGAGGTTCTTGTTAGCTTTTGTAAGTTTGCATTTGCAAAACTGTATTCCTAGGCGTTCATGGTCACTCCAGCAGGCCTGCTTCCAAACTCTGCCCTTAAAGCCAGTGAAGCAGGATGCCAAGCTTTGACTCCGTTAGGTCACGGTAGCGGGGTAGGCTGTGTCAGAGTAGATCAATTTTCACACCGTGTCTATGTGCCCTGGTGCTGGTGCACTGGGATTAGCGTGGTGACGGACAGGAAGCCAGAATAGATGCGACTCTTGAGACCTTGCTGACCTGCATCTATCATCGTGTAAGCAGGTAATGTTCTACCAAGGCAAAACAGTGCAGGAGAAGACTCTGCAGCACAGGGCAATGGCAATCTGGCCTTGCCTGTCTGTGGTTTTCCCAGCTCTCATTTTTGATTAATGAGAACACAAGGTTGTATGAATAGCACTTCACTGACTCTTCTCCTGATCTTAAAAAGAGATTTTAAGCATCATACAGCAACCAATTGACTTCCTGACCTGAAGTGCCATATGAATTATCACCCTGGAACAGTGGTATTTAAAGTAGTTCAGTTTCAAGCTCAGGCTTTCTGACCCAAAGCTTTTGGGAGCGAGACACACCTGCCTCTCCAGAGAGCAAAGCCTGGAGGGACCCAAAGAGATTAGGAGCTGCTGCAGCTTTGCTTCTGTTCTGTCTCAGCTTAGTTCTCTGTCCATGTTGATGTCGTAAGTACAGTTGCAAGGACGTGCAATGTAAGGTAGTTTTCAGCATCTTGGGTTTCGTTTCCGGTCAATCCCTTTTTTGCTTATTTGTGCTGAACCCATAACAACCTGTCTGGCTTAAGAAACAATTCCAGAGTATACAACGAGCAGCTTCCAAGTGAGGTACGTGTGTAAATACATCATCAGTGATGATGGTGCCTCTACTGTCAGACTGTTTGCCCCCTTGAAGGGACCTGTGTCCCTTCAGTACTACACATAGCACAGTTTGAGGACCGCATTGCAAGCAATAAATTCTCTGGAAAGAAAGCTGGTTTGCAACTTACAGTGGTCAAAACTGAGCCACACGGTATTAAATCCCAACCTCTGAAGTGATGATGATGTCCTCAAAGTATATGAGTCCTCAGCTTCTCTTCAGAGCTTTTTCTGCCTTGCAGATGTATGCCCAATACTTAATTACTGCAGAGCAGAATGCTAGAACTATGCTAAAAGATCAAATTGCTCAAGATCCTTAGTGCTATGCAGTGTACATTAAATTACATTTTCCCTGGGCTTAATGCAAATTTTTTTTTGCAATTTTTTTGTATTTGCTATTACTTATTTGTTTAAAAGTATGTAGTGAGCAGAGAATTTAGAGTCTCCATTTGAAAACTAGGAATTGTAAAAATGTTATTTGCTGAAATGTGGGAAATGAATATTCTGTTCTGGGCCAGTTTGTTTTGGCATCTGGGAGGATGCAAGTCCTCAGCTGGTTGCTAAGCATCATTTCACGCTCTTCAGATAGTCTAATCCAGCATTTCCTACTTTGGCTCATACTTGCCTCACTTGTTCTTGGTACATCAACAGGTTTTTTTCTTTCTCTTTGGAAATTTAACAGGTTTTCAAGAAGAAAGAAAAAATGACTTGCAGCATATTGGCATTAACCTGAAATTAGGCATAGGCTTGAATTTTCTTACAGGACTGCTGTCTCTAGGTAGCTGGTATGTCTTTTGGTGCCAGGAAGAAACAAGTTCTCAAAGGACTGAATTAACAGTCTCTTAAAAATCTGTTTCTTTTGCATATACTGTTATTGGTCATACAATAAACCAAGTTGTCTCTGCATTTCATTAACTTTGCCCATGCATGCGTACATAAATAGTATGGCAATGCTCATTGAATAGACAATCCCTCAGTACCCCATTGTGTTTGCACATGCATGCATAACAATGTTACATTTTAATATATAAAGGCTCTTGCTAATGTGGTCTGTGATGATGGTTGTGGAAGTAAGGAAGCTTCCTGCAGTGAACGTCCTGTCTCATGCTGCCAGTGACCCTGTCTCACTCTTCATCTGCATTGAGCAGAGGTTTGGTTTTCCAGACCCAATACTCTTGTTTCATATGATGGGATTTCTGTATTAAAAATCGTATTCCATCTTTCTTGGACTTCCCTACTTGTCATCATTTTAATTCTATAGAAAGAAGTGTTCAGGTGGGACAAAATTACTGTGCAGCAAACAGTGTTTGCAAGATAGGTATCAATGTGACACCCAGAACCACAAAGAAATTAAATTGTTTTAAAATATTACTGCATTTGCAGACAACATCTTTTCTCTGGAGGGAACAAGAGCAGATTACTATGAATTAAACAGCACATGATCAAATGCTTAAGAAGTCTAGCATAGCGTACAGTGTAGTGGAAACATGATTAAAAATCCCGTTGGGACTCTTAATGTGGATTTCTGTGTAAGAAGAGGCAGGTGGTACTTAGGAGTGTGAACCAGTAATTAAAAGTGATATAATATATACATGCTAGCACATATATTAAAAAACTGTGTAGTGGAGAGCATAGGTGGCGGAGATAACCAGCAGTGTAAGATCATGCTGAATAAAAAGTTTGCAGCTTCCCATGAAGTGAACGTGCTTTGGCTGTGAAGGAAATGTCTCTCTCCTGTTCTAGTCTAGAGACAGCTGTGGAGCAGTGGTGACCTTCCTTGTTTGTGTGATACTGTGAGGTGTTATCAGTGGAGAATTAGATCAGTGCTGCCTTGTTCAGGTCAGATTTTATTCAAATTGTAGTTTAAATACTATTTGTGACAAAGGAAAGGGTTTTACTGAACTGTTCAACCTGAAGTCTCTTCCTGGACATCCTTGCAGACCAGCAATGCCTTTCTCCTCCAGCTTCCTGCCAGTATCCACCTGCCCCGTGGGGTTTTTCTGTTTCTCCCCTGTGGGGGCTGGTTATGCTGACTTCTCTGTAGGAGCATGTGCCAATGCCTTCGGAAGTCAGTGGGCATCTGCTAAATAAATCATATGACAATTAAACAATTGTCAAAGCAAACCCGCATCTCGGGCAATTGCAATGCTTCCTGTAGCCAGTGGGGAAACATTAACTTCTGACCTGGCAGTTTTTGGGTACCATCTGTCCAGCCAGGCTGTCAGAAAGCACAGCTCAGTAAACCAGCCAGTGTTCTTGAGGACAGATCATGGATAAATATGAGCAGAAGATGAGGGTTGATTCTCTGTCCTCAGTTATTGCTCTAAACCAGCCTTTCAGGAGGCCTCCAGCTGAAAAATGGAAAAATCTTAGAAATCAATGTAAATACAGCAGGGAATGGTGACTCTTCACATTTCCTCTCATCAGCCCCATCATTTTTATGAAGACACTGCTCCTGGAGGGAAGCAACCAGGTAAATCCTGGCCTCTGCTGAGGATGGCCAAAGAATGTCCCAGGTAGTGCCCCAGGCAGATACATGAGCTGACAGATAATGACAGACCAACCAGCCCTGAACTGATGCTCTAAAAGTGAAAGCCACCATGACCATTCATCAGCTTCCTCTGTCTGAATCAGAATCCTTGAAACCAATTGGGTTTGAAATGCTCAGAAAATTAGACTTTATCTGCCTGTAGAGAGAGACTGGAGGGGGAGGAGGGAGAGGCAGGGGAAGATCAACGGTTTTGATTATTTCTCTGCTTCTAGCTCCACAATTCTGTGTTATGCATTATTCATGGCTTCAGTGTATGGTACTGCTGACATTTGTCATTGCTGGTTTCATTATATGCAAATGTGCAAGCCCCTTTTGTAGACACTACATGAGACTTTTTTTCATTATGTGAAAGAGTGAATGTGTAATTAACAGTGTACCAGTGAAACCAGCGCTTACTTGGCCTATCATAACAGGAATCTATTCTTCTCTAATAGCATTTTCAGTTCATCACACGCACAGTATCTCCTTGGGATATGAGTAATAACCTTGCCTTTCTTGAGTCAGATTCAAATGTGGGTGTTTTTTTTTTTTTCTTATTGCTGTAAAAGGAGTCTGAACACTGTTGAACGTGGTAATTTAAGCTACCCCTGTTCAGATATTGCTGGCCTCTGCTGGTACATAAACTTCTGCAACATCGGGCTTTCATTAGCCATAAGTATGAGAATTAAGCTCTGAATGTGGTTATCCTGATACATCTCTGGAATATGTCCACTGAGATGCACAGCCTGACTGCAGATGTTGGGTTGTACCTGGGGTGATAGAGAGAGCATGCCTTGGGAAATGAGTCAAGGCAACTGGTACCCTGTGAATAAGGCCCCTAGATTTATGTGTAAATAAGAGAGGATTTTGGCTCCAGAGTACCAAATGATACTCAGGGGATGGCGCTTTCATTGCATTTAGTTTTAAGAAAAATTTGCTGTTGGAGCAGAAGCAATTTAACTCTTATTATACTCATTTCTGTGTGGCTCACTCAAGTATTCCCTGCTGGAATATTATTCAGAGGCTTATTATCCCTGCATAAAGCTCTTCATTTATTTAAAATTTCTTAGGATAAAACCTCACATACTAAAGAAATCATTATAACGAGTACTTTCTATATTTCAGAGTTCACCTAACCTTTCAAGCAAACAGAAAAATACTGCCCTTTCCCTGCCCCCTTTCCTTTAGGTCTGTGTTCACCCTTCCAACACAGTACTCTAAACAGGTTCTGTTTGCAGCTTTTTGCAGGAACAGTGGGGAAACAGAGAAAAAATATTTATACAAATTGTTGTTACTTCACCGTGGAGGAAAAGCCACCACAGTGCCATGCCTACGAATCTTTCTGGAGCTGCTGGAGTCTGTGTCAGGGACTGAGTGGGGAGGTGTGGGCTAAGCCAGCCTGTGAGGAGCACAGACACGTTTCACCAGTCTTTCCTCCCCTCAGCCTGTTGTTTCTGCAAGCTCAGCAGTAAAGGAAGTACGAACAGGAAAATTTAAATGTATGCTTTTTAAAACATCCAGTATGTACTGTCTTCTAGCCTGCCATGCCTGTAGCAGAAAGCAAAGCTCCCCCAGAATATCTATACAAACTGTTCAAACCCATTTTTTCTCCCCCCCCCCCGCCCCAACTGGAATTTTAATTTTGACCAAAAAGGGATTTTCACTAAAAATGAAAATGGCTCATTCAAAAGTCTTTACAGCAGAAAATATTTTTGTTTGTTAAATCAAAACCAAGCCATTTCACTACAGAAACCCCTTCCTTGCCTTGTTTAAAGTCTCTCTGGAAAATAATTTGGGTTTTTTAGGTTGGGTTGGTTTGGGGTGTTTTTTTCACCAGCTAAGCTAATAAAATGTACTAGACTCTTAGGAATATTCCATTGTTGTTAAAATACCTTAGCAAATGAAGCCTTTCCTAATCTGTGATTTCATCTCATTACCTCTGCACACACCACCACCTCAGCAGTACCCAAAAGCCATTTACTGTACCGAAACCAGGCTGAGCCCTGCCGTAACTCCCGCAACTCAATGGGTGAATTTGCCCTCTGAAATCTCCAATGCAGTTTAGCAAACCTCATTTGCAGGAGGAATCAGGTGAGAAATTGTTGCTGTTCTATGTAATCTCATTGAATTTTCCAGATGAGAAGGGACTGTTAATCCCCCTGTTCTGCAGCAGGATTTTCAGTGCGTTGTGGAGATGAGGCATGTGAAGGTCACGCACACCCCACTTCAGCTGTGTGTTTTTTACCTCCGGATACAACAACTTCTCAAAAAAGGCACAGTTGTTATTGCTACTTATACTTATGCCTTGAAAGAGCTGCCATTATGTAGTAAATTGCAGTGTTTATATATGGGTTTGGGACCTTGAACAAAAATAGAGAGTTTTCTTAATCCTGTTTGTCAGAGGCTAAGATTAAGTTTAGATGATCCACTAAAAGAAAAATTGAAAGTGTCTGGATTTGATCCTAGCCTGACAGAAGTGCTAAACTAAAGATGAAGCTATTCACTCTTAAAGCTGAGCCAGCAATTCTCCTGGAAACCGTTATGGCCAATGATAAATTCTATCGAAATCCTTAATGTATGAAAATATAGTATGCGCGACATCCAGAGAGATATAAATGAAGCCAAGCAGAATTCCTAGACTTTTCTGGCACTGCTGCACAGAGAAGTCATTGTGGTGTTGTGAATAAAAAGCATTTAACCCCTGGCAAAAGCAGTTTGCAAGTACTCTACGTTTCAGAGTAGACGATTGCTTTACAACATGGCAGAGAGAAACTGTGAAATTCCACCCACCGTAACCCCAGATATTCTCCAGGACTTGGGTGGTGGGACCCATCGTCTGGGACTCCTGAAGCATCTTTTGCATTGTAGCCTGATGCCATTGCTGGGAATGAGCTCCTGCCAGAAATGGAAACTGGGTTTGCAAGGCACAGCTAGGAGCACGAGTGCAGCTCTATTAGTTGTGCCTGTTATCAGGGGAAAGGGAGGGTGATGGTTAGACTGTGCAAGTTCAGAGGTCACTGGGCTAAAGATTGCTGTAGGTCAGATTGCTGTCTTTAGTAGCAGAAGTCTGGGACTGCTGTTGTGTGCGTGCAAAATAACGTGGGTGTTTTGTAAGAAAAAAGAAACTCCAAGAAAAATATGGCATACTCACTGACTGGATTTGCCCAGTGCAAAAAGGAGCTCCGTACTAGTACTCCTTCCCTTTAGTATGGCACATCAGAAGGCAGCCATGAGTTGGCCAATTTATTCCAAGGAGGGAAATGAAAGATGGAAAGGAGGCAAGATTTCTGTAAAAGTTTTTCAGTGCAGAAATTTTTAAAAAAACAGCACTGTTTCAATGTCTCTAAGCTATGGCAGGCTGCTCAGGATGAAGTGAAGGAAGCTTCATAAACTTAATTCCAGTGCAGAACATTTTCTGCCATGTTTAACTCTAGTGGAAATGAATCTCCAAGAATTTTTAGTGCCTTTCTTTGGATTCAAATGCAAGTTGACTTGTAGGAGGAGCCTAGATGGCTAAATGGGGCTTTAAAGGTGACAAGTGTGTTGAGAGTTTTAAAGCCATTTGAATCAGCTGTAGAAGTACAGAAGTAAGTCTTCTGCTCAAAGCATTTGAGAAATGTAACAGGGAAAGGTACATGAATAAGTATTTATTAAGAGTTTACAACTGAAATTCACACATCTATGACAGAAAAGAAAATATGCTGCTTGCTTATGGCTGAAACTACTAAAGCCTTATGGTCAGCAAATGCTGAAATGCCCTTTATTGCCTCTGGAAGTGATCTGTGAGAAGTCACTGTGATCAGCAATATGTAGCCTTACTCTCAGCAGGAGAGGGAAATGCTTTTTCTGCTCTGAAAAGTTCCAAGAGTTGACTTCAAAACAAGTTGTTGTACATCTCCCGCTATGCAGGAGTCAGAATTTAAATACAATGTGTTAAGTAAAAAGCCTCAGATGAATGAATTTTCTGTGATGCTCTAAAAATCTCTTCCTTTCCAAGACAAGGTAATAGTGGAGGAAAGTGGAGCAAAACAGACAGGCCAGTGGTACGTGAGAGTGCTGGTGAAGTATTTCTGTGTTCTAGCCTGGGAAAGGAGCAGAAGGACAGAGGTCCACGCAAGCCTGTCAGCCAGGTCTGAATCTCAACATAGCGCCCTCACCAGCATTTCTGCTGAGTCTTTGCTGTTTATTTCTGCCAAGTGTAGAAATAGACCCTTACTCTCTGGTATTGGAGAATACGGGTATTAAGCAAACTGTATGACAAAATGCCTGCTTTGATATGTACAATCTTTGAAAAGGGACTTTCTTCTGGAAAATGATATGATGTTCTTCCTCTGCCCCAGATTCCCCTACTCTAAGTCAAACTAAAAGTCTCCAAACAAAATCAAATTAATAAATAAACCTGCTCCCTCATGATCTGCCACCCCGAGCACAGTTCCTACCCCTCAAAGACGGCCATTGCTGTCATTCTTTGGTGGGGGCTGACATGATTTGAATGTCTCTGACCAGTGCTTTTCTATTTAACTCTCTTTTCTTCCATTGCTGGCCTCTTTCATTATCTGTGGTTCTGCTCTTGCTCGTCTGTGTTCAATTTATTTTGAGGTTTTGAGAGCTGCAGTAGTTAATGCTGAGAGCCACAATGGCTGATAATGAATTACAAACCCTTTCAGTAAATTCTGCTGAACTGAGCGCAGTTCTTGAGAAAGGTCCTGAGCAGACAGGATCGGGACCCAAAGTGTCTTCCTGCCGTCCTTGGGTAAGAAGCTCCACCACGGCCGCGTTCCCCCTGTTTTAGGGAGGTGCTCCCTTGCATGTGACTGACTCAATAGGACGTGGCTGCAGAGCTTGAGGGACTTGGCTGCAGTTCCTGGCTTTGCCAGTGAGCTGCTGGCCAGCTGCTCTACCTACCCATGCCTCGCCTTCCTCTATAGAGTAGGGATGGTGCTACTAGTCATGATGCATGCATTGAGAAAGCACTCTGAAAGGAAAGAGAGCAGCCAGACAGTTATTCTAGACCCACAGGCAAACAGCAGTTTGTGTATGTGTGTACTGCTGTCTCGTTAGCATCACTCAGCCCTCACTTGGGCCTTTTATAGCTCTGAGAAAGTTTGTCTCTGACCATGTTGTGTAATCCATACAATATTCTGTGTCATTGGCTAATAAATTTATTTATGCTTTTTATCATGGATACACCTTGCCAGTACCGGACTCCATGAATGGAGCCATTGCCTTTTGGCTACTCTAGAAATATATGACGAAATATCCCTTAAATGATAGGATGATGTTAAAGTTAATGTTCTAGTGTGCTTTGGTGTAAAGCTTGATTAGCTTGTAACCAGAGCAGTGCAAAGCAGAAGTATTCCTATTAATTATGTATTATCATTTATTAATAATTTATATTGGTTTTTTTAGGCATGCGTAGGGGCTCAGAGCTAGTTAAATGTGCCTAAGAAAATGTTCTTCACAACGAGGGGTTGAAAGCAGGGACTGCACTTGGGGAGCAGCACGACTGCCACCATGCAGGGTGGTGGTGTTTCTGACAGAGGGAGGGAAGGGGAAACGCAACCGCAGCTGGAATTTTCCCGTCTGTGCTCTGATGCTTCCCTCTCCGTTCCTCGCAGCAAACCTGCAAAGCACTTTAGAGCTGGCAGAGCTTGGGGTGCAGTAGCATCCCCAAGGTTGCTCTACGAGGGTGAATTTCACAATCTGCCAGAGCAACGGCTTGAGTTGGGATCTGCCGATGAGAGGGTCTGTGAGCTTCTGCACGCTGGGGAAAGGCAGCGAGCACCGGCCAAACAGGGCAGTGCTGGGATGGGGGAGAGGGTAACCCTAGTGCTTTAGTTAATTCTGAATGATGATCCCAGCTTGCTCACTTGTGTCCACATGAGCATTGATTTCTTTTTGCCTGAGCCTTTCAGACTGGAGGAGAGCTCAAGCCAAAATCCCATTTACGAGTACTGTCCATTCTTTCTCTCTTAGGGTCTGAATGGAAAGAGGCTGCATCTTAACCATCATGAAAGTGATGCCTCTAGAGCTCATTGCCCTTTGGGTCCATTTCTACATTGTTTTTAGCAGCGAGTATGTTTGCTGAGGGGCTGAGCTATAGAGAAGTTATTGTAATAATTTGAAATTTTAACACTGAGAATGAGAGGTAAATCCAGAGGTGTTCCTGTTGTCTCTAACAAACATAAAACAATAGCTAGGGAATCCCACTCAGGCACAGAATTCAACCTTGAACAGTTTCTCATGACCTTTTTTGTTTCGGATGGTGACTTTTAGCCATGTTTTGTTTAAAGTTCCTTAAGAGTTTAAGTTACCTTTTTCCTTCAAGAAACTTCATGGCTTTGTGAAACTATCTATCTTAAATGCATGAAAACTCTTAAAGCCCCTGTTCCTCTTCCTCTGTAAGGTTCAATGACTTTTAACAATACAGAATACTAGAAGAGGTCGCTGCTAGTATTAGAGGTCACTAATCACATATATCAAATATTCAACATCCTTTCTTCCTGGAAGGAAATGGCTAGAGCGTCCTTCAAGTTGGACTACATAAATAATGCTTCTATTTTTCATGAGTCAATATAGTAACATGTCAAAAGATAAATATGCTCTATATAAAAATTTTTATTACTTGTGCTATAGGGGATTTATTACTTCACAAATAATAATATCTAACAGATGTTAATGCTATTTTATAATTGCATGAAGTGAAATAAAATGGCTGCACAATGAAGACCATTTTGCAGGGCTACAAGATAACTGTGCTAAAAGTAGATTTGAGGTAACAGTATCATAATGTGACATCAATTAGTGCATGTATCACTACCACAGGAGGGATTGGAGGCAGGAAACATGCATTACAAAAACCAGCTAAATACTTAGTCGTAAGTTTCAGGCAGAACCTGAAGAAAGTAGCCTAGAATACAGGTGTTATTTCTTGTTATATCCTTTCATGGAGCGATGGAGGTGTTTCCATGAGTTATAACAGTGCCTTGTTACTCTAGTGAAAACTCCCACTCTACAGAAAAACATAGCACCAAAAAGGTGGTCATACAGGCCTTATGGTTTGTGCTACAACAGCTTCAACACGTCTGCAACCCTTTCCATCTGAGGACCATGCTGGCATCTCTTGAGGAAAAGCACCATGGATATATGGTGATTCACAAACTGAAACTGAGGATTGCTGCTAGAGGTGATGGTATATCTCTTGTGTTTATCCACTGTAGGTAACGATTTTGGAGATAGTTGAGACACAGAACAAAAAAAAAATCCCAAAAATAGAAAGATAGGACATATTTTGAAATATTTGTAACTTTCCAAATTTGGTTTCAGCACTGAGATTAAGTTTTTTCATTCTTTTGGGTTTTTTTTAATTAATAAGAGCCCTGCAAACTTTTTGCTCTAATTGGAAGCTGCAAATAACTGAGGAAGAAAAGAACTTAAACAGAATAGAGAGCTACAATGGGGAGCCAAAACTGTGGGTGGGCCTTCCACAGAGCTATAGAAATTAAGAAAAAAATGGGAAAGTAGACTATCTTTGAGGGATCTTCCTCCAAAAACCTTTTGTGAGATGGGAATTCAGCTACCAGCAGTTGTAGAGGCAATAATCCAAATGACAAGCAAACTGGAAAAAATCTATAGCTCTGCCGGCACAGCATTGCTTTCTTCATGCTGGCTGCTTCAGAGCTTGAATTTTGTAGTTTTGGTTTTTGTTGGTGGTGGGTTTCGTTCACCTGATGTCCTAGAATTTGCAGCTCATTTTGAAGCAATAAGGCTGATGTCGGTGTGGTGCCGTGCAGTGTCTGCCTGTTCTGGCCTCAGCTCTTAGGACTGTTGATTCACTGATGTTCTTGATAGAATCAAACCAATTGAAGTGATCAGCAGAACCCACCCACAATAGGAAGCTCCTCAGAGAGGCTCTTGATTACTAGTTAGTTGGGTTATGGTTACTTTATTTCTTACTACATTTTTATTCATTTCTTGTCTAGGATAGCTGCGCTTTTAAAAGCAGATAGTAAGAATCTTTTAGATGTCTTATTACATGTCGGATATTTTAAGACTTGTGCAGTAATAAAGACCAATAAAACTCTGCAGTTTTATTGCTTAAGCGCTGAGCTGGTGGTTTGATCAAATTAGCACTATATGGGCCTTTCTTTTAAAACACTGACAAATATGACTGCAGTGACATATATCACAACTGGGATCAGGGCACATCCTCCAATGTTTTTGCAGAATAGCTTGGGCTAGTCTTAGGAGTGACCAAATGCTGAAATAGCTTCTTTTTGTGTAATGTTTTATGTATGGGTTTCTGATAGATACTTAGCTTAAAGATAGGCTTTTCCCACTGTCCCTGGACTTTTAAATAAGTATTTAAAAGGTGCTGAGTTGCATAGAGGACCCCCTGCACTTCATGTGAACTGGTGGCATTCAGCTGAAATGATAGCACTAGAGGAATTTTGAAAGCGTGCTTGTGTGAGTTTCCCTAGAGCTGATCTTTTCTAATACATCCAAATTTTAAAATCTTGACTCATATTTATTTGCTAATCTCCAACAGTTAATTGCTTCCTCGTGGAAATCCCAGAACAAAATGTACTCCCTACACTGTCCTTGGAGAGAAGCAGAATATGCGTTTCTTGACTTACATTTCTTTTTCTGAGGCTTTCTGGTGTCATTTGATTCATTTTCTTCGCTTCTCACTGGTACAGGTAAGTGAACAAGGAGTCGTGATCCCTCCTCAAACTTGCCTTAGAAAATCTGGCCACTTAATAAACCCATGAACTGGCAATCAGAAGATGCATTTGTAAAGTGGCTTCTATGACTGTGGCCACAAACAACCCAAGCAGTTGGCTGCCTATGTGGGACAACCCACCTCTGGGTGAGAAGGGCTACTGTCACCTTTAGAATAGGTTTGCCACAGGTGAACCACCTCTTGGGAGAGGTCCCTAGATCGTTCTAATTGCCAGACTGTGTCTGGTGATGGATTGAGGAGACTGTCACTGGAAGTGCTAAATTTGTGACAGAGAGGACATTCAGGTAGTTAACTGGTAGGAAGGAACGTGTTGGAGCATTGGGAGTGCCCTCTTTCATGGGGAACCTTATCATATGTGTCAAGAGCACTGGATCAGGAGTCAGAAAAACTAATTTCTGATTCCTCCTCAAAAGCAGATCTATTGCTTGATCCTCATCAAGGTAGCTGTCACTGTGCCTCTGGCTAATAACACGGGGAAAATTCCATTTCTTAGATGACTTCTGATCATATTGCTACTACTGCTATTACTACTACTTGAGTAGTTTGTGGGTCTACACAATCTGGCTGTAGCCACTACTGCTGCCCCAGACAAGGACTACTGCAATTTAAATGTCACCTGATGGGCAGGACGCCAATTTGACAATGTTAATTTTCGGAAGTTTGAGTACTCTTGCCATTATATCAACACACGCAAATGTTAGTAGTGGTTGTAAAATTATGCAGCCTTAAAAAAAAAAGTCCAGACATGCCAGTTCTGTTATAGACCCTATCTGTGCATCTGCTGGTTCAAAATGGAAAAAAAAAATCCCTTGCCTAGCATGTTGATCAACTAATTATTATAAACTACATCTCAGAGTAACATCCTGTTTCAATGGTGTACAGCTGTTTCTGTCTTTCTGTGTTTCTTTCTCCTTTTTGTATCTTTTCCCAGGCTTCCTTCTCAGTGCTTTGTAGCCCATGGAAAAATTGATAAAATCTTTAAAATATTTGATCTGAAGTCTTGATCCCAAACAGTGCACTCAGTAGCAGTCTTTCGAATGAATTCAGTGGGCTTTAGATGAATATCTAATCATAAAAGGCAAGGAGCAGTGAAACATGCACTCTGCTTTTTTCCCCCACAAGGCTACAAATCTTTATCTTCTTCTGAAGGCCCATGGGGATTTAAGCCTGCCTCTCAGGCTGCCCCATGGTGTGGCATGATTGGACGGGTGCTGCAGCAGCAGTGGTGGCTTACGAAGCTCCTGTCCCTGTTGGGTCAGGTCAGGGTTTAACATGTCGTTATGCTCAGCAGCAAGAATTGCTCCAACTCTGCCTGCCCTTATTTTCCGTTCTCCTTACCAGACTCCCCACTTGGCTGGGTTAACACAGGGGCTTGTGGGATCCCACCCTATCTGTGATCAGGAAACCAATTTGGTTACAACTCCTTCTTCCCTTCCTCTCCCCCACGTCTCATGAAGAAAGGCTGAGGGAGCTGGGGATGTTGAGCCTGGAGAAAAGGAGGGTGAGGGGAGACCTTCTGGCTCTCTCCAACTCCCTGAAAGGAGGGTGTAGCCGGGGGAGGGGTCGGTCTCTTCTCCCAAGTCCCAGGCGATGGGACAAGAGGAAACGGCCTCAAGTTGCGCCAGGGGAGGTTCAGGTTGGAGTTAGGAAACATTTCTTCCCTGAAGGGAAGGGTTATCAGGCCTTGGACTGGGCTGC
>JAOQGH010000012.1:67469865-67518120 GCA_025769975.1 Gallinago jamesoni
TCCCTGAAGGGAAGGGTTATCAGGCCTTGGACTGGGCTGCCCGGGGAAGGGGTTGAGGCACCATCCCTGGAGATATTTAAAAGATGGGTTGATGTAATGATTAGAGACATTGTTTAGAGATTGCTTGTTGTGTGGTTTTGTTGTTCTTTTTTATCAGTTAGGTTGATGGTTGGACTAGATGATCTTTAAGGTCCCTTCCAACCTAGACAATTCTATGATTCTATGATTTCTGTGCTCTTTTTTTTTTTTTTAAGCTGGACTCTTCCCCTTATTGGTTTTACAGTTTGGCCATGCAAAGAGTCATGTGGGCAGAGCTGAAGACGAACAGCATGGGCTGAGAAGAAGGGAAGTCAGGGGAATAAACCAGGAATTATTTGAAGGGTGTTTTCTCCTGACCAGTCAAAGCAGAAGCCAAGGAACTGGAGTTAACCCAGAAGACTAAATTGTGAGGCTCCTGCTAAGGGCTCATCTTTTAATCTGTGAGTATTTCCACTGAAATTGCTGCTGTTGCTGCTCCCTGGAAGGAAGTGTGAGTGCAGTCTAACTCTATCAGCCCCTGGCTCCAAGGCAGCCCATCTGGTGATGGATCTCTTTCAAACCTGAAGCAAATGTGGACTGATTTATGCTTTTACCTAAAAACCACACAGCACTTCCAGAGCTGAATATTCAGTTGACTCCGAACCAGGCAGTGTTATAGCTATGTTTATTTTAGTTGTTTGTCTTTGCAAATCGGCTCAGACTGAAGGCAGAGAAAGATTTGCATGAATGATTGCAAACAAAAAACTGCTGATTTCCCCAAACTCTGGTTAATTGACCATCCACCAGCTCTAGGGAAAACAGATGGAAACTGTGGTGAGAAAAATATTTTTTAATATAAAATCTTTCCTCGCTAAAAAGGAACAAAGAACCTGCAGCACAGGCCTATAGCAAGGGCTGTCTTTTGGGAATCTTTAGTATTCATTCAGAATAAGCGGCAAAGCAGGGCTTTCATGACCCTTGGACCTCATTTCTTCTTGGCTGAGAGCCACCCAATTGTTGCATATTATAAACATCACATCCTCTTCCTTGGCACTGATAGGTTTTCCCATGGAGGGTCAACACCAGTGGCACCAAAGGTTTTCTGAGGGTTTCTCAAAGAAAGAGGTCGTGTCTGAAAACCGGAGTCCAAGTGGCAAGCCAAGGAAAGGCCTCTGCCTAAGTCATCTAGAAAAGATAGAAATCCCTTTCTCTGAGGAGGAAGCTCTTTGCCCTGAGTTTCAAAGAATATCTCTGAGGAAATGCCTGTGGAGTCTATGAATATACACAAGGAATCCTTCTCCTGTCATATTATTACAATTTGGATTCCAATTTTATTGCAGTGTGTAAACCAAATCCAAGATGTAAGTCTCTGTTCCCTGTTGGTCTCTTGGCCGTCCACATAGGAGGGATGAGGAGAGAACACACAAATGTCCTCATTTGCACTTCTTGTTTGAGGGCTGTATTGTGCAGTCTAGACAATGGAGGAGATTAGTCTGCTTGAAAGAAGTTGTACATTAAAGATAATCTTTGGGAGAGGGCTAGTCCTGAGGGAGGGGTATGAAGCCTGGGTCAATGCCTGAGAAGAGAGGGATGCTTAGTGTTTCACTGCAGGCTAACCCTTGACATTCATCTGCTGGCCTAATCTCCAGGCTGATGATATGACACATGTTCCTTGTCAACTGCTGGAAGAAAGAAGCAGTTTTGTACAATGACTGTGATGGGTTTGGAACTATTTCTGAATTCAGTGAGAAAAATTATTACAGAAAACGATGGGAGAGTATTTTGGAAACTCCTGCTGCTGTCACCATTTCAGGTAAGCGGATCCAGGGAATTTACCCTGTAAAGTGAGACCTCTGAGGAAGCTTGAGTACATCAACCCAGTGATTCTTTTTTTCCAAGACAAAAATTATTTCAGATGCCCTGGGGGCCAGAGAACATTATTGTCACTTGCACTTTCGTATCACAACTTAAGAAAACTTCACTGCAAATTAAAGATGTGATACCAAACATCAAAAGCCATGACTACCATATGTGCTTCAGGAGGAGAACATGAGACATCAGGGGTCATCTCTGATTACTTTTTTTTTCTCTTTACAGTTTTAAATCATTTCAGAGTTTCCAGCTGCAGGGGTATTCCTGCAATGAGTGAAAATACACTGGGGCTATGAAAACAGTAATATTTTCTCCCCACCCTTTCAAGTGGACTCAGATCTTCTCCTCTCCAGTTCCATGAACACTTGTAGCTGTTTCATGCCACTTGCCACACCAGGCAGTGATTAGAAATTAGGTAGCGTAATCCTCAGCCATGAGGGAACCAAATAACAGTGTGTATGAAAAAGAGAGGTTTTACATGTTTCATCAACGGGCCAGCTGCACAGAAGGTACACCACTTTACTTCATGCACCCTTTTTTTCTACCTCAGGCTTTGCTGTTATCAATCACCACGTCTTTTTTAAACCTTCCAGGTCATTGCATGAGTCATGCCTTGGTTGAGGCCTTCCTTCTTGAAGGAGGATGCAGGTTCACTACGGCTGAAGCCAGTCCAAATCCAGCTGGTCGTCAGTCCCTGCTTGCCCCTAACCCAGTTGGTTCTGCTGTCAGGTAGTGGAGTGGTTCAGGGAGTTGATCTGGCTAAAAATAAGTTTAACGAAAAGTAAAAAAAATAATTTTAAGCTCCTTGAAGTCACTTATTTTCCAGTTGCTGTGCTCCTTATTGCTGGCGCAAATGAAAAAGTAGGGAGACAACCTACGAAGACACAATATCTGGGGGATTCACCATCCTGCAATATGCTTAAGGTCAAGCTAGACACAGCCATAGTGATTCCATGCTTGCTGTTGGATAGGGATTTTTAAAGAGTTGTAGTCAGAGAAACTCCTTCCGAATGATGGTAAAGAAGCAGAACTTCATGGGGAAGCAGAATTAAATATTGTTTTCCTTGCCTCCTTCGCTGAGTTGTGTAGGAATGTCAGGTTCTTGTGAAGGGTGAAATGCAAGTGATGCTCTGCTTGCAAAGATCAGAGCAGAAACAGCCCAAGCAAAGTGAGATATTTTGTTCTGCTTTTGGAGAGCTGAGACCATCCTAACACACTTTTCTAATTGGCGCCGGGAGCGTGGTGTAACGGGAAGCTTGCTGTGCAGGCTGCTGTGAGATAAAGGGGTGTGAGAGGGTCTGGGGCTGCTGACTCAGCCAGAGGGACTCCAGTGCTTCCCCACCTCCTGCTGCTTTGCATCCTCGGTGGTGGTGTCACAGTGCCCTTACGGCTCTCGCAGCTGCTCTGCATCCGAGGCAGGGACGTCCCCTGTGCCGCCACGGCAGATGTCAGACACGGCAATTTAAGCGAGAGGGTGCCACCGCAGCCCCAGCCAGGAGGCCATGAAAGAAAGGGCACAAAGCAAGGGCCGCATCTGTTCTGGAACAAAGGACATCTGTCCCTGGCCCGAGCAGCTTTTTGGGCATGATTTCACAAGGACAAAAGGCTCAGGTTGACTGATACAAGGCCGGTACTCCATAAAACAAGCCATAGGGTCTTAGGCTGCCCAAATGTGTGCTGACAGTGAGATAGTGCTCTGGTAGGCTTGAGGTTTTATTCTTCCATCTGAGGAGAGAGTGTAGCACAGGATGGGGACCATCCTGTGCACGGCTTTAACCACACATCTGCCTATGTCTTAGGATCTCTTTGTGCAGTACAAAACCTACACTACTATCAGATTATAGGCAACAGATGTTCCGTTCAAGTAGTTTTGTGTGTGACATCCTTGTTGCAGGAGAATTTCTTTTGCTTTTTTAGAAGCTCAGTTCATCTGTTACATTCCCCAGGTTGTTAAAATTTAGTTGTGAGGGCAAGTTATTTATTGAAAAGCTGGAAACCACAGATGCACAGATACTGCCATCTGCATGAATGGGAGTCTTACAGAAGAAAATCTTTTAGAAAGGAGGGACTTCTAATGTGTCTTCAGTAAAGTGTTCTGGAATGAAGCTGACCATAGCAAATTTTAATTATTAATTTGCTTGGCTTCACTGTTGAAAAATACACTGTACCTCCTTCCCTTCTCCGCTGGTACCAGTGGTGGCTGTCACGCTTTTTAGCTGGGGGGGATCACAGCAGAGAATTTAGTAGCAGAGTGTGTGCGCACGTGTGCACACAAGAATAATGCAGTGGAGATTTAGGAGAACAATATCACACAAAACCAGGACAGTCTGGGTTATTCATTACTAAGATTTTACTAACAAAATGAGTATATTTAGTTGTTACAAACTGAAAAACAGAAGCAAAAGAGCATTAACATTTTAAGACCCTGTAACTTTTTCCTAAGCATTCCTTTTTATTTTCAGCCCAAGATGCCACATGCCCGTCTCTGGGGGACAGCCAGCAAAATCCTCACTGTGGGCTGCTGCACAAGAACTCTGTAATGCATTTGGGCATTAAACCCTCCCCCAGAATCTATGGAAGCTTGTTACATGGTACCTCTTAATCACATGCTAGCTCCGTTGTGTTATGCCACCCGTGCCTGGTTGTGTTAAGACAGAACAATCATGAAAGATTTTAGCGTGGTTTATAAAGCTCTGGTGGGGATGATGTACCCACTGTCCTGCAGGTGAGAGCCTCTCGTTATGAGAGTCTCTTGCATTTCATAATGATAGTTGCTGAAACTTCTGGCTTTGCCCAGCTGTTTAATAAGCTGATTTTCCTACTGCATCTTTGAAGAAAAAGAAAATAAGAATGGAGGTACGTATCCTCACTCTACGCAATGAATGCAAAATATGACTGAGAAAAAAAGGAAGAAGGATTTCAGAATTGTAATGTTCTGCTAGATGGTCTGAAACTTTTAACACCTGCTGCTGCATCTGCTATGTCTGCAGTCTTAACATGGAGGTGAGAGACACAAAATTCACTCTGGGATCCAGATGAACTCTTTATACCACAAAGTACATAGTTAAAATAAAGAAGGTAGAAGACTTTCTTCTGTATACAAGGGTGTCCATATAGAATTTCAAATGTCCTGTGATGGTATGAGAAACTGCAATAAGAGAATGGTTAAAAAAAATGATCTATTTTTCAACTGCTTATTTTCTTCTTCAGAACAATTTCTTACATACTGCTGTTTGATGGCTTTTGCATACACACATCTGTAATAGCACTTCTGGGATTTGAGCAGCTTGCAATATTAGAGCTCCTGTTGATTTCCCTTAGTCCTCAAAATGACAAAAGACACGGTAAGTAAAGAGACATATATGGAGCATTCACATTGTCTGGCTTTATTTTCATCTAGCTTGAGAGCCTAAAATAAAATTCCAGGCTTCATATGCCAATGGGACCTTCAGAGAGTGACTGAGAGTGCCTAAATTATGGAGCTTTCCTCCATCCATTCCCTATATGAGCAGTCTAAGCTTGGGCAGCATGAATCCTCCACTTGAAATGAGCTGATGTGCTGGATCCTGAGATATGCTTTGATGTCCTTCCTACTGGTTTTATCTGGTTCTTGTCCACCTCTGGCCAGAGGGATGGCCCTCTGCTAGCTCATGCTGAGCAGAGAAGGAGATGGAGCCTTCCTCTGGCTCCATCTGACCCCAGTACCACTGGGCAAAGGATGCTCTTCCCTGAATGTTCTTCTTGCTTGGGAAACAGCTCTTTGATTTAATTCGTGGCCTACATGGATGTCATTAAGCTCCATCAGCAGGTGAGATAAAGCCACCAATTTTTGGCATAAAGCAGTTTGGTAGAGGCTCGTGGCCATAGAAAGAGAGTTTTTAAGACATCTGTGGATACTCTTGATGCTAGTGCCACCTTCAGCATCACCAGTCTCCTCATTTTTGTTTCATTCTTCATTAATTATACTGATGAATCAGATCAGGTAACTTATTTGGGTTAAAAATATTCTGATTAAAAAACCTGGATCAATCCCCTGATCAGTTCACCTTGTGATATTTATAGATACATTATATAACCACATCCCGAAAAAATGTCCCCTAAAAGCAATGTGATAGCACCTGAGGTTTGTTCAAACACAAGTTTCTAACCAGGAAGTGTCCTGGCACCACTGAGGGAGTGGTGAAGAAGTGGAAATGAATAGTTGTGAAGGGGATGGGAGCTGGTGGAGGTTCACATGAGTGCTGCCACTAAGAGACATGTCCTGGAGTCTGAGAGGATTGTAAACTTAATGTACTGTGCAGAAGCAGAATAGATATTCCTGGATTACCATTAATTAGGAAATGCAGGGATAGGTCTCAAACTTCTACTACAGACCTGTGTAAATTAATCTGCTGGAGATTTTTCATTCTCCAAATTCCTCAAACACTCCAGTAGCTATATATAGCTACTGTTGTTGGAAGGCAGCCATCTACGAAGGAAAGGACAGTAGTTGGCACGTACAGCTACTATGACTGGCACTCAGAGATACTGTAATGATATGCAAAGTCAACGAGGTGTTGTATTTAAAGGTAACAAATTCCTTAAGCAAACATTATTATAAAGTGTTCACCCAAGAGGATGAAACTATGTTTATTTTATTAGCAAAATAAGAAAAGCTGGACTTGATTTTTTCTGGATTTGAACTGTGATTTGGCCACCCCCTCCAGCTATCTGAAACAAAATAATAGGCATTGTTTGTTTACTGGTTTGAAGCCAGTTTCTTGCACTGAACTTTTCTAAATCCAGTATTGTAAGTATCAGTTACTTTGCAATATATATTTTAGCCTTTTAACATACATTTTAATGTATGTAACTACATTTAATGTAGTTTCAAAATTAAGTGCCTAAAGGTATTCACAGTAATGACTGAAAGAAATTAAGAAGGTTCATCTCTTGCAAAATGTCATTCCCACTCTTCTTAGTTAGCCCTCAGCCAAAACTTATATCCAAGTTACATACCACACCCCAAGGAAATACTAATGTTGTCGTAAGAGGAAAAGAATGCTTTGGGATCGCCAGAATAAAAGCTTCCAGAATTATCTTGGTGATTGAGTCATAAACAAAGTCGCTCTGTAATGGAGGGATAAAAGTCATAGGGATTAATACCAGATCTTGCATGTTTGTCATTGTTTAAACTTCTCCAGTCCTGCTGTGGAGGTGAATGGATGCTCCAGTTGCAAACTGTGGGCACGCTGAGTTGAGAGGTGTCCAGGTTTAGCCTTGGTTCTGGTTCCTGTTGCTCTCTCCCTTTTCTACAGTTAGCCAAATCCAAGCTCTAGAGAAAAATATCTCAGTCTCTTGGAGTGACAGTGAGACCTGAACAACCCTGCTGGCGCCTGTAAAATCCTGTGCCCTAAAAAGAGTCAGGACAGGGTTATAAGGCATGGAAAGGAGATTGTTTATTAATGCTACTGGTAGCAAGTAGGAACCACTGTTTCTTCACAGGATTTAGCATCTGAGTTATTTAAACACACTCTTGGTTGTCTTCGGTAACCAGACCGAGCTGTGCCTGGGGCTGGATGAAGATCTTTACAGGTCTCTTGCTCATTTCTTGACAGTTTTTCACTTTGTTAGCCATTTATTTTCCAGTGGAAAGTTTAAAAATGAACACTGGAAATTCTTAAATAACAACATGCCATTTTAAAAATTTGAGTGAGCTGTTCCTGTGCCCCAAATCCTTCATTGCTTCCCGTTGCAGATGGATGGCAGTCATAAACATGCTATTGTTGGGTTTGTTTTTTATCTTTAACAGATCTTTCTCTCTGCATTTTATTCGGAGATTTTCCTGATGGATGTGACAGGAATCGGAAAGCTGTAGGTTGTATTTATTTATTTACCTACTTACTTTGCTGTTAAGCTCCAGGAATGATCATTTGCTTTCCTCTGAGGAGTCATTAATTGTGTAACATGAATTATCCATGGTTGTAGAGACTGCAGATCGTCTGCCAGCACAACAGCCCCTGTGGTAAAGGGTAAAGGGCCTCATCATGGTACCCGTTAGCACTATTTTAGTTAAGAACCTGTCAGTCTCCATTAAACCCCCCATTATTCAGGATTTCTGAGCAAACTATAAATATTTGCTCTGGTACAAAGGAGCACAGTGGAAGAGCTCCTATTTTTAGCTGGAGGTTAGGTTTGGTTGTTTGTTGTTTTGTTTTTCATCTCCTTTTAAAAACATGCTCTCTAGGTTAATGGAACCATAATTTGACCTCCCTTTGTAATACTGTGCCTGTTTGCCCTGTGTGTGTATTTCTGTATATTCCCCTGAGAAATGTGTCACTACATGAGTCACTGCAAAAGATGGAGGCCAAGTAACAAAGTTCACTGGCAATCCGTAGAAGACTGAATTCCGTAGCAGTCAGGGCACAGCATATCTTCTGTCACGAGGTTTTGAACCTTTGTTAGAAAAAACTGTCCTGTAATTAATCCTCAATGTCTCTCTGAGGGCCTAATCATGCTATGGGGTGTCCCTGCACTGGCCTAAATGCTCAGTGAATGGTGTCACCATCTCCTGCCCTGACCCAAAAAAGTGCTCTAGTGGGGAGGATAGCTTTTGTGACACACAAGTCTGATGGATTTGTCTTTTATTAAATGGTATGGAAGTTGTCCTAATGAAGGTAGTGATGGATTTTTTTTTTTTTTTCCTGGCTGTTCATAGTACAGCAAGCCTCCTAATGGAAGCAATCAAAATTAACATCAATCATAGTGAACTGAACTGAGCTCAGCTGTCCTTATTATGAAAAGCCTGGGTGAATTACTTTAAAGGCCAAATCATATCTCATAAAGCTCCTCTGGTAAGGAATACTGCACGTTTTGATTAGTGTTTATTGGTGTTCATCTACATAGCTGGCATCATGTAGACAGATAGAAGCACAGGGAGGAAAAAATCGGTTTGGTCCTTGCTTGCCTGTCTCTAATTTGGGAGGCAGAGTGAGGGGGAGGCTTTAGCTGTTGAACTTTTCGTATTAAATCTTGCATTCTACAATGTATTAAAAATACATATTAAATCATGTGTTGAAAAAAAAATTGCTGAAGTCTCACCCTTGGGAACTGAGAGGACTATGAATTAAGGTCACAGTGCAATCTGAATTTGGTCCATTTGGGCATTAGGAATAGAACACAGTCTTTGTTGACTTTTACAATTTCCATGTACGTGACTGACCAGGTATGTGTCTAAAAGGTACAGAAACTAAAATCACCTAATTTCATGCTTCCTGCTTCCCTGAGCCTTCTAGCAGAGTCTGTGGGAATTCAAATCTTACTACTTTCTGTAGATACAGTATGGAGTACTAAGACAGTCTGACATACTGAAGTGCATGTGACCACATGGATGCATCCAAGGGTGTGAAGAAAGCTGACCAATGTGAGGATGCTCTCTATCCTTTTTGAAAGATTATAGCAACTGAGGTAGGTTTCTGATGACTGGGAAAAGGCATCACACCTGCATTCCAGAAGAGGAAGGAGGATCCATGGAGCTACTGGTTGCTTAGGCTCACTTCAGTCCCTGAGAAGATCATGGAAACTTATGAAACAGCATCTGGAGTTCTATGTCCAGTTTGGGGCTCCCCAGTGCAAGAAAAGCATTGACATACCAGAGTGAGCTCAGTGGAGTGCCACCAAAATGATTAGAGATCTGGAGCACAAGATGTGTAGAAATAGGCTGAGAGAGCTGGGTCTGTCCTACCTGGAGACAAGAAGGTTGAGGAAGGATTTTATTGCTGTCTACAACTACCTAAGGGGACAATATAGAGAAGATTGGGACAGACTTCTCGGGCACACCATGGCAGGACAAGAAGAATTAAACACATGCTGGAATACAGGCAATTCTGACTTGGTATAAGGAATTTTTTTTTTTACTGTGAAGGTTGTCAAACATTGGAACGTGTTCTTAGAGAAACTGTAAACTCTCCACCCTTGGGGATCTTTAAAACACAGTTGCACAAGCCCCTAAGCAACTTGCTTTATCTGGATCTGCTTTGAGTAGAAAGTTGGACTGGAAATCTCTGGAAGTGCCTTCCAACAGGAATGACTTCATGCTTGTTTCGAAGAAAATAAGATATTATATTTATTTCAGTAATTTAATGGGACACCCTAGATCTTTTGATTGGAGTTAAAAATAATACATTCTAGAGTTTGTCAGACCTTCAGTCGGTCTGTGTTTCCAACTTTGCTCTGGCAACAGGAGAGCAGTTGCTTTCCTGGAATGGTTCCAGATGGTGCCTGGCTGTGAGAAGCAATTCCAATGACACAGCAGAAAATTGTCATGAGATCATCACATGTAGAAAAGGTTTAGAGATAGCAACCTAAGTCATGGCCAAAGTTGACCTTAAACAGCCCTTTTTTGGGCTCTTCCACCCTGGTCGTTCCAAAGGAACCACTTCATCACAGGCCTTCTGGAGTTCTGCATGACAGCAACTCCGCTGTTAACTGTGAAACTGCCACTGGAGCACGCCCAGAAAATGCCAGTACACTATTAAAACCGTATGCGTAACAGCTTTTCAGTGACGACTTGATTTGACTTGGTAATTTTGTCAGAGGACTTAGGCTGGGTTCATACCACCACACTAAACGTGCCTGGGAGCCTTCCCAGCTGTGGAACAGCCTGAGCCTGCACTGGTGAACTGGGTTTGCTGCCAGCAAACTGCCGCCTGGGTGTGTTCCTGGCACACTCCCCTGACCAAAACAGGTCCAGAAGTTGCTCGGGGAAGCACCAGTTGGTGGAGGCTACGTTCATGCCAGGGAGCTCTCTCACAGTTCATTGGCGTAGGTAACAGTGTTGGAGTGCATGGGCACATTGCGGGCATGCTTGAATTGACTAGTAAAGCTTTATGCTCTAAGGCAGATGAGCTAGTAAGTCCTTGTGATGAAAAAGGGATGCTTGAATGCAGTCTAAGGACCTATTCCTGAGACATTAAGTACTGTTAGATGTCCTGGATCCTTCCCTCGTTCTAGCCTGCTAAAGACTTCTTCGGGTAGGGCTCAGCTTTTTGAATTGGCTTTCATCCTTTCACAAGAAATTTTGTTTTTACGGCTACTTTCATGTTTTTCTCTCTGGCAATTCCCAGTATGTTGGGCCTTAGGTCAAGAAAATGTTAGTAAGCAAATTTAAAACTCAATTAGATTTTTGCTTCTGTTACAGTTCTCTTCCATGAATAAATATGTGTACTGACAGTTTCCTGCGAGAAAATAGGGCAGGAATGAGGGCCAAGTCTTGCCTGCCCAACTGACCCTCTTTGAGATTGTGACTTCAACCAATGCTGGCAAAAGTGTGTTTCATTGATGTCCATGCGATGCTCCAAAAAATCTTTTGTGCTACAAACGACATGTATGTTTCAAATATCTCCAAATGAAAAGACCAAGAAACAAACATTTCTTACTCCCACTGCCATGTAAAGCCAACTAAGTGTGCACTGCAGACCTTAGAAAGGCTGAAAGTTGGAAAAGTTAAAGCCCAAGGCTGTTGTTCTCTCTGCTGTCTGTGAGTAAAGGGCTAGAGTATGTCTGCATAAATTTAATCTCCAGAAGATGTGCAATTGGAATGAACCTGGTCCAATAAGGACAATAACTATTCTTGAGGACTGTGGAGCAGTAAGTGCTGAAGAGAAGCAATTGCTTGAGTTAGTCCTTTTCTGTTTTAAGTATAGAAAAAAATATCTCTATTTTTATGGCTTCAAAAACAGCCTACAGAGAAGGTCTGGCCAATGCTCTGAGGATGTTGCTGGCACTATGGTTCCAGTGCCTGCATATATTTATTTTCTCTGTTTGTAACATAAATTTTCAAGTGTAAAGGACAGAAAGGAGATGACAGTGGAAATCTCTTGGCTTTCCCCACTTGGAGAATGCATCCATGCAAGACAGAATCGTACCAGAAGGTGACATGCTTTTTCCCTGGAAGGACTTCTAATGTCCTAAATTGACAGTATCTGCTGTGGTTGCATTGTGCTACCTTTAGAACTGAAGGAATCCTTTCTCAGACTGGAGAATCAAAGTCACTGAAATGATTGCCAGGTAGAGTCAATTTGCTTTTCATTATGAGGGTATTTCTACATCTGGCCTGAGAAGTTGTTTCCATGGTCTTTCATAAACTGTTTTTGAAAGCTTCTGTGTGTGTCTAAGGATGCTCCGGGGGAAGCATTGCACAAACTCTGCTCCAGAGAAACCCTCTGTGATCAGAAGACTGCAGCAAATAGTTTTGGCTGGTTGCAGAAATTGCGTTAGGGCTTATGTAGGATGCACCTGAGTAGGTGGCAAACACGGGGACTGCAAGAATGTAGAGGGTCTTACAGCTCTTCAGCAGGCCACACACCACACTCTGCTCCTGCCTAAAGAAGGGAAATTCTGTGGACTTTCAAATGTCCATTGTTTCAGAAATATGAAAATCACTTCTCTGGAGCTGTTTTTCTGCCCGTTGAAATGGGTGCATAGGCTTTCATCTGAGTTCTCCATCCTTGCTTCAAGCCCTTAATCCCACACTCAGAGACAGAAGCAATGTTACCACGACATGGTAGACACCCTACAAGCATTATGATTTATTTCCTATACACCTCTTTTTGCGTCTGGGATCAAATTATAACACAATTATACAAGATATTAAAAGTGATGAGCAATTGACCATCTCCTCCTTAGACAGAACAGCCACATAATGCTGTTAAGTCTTTTTCCACAGATATAAGGAGTGAAAGAGTGTTGGTGTAAATTTTGTGTTTTGTTTACAAGTTTTAAGCTGGTCCTCAAAAGCAATCCTTTTTCTCTCCATTTTGAGGCAGTTAATTTTGACTCCAATACCACATATAGTGATCTCTCTTTGCAGAAAGGTGAGTTGGAACAGGCAGATGCAGAAAAGGGCAGTGAGAAAGATCAGTAGAACAGGGATCCTGCTTCGCGGTAGGAGATTGAATGGAATGATATGTTTAACCTTGCAAAACAAAAGCAGAGATGGGATATGTTTGCTGTCTGGAAATGCATCAGGTGGGTAAATACCAGAGAGGAGAAAAGGAGCCATGGACGCCTTAGAATACAAATGACCAGGAATGTATTTCAGCTTGAAATTAGAAAATGGTTTCTAGGCATTCAAATAGTAGCCCAAGTGGGGTTTGTGACTGCTTGAAAGGGTGGTGTGGGTGCCTGGATTAGCAGTGGACTAGACTGAATGACCTGGTAGGTACCTGCTAGTTTTGTCTTCCTGCCATTACTGTGCTGAAAGAGTGTCTTGGGGGTGATACTCTGATGACAGTGAGATACACATCCAGCAGATTTCTTCCTTCTTTAGCTGGAGTTTCTCTTTCTAATTTTAAATTGTCTTTTGCTATGGGTTGCAACGTTTCCTGGTTTGACTGTTTGCCTTAGGGAAAAAAACCTAATACTTCTAGAGATGGGTCTCATACGTTTTGAGGACAGCACGTACTTGCTCCAGGGCAAGGAAACCAGCAAGGACAAGCTAGGAAGGCTCTTTTGGCCCTGGCCCAGGCCTACCTCAGACATCCTAATAAAGTCAGATCCAGGTCCTGTGTCCCATAAAACTTGCTGTGAGAGAGAAACCCACAAAACTGTTCAGTTCATCTTGCTTAGGATAGCTTTGCCGGGGCAGGGAGTCTCCTCTGCCAAGTGGCGGGTACAACTGTAAAGGACAACAGTGTATTCCATAACAGGTTTCTTCACAATGTGAAGAGATATTCCTGGATGTTTGAACAGATATTCCGACCTGCTCTAACACTGATCTCTTCCTGCCGGGTTTTCAGCAAGCAGAACTGCTAGAGGGCCCAGGCAGCAGCATCCTCATGAGAGCAGCTCTTCCATGTACCTGAAGATTTCTACACAAGGGGAATTTGTGATGACCCTTTCCCCAACCAGGTGCTGGTGAATTTCCAGCCATATATGAAGACAAGGGAGATTGTTTTGTGTTGTGGAAGAAAAACAGAGGTAAAATGGTAGGTTGATACAGTATGAAAGAAATGAAAAGAAAGCAGATCCAGTACACAGGAGGCTTAGGCTGCCCTAAAACCAAGACAAATGGAGTCCACTAAGTGACAGTCCAATTTCATTTGGTGTTCCCAGAAGCTATGGGAAAAAATTATCCTCTTAACACAGAGTCAAGGCTCACTGAAGTGGATGAGAAAATTGGCTGAATCACACCCAGAGGGTGTTGGTGCCACAGTTGGGCAGAAGAAAATTACTTAGAAGATGAAAAGTGTAGTTCTTTTCTGTGGAGAGTGGAGATGGTCTAACTCAAGTGTAATGACCAAGCCATGAGCAGCTGAGGCACTAGAGACCTATATGGCAGATCCCCTGAACTATGGGGGGCTGGAGAGGAAAGAAATGCCTTAAAAGACCCAGTGGGAAAAAACCTGAAGAATACCCCTCTGTGATAAATAAATCCAAAATAGTAGAGAATTTTTACTATGTTTTTTTCTTTCTCCACTAAAATTTTGATATATTTTTTCCTTTTTTTTTTCTCTTGAGACCACTTCAAGGAGAGCTCTTTCCTAGCAGAAGTTTACTAGAGACACTCTGATATCAATTCCTATTTTGTTCCAGAACCTGTAGATTGGGCAACAGAGCTGCAATCGTGGATGAGTTAATAATCTCAGGGATGGTTTAGAGGTGTTCGGAAGAAATGGGCACCTCAGGTGCGGCTGTCCACAAGCACAGCTGCTTTGCACAGGATGTGTATGGGAGCTGCTTTGGTCCCACAGTGACAATTCTGCAGTAGATATGCAGACCTGCCAGTCTTGAAACTGTTTTCACAGGTGCGCATATCATACATGCGCCGTGGGTCAGCTAATCCAAGACAGAAATTAGTAAGAGAACAGACATTCAGGATGGGTTATATGATACTTTCAGACATGAATTGTCTGGAAGAAAAGTAACCACAGAAGTCAGGAGTGCCCCAGGAAACCAGTATTGGTTCATTCGAGTTACACGTGTCACATCAATGTATAATGAATAAAACCTTGATGTTGTAAATGAGTTGGAAGCTGTTTGTGGTATGGGGCATCTCAAAGCTCCCACCCTGCCCTGAATGTGTAGTAACTGCACACCTGTGCTAATATCTGCTGTGTAAATCCGTCATGTAGAATGGAAGATAGGCGAGCTGAATGTCTCTCACAGGTCTAAGTGAGTCTTGTTTGGGAGGGCACCATGTTAAGTGAATGGTGAGAAATTTTGGCCCTGAATACCATTTGTTTCCTTGCTTAAATGCTTCCTTTGTAGCACCGCTCCCACACTCTTTATGGTATGCCAAAGCTCTGTGTTACCTCTGATTGCTCCTGAAGCTTAGATAACACTGTTTTATGTATAGTTCATCCAATCCACCAAACCTTTTCAGTTGAATATGCATTATATGACAGATAAGAAAATGCAGCCTTTTATCCTACTCACATTTTAGGGCAGACTTATTGGCTGTGTTGGCATTAAAGCCTTTTCTTGTCTTTGTCTTGTTGTCTTCTGTTTAAAATAAAGGTAAGATAGACAAAGATTCTACTTTACTTCACAGGATTGTCTGAAGGTTAATGTAATTAATATTTGCTAAGTATTGGCAAGGAATTAGAAGTTTTCATCGCTATTCCAAGTGAGGTATTTGCTGTCTAATAAATACACACAACAGCACAAAATGGAGCCACTAGAGGAACTTTATTTCTCTGGCTTACATTTGGGCAAATCCACTCGGAATCCTCTCATCCCGACTTCAATATAAGGGTTTGAGGAATATATGAAGCTATACTGAAAAATATCAGCCAGATGCTGCTGGTGACATCAGCTTGGCCTGTTGCAGGGAACAAAGCATGCATTGCTAACTCCTGCTAAATAAAGCAGCTGACTTGTGCTTTTTTTTTTTTTCTTTCCTTTTTAAAAACCAGATTTCCTTATGGAAAAGAAAAGAAAAAAAAATAGCCAACACCAAGGCAACCGATCTCATTCCAGCACTTTCAGGTTCTGTTTTTATTGCTCTCAGCTCCCTCCTACTTCCAATTATTTATGGAACAAGCTGTGAGTCACATGGTGGAACTGGAATGATTCAGGAGTTTGTTGAGTGCAAAGAAACAGGAAAAGAAGGGCCTGGCCGTTCAGACAACTGACATCAGTGCTTCGGCATCCCATCCCAGGCCTTGGAAAACTCAGCCCTTGCTGTGAGAAGGGTTGTGGAATGATGCTCAGAGGCAGAAGAGGTTTGGTTTCTTGGCCATCCTGCAAAATAGCACTAGATGTAATCTTGTAATGTTTGTTGGTAATGACAACTCAAGTGGGAGATACGGATGTGTAAATTACAGCAAGGGAAACAGCTAAAAGTATTGGGAAAAAAAATCTCATCCAAACAGGTGATTATGCATCTGTAGGAAAGCACAGAAACTGTAAGGAGTGTCTAATCTTCTTTACATTTCTCAGTTTATTGCCAATGCAGGTTTGCTTGGCTGGATTTTCTTGTTTTCTTTCTTAAGAAAAGGAATTATACCTAAGTGACAATTCTTGTGAACTTTGCGAGCACAAAGATAGCAAAAAATTTACCTGTTTTCTAGGATGATGAAAAGGAAGCCACCAGGCACTCATCACAACCTGATATCCTTTATCCCTGGGTTCTTGAGATTGTGCTTCTGGTACCTCATAAGAGATTAGCTGGAAAATCTTGAGATGCTAAGGCAGCATGTTTGCGTTGACATATTTTCCTTTCAAAGTGGGGCTTTGGCTTAAGTACCACTCAGTGGTGTTGCTGATAAGACTCTCTGAAAGCCAGCATATTGCTGTAGCTCAATAGGCAGTGCCTAGGACAATGGTTCTCTCTGCAGCTGCTACAATACAGCAGTAAGCTAAAAATCAGTGCCTGGCAAGAAGCATGTCAATGTAAGAATGACAGAGGTACATCAGCAACGAACAAAATCAAGCATGTGCTGATTTCAAAATTGTTTTTTAAACTTGATTTATATACATTTATGGCCATCAGTACCGCTATTCCTGTCCAATGTGTCCTGTTTTTAAGGAATGTACATACTTAATGGTAGTAGTGGTGTTTTGCTGACTTAGTATGGTGATCTGAAAACTCGCACCTCGCGGCAAGCTGGTGAAAAAAAATAATTCTAAATCAATAGGCTCAAAATGAAGAAAATATTTTACAAACCCGCATTGATTCTGTTTCCTGCATTGCGGCCTTCCTGCTTGAGAGGACCGGAAAAGTCCCATTTTAGCCTCTGCGGCACGACCCAGGTGTTCAGCTCTGCTCTGGAGACGGTGTGCACCTTCCTGGGGCTGCTGCAGCCTCTTCTGCTGTGGTGCCTGATGCTCGCCCGGGCTCTCGCATTGCGCCGCGGGGGTGTAGCATAGGAAAAGGTATAGAGAAAGGAGGTGCAGCCAGTTAGGCTGCCCCTCTGGCACGGGCTTCCTCCCTGCCTCTGCTCATTTGCCATAGGCACGTACATAGGTACCTGAAGGGGAGCCGCCGCTGGGAAGGGCTGCTGGAAGGGACCCAGCCGCAGCGATGGGGACGGGCAGGTCAGTTTGCAATGTCACCGGCAAAGCCATGGGACCAAGTCAGGAGGAAGGTGAAGGGGCGGAAGCGGGCAATGATAATCATCACACGGGTAAAAGAAATAGCCCAGCAGCTGGAAGGAGCAGGTGTTTTGGGGGTGAGGCTGAGGCAGCTTGTGGATGGCCTGCAGTGGCTGCAGTTTGCTAAAGTCAGCTTTCCTGGCAGGCATGGCTGGCACAGGGCTCTGGTCATTGCCTGCCATGGCAGGTGAGGATGCTCAGAAGTGTGTTGGTTTTGGCCAGGGGAGCTCTCTGGCCCTGCCTGCAAAAGATGTTTTAGGAAGCTGGTTGGTGCTGAGGACCCTCGGTGGTGGCAGATGCTCTTGGAGAAAGAAACCCCAATGGGGATTCCTGTATTTTACTGTGTTTTACCCCTTTGCCACCCACAGTATCCTCATCTACCACCACTGGTTTTTGGAGGAGCCCCTCACCAGGTCAGTGGTGCTTGTGCTATATTCAAAGCCACAGCTGCAGGTGCCTGTGAGTATCCCCAGACTGTATTTCTTTCTTTCATCTTTAAGATGTGGTTTGGCAAAAGGAAAAAATGTGGCACAAAGAGGGTAACTCATATCATCTGTTCTAGAGGAGAGGTAACCGTCCCCATGAATCTCTTCCCTTTCAGCAGCCGCGGTGTCGCTGTGGCAGGCATGGCTGGCACAGGGGTATGGAAATAAACTCATGATTCACCGGGAGGAAATCTCAGGAATGACGAGTGTTTAAAACCAGCTTCATTAAATCCTTGTATTTTTGTTGCTGCAGGCACATGTTCAGATGACACCAGCCCTAGTAGTGCGAGCGTAGGGCTGAAGAGGGAAATGCTGCAGCAGATCACAGCTTTAGGTCTCGGGGGGGGGAAGCTCTATTTTTCACCGAGAGTTCGGGGAGTTTGCAGTGGGGACCAGCCAGTGCTCCCGCAGCAGCAGCAGCCAGTCAGAAACCACCAGACCTCATGCAGCTTAGTCATGACAAGTCACAGGATGTGACATTGACTGGTGACTCTAGCACATGCTGCAAATTACTTATTTTGGTATGCAGAAGGCACAAATAAAAGCAATTAATTTGCCATTCCCCCTTTTCTTGGGAAAATAAACAAACAAACCAAAACCGTTTTGACTGGATAAAATATTGTGGCAGCGTCCAAGTTTTGTTGAGGCATTTACATTTGTTCAAACCTCCTTTAATTCCCTTTTAAAATTACATTTAGCCAATTTTCAAAATAGAAAAAGATTTATTTGAGGATGTCAAAATAATTGTTTTGGTTATCTGAATTTTTCTCCTCTTCTTTTAACTTAAGCTGCTCTATGATCTTCCAGATTTGTAGGTTGATTCCCCCTTACACAAAACTTTATTTTTCACTGAAGTTTCATATTATATAACATATTATAATAATAAATGTATAATAGGTGTATATAGGCTATTTTAGCTCCAAAGTGTGCCCAGGCCAAGGTGTGAGCAAGCAGCATTGTCATTCCCCTGCTTTAGACACTCTTTCCTGAATAGGAATTCAGGTTCCTATACATGCCTCCACGTATAATTTGTCTTCACCAAAATCATCCACTCTGAAATTCCTGGGAACAACTGTCTTGCTTCTTAATTTTAAAAATTTGACACTTTGCCTACAAGTGACTAGATTTTCAGGGTCCCAGGCCTTATTTCCTCTCCATGAGGCACCGTAAGGCTATTTCTTATGAACTCTGTGGGATTGCACTGATGCCAAATTTGGAACTGTCTGCAAAATCCCTTTCAAAGGAAGTCCCTCAAAAGCAGAGTGATGCCAGTTATTGTTACCATGAAATTCATGTGAAACAGCCTAGTTCTTACACAGGCTGAAGGACCTGTATTTAAGACTATAGGTTGATGTGGGATCTGGGCATTTTCAGTGGTGTTACGCGTTACAGCTTAGGGGTTTATCTAACAGCATTTGAAGGGAGAGACATAATTATGTGGAAAAAAAGAAGCAAAGAGTTATTTTGCATTTGAAGCCTGCCATCCAAAAGGAGCTGGATTTTGCCTTGAATGTGTACATTATTGGAGGAAATCTGCTCCGAGTTAAAGGAGTAAAATGTCTTATGAAAACTGAAGAATATGTAGATGTTTCTTGTATACCGCAGTGTGAAAGAGGAGGATGGAGGTTGAATAGTTCCTGTGTTTTCAGCCAGAACCCTGACAGCTGAGAAAATAAATGGCTGATTTAGTGAAGCTGAAGTTGATTGCAGTGGGAGAATAATTGTAATTACCAGTGGAATACAGAGCTTCCACACAAGGCCAATTACAGATGTCGCATAACACCACAACTATTTTTAATTAGCTATGTATGTGGGAGAGGAAAAAAATCTTCTATTTAGATATTTTGTCTGGCAGCAAAAATTCAAGAAGTGATGGCCTTTAAGCCAGATGAGTGAGTTTTGCTCCTTTCTCTCAGACAGTCGTAGGTGGCTGTAATGTATTTCCTCTGGTCTGGATTTTTATTTTGTAAATGCATTAAATGCATTATTGATTTTTTCTTTTTCTTTTTTGCTAGTTATTGGTATTCATTCCAACAGTTCCCTTAGACACCCTCTATATTCCTAAAAAGCCCATTTTTGCGTCCGACGTACGGCACCTGGTTGAACCTGGAGGGAGGACGATCAGCTCAGGTGTTCAGCCCTAAGATTCTTCTCTCTAATGGAAATCCCCTTGTGAAAACCCAGAGAAATCTTCTGTGGGAAAGTAATCAAATGTATTTTTCTGTTTGTTTCATTGGTTCATGCTGCTTCTGCAGTCTGTTCCCAGGAATATTCAGAGGACAATTTTAGTGCCCGGTGTGCCCCCGCTGTAATGCTGCCAGCAGACACAGTCTGGGCCATGAATTACAATAATGCAGGAATGTGGTTGCCTCAAGATCTTTGCCTGAAATAGGGGCCATTTGATGATCTAGGTGAAGATTTGTCTACAATCTTTCATCTTTCTCAACCAGCATGAATTGATACGTGCATCCATTTGAACAGCTACGTGAATGTAAAGAAACAGTTGTTAGAAGTGTTAAAGGACAACGATTCCCAGGAAGTGAAAAGATGAATGCAATAAAATAATTCTCTGACCATTCCACTTTCAAAGTATTTCATAAACGTTAGCTTGTTCTCACAACGCTTCCATGAATTAGGGAAACTTCATCCACAGTTTACAAAAGAGGGGTCTGAAAGGCAATGAGCTGGAAATGTCAATGAAGCTCCTGACTCCCACATACTTTCCTTGGCTCGGTACAACTTGCTTTTCTTCCGGGCATTAAAACATTTGGTGCTTCCTATATAAACTACTGCATAGGCCTTCTGAACCTACAAAGCTCATGTCCACAGTACAGCCTCGCCTATTATAACAATATTGAACATTTATCAGCTGCTTAAGTAATTTTTCTTCACAAACTGGTGGTGGTAGACTGATGCTCTCAGCAAAGAAGGAATCTGGCATCTTTGTCATTCGGAATCTTCCCCTGGAACCATTTTGCCAGCTATAGAAATAGACCTCTACATGGGCAGAGGCACCCTAGGTTATCTCTATCCCTTCTTGCCCAGCAGCAGGTTGCTCACAACAATTCCTACTGTGGATCTGACATTCCCCTGCACGCGCTGGTCCACACAGTCACTGGTACCCTTCACCTTATAGCCAGAAGTCTATCATTTAGAGAAAATGCATTTGATTCTAGTTATGGACATGTTTGGGGTTGGATCTAAGTTGCCAGTCAGTCTTATCTGACCCCTAGAAATGTGTGGGGTCCACAAATGAAGCCAACTACAGGTGGAGAGTCTATATAGGAAAGTCCACACCCAGATTAACTTTGCCAGGATTTGTTCAGGACCACAGCAGAGTTATGTGACTGATTATTTTGTGCCATATGGAAAATAGCTGTTGTGGGGCTGGGAAAATGAACATGGAACCTTCTAAGCATTCATGAAAAGTTCCTTTCCCAGGGAAATAAATTATATGCTGGCAGTCTCAGGTTTTATGGTCATTGTTTGGCTTTTGCTGTCTATTTCCTGATAAATTTACTGCTTTCCAAGGTGTATGGTACCTTTTCCTTGTGTCACTGCCATTACCAGGGTCTGCATCATTGCCTCAAATGGCCTTTATTCAGGACTTTGGGCATGTAGTTAAAGTAACAGGATGTTTTGAAAAGGACCTGGGCCTTTATACAAACCCCAAGCAGTACCATCCACGAAAACGCAACTTTCATGAAAGCAGCACTTTTGAAAATCAGGGGCAAATATCCCCACAGAGGTAGCAAATTTTCTGCACTCTGAGCTTTTCAGTGAGATGCTTTTTCAAAAGAGTTTTGAGATTCTTTTACTACAAATCACATACTTTGGCCATATTGTGATATTCCTAGGAGTATTTTGTTTTACCTATGACTGTTTTCTTAAAAGAGTTGTGCTTTCTTTATGCTTCAGAGCTCTCCTGACATTACCGAAGACTTCATGTTCTGTTGAAGCAGCCCGAGTGACTGTTATTTCTCATGCACCCCTTTTTTCCTTTAATCCAGACACATAAAGGAATGCTCTTGAAGGGGTCTTTGGAGACAACAGGAATATTTAAAATTTTTAAAAGATATATGATGATAAACCACATTTCTTTTCCAAATAGTTCTAGTTCCAAAGTAAATATTTCTTATTACTACTTAGTTTACTAGTTGAAAAGACCACTCTGCCTTTGTGTTTTGAAACAAATTGGATCTGGTAGATCATCAGATAATTAGCAACAGTGTGTCTAAAGTACTGCCTGCACTCTTTAGCAGGTTCATCGCTTACCAGTCTCTTGCTCCTTCTACTATGAAAGAATAAATGGATGAATCCCGCAGAAAATAAATAAAATGTTGATTGTTAAGTTTAATAGTTCTGGCAATGAATGGAAGCCCAGGCTCAGATTTTACAGGTTATTGGGCGTCCTCCCACTTTTTGCATGGCCTATGTGATGTGGATGGCTGAAGTTCACCTCAGGCTGTGACTCAACAGAAATCCCCTTGCATGTCATTGAGATTCTGCTCCACAGACCTAAGTTACTCTTGAAAATGCCATTTAGGACTCTTGACGCCATGGAGATATCACCTAATTACCTTTAAAATTTGAAGTTGCGGTGCTTTCCTCTGCTTTTGTGCCCAGCCCTCCCTCCTCCTGGAATTGGATCCACTAGAAGTTAATAAAGTTCTCTGTGTAAATTATGAAACTACCTCCAAGTTTTTATTAGGCTCACAAATAGCAGCAGGAATAGGTAACACTTATTGATGACTCCTCCTTTCTGCCAGAGGGGAAGACGTGTTTACTACAGGCTGGGCAGGCAGCAGAACCCCTCCAGGAGGTAATGTCACTCAGCACTGCTCGCCAAACTTGGCTCTCCCACCTCTCCTGAGCCATTCCTGTGGTTACCTGTGCAGGCTTCCTCACTGTGTGCTTGCTTTGATGCTAAGAGTCAGTGATAATTGCAGCATTGTGAAATACTCAGAAGATTGGCTTGCCTGAAGGACATAAATCCAGGAGGAGAACTGCTGGAAGGATGAATGATTTCACAGACCAAAGGTTTCCCATGTTGACGTGATAGCAATAAAACTTCTTAACTGGGAGCGTTGCAATCTTAAGTGAAAGGAAACCCTGGCAGTCTTTAATGAGTGTTGCATTCAGACCTCATTGTTTTCCCTTTGCTTTGCAGTTGGTGCGGAGGATGGAGCCTGGCACTAACCCACTTCCACATGAGTCAAAACAAGAGCTTGTGTGGTGGCTAAACCCGTGAGATCATGGAAGGGTGCAGGGGCAGCTCTGGGTTATTATTTCATCAAGCTGGCAGATGCCAATAAGATCACACGATAGAATTATTAAGGCCTGCAGGTAAGAAGTAGTTCTTTTCCAAATAGTTCTAGCTCCAAAGTAGAACTTTGACTCCCTGCTGTTGACTGCATAGCAGTAATACTCACTGAAGATGATCTTTTCTAATTTTCTTTTTTTTTTTTCCCCCTAAGAATTATGATGTGAGTGCTGCATCCTCATGAACCTTCTAGACTAATTGACAATGACTTACTGATGTCAGTCGAAAAGAGTGGGCAGAGGAAAATATTTCAGAATTTTCTTTCTTAACTTGACAGCTGTCTCCCAAAGAAGAACAGTGCGGTCATGAGGTTTTCTGTTCACCTGCAAGCCCTAAGTCAGGTTTGGGATTCTTTGAAACTTACATGAGCTCCAGATGAGAGACACAGCAAGCACCAAAAAAGCACAGAAGAGGTTTGAAGTGGTCAGGTTAAAAAAAAATTGTGCATCACATGGATTTTCCACCAGCTGTTAGCAGTGATTTAGTTGAGTTCTGGGCAATGTGTAGAGAAATTAGAACCAAGTACATCTCAAAATTCTTTCTGCAGTGTTTTCCAAAGCCCTTATAAGCTCAAGAAATTCAGCCTAGTTAATCCAAGAGTCTGTGCTGCCAGTTTTTATTATAGTTGTCCCTTGTGACTCTTTGAATTACAGGATTGCTGCTGCTACTCTAGCATTATATTTACCAACATTGTAAGATGCTCCACAGACAGTGCACTAAATAATGTAAGGGTAGCCAGCAAACTCCTTTCCTCCTAGGTTAGTGTTTTTCAACAAACAAACAAACTGAAGAAGTAAAAAATCAGCACATTAAAGGTTCAGCCAAGGCAACAGTCCCAAATATAGGCTTATTCTCCCTTGCTATAGTGCAAACAAGCAATTCACAGGTCTTCTGAGAAGATGCAGGGTATAGTTAATCCTGTGTTTTGTGAATGAGACACCAATTCATATTCTGGTAGAGTCCAGGGGAACTATTTCTAGTTCTGTGCCTTTGCTCGTGTGCCTGGGTTATGAAGCTGTGGGTAGCAGAATTGCAAATTTCTTTTAGATTTCATTTCTGCCTACAAAAATTTTGGATGCTTGGTATCTTTAAGTACTAGAGTATTAGTCAAAGTATTAAAATAGACCACTGTTTTCCTCCCCTGTGGAAATATTGATCGATCTGTGTTGGAAAAGCAGGCTCTTGTTCAGGCTCTTGTGAGCTATTCAGGAGCAAGGAATAGTTGTTGGCTTTCCTGTTAAGAAAGCATGGGATTTTGGGCTCAAATCTGCAGGGAAAGTGTCTTCAGAAGTTAAGGATGTTAAGAGAACTAATAAAAACTGCAGGTTGTGACACCTCACTTCTCCCCTGTGCAGATCATTCACTATGCAGAGGACAGTACAAGAAACAGCATGGCTGTACAGTGCTGTGACTGCAAAACCCACTGCTGCCAGCCCTACCTTGTGGGATTTGCTCTGGGCTGAGTCACTACTGAAAATGCAGTGGCCCCTTGACTGCCAGAGGAAGTGCCTGCCTCCCCTGGCCCACACTGGCCCTGTCAAGGGTGAGAATATTTCCATGAAAGAAGAGAGAGTTTTGAAACCAGGCAGAACATGAGAGAAAGCAGAGAACCCAAGAGAGGAAAAAATAATAAAATCAAAGTTTCTTTGGAGTTTAGTTCTCAGGTATCTGCTTCTCACTTTTGTTTCGTCAAAAATCTGAATGTTGTGTAAACTTCTTTACACAAGTTCATATTATCTGAATGTTAACTGTGTTGATTTGAATGTGCTTATAAATGAATCATAAGGATGATGACAGGCTGATATCTGGCTCTCATGAGGGAATCCCCAGGACAGGAACCACCTCAGCAAGCCCAAAGCAAAGGATTTGAGAAGGATATAATCTTGATTGCCTGATCTGCTCATGACAGAGGGCACATGCCAAGGGCCGCTGGTTGCAAAACTGTGCAATGCATATTTCTTTGGGCTTTCTCTGTGGAACTCACTGGAGAAACATGTTGCAGCTCTTGAACCAAGGGGTGATAAATAGTGAAATTATCCCAGGGAGCTGGCTGCAAGCCAGAGGAAGAGGGGAAGGGAAAGAACCCGGCGGCCATGTAAAACCTGCAAAGAGGAAAAGCTAATACCACAAAGAAAAATGTTAGTGCAGGCCCTGGTGCTCTTTCAGAGGCCCCAAACTAGGATCTCAAGAGAAACATGGAAGTTTCTCTTTCTTTTTCTGCCTTGGTGCAGGAAAGCTCAAGGGGAGCTATGCAAAACAAAATATTGAGGTTCATTGAAGAGATTACGGTGCTTTTAGCTGAAAGGCTATTTTAGACCATGGAGGACCAAAGTGGAATTGAGCCCAGAGACAGAGGGAAGGCTTCTTGTGGACTTTGCAAGTTGCCTTGAAAGGGAACCCTTTGGGGTTGGAGATATGAAGACAGAAAATAGTGGGTGACTTTCTCAAAAGAGAGTAAGCATGCAGCTCAGAAGAGAAATGGGATACCTACTGTAGCACAGCACAAAACAGGGTTTCAGAAGGACAGCGGGACTGTACTGGGGGGTGCTGCTTCCTTTTCTACAAGATTCCTTTAGTTTGCAGTCACAGAAAGAGAGCTGCATATTCTAGATGCAAGGATTTGAAGCTTAAGATGGGCACAGTTATTTTTGTAGCATCTATTGGGTTCTGTTTTGAGGTTTCCACATCATGTAAACATAAATTTGGCATGGGTTTGGGAGAGCAGTCATCCTAGATAATAATGTCTGTGCCATATTCTGTAGCATTTAGTTGTTCTAATTAAATGTGCTGCTTTTGTCTTCTGTCCCGGACTACAGTGCAGCATAATAAATTTGACACAAGAGGTGTTTGGAAATCAATCCTTAACAGAGACCTGAGATTTCCAGCTAATATGCTGCAGCAGGAACAAACTCTGTGAGGGACTGCCAACACGAGCAAGATGTCCACTGAAGTTACCAAACTGAAGTTAACCCTGGTGTGAATACTGTTCCAGCAGATGCAGGGGAAGGTGCACAAAGGCTGTGATTTACCCTGGCATATGCAAAGTCCTCATTATGCCTTATTCAGTAAAATTTAAAATGTCTCAAGGGAGGGGAAGAGAGGAAATTCCATGCTTTCCTTTGCAGATCAAGGAAATCACCGTAGCTTGCCCTAAAAAAACCTGCAGCAAAGGCTTGGCTGCACTGAAATCAGTGGCAAAACTCACATGACTTCATGACCTGGTACTTTCACATCTGGTGTTTTTCTTCTTGGCAATTGACCTCTCTGACTTCTTCTGTCACTCCTTGAATCTTGCTCATGGCTGCACTTCTGTTGCCTCCAAACTGGAAAGTGCTGTTCATGGGCATTTGTTGCAACCATCTCCTCCCTATTTTATATGGAACTTCTTCTTTTTCTTGCTTCCTGCTATTTTCTTCTCTCCTGGAAAGAAATTCAAGTTGCACATTGTGCTTCTCCCCTGTTGCAGATATGCATATATTTTCCATAAGCCAATCCCCAAATGCAGATTGTGGTTCCAGGTAGGATCTGAAACTCTAAGAAAATGACCTATCTCCTCTTGGAACTGGGGTCTGACCTGAGAGAAGCTTTCACACAGCCCTGGAAGTCTTTGCACAGTGGCTGTTGCCATCTTGAAAGAGTTTTCTGAAAGTTTATGTGAAAACTGATCTAGAACCATATTGAGATTTAATCATTGGTTTTCAGCTCTACAGCTCTGTGGCCTTTGTGAGGTTAGATGGGCTGCAACAGTTTACCCTAAAAGCCTGTTAATCTAAACCTTATCTGAAATAACTGCATTATTTCGAAAAGCCTTGTCATTCTATATCCAGTCACTGGTGCTGGCTCTTCCTTTGCACACAACTGTCTCATCTTATTATGCATGCGTACATACATCTGAGAGGTCACCTACTAAGAACTGGCATAACTTGATTTCGCATGTGAACTACAAGCTTACACGCTTTGTTGCTCCCGTAGGCTGTGTTTCATGGCACTGGGGAGGTTTTTTGCACTGCAGTTCTTCTTGTGACTACTAACTTTCTGTGTGTTCTTACCATCCTCCCTGTCAGAGTACGTGTCCTGCAGCTGCCCGGCGGGGGCTGTACTGCAGCCTCCTCTCTGCTCTCACTGGGGAGAGTGTGTGTGCCCCTCACTGCTCCTTTCCCCTCTTCCCTGCTCTGTCCTGCCAGGGGTTTCTGATGTGCCCCAAATTGCCCAGACATTTGGCCTTTCTGGGTGTCACCTTTTAAAGCATGCCAGGAGACAAGCAGAGCGAAGGTAAGGGAGGGAGCAGTGGCAGACTGCATTATTAATGCCTGCTGTTGCGTGATCTGCACAACTGTAGATGTGGCCCAGGCTGCCAACCAGGTACTTGCCATTCTTTATCTTGCCATCTTGTTGGGAGGGAACCTTAAACCCATTCCAACTCAGATCAGTAAGTTTCTGCTCACAGGTGTCTCCAGCTCTTCTTACAGTGTTAGGACTGATGATATTCAGCAGTGATGAAAGTTACAGAGTGCCCAAGAACATCAGTGCAAACATGAGAAGACTGTTTCTGTGGGCCCTTCTGCATCAGTAGCTCTTAGTCAGTCTCCATTACTTAAGGTGTCCAGGGCCTACACGGAGACCGTTTTGGTTTTAAAGTGGCAATAAGAACTTAATGCAAATGGATAATAGATCTCAAAAAGACATGCTGAATGTATTAGAATAAATGCTTTGCTGTTAGTATCGTTTTCAAAGAAGGCATTTCTATGGTCTTCTTCTTGTATCCTACAACTAAACTTTCCCATTTACATTTGCAACAAAAGGTGAATGTTGAGGTACCAAAAATGCCCTTTCATTGGCTTGTGTTAACCTTCCATGTCTTGTGTTCTGGGTGTCTCCTCTTTCCTATGTTGTAAGGTCTGATACTCCCTTGCATTACTAAGTTCTCCAAAACTGGGTTTGCAGTTGATGGGATTTGCAGTTCTGCAGCTTGCAGAATTTCCCCAAAGCAGTAGGTGAGTATTCAACAGTACACAGAGATCTTTCTTCCTTGCTCTTATTCCCAAATATATATACCAGCAAGCCCGGTGTACATATTGTCTAGTATTTCCTATTAAAAAGTAGCTTAAGCTTATACTACAAATGATCTTTACATGACGGTATAGTGGTAGTGTCCTCTACCATTAGACTTAGGCTTTCAGAAAAACTGACCTGAAAATAAGCTCTTTCTGGATCAAGTGTCCAGAGCTGAAAGCTAAGTCTGCCACTGTTTCAAGCCCCACAGCACCAACTGTCTTTGGTGGCAGCAAGTTTAAGATCAAATTGTAAAAGGTTGTTCTTAAAAACTCCAAACTTTTCACATTATTTTATTTTTATGCTGTTTTAAATTGTATGGTATGTGATGGCTGGCTAGGAATTATCTGAGTTGTGAGTACAACTTTGTCAAGAAGCATCAATTCATCTTTTGCTAGACAAGAAGGAAGTGACATAGCAGCTATCAAAAAAACCCCAAACCTGTCCTTGTGGAGTGTCCTTAAAGGAACCCCTTTCAAATGATAAAAACCTGGTTTGTATATGTGCAAAGAATTTCCTTTTCCTCTCCTTCTCACAGAGACATTCACTATGTTGCAGCATGTCCAGGTTGGTTCTGTGCTGGACTCCTGGTGTACCCAAATATCTCTGCTCAAATGTCCTCAGTAACCAAGATTCAGTATAAGAATAGTTTTATTGATGTGCATTGACCAAACCCTGTCACCCAGCATGGGAGGTTAATGCAATTCCACGGGTACATGGTATTCCTCTGCATTTGCATCCATGAAGTATAGGTTGAGTCTGACTTTGAAGGTATTCCAGGCTCCTTTCTGATGTCGGCAACTATCATGCTTGGTGAGGGTGGAGTTACCTCCTTGCTGCTGAAGGCTGAAGTCACCCACTAGTCTTGGCTGAACATGCCAACCCTTCAGTTAATTTTATTGAAGAAAGAAGTAACAAGCAAAGTTGAATCTCTCATTCTGGACCTTTTTACAGAGCAGGGTTGGGAGTGTCACGTCTGACTCCTGTGAACAGGAGCAACTTCCGATTAGGTGTTCCGCTGAATGAGCTCTTAAAATGCTTTTATGGAGTGCTGACTGAAAATAGACTTAATATTCTGCAAACAAGAATAAAATCATGAAGGGAAATGAATAAGGTATGAAAAGGCTCTTAAACATCCTAGATTTCTAATGGATAAGATAAAAGAGTAAGTGCATATATGTGTGTAGAGAGAGACCATAATTTTCTCTTTTCTTTTCTTTTTTTTAATGTTCTTTTCCTGGAAAATCTTTTGGATATGAAATTGAGGAGAAAAAACAACCAACCAAATACAGAAACTTGTTTTTCTGCTCCTTTTTGTAACACATCTCAAAATTAAAGCATAGGCAAATAAAAGTGGGAAGAGTTTCAATGAAAACTCATTTTAGAACATTTTTTTTGAGTCTACAAAAGGAGGGGAGGGCTCCTTCTATGTGAGAAAAATGCCGCTTTTATCCTCCTTTCAGTTTTTGCAGAGGAAGGTCTTTATAACATTGACCACACAGGAGGGAGTTATTGCCCAGAGCTGAGCACAACTGAGAAAATAATTCTGTCCTGATATATAGAAGTAGTGTCTAGACAGAGAGCATTTGAAGTGCTCAAGGGGAAACTCAGAGTAGGAACCAGTTATGACAAACTGAGCTTTTGAAGTGACAAATAGAAGCAAACATGTATAGACTTAAGATCTGATAAAGTGAACGTGAGATTTCCTGCTGAATAAAATGAAACTAGAGTACAGGACCAGCCCAATTGGAAATCTATGTATGGTTTCTTTTTGCTGCCCTACTCTCCAAAACAGGAGTCAGAGCAATTGCTTGTGGGGCCATGCCATGCAACCAGAAAGGTTAAATCACTTTTTGTTTGCTTGTTTTTTGCAAACCCAAGGCTTCCTTCTTTTCCCTGGTCCAGTCTGTAGTCTGGATTGGTCTCACAAGGACAATGTAGAGATTAATGAACTGTTGTGTGGGGGCAAAAAAGGACCATAACACACTAAAATGGGCTATGTTCTGCAGGCAGCTGGAGGGAGTTGTACTCATGTGGTCCTCGATATGCCATTTTCTGGGGCATTTTGCCTTAGCAAAGCTAAATACATACTTCATGGTATTGTGGGTTGTAAGGACACCAAGAGAAATGCTGCCTGCATCTGGAGGAATTGAACTGAAGAGTGATTTCTGACTGCCCATGCTTCTGAAATGTTGTGAGTGGAAATCTGTTATTGGGATGAGAATTTTGATTACAGGCTTGGTCTCTGCTGGCCCAGTGAAGAGCCTATGGCACTGACACAAGCTAAGGAAAGTTACTGAAATACTGGAGTTTCTTTGACTAGAGAAAATCACTTCACAGATAATGCTGATTAGAAGCGACTCGTTAAAAGATCCAGGAGAAACTTCTGTTGCTGGGCAGAATTGGAGGTGGATCTCCTTGATCCTAGCTTGGTGTTTTATTCTGAATTAACTTTTTAGAGTCTGTCCGAGTCATACTTAGCAGTAGGAACACTTGTCACTGCTAAAATACTTTATTATATATGCTTTCCACGTATCTTCCATTATATTTAATCAGATGTGGTGTAATTCCTTGAATGAAGGGTTTTACAAGTACATAGCATGATTATAGTTGGTATATGGGTGATTAGCTATTATTTATCTATTTCAATTTTCTTCTGTCTGAATCAATAACATAATGACACTTGTATGAAATCACAAGCAATTACTGTGGAAATGAGTCAGATTGTAAAATACCAGGTTGGAAGGGACCTCAAAGATAATCTGGTCCAACCTGCCATCTTCCACTCCAGCATTTATGACTGACTAAGTTAAGAAGGACAAATAAGCTGACTAGACTCAATACTTGGGGTGAATAAAAGCTCTCCTATTCTCGTGATCTAAAAATACTGTTCCTAGTTGTATTTGCAGGGGCCACACCACAGTGGAGGTCCAAGGTGACACCAAGAAGGCTATGGGGCTCCAGAGCACCTTCAGCCTTACTCCTCTCCTCTCCTCTCCTCTCCTCTCCTCTCCTCTCCTCTCCTCTCCTCTCCTCTCCTCTCCTCTCCTCTTGTTTCCTTAACTGCAAAATGTTGATGATCCTGTCGTGTTTTAGCCCTCAGTTTTGCTTTCTGAACTATTAGACCCCAATTAGGAAAGTGTTTCTTCAGGCAGGATTTAAAAAGCACATAAACCAAAATCCAGTGATGTCTGAAAGATAAGGAAAAAGCACACTTAAGCAGGGCTTTTGTTTATCTTTAAATAGGCACATCAAAACAGAACTTCATTGTCTGTCTTTCTTTAGGCGCTGATGTTTTTATTATAATCTGTTTTCTAGAATATCTAAACCTACAGTAAGACAAATAATAAATCCTCATGATCTTAATGAAAATATGGAGCATGTAGTAGATACTGTTCTCCCCTAACTTCTTTTGGACCACATTTTTCTGCTGCTACGTAGTATAAATACTATTTGATTTTGAACTACGGTAAATTATTGAAGTTCTTGATTTCTGACCCCTTGTCAGATATCAGCTTTAAGATTATGTGTATGTGTCCTACATAGTAGAAGATCTTGCACCCAATCTTTTTGGTGCCTTTACTTCTGAAGGGACTGAAGCATCAAAGGGAGAGGTCAGCATAGCTCTGGAAGCATTGAGTGATCCAGTTCCACATTCTGTAGTAATATTACATTGTGCTTGTCTGAAATAATTTGATCTCTCTTTTTTGGGCAGAATACATGTCAAGGAAAGATCTTGCTTCGTTTATTAGTACAAATGACCCCAGAAGAGTTAACATAGTCCAAAAGCAGGACTTCTTGTCACTTAAAGGACTACTTTGTTACTCGCAGTCAATGATCATAAGAGTTATGCATCATTTAAAGCATGACCATAATTTAACAGAACCTGTTTCCTTCTATACTGTCCCATTTTGGCTTTCAGGGGAATGACTCTACCATGTATCACAGGGCAGGGAATGACCATAAATATGGCAAAAGAAATGATGATGGTATTACAGGCTTTAGCATTTCTGGTATGTTTCATTCTCTTTGGGTACAGCAAGGACGCTTGAAGTTTAATCCTTGAAAACACATTAAAATGAAGGTAAATTATGGGGCATGAGAACTACCCAAGGAGAACATCTTTGAGAATAAATCTAAGATTGAAATGTTTGTAATATCTTGCTGGGATTTACTCAAGGCACAATCAAACATAACAACAACAAACTATTGCCTGTTGCAAAAGAGTACATAAATTATATGCCAGGTGCAATGTACTGTACTAACAAGTGCTCTTGGGCTGTAGCTATAGTCCTGTACCAGAACTGATGAGAGACAAGAAGGCTTTTCCAAAACTGTATTATTTCTGGGCAGGTCTTCGTAACAATCTGTGGTGGATGATCTGATCCAACCAGAATTACAGGGTTACGACCATGACGCAAAACTTAATTTGCACGCAAGGTATGAATGCTTAACAAAATATGTGTGATAGGACTAGATAGCAGTAGCATTAAAATGTGCTTCCTTTTGAACCAATTGGTAAGTACTTACCACATCTGACCTGTATCACCGACCTTTATAGTATTATCAACATGCAAGCCTGTACAGCATGACACATGATGCTGCATAGGCACAATAACATGTTGTAATTAGGCACACTGTTCATGAAAGTTTTCACTTCAAGTATAGTGAAGGTGAAAATGCTCCTAAATGCAGTTGAGAGCTGCTAGCACATCACACTTCGGGGTGGTATGCAAGGGGTTGCCAGCAAATTGGTTTTCTTCTGCTTCCCACCACGACAAGAGAAACTGTCGCTTTCTCTTTCTGACTTCCTTTGTCTTTCTTTGTGTGCAATATGTTTTCTGCACACAAGCAAAACTGAGCAATGGGATTTCCCTTTTTAAATATTACCCTTTATTTTTCTTTCTGTCACTGATTGTTAGTAGGAACCCCAAAAATTCACACTGGAAACGTTACAAGAAAGGGAAGAATTAAACCCTCTGAGTGCTAATAGTTCCTTCTTACATTTACTAGGATGCATATACAATGTAAAAATGCTACTTTTAATCTTTGTTTTACACAATCATTCATGATCATTGGCCTTCCCCACTATAAACACTAGATCTGTTTCTGGAACATCTTTCCCTGTGTAGAAGGGTATGTTGGAGACACACAGCACCCTCCTGAAAAGAACCGTACACATAATAAAAATCTTCATTAGCCCCTTTTATAACTTTGGTTATAGTAAATTAAATCATACTTACTCAGAAGGAAAAAAGTTTAATTATACCATGTGTTTTGCCAGGAAAAGCTTTGTAAACTTCTTTTAATTACAGGCTGCTAAATATTACCTAGAATTGAAATCTGTTCTTCTTGAACACACAAAGATTTATTTTCTGTTTATTGAAAATGTCTTTACTATTTACTTAACTAAAGTCTTGAATGCTTCTTTTTGTGTGGGTGAGACAGAGGAAAAGAAGAATTTTGAACTGAGGGTTTTTCCCTTTGAAATGTGGGAGTTGTGTGTCATTGCATGCCAACATTAAAACGAGCCCTACACCAGGACAGGACCAGGTTCAAGCCCCTGGAGTGAAATCCAAAGTGTGAAATCTTATGGTAGAGCCCTTGGCAACTTCAGAAAAGCTGGAATTTTGTCCCGAGGCTTTACCGTCTCCTTCATGGTCATGACCATTACAGCTTTAAGACTCAAGGAAGCATGTGCTTTTTATTCCCCCTTTTTTGAATGATGGAGTATAATTACAGTCCCTATGCTCCAGATTCAATTTTTTCTATTTTGTAAAAGTGCTAAGACTTCAAAGCAGAGAAGATTCACGGGCAGGGCTTTCTACCACAGAACTGCCAAAGAAAATGCTACTTTTTGAAAGGCTGGTTTCTGAAAAGGCATTATAAGATTTTAATATTTTATTCTGCATGTTGTTGTTAAAGCTCTAATCCTCCTACAAATTCCCCAAAGCATTTTTCTTGTGGGGTGGAGGGGGTTCATTCTGGAACGCTTTTTAAAATACAGATGTATAAGAAGGAATACTTAAATTCCCATTACCCAAGCAGGAATGGGAATTAACTTGAAAACAAGAGTGTAGCATTTCAAAGCATGGAATGAGGTAGGTTTTCAGCACACAGCTTACTCTTCACCCTGTAAGTTGCCATATAGACAGTCTTTCCAGATCAAAAAATACATGCAGGATCCATTTAAAAACTCTTCTTCATGTGGAACCTGATCCTGCACATCTTTCTCAAGCTGGTCATCACCAGTCTAGGTCATTATGAAGAATTAAACCAGGCCCATGGCTTTCAATGTTAAAAGAGCTAATGCAGCACTATGAGTTGCACGTGGTTTCTGACTCCTTTGATTTCTGTGAGAAGGCAGTACCCTGTCTGGCCCTTTGATGGGACATGCAATAAGCACTCTGGATGCTTCATGCATATCCCCATATAGCTGAGAGGACTTTAGAAGTCCTTGTGCAAATGGTGAAGAGCAGACTTCCCTGCTCAGGTCCCATGGGCCCCTTTGGCCAACTTACGTGGCATGTAAATTTAGGAGCTGAGAGTGTTATGCAGCTTCCTACCTGTGCAAAGAAAGAGTGATATGCACTAGCTGCTTTATTTTTATACTTTTTCATTCTTCTTAAGCGATACCTACCTTGATTGGTTTTTTTCTTGTACAGCTATTTCTGCTGAGATTCAGTGGGGTTTGCATTTCTCAGTCCTCATGGTGTGGAGGAATTTCTTTCCTGGGGAGTTGTTCAGATGTGGGCCATTGTAAACAGGTTAAGAATCTCCCTGGATGACACTAAAGGATTTAGTCTGGTTTTATGTTTGTAGAGCAGGGGAGCAGGGATTTTCTTGGAAGAAACAGGCAAAAGTCCTCTTTGAAAAGCTTCATCAGCAGTTAAGCTTTAATAATACACTCCCTTCTTTGCTTTGCTATAAATACCTGCCAGAATAAAGGGAAGGATTTCTTTCTTCTGAATCCCAAATGCATTAATATCTGAAGTGACTGGTCAGGACAAACTTTAAGTGTCAGATAACAATATCTGGAGTAGATTTTAGTATAATGGCTCAACATTACATGTTGTTGAGGAAAAGGGGAAGTGTTTGGTTTTATTTCTATATATTGCATCTGAAAAATCCTGGTTCCTAAAACTTTGTGGTTCTCCTGTGACAAGAGGGGGATTTTTTTTTACTTGTTTGTGTACATATCTTGCAACTTTTATTATTTTGTAATTTTTTATAGAACCATTTGGGTTAGAAGGCACGTCAAGAGGTCTCTAGTCCAAACTCCTGCCCAAAGCAGGATTAATGATGAGATCACACCAGGGCTTTATCCAGTCAGATCCTGAAATCCACCAAGGACGGGGGTTGCATAACCTTTCTTGGCAACACAAGCCACTGCCTAACTGTCCCAATGGGGAATTTTCCCCCTTCTATCCCTGTTTCAGTTTATGACCATTGTCACTCTGCTGTGCACCTCCTTCCTTTTCTCTTCTCAAAGGTGGTGGATGTCTGCTGTCAGGTCCCTGAAGCCATTCCTTCTCAAGGCTGAACAAGCCGTGGTCCCTCAGCATCTCCTCACAGACCTGTGTGCCAGCCCTTGGCCCTCTCCTAGACTTGTCCTGCATGACTGTCCTCATTCTTGGTCTAGGGCTGGAACAGGATGCCCTAGTCTAGGTGCAGTCTCATGAATGTCAAGCAAAAGGAAGTAACTGCTGCCCTTGATCTGCTGCTCAGGGATGCTGTTGGCCTAGCCCAGGATGCTGCCGCCTTCCTGGCTGCCAGGCAGGTTGTGGCTGGTGCCCAGCTCACTGCTCACCACCACCCCACGGGTCCTTCTCAGCAGAGCTGCTCCATAGCCAGGCCGTCCTCAGCCAGCACTGAAGCCAGGGGTTGTTCCTCAGAGTATTCCTCCCTGGTGCAGAAGCAAGCTCTTGAGCTTTCTGAAGACCATTTCTTTAAGGAGTTAATTGTTCGATGATCCTTTCTGAGCACAAGAAACCTGTGGCCTAATAACTGTGGCAAATTCCTTCCTGCTGTCTTTCCTCGCCTGGGGAACAGAAAGGTGGTGATGGTGCGTCTGTTAAACATGTGCACCCTGGTAATGATCTCCATGGGAGACTGAGATGCACAACAGGGGTTTCTACTGCACACTGTGTTTCTTGAATCCTATTAGGGAAAGCAAAGCAAAGCGTTACTTCTATTTCTAAAATGATCATTAGTTTTTAAAGCCACCATTACTTTCCAGAAATACCATGGTGCTATTAATAAGGCCAAAAGTATGGCAAAAAAATGCACTTCTAATTACTTACATAGAGATGAACTCTTAATTCTGTAACTGGCATCTACACTTCATTTTGAAGGAGCGGGAGGGCTGCCTGGAAAGGAATGAAGAAGAATGAAAGTCTGAATTCTGACCTCAGTTATGCTAGCTAGTATGCAGGGCAGCTTGGATCCAAATCTGTTTTAGGAAGGACTTTAAGATTTAGCTTGTTAAATCTGTATGAAATGAATTACTGTAACAAAGAAAGAAAGCCAGCCTTGTAGTGATAGGACAATAAGGGTCTTATTCCTGTTTTTTCACAAAATTTCCTTGGTGATCTTGACAATTTTAGGCTGTGTGACTTGGTCAAGATTGACCGCCTGTGGGTAGGCACCAGACATTCATATGCAGAGATGCTTCTTGTAAGCAGTCTGATTTTGGGACAGTTTGATCATCAAACCTTCCAGTTCTAAACAGGACAGAGAATATTGTCCTCTGCTTGGTCTCTTAATTTATCTGACGTGCTGCGGTCTGACCGGATCTCCCCGAGTAAGCTGTGATACCACATCTATACTTTGTGCTTTCTTGCAGAAAGAGGGACTGATTCAATGTGCAGTTCTGCCTTAAAGCCGGACAAACAGGATTTGGACCTCCAGTCCTGTTCACTGTTTTCAGAATTGGTTTATCAAGTTCCTGAATCAGTAGGAATAGCTGATGTCTTGGATGATCCCAGTGCTGAGTGAGAAACTCAACTGAGTGTCCTCGATGCGAGAGAAAAATTAGAGATGACACTTCACCTTCTTCTCAAAGAAGACAGCCTCAAATCTACTTTTTTTATGTCCCTTGCTATCAGAGGAAATCTGAGGATTTGAAGAGGAAGACCTCTATAAGGGAGATCTTATCACGTGTATTGAAGCAACCTGGAGAGCATTACATATTTTTAATAGTTTTTTATGCTGACAATGGTGGGAAGCAAGCTGGAGACAATGACAACTTTATGGAGGGACATAGCCTGTTGTGTATTCTGATATTTATTTCCTTCAGTCATGCTGAAGTGTCTTGTCTGATAGTGGCAACTATATGAAGGGGTAGCTACTCAAGCTTTGCCTTCCATGCTGGACAACTTTGTCACTGCTGCAGGAGGCAAAGAAGGGTTGCTTTTTTTCTGGGAAAATTAGCCCAACTCATTTGAGTACCAAATATGGCTTTCGAAAACTACTATGGGATAAATAGCTTTTAGGCTTACACAGAAAGAAACTGCTTATTGAAGATTGTCATATAGCATTGAGAAGGATGTGAAGAATAATGACTCTAGGGCCACCTTTTCGCTGTCTCAGGTGTTATGACATCACCGGTCCTCGGAACCGAAATCAAGATGAAAAATGATGGCATGGGGAAAAATGAGCTCTTCTGTTTTAAATCACACTGTGCCATGGGTTTGGGTTGTACTGTGGTAAATTTCTTTGTAGAGCTTTTAATTCCATCCATCTGGTTTTCTTTTTTTAAAGGGAGATAATTCTTGCTAGCAATTGTCAGAGAAGCTAAAAGATAAATTAGTTGGCAATTTTCAGCACTTAGAGTTCTAAAACGTTTCTGCTGTAACTGTTATGTGCTGTTATTATATACTAGCACTTCTCAGCAGATGAGAGCAATGCAAACATGTATTTTAACCAGTCTCTGCTGCAGCACCATTGATTGTAGCCAGCTATTGTTCTCCTGAGTCTTGCCTCAGACAGGGAGTGAGAAGTTTCCTGGGATTCAGGTCCAGACCTTTTTGACAGGAAGCCAGGGAACAATTAGGAGGGAGTTGAATCTCTACACACACACGCACACACACTTTTTTAAAATGAAAACTGTGGAGAAGAGGAAGTCAAAACAGTTTGTCTGGTTTTACTGAGCTGCTGCACAAGGGGCTGGCTATATATATAAAATAGTTATGTTCTTTGCTTTGGAGAGACAGTTTTTTTCTGGGGTGTGGTAAAATCAAGCCACTGTAAAGAGAGAAGTTCCTCAACTTCTCGCTTGAAAGAAGGTGGCACTTGTGAGTTGAGGCAAGGCAGGAACAAAAGCTGCTGCCCCACCTGCCAGAGGGATGGGCTTGTGTCTGTCCATCACCTATTGGACACCATGAGACTGGCAGCTCCCCCCAAACAGATGGCTGATACTTATGCTGTTTTGCCTTTGTGTTTCTTGTTTCCTTTCAGGATTGGAGGCTACAAGGCCCTAACATTGATTTTTCTGTGCAGCTAAAAAGGCAAGAAAGCTGCTGTGCTTTTGAAGCTTTAGACTGTCAATTTTCGTATTCCCTGTAGGTCTTCCAAAGGTCTCTCATCTCTTTTTCATCTATGCAGATGCCCCTGTCTTCTCTAGATCCTTCCTGGCTACTCCTTTTAGAAAGGAAAAAAAAATTGAAAATCTGGTCCTGTCCAAGGATTTTACTATAAAGCTCTGATTCTGCATGGGTTTAATTGGCATCTGTGTTTAATTGTGCTCACACATAGTTTTACATGGAAGCAATCAGAGGTCCCTAGTGATTTGCACCAATGAAGCTGTGCTTGTGTAGTTACGTCACTCCAAAATGTTTAGAGGCAGAAAAGCTTCCAATTCTTATGGGAAATATCTTTAGGGCTGAGGGAGGTGTCCCCTGTTGCTTTTAGTCCTCGCAAGGACCGTTCCCCCTCTACTCCAATCCAGTCCTGCAACCTGAATTATCAGAAATTTCTTGCAGCAACTCACACATCTTGCTTTGCATTTGGGATCCTGTGAGCAAACAGTATCCTAATAATATTAACAGTGATGTAATTCCAGATCTTTCTTTTTGTTCAGAAGGCTCACTGCACAAGCAGCATTATGGGGTTTTGATCAGAAATGCTATCAGAAAGCAATTGAAATGCAAATAAAACAGATCCTCAAAAAAACCATTACCATATTTATTTATTTATTTATTGAAACAGAACACGCACTGGGAATATACACTGTCAAACAGGTTTCCAAAAATAAATAAAATTCAAAGAAAATTGTACATAATAGCAGTACCTACATCTCTTGTTTGGATAAGAAGTATCTAGCTAACTGTACGTATCCCTCATTTAATCTAACTTTTTCAGTAGGCTAATGCAGTAGTTACTGTGAGATAATATAAAAACTAACATAAGATGTTCACTAAAGATTGGAGGGAAAAAAATATAAATACTAGTTTAGCAGCTACAAGTAACCATTCTAGGCAGTTTTTGTCACCTCAGCTTGAGTTAGGGTAATGGGAAATAAGACAATTGAGAGTTAAAACAAGCCTTAGTGTTTTTCAGGCAACAACTGAACAGAAGCTGCTTGATCAAAAAACTATCCACTAGCTGCAATTTTTAGTATACTTAGATTAAGATTGTATTATCCTGTCTCTTTGCCTTATATAATTAGATCATTTAATGTTAGCGATGACACTGTTGGGGTCTGGCATAAGAGTCTGGGATCAAGATGGTGTTCCTGCAGCAATGAACCACTGTTTGTGTAGAGGTTCCCTTCTACAGAGGTTGTGAAAATCTCTTTGATTGTTAGTCCCTGAACTGAAGTTAAGTAAGGTTTTTTAGCCCTCATTGGTAAATGCCCTACTGGAGTTCCTCATAAATCTTTTTCTTTTATCTCTAGATAGTTATGATTTCTTCTTTTGTTGATTTTTGGTTCTTCTGAGACAATATGCATTTTCCATAAGAAGTCTGTATTGCATCGTTCTTTGCTTACTCATTGTATTGCACCTTTACTTTTTTAAAATCAAATTATTTTTAATTATTCCTGTTAAAACTTGGTCCTTTTAGAGGAGCTTTCTCAATTTCCAGTTGTTTTCTGGGATCAATGATGGCGTGCACAACTGCCAACTTCTATTTATATTACCTTCACTGAACAACAAAAGAGATGGTCTTGGACTAAGGACTGCATTGGTTCATATAGTGATGTCTAGGGGTAAAACTATTCTGGGCAGGCCTAAAGAACACATGTATTGCATTTCTGTAATCTTGCAGTAGGATACTGCAGCAATTTCTGCTTCATAGCCACCTCTTGCAGCTGAAATTGAGGATTTGTACTTTTGACATTGGCTGTAAAGACTCTCCCTCTCCCACAAGATGAGTAGGGTCAGTGCACCATGTTGCAGTGTTTGTTGGCTCTGTCCCATTGGGACATGACAACGTTGTGTGCTGAAACCAGGAGGCTTCAGTAGATTTTTTGGCTGGTCTAATTTGGGCCTGGCCACACCTGGAAGTTAAACTGGTGTCCAGTGGGATTAGCACCGGAATACAGTGAGCTTTATACCTACACTGTATGGAAACAAGCACCAGACAACTCCCACTGGCTTTGCGTCCCACCTTCTCCCAAACAAAACAAACAAAACATCATTAATGCTGAAACTCAAAGGATTTTAGTGCTTAGAGCATCTACAGAATCAAGCCCAAAGGTTTTTAACATGGGTGGATGTTTCTTCAGAAATCACTGCATGTCTTTCATGAATTTCATGTTCCTTTGAGGCTTCACAGTGTCTTCAGTTAGGATTCAACCCTTGGGTGAAGTAACTGACCTTGCTGGTTTAAAGGAAAAACCATCACTGTCCGATGCAAACACAAAAAAATTGTAGGTTCTCTGTTAATCTCCTTATACTGAGAGTGATAAGAGTTTTCCATCAAATCTTGCCCTTTATTATAAGAAGAAGTTGCTGTTACCTTTCACGACCTTTTTCAGTGTGTATTTAGTATACATGAACCAAACCATATGTATGTTTAAGGTACTCTGGTCTTTATAATATGACAAATAATAAAAAGGGCTTTAGGGAAAATACTTATCATATGTCTGGCTGGAAGGAAGGCCAACACAGTAATTGACTTAAAACACTATAAAGGGGAAATATCTTTTCTCATCGAGAAAAGAGCCTTGATTCACACATGAGCTGCGCCAAGTAGAACTGATGAATATAGCACAATAGTCCTAACAGATTCCCTACAAGCCCTGTCCTGAATAAGAAGAAAAAGAAACAAAGAGGAAGGGGGCAGGGAAATGGTTTCCTTCTTGCTCTTGGGAAGAGTTAGAAAAATAGAGTGCTAAGCAATATATAGGGAAAAAAAAGGAAAAATAGTCACATATTATTCACGCTTCAGTCGTGTTTGGTACATTCACACGGGCATATTAGCAGGAAAAGAGCTGAAATGTAAATAGAGACATTCATTGTGTGGTTTCACTTTATTTTTTAAGGAGGAAGGGAACAGAACGAATGGACTCCCCACTCTGCTGTTTCTCAGAAGGAATCCCTTCTGAAGCCATTCTGATGAAAGCATAATTAACCTTGTTTTCATTAATGGGTCTTTCCTTTGTGGCTCAGATAACGAAAAATGAGGGAGACCATGGGCCACCCTGGCGATCAAGGAAACATCATAAAAATTGAGGATGAGGTGGTTGTGCACAAACTGAACCACCAAAGGTATGATGGGCTTGAATTTAATTCCTGTAATTATACTAATGATACAGAATATAACCAGCCTGAAATAATTCAGGTAATTACTTAGCATATTGCTCTAGTTTCTGCAATGGCAGTCATTGTTTACATCTCTAATTATGCCATGTAGACACATCAAATCACTCACGCTTGTTTTGACTTGAAGTATTTGAAGCAGCAAACACTGAGGAGCTGTGTCTTACGAATGCTGCCGTGTGAATGAATGCAATTCAGTAGTACTTGTTCGTCAGGCTCAGGGTCTAATCCTGCATGTCTTTCATACTCAACATTCCTGTTGCTGTGACTTCCTTACATATTTCTTTCATCGAGAACTTCTCCTTGCCTTGAGCAGATGTTGAAGGGCTCCGTATTCACATAGGTAAGCACTTGGCGTGCCCTTAATTTTAGGAGCATGAGTAGACTACTGCAGGTCAATGGGGATGCCTGTACGTTTTAAGGGAAATTACTGCTGGTTAGAATACAGCCAGGGTTTTCAGCATCTAAAACAAGGCCAATTGCTTATCCTGGGGTAGCGTACTGAGACCTAAGGAAGAATTTGTTCCAATTACTAACAATAGTAGCAAAAAAGTGCCTAAATTGAAGTTATTATCCTCCACCTCCCATTTTTAAACTGAGTGATTTTTCTTCACAATAATGAGAGAAAAAAAAAAGGAAGAACATTAGAATAGCTTCATCCTTTAAAAAAAAAAAAAAACAACCCTAAGATTTCTTAGCATGGGCAAATGGCTCTATTGTGCATTTTATGTCTCTAGTGGACATATGCAATGTGGTTTTTTTTTTTACCCCCTGCAAAACAGTATGTTCTCTAAGGCTTGTATACAAGTCCATGTGCCAAGTGCTACAAATATTTCAGCCTTTAGGACAATCCCTTTCTGCAGTCCTAGACAGGCTGCTTTTTCTGCTCTGCGGCTCTGTCTCCCCTTCTGCAGTCTCAGAATAATAATGCCCATCTTTTTGAACACTTTAAGGTTTTCTGTTTTGATATGTAATACAAATTTGCATTGTTAGGCCATACAAGGGATCATTACAAACCGCACTGAAGGCCAGTACTGTGGACCTTTTATTGCCCAACAGGCTGATTGCACTAGGCTAAGAGTCTGAAAACGCAGATAAATTTTGTCTTGCATATTTTTATGCCAATGTTTTTTTTTAGTAACCTGCAGGTATATTGAATTTATTTTGCTCTGCTGGAAACATAGTGAAGATATACTTTCTATGTTGTCTCCAGAAAAAAAGGCTCTTAAAGGGTAAATTGTTCCACTAGAAATATTCTCTTATTAGATGAAGCTAGTTTACCCTTTGGCAGGAATATACCTAGCTTTCAACTGCAGTTACAGCTCCTTGAGCATTTATAATACATTTTTTAATGGAAAGAATTTCAGGCTCTTCTATTAAATCAAATTCAATGTCAACTCTCAGGGAGAGGAAGGGGTCTTTCAAGTATTTTTTTTACCCAGAAAATATGTTAGAGATTTTAAAAATGGGCTGTGCATACATTAATGGCTATATTATGAAGTAGCCAAAGCTGGAAGGATGTTGAACACTTTTTAAACTCCCATTAGCTCCAAGAAGGCTCAGTACTTCACAGAATCAGCCTGGGGGAGAGAGGAGAACAAAGTGAGAATACACAGTCCCAGCAGTGCTCTGGCTGTGCATGCAATCCTTTTGCAGTCAAACTGCCCCACAGGAGCATGAAAGGATGTTGCAGTCAGTGGCTTATTTCATCAAGGGCTCACTCTCACCAGAGGTGTTCAGAAGGGACGATCTTGTCATATGAACCGAAGACTAAAACAGGAGGAGCTGCTTTGCCTCTGGATCGCACAGTGAAAAAAACCCCACACTTTTAACAGATGGGTGCACATCATGGGAGAACAGAAAAAAAGACCCCACTCCACACTGTTTGCAGGCATTACAGAGGTGTGGGCTGCTTTTTAAAGCTCATTATCTTCTTTTCACTGATTGTCTAAGTGTGTAAAGCTTCAATCCCTTTTGTTTTCCAAATTATTTTTGGTGCTGTTGAGAAATAGGTGAGCATTTCATTTATTCCAACACCGCACTGGTAACAGAGCAGAATGGCTAACTGGCTGGCTTGGCAAAGGCTCTGGTCTCCCGTGTTTACAAATCTGCTGGCTGGGGCTGGAAATGTGACTCTGTCCTTCACTCAGGCCATCCATGTTTTCATGGCAGGAATGATTTCAAAAAGTTACTAGGTAAGAGGTCTTTGGTGACTTCAGGCTAGGGAGCTGTGCCTGATTTTTGACACGTTAAGCGGCTTGATGAAATCTTTGGATCTCAAATAGTTAGAAGGAACAATTATTAGTGGAGCCAGGCACCTTGGATACAATATTTGCTTATTTACAAGAATGTAGAAAGTCAACTTCCTTGAGCAAAGGAAGACTTGAAGAACCAGAGAGCCTTTTAGCCCAATGCAGGCATTGTCCCCCTCCTGCCCCTCTCAGACTCTCTGCAGAGAGTGATGCACCAAAGCTATTCAGTCTCCTTCCTCAGATCAGCATTTTCCAACACTTGAGTTTTGGTGGCAGAATCAGCTATGGAAAATACCTCACCTCTCTGTCCCTGCTCCATGCTACAATACTGTGTTTTTTGCAGTGCAGAAAACATAACTCTTTGAAAAGTTCTGCCAAAACCAGGCTGCCTTCAGCCCACAGCCTGCCTCTGTCCTTGAGCTTCAACTTGGCTTTTCCATAAGAATTGTTGCCTTTAGGTGTTCCTGCCCCAGAGAGACTCTGCAACACGTCTCACCTCTGTTTTAGGTGGAGATGAATGTTGGCTGGTTAGTGGCTGCTGCTGTTTCAATAATCTATTTTCTTTAAGGATCTAAACCGAAGTAGTGAAATGTGCCAGCTCCACTGGTCATGCTTACAAAAGGTACCATCTATTTTTTCCTTAAGATGAAAACTACTTTCTTTGAGTAGGGGATGCACATTTTTACTTACTATTACTATTACTCACTATAAAGTCTATTGCCAAAAAAGAGGACTTTGACTACAAATGTAGTACAAAAGCCTCTTCCTGCCCTGTGAAGTATGTAGTTAATGGATGTGGGCAGAAGGAGGGTGAATCATCATGCCTCTCTGCTAAGAGGGTTGAAGGCATAATGGCAAAAGTGAGCCTTAAGATGACTTTCAAATAATAACAGGGAGATATCTTATTAGACATTTAGATGAAGTTCCTCCCAAAAGCAGATGCAGTCCGAGAGATGATAATTGTGGAGAACTATAACTGGTGAGGGCAAAAGAAGGTGCTGCAGTGGACTGGAGGGTATAGGACACATGGAGAAAATGTAGATAATAATAACTTTGAGAAGTCTTCATAGCCTAATTGTATATGATAGAAAAAAAGTATCCCTATTATTTCCACTATATTGAAGAAGGAACCTGAAAAAAGAGGTCTGACACATGTCAGGGCACAGCAGAAGGTTAGAGTCACAGGCGTGTTAAACTTTGATCGTGTTTCTAGCCATGGTTCACATCGCAAGGGAAAGAGGCAAGAGTTACCAGCCCTTGGGCTTCTGAAGCCCCATGATTTGGCCCTGGTCTCTTGTAAAATTCGGACCATTTTTCTGCATCACTTTGATGGCGTTTGCCTCAGTTGAAGACTTGGGAGTGAATTTTTGGCCAGAGTAACCTTCACGGGGCCTGAGTCTTTTCAGCAAGCTGATTAACAGTATGTGGTAGGTAGTCTGCATGTATTTTAAATGAATGAAATTGTTTATTAGGTTGTGGAAGTAAAATGCAAGACTGGAAAATTGTTAGGTAGAAATAAAACTAATAAGTTGCCAAGAAAATGCATGTGTTCCCATAATATTTTATGACTCCAATGAGACAGTAAGATCACAAAAATGCAAGGGGAAAAAACATACTCGGTTGGCATCTTTATTCTCTAAGGTGCAATTGCCATTAATTACTTTTCTCTCAAAACTTAAATATGGAAAACAGTAACCCTACATGTCATGCAAGAAGGAATAAAACGTGTTTCAATAGAAGGCTTTCTTTAAAGAAATGCAAATACATGTCTCCCATTTTCTGCTGAAGAGCGGCTGCTGCGCGGTGCCTCTGCCCATGCTGCACACACATGAAAAACTTGTCAAATGCAAATGCCCACCCTCTATGTACTTTTAAAAGTGCACGACAGATACAATTTGTAGGGCAACAATAAAAGGTGCTGATAATAAAAGATACTTTCATCTGAAAGATGTCTGTGTCCTTTGGGACTATCTGTCCTTCCTGCACATCCCCTTTACATTCCACACCACAGATAATCTTGCGAGTCCTCCTGTCCGCCTCGGCACACCACTAGTCTAATGCAAACATTTATTTTCTGTGTGTGAGCATTTTCTGGCAAAACTTTTTCTGGAGCCGTACGGTTACAGATAATTATTACTCACCCAGCTTTCCTGCCCAGCCCGGATTGAATGGCTGGCCGGCATTACGCTGCTGCAATAGGGATGCTCGGGAGCGTACCCGGGAGGTGAGGGGACGTATGTATGCATGTCCTGCCACCTGAGCTGAGAAAGAGATTAAATTGTGGTGGGCTACCGACTCACCCGCAGCCAATGGGTGGCCACACCAGAAATCCTAGGTGTCAGGATTTAAAGCCGTGCCACAGTTTTACTTTTCACTCTAAAAAGGGGATGTTCTACTTCTGTATTTACTGGATTAAGATCCGTTCTTCTGGAACAGGATCATACTCATGGGGGAATAACAAACTGATCCGGCGCGTGCAGTGTTAGGAGTACTTCTACCTTTCATCCTCCTGAAATTCTGGAGTCAGTATGTCAGCTTCAAGCCCTTTAGATGTAGAACTTTCGGCATGGGCTCATTTTCCACGAGCAGGCAGTGACAGGCACATACGGTTTTGTGTGATTTGAATATTTTAATTAAATTGGAAGCGTGGCACCAGTCAGACTGAAAGAGAAAAGTAGAACCAAACTCTTAATGCTCGCACCTACGGGCTGGTGCACCCAACCCTTAGCCCAGCAGAAGTTGAGGACCCCTAACCAAGACCTTGCAGAATCCAGGTGAAGCCAGGGTGTGACAAAGTGCCGAGAGCCTCGGAGGTTGATGGAGTGACACACAGTTTGTGGGCAGGCGGACAACAGCAAAAAACATTCTACAGCAAAGGCAGAAAATACCAGTCAGAATGAGCAGAAGTCAACTGCTTTCCGTGCTTAAATAGAAGCAAGGCAAGGCTCATATCTTTAAAAAAAAGGGGGGTTAGTCTTGCAGTTCTCTTCCTAGAAGTTTCGCTTCCTTAGGATATGTGGTTATTTCAGGTTACCACAGCAACTGCCTGAAGAGAAAGCATTTTATTTTCTTGTTTTGTTTTTAGACAGAAGAACTGGGAAGACCACCGAGTACTGGAACAAGAGAAGGGATTACAAAATCCTGTGCTCCACAAAAGGAGCTGTGTGGAGATCTTCCTCCAGTACAAAGGTTCACAACAATTCCCTTCCTATGAAGCCACACTGAATGCTCTGAACAGCTAATATGGGGTACTCAGGACATGTCTAGCCTGACAGTGATGTGAAAACCCTTTTTGTGGTGATCCAAGGTGAAGTGGGGGGGAGGGCTCTGCCACATGCTTTGCTCCAGGCACGGGTACACGGTTCTCCTTGGAAAGTGTGTGCCTTCAGGTTGGTTGCTTTGTCTGGTTGTGTATCGTAGCCCAGTGCTGTTCTCAATGAATTTGGTTTGGTACGAACTGGTGCTGAGTGCCTCAGGATCCACGCCAACATCTCAAGTACCAGCAGTTCTCTTTTGAAAAATGCAGGATTTGCTAAAGAAGTGTCCACAGGTGCTGTAGAGGGAGGCTGCAGTAAACAGACACGTGCCTTTCTGTTTGGAGAGATGGGGCTCAGTTGTTTGCATTCTTGACTGTGCTTCAAAGTGAACTAAAACCAGTTTTGCTGTGTAGAAGTCAAATCAAGAAAATATGCAATTACGTATTTGAATAGGGAGATTGGGACATCATTGCATTTGTTGGTTTGTAGTTGGTTTACCGCAGAGACGCGTGGCACATTATCTATTGAAGAGAGTGTCATTTAGTTATTTAATTATGCATTTTACAGAAAACTATTAAGTCTCTTTCACCTCTGTGGGGGCGGGGGGGGGGGGGGGGGGGGGGCGGGGGGGGGGGGGGGGGGGGGGGGGGGGGGGGG
>JAOQGH010000012.1:67530332-67551270 GCA_025769975.1 Gallinago jamesoni
AAGAAACGTGTAGACATAGCTCTTCAGGGCATGCTCTAGTGCCCAAGATTATTGGTTTGTGTGGGGGGTGTTGTGTGTGGGGTTGTGGGTGTGGGGTTTAGTTGGTGGGTGCTTTTTTGTGTGTGTGTGTTTTTGGGTTTTTGTTTGTTTGGTTGGTTTTTTTGTTTTTGTGTTTTGTTTTGGTTTGGTTTTTTAATGTGGTTGGACTCAATGATCTCAAAGGTCCCTTCCAACCACTAAGATTCTGTGATTCTGAGCAATCCCTTGGGTTGTGGGATCATAGGCTACGACCAGCTGAAAACCACGAGGGCATCTGTTAACTCTTAAAAACAGAGACTTGAAGAATTAAGTTAAATAAGGGCCTTACAAACTCTGTAGCTATTGCAGAAGAAATTACAGGGTTCAGTATATATATTTCTCCAGTCCAGTGGTTTCTGTGTATTTAGACTGTAAACGTATGAAAAGGAAAGCTTTAGCCCAGCCAAACTGAATTCCCTGTATGGGGAATTCATGTAAGGTCAGCAGCTTTACACCCCAAGGCTGTGCATCTGTAATCATTAAGCACATATAGAGGAAGCTGTCCAGGCTGATGTATCGCTTACTCTGCTTCCTACGCTGTCTGCCGTTTGGTTTTGACATTACTAAAACCTGCAGTAGGAAGCGGTATTATTGTGTCAGATGTCACACGTCGTCTGTGCCAGTTTCCAAGTCAGAGTGTGGGCTCGCTTGGCTGGGGCCTTTCCAAGGGCTGGAAGGAGGAGTACAGCAGGGCTGGGAATTCCTGGTGAATGCAAGAAGCTGTAAAACCTCCCACTGGGTGATCTGTGACAGTGCGACAGGCTGACTGCCTCGTCCGACTTCTCTTGCTGAAGCATAAAAAGGCTGTGTGGAGCTGCAGATGCTTTCCCTGATTACTAATGAGAGAAAATCCCAACTGCTTGGCTGGTTTTCCTCACAGGATGAATGCTCGGTGTTGTTGCCGAGGTGTTTTTTTTCTTTTTTTTTTTTTCTTTCCCTGAATATCTTCATTTGTTTGAAAGTATTCCTCTTTCTGGTAAAATACTAGTTTCAACAGTAAATGCTTCTTTGGGAAAGGGTCCGAGGTCGAGGGCAGGTTTGAGAGAGAGCGGTGGGATGCTGGACCCCAGGTGGATCAGCAGTGAGGTGTTCACCTGGGAGGTGGGAGCTGCAGCCGGGCAGTCTCTGCTCTGACTGTGTCAGTGGTTCCACAGACTGGAGCAAGACCAGCAGGAGACCCCACGGTAGCCAGCACTGGGATGGCTAGCTCTGTTTTCTCTGATGTGGGCTACGGCTGGGCGGCAGCGCGTTTCCAACATCATAGGTGGGTGTCGGAGCCACAGGGCTGTTGGCAGCTTCTTTTTAGGGAAGATGAAAATACTTTTTCTGAAAGGTTTTAAGTTCGTTCAGATGTGGGATGAGGACGTGTTTGTGGAGGGGTGAAGCAGATTCACCCAGGCCTGCTCACACCCAGTAGTTAGGAAGATGAAGGGTGCTGGTCTTCAACTGAGGTCTGTTACATCAAGCACAACCCAGCTAATACTCCATCTGTGGACATATGCAGATGAGTTAATTCATATTTACAGCCTTTCAGAGAGTTTCCATGCAAGGCTACCCGGCTGTGGTGTACACTGGTCAAAGCAGGCTACATGGCTGCTTTCCTTAATATGCCGGCTGGGATCCTCTGCTCCGCTGTCAGAAGAGGGGACGAGCTGGTGCGGGGTGAGGTGGTATCAATGCTGACAAAAACAGGCAAAATGAGGGACTGTGGAGCAATAGAAAGGCTTATGCAAGCGGGCTACTTTTGTGTGACACCCATGAAGTAAACCGGGTTGCTCCGGAGACAATCTCTGTTTTATTTAGAGCTGTAATTGGAGGAGAGCTGACAGCTTCAAAGTCACACTTTTGTCTGGAAAGTTGCTATGGGATCATATCTCGTCGGTATCAAACAAGGACTGATGCAGACTGAGATGTTTTGTGGATATTGTGCATGTTTGATGGTTCTTTCTGTATGTCTTTTGAGTGGGGAGATGGAGATGCACATAGTTCAACACAATTTCAGTATATTGAAGTTGTTTCTCACAGACTGCTTTGCAGATTTTTAGTTTTGATGGGTTTGATATATTGGGTCTTTTTCTGCTCCAGCTTTGTGTCGTTTTTTTTTGTTTGGTTGTTGGGGTTTTTTTACCAGTTGACCTTGTTAAATTTAATAATCTCTTAGGTAGTTCATTTTCATGTGCATATCCTGCTCCTTGTCAAAGATATGCAAATGGAGGGGCAAAACAATGATTGGGGTAGAAAAAGTGGGCTACAAAGATCAGAAATAAAAGGACTGCTAGAAGGATGAGAGATTTTGGGTATACTTCTTGTGTTCCCTGTACATGCATATAACCTGTGCTATATTTCCCTGAGTCTGCTTGAGGAGGGAGAAGTTACAGATGCCCTGCAGGTTATACATATGGAATATGGTATTACAGTTGAAGATCCCCATAATGAGCAATTCAAAACTAGAAGCATTGTAATGAATCACTCTGGACACCGGGCAGCAAAATTTCCATTTTAATCCCTTCTGCAGCACTGTGATAATTCAGTGTTTGTAAAAAAATATAATAAATAAATCCCCAAAGTTGTTTTGCACTTGAAGAACATGATACTGAAAAATCTTCCTTGGACCGCTCAATTGGGCTTACATTCAGAGAAATACAAGACTACCCTCAAAGTTTTATGTTTAACTTGTGCTTATTTTTTTTCCTCTTATCTGTAGGTTGTGTATTTTGGGTTTCTTGGATTTTGTTTTGCTTTTTATTGAAAAAAAAAAAAAAGGATGAATCATGGTTCTTGGAAGCAGAAAACAGGCTTTTTGATTGTCCCTGATGGAAATGCTATGTAATGAAACTGTGGGTGAGGGAGTAGGTGGTTCTACTTGTGCTTGTCCTGCAGCTCCTAAATATGATCATAAACAGCTGAATTTGTGTCAGGCTTGCAACTCTGCTTGTAACTACACCCACCTTAGTTTGGGGTACACGCTTTATCATTGCTCTGGGTTGAAAGACGCTTCTTGGAGGCATGATATTTCAGCTTGTTCCACATCTTAAGTGGCTGCTTCTGGCTGCTAAAGTGTGTGTGCACATGAAAATGTGCTTTTGTCTATGCTTACGATCAGTTTACTTTCTTTCTAGGGCTCATCACAATAAAAGAAGCCCATGATATAGAAGCCAGACTTAATGAAGTGGAAAAGCTTCTGAAGACTATTATAAACATGCCCTGGAAGGTGAGTAAGCCAAGTTCCACATTTAGCCCAGCTTGACTCCTCCTTGATGGAGACACGCACTCTCAAGCAATTTGGAAAGTGGTGGGCTTTGCCAAACTCTAAAAGAAGCACCTGTGTATTGAGTAACTTGGAGAAGTGCTGAGTGCCAGAATTGTGTAATGACGTCTACAGGCTGCTGCTCATAATACGTCTTTCTGTCATACTATGAAGGGGTGGAAAGGGAGAAGAGGGACAAGGCAAACTACTGGTAAAAACTGACATCTATTTCTTTTTCTCTTTTTAAGTATTCAAGATCTGAAGTCGTCCTCACGTTCTTTGAGAGATCTCCTTTGGACCAAGTTCTAAAAAATGACAATGTCCATAAGATTCAGCCAAATTTTCAAAGTCCAGTTAAAATATCAGGTAAGAGTTGTTAGCTTCCTACATTTGACACAAGAATTACAAAATGAAAATGACTTTATTTGCTGATCCCCTTCTTCTTTCTCCACCAGCAATTAAAAAAAATAGTTCTCCGTAGTATGCTTTAAAATATAGAAAATATAATTAGCCTTGATATACTATGCAACATGCATTCAGGCAGAAGAGTGGAAACTGAAATTAAAGGCTGGTAAATGCAAAGAAGTGGATGCAGGGAAAATGCAGTCCTCTATCATCAAATATGAGAGTGCTGTTACCACTTAGGAAGGAATTTTTGAGGATATTGATACAGTTCTGTGAAAATGTTAGCTCAGTGCCAAGCAGTGACCAAGACCAGCAGTGTGACTGTTAGATATTATTTGAAAAGGAGGTGAGAACAGAAGAAAGGAGCACCACCTCGTCTTGAATACAGTGTGCGTGCAGTTCTGGGCTCTCTGTCTCAGAAAGGATATAAGAGAATTTAAAAGCATGCAAATAAAGGAGAGTGATTCAAATTGTTGAACAGTTTTTCTAAGAAAAAGGTTAAATAAAGACAGCCACTTCAACCTTGAGATGAGATGACAAAGTGGGGATATGATTCACAAAGCTGTGAATAGGAGGATGTCAATTACCCTGTACTTCTCATGAAACAAGAACTACAGGTTATCCAGTAATGTTGATAGACAACAGGGTTTAAACAAACAAAAGGCAGGCTATAATATTGTTTTGTTTCCATCCGGAGCACGGTCAAGGAGTGGAACTCATTGTCATAGGATATGTGGTGAAACTGAAAGCATAAACAACTTCAAAAAGGGATTAGAGAAGCAAGTGAAGGAAATCTACATTGAGACCTGTCACAGGTGGAGACACAAGAAGTTTCTAAACCACAGATTGCTAATGGGTAAAATGGAGAGCAGTATTACTCTATCCTTGCCTATTCTTTCAGGTTTTCACCTCTGCGTCTGCTACTGACTGTTGTTGAAAGGTTTGTGGACTTTTGGTGTGCCTGGTTTTGTATTTCTACACTGAAATGTTTCATGTGAGCCTACTGGCAACTGCTGGTTTTGCATTGCCAGAAGAGTTTGTTTCAGAGCATGAAATAAAGGGAAATATTATGTAGTCCTCCAACGTGTATAAAGTGTTTAGCGTGAAACTGGTATTATTTTTTTTGAGGTACTAACAGTATAGCAGTTAATGGCCAGTCAGCATGTCAATATGCTAGAGGTGTAAATGGTGCTTAAGGATCAATTTTATACACAGGGTCAATTTTTTGTAAATGATCCTAAGCTCTGGTTTTAAGGGAACTAGTTAAATAAATAGTCTTTTAATTAAATGGTAAACAGTTTATGAGCCCACCAGTAACTCTTTAGAAGTATACCATGTCATACAGAGCCTCAGCGAGAGCTGTGGTCTTACAAGGCCATCTGTCCTGGTGCCTTCTTGTCATGTCCCCCAAGCCCAGGCTGCAGGGCAGCACAGGAATTGTAAAGAAGCGTGCCTGAGGCCATACTGCAAAGCAGAGGTGACACAGGGCTGGCTTCCTGGGAGCAAGGGATGGGAGCCACCATGTTTGTCTTATGCCCCGTCTGTGGCTAGGGAGGTTTGGATGACGCCTTGAGCTGATGTGGAAACCTCAGGTGAAATTCCTCGTGTGTGTGCTCCTGACATGAGTCATCTTCTGAAGGTTGAATGTGGTTATTCACTTTGCTCCTGAACACCAGGACGCGTTCTTATCCCTGACCCTTGAGACCATATTCACTGGTTTTGTCTGAAATATGTTGCTACTCCATGAGACCAGAACTGCAAAGTGGGTCCTAGCACCTGCCCATTATGAAATGAAAGATCCCCAAACTACGGGCTGTGAAAATGTTTTAAAGGGTGGCTGCTATCAGTACTACCTTGTTCTTTTTCAAACAGGCAAATATCAGGAATAAATGTCTTTGGAATTGCACTGGTTAGAAACTGCAGCGTTGCCCTGGCTTGGGGCTTTTTGCTGTTTGGAAGAGTTGTGTATACTTTTTGTGAGGCTGTGTACCCTATTAGGGCACACACAGTCTGTGTGTGCACGACTGAGTACATCACGTCGGTGGTGGGTACAACAAAGAGATGGTTAAGATGAACCTAAGTTTGGAGTGAGGGTGCCTGGCTGATAGAATTATAGAATCGTCTAGGTTGGAAGGGACCTTAAAGATCATCTAGTCCAACCATCAACCTGACAAAAAAATAAAGAAGAAATAGGAAATAAAAATTACTAAACCATATTCCTGAGGAGATGGACAGAGTCAAGCAGCAAAGGGAACCCTCCTGCCAGCCTCTATGTAGAAGAGCTGTGGAAACCACATTAGCTGAATAATAATGTGATTTGGTTTAATTCTATATTAATTTTGGTAGTGACGAGTCATACCTAATTAAACAGAGGAAGATATTTCCACCTATGCAGCTGTCCAAAAGCATCTTGTGGTAATTAGTTTTCTCATGTAAGTGATTGCTCCAAAGAATTTAAGAACGTAGGCAGAAATTTGATGGTAATTGATATTTGCCTCATCTGAATGGTGCTCCCTGGCAATGGTTTCAGTGTCTGTCAAGCGTTGTCAGTAGATGGCAGCAAATGTTAAGGTCTAAAGCAGTTCAGACAGCATTTAACTGTTAACTCTTCAGTCAAGGACACTAGGAAAACACGGTGGCGTTCATGTTAGTGCAGCTTTCTACATGGCTTGCAAACTTCGAAAAGCAGGCAAAATTTTTTTGTGTTCTCTGAAAAAACATACAGTTCCTTACATGGTCCTTTTCAGAGTGGCAGGTGATGGGGAAGAGAGAAAGGGCTGCCCTCTTAGATGAAAGCTGGATTTGAATTTATGGTGTAAATATTGTTCTGCAGCACAATGTTGGTTCAAGACGAGTCATGACTGGTGTCATTCTACTGGGATGCAGTGCTTTTTACCAAAAAAAATACAGACTATAAGTCAAGATTAATTTCTTAGGAAAAATAGGGAGGTGAGTTCTGGCTTTATCTTAATGGAAGAAGATCTAAATGTACTCTTAAAAAAAATCACCTCTCTTGTTTGTCCTCTCCTGCTCACTACTTGAACTGTATAGCTGAAATTGGGCTGTTCAAGGCAAGGTCTTAGGTTTTCTCTGTACATATGTTTTGTGCCTACCCATATTTTCTGCCACAGACTAATTTCCTTTTGTTTGTGCTGACAACGCAAGGGTGTAACACAGGGTCCTTCTACCTCAGGGCAAATCATGAGTCGTCCCACTTAAGTCACTGCTGATTTACACAGAGAAATATTTTCATTTTGTGGTGGCCTTACCGTCACCTAAGATTGTGTGACTGGAAAAAAAATCCTTGTGACTTGCCTAGTTTGCCTTTCTATGTAATAAGGACATGGATTTTCTTCTCATTCACATCAAATACTCTTCTTTAATTATAAACTTTTCCTATGGTAGTAAGTCAGAATTAGGTGTAAATTTTAGCTATTCTAGATTGGAAGCTTCTTACACAGTGAGAAACAAGTAAGCAGAGTTGCAGACAGTGTAGAAGGTGGTATTGTTTTACATGGCTTAAAATGGTGGTTGAATTAACTTGAGAGGTAAATTTTTATTTCTTTTTTCCCTGTCCTTTTGATTTTTGCTTAAGTGGGTTAAGCCTGGGACTATCTAGGAAATACACAATAATATTTTGGTGGTGGTAGGTTGCAATAGATGGGTGGGCTGCCATTCTGCTAAGGGTTACAAAAATTTCGCTGCTGGCAATAATGGGACTGAAAGTGGGCCTTGCTTCGAATGTTCCATGTCATGAATTGATTATGTGAATAAAACTGCTTAAGCACGGGAAGTTTGCAGATGTAAGAAGCTGTGAAACCAACTCTTCATTCCTGCTTTCATGTACAGATTTTCAATGTCATGCACACATCCCAGTTCATGACCATGTTAATTCCATATGATCTGCAGTTATTTTCCGGCTTTTTTTGGGGGAGGGGGATTTTCATGTTCTTTTTCTTTCTTCTCCCAACAGAAATCATGCGATCAAATGGATTTTGTTTAGCCAACACTGAAACGATAGTCATTGACCATAGTTTACCCAATGGAAAAGAGAAGCACCTGGACGTAGATTCAGCAGAACACTTGTAAGTGCGATTTGTGCGAGAGTAAAGCTGTCAGCCTCAGATAAACTGTAGCTTTTTTTCCCCCCAGCAAAAAATTGTCCTCTGTCTAGGAGCCAGACTGGTACAGTTGTCATTTGTACTGGTTAACAATTACTGGGCCTGATTGTTAAGGCTTCACAGCCCTTTCCATTAAAATGGATAAAATGGCTGTCAGAGAGAACTATTGATCTGAAGGAGCTCAGTTCTTCTGTGTATGAAAAAAACTGTGGTTGCCACAGGGGTCCTGCCAGATGAGAACAGAGGAGTTTTTGCTTACTCTCCTGACTGTGATGAGAGCTGGTTTGAGCCCAAATTTGGAAACTCAAACATCCTTACACATGGAATATCCTACTATGAAGGGTAGGCTATATTTGGGAAGAAAAACAGCATCCTTGGAGGAGAGGAACACACCCCTGAATGTAGTCAAAGGAAGCTGAGCTGCTGCTCAAGTGCTGGGGCATGGTGTGACTTAGTGAACCATGTGTATTTCATTAGGGGAGAGGGAAGTCAGACTAGTCTTATCTGTAAATTCTGCCTCCTAATGCATGTAGGTATTCTGGGGTCAGAGACCCATAACCAGGGGGGCTTTTATGTAGGCCTTAAGCCAGTGACTCTGTTGACAGATGGCTGTTGGTGGAAATCAGTTCCTATGGATTTCTGTCATGGCAGGTGATTGATATTTCAGTGAACTTCAGGTAGTGAAGCATTTAAATATTCTTAATGAGAAACATTGACCTACTTTCTCGTTCGAGCAGTCAAAATGATGGAAACAGAGCACTAAAATCCTTATGGAAGCTTTATCTTTGAATGCAGCGCTCTGCCTTCCCACGTTGGAAATGTGATCATCACCAGGCTGTGGAAAGTTTTAGAGCTTGACAAGATTTTCTCAGCGGCTGGAGCGTATCTCTGGCTCCAGTGTAATTTCTCAGAGTCTTTCTATTAACTTATCACTTACTGTTTTGAACCTTGACCTTGCTGTATAAGCTTGTATTAATGAGTCTGAAGGGACACACTGGAGCTAATTCTGTTAGGCTGATGTCTGGAAATTAAAGTTGTCATAGTTCAGAGTGGATCACTTTGCAGTACTGAGAGTGACAAATAATAAGAGCAAATTACCAAAGAAAGCTTTGTTCTGCTCTATTTTGATTACTTTAAACAATTTTGGTTTAATTTTTTATTTTTACTTTTTAAAACGTAGCTTTGATTTTTAAAATGTGCTGCAGCCCAAGAAAAACTTGCTGATCTGGGATCAGAAACTGTAATCATCTCATTTTCATCCCATTCAAGTCAGAATATTAAGACCATAAAATATTACTATGACAAAAACTGTAGGTTAGGCATGATTTCCCAGAAACTGTGGTGGAGGAAATAAGTCACAGTAATAGCCTGGCTTTGTGCATTTGTATTTTAACATTCCTGAAGGAAGAAAGCAGAGTCAAGAAGTTATTAAATTTCAAATGTCTGTTTTACATGGTGCCCTAAATTTGCCCATCCTGTAGCCATGTTTTACAGCCAAGAGGTAATGGCTAGGAGATAATGGCAGTTGTGTAGCATAGCTGTTTTGTAAAAATTAAACTTTTTTTTAAAAGAAGAAGTTTTATATACTGTTCTTTTAAATGTAGGTTAGTAGCCTAGAAAGGAAGCTTTTAAATTCAAAATCTTATAAAGTTCCATTTTGGTCTCTGTAAAATTGGATTTATGGGATTGGTGTTTTCTGTTCTTAAATCGGAGTTAATTCCTTTTGGACTTGTACCTCAGCAAATAGGAACGTTTTCCTTTCGGCAACGTTAAACTCTGTATGACTTTTGGGTTTTGGCTGCCGATGTGTTTGAATCAGATATTTTGCAAAGCAAACGTATATTTTTTGGAGAGAAGCACTTGGACCTTCAGTGGGTAGCAGTTGTTCCTGGAGGTCCCACTATACTGGTTAGCTGTTGTACCTGCAGCGCTACCTACCCAGTAGGTAGGTCTGGCAGCTGAATAGTCTTATACTTGTCACAAATGAGACTACAGCGTTTTTGCAAATTGGAGTTGCTTACTCTGCTGTCCTGAAGGAGTTGCTTTTTACTTCCTTAATTTTCTCCCTAATTTTAGTTGTCAGTTAGCCATACTGTTGCAAAATGCAGTGAACCAGTGTGCTCAGCATCCGTGTGGCATAAATACTGCTTTTATGTGTGCTTCTTTGAGTATTCCGCAGTCCCTTTGAAAGGGAAGTGGTAAATCAACGCATTCTAACTTACGCTTCGGTTGTGTTACGGAGGTGCCTTCCCCTGCCGGGACTGATTGCACTTCTGTCTTTTCGGCCAGCAGCAGAGGCTGTGGCATTGGACATGCTGCTTTTTTGGCAAATTCACTCCAGTACTAGATATGCATTTTCAGGATGGTGCTGCCATTGTCACAAGTAACTTGTGGTCCACAGGAAAGACTTTTATGGGTGGTGATGCTAAAGCAGCATGGAGATGGTGAAGTTAGATACAGAATGTTTTCAGGAAAATGAAATTCTACTCTTGACAGGAAGAGAAAATGCTTTTTTGTGCTATTTAGTCTTAGGTGGGAGGAGATCTGTTCAGGTACTGCTTGTACATAAGGTGATGAGAGGAGTTGGGCTGTTGTCTCACACCGTGTTTACTTTTGGAGTTGTCTTTGTGAGTTTATGACCTTCTATGTACCTCGTTTCCCTCTTCTTCCTGGTGAATGTGAGCAGTAATGTAATACCAGGAGTTTAAATTCTAAAGATGGTTGTCTTACAGCACAAGGAGTAGGCCCTTGTGAAGGACAGTGTGTCTGTCAAGGTAATTTTGGGAAAAACAGAAGGAGCAACACTTGGGGAATTTAGGAGTCTGCGTGTCCATAACAGTTTGCAGACTTAGTGTAAACTTTATTTTGGGAAAAAGACCTGATGGTAACAGCACAAAAACATTTTGACTGTTGGGTGTCCTGTATAGCTGCTAGCTGTAGTAGACAGTCCTGGTTTATTTGGTCTGGCTTTCTGAGTGCTCCAGAGCAGACTTCAGTGCCCACACTTCCTTACTGGTGGCCAGGAAAGTTCTCTGCATAACCACAGCACATGGAAATCACTGCTTTGTACCTCACATGCTGCTTGTAGTACCCTATCAGTGAGGCTGAAGAACCATAAAATCTGTGGGCCAGAACTGGTATTCGAGTTGTAATAATCTAGTTTTATACAGCTTACAAAAGAAGGAGAGTAGAATCTGAGTAGCCTTCTTGACTTCTCTTCTGCTTTCTTAGTACTGTCTGCCCCACTGGTATTTCATAATCTGTTGTTTCTGGATCACTAGTGCTCCGCAAGACAGCACAACGTGATCTGTGAAGTGTTTGCAAGATACTGAGTCAACTTCTTTCTGTGCATGTTCCCACATGTGCAGGCAAGCAAACAGCCTGGAGGGAGTAGAGGAATGAGGGTGATAAACATTCGAAGTTCAGTCTCATTTCAGTTTGGTTGTAAGTCAAGAGCATAGCAACAGCACTGCAGGAGAAAATCCGTGAGTTTCTGCTCAAAAAACATTGTGGTCCTCACATATTAAAAGGTGAGAAGGACCAGGTAGAATTGTGGAGAAGACAGAACTGTGTCCATACGTTGCAGGATGTATAGACCAAGCTATCCAATAACCTATGATGCTTGTAAAGAAAGTTTTGGAGACAAAGGAGTGAGAGATATGTCTGTTTACTCTGCCACTCTTCTTCAGGGCCTCTGAAATACCTGATTCTTAGGGCACTCTAGGGTGAAGTCACTGGGATGTCTGCAGTTGCCTCACTTAACGAAAGGAGTCTAACTAGTTAGTGAGCAGGTGAGATGTAGTTTTAAACTGAACTATTTTAAAGCTTCCTCTGTTTATCTGTTATTCAGAGCTGAAGTATGCCAGCCTTAAAAGGTGTTAGAGGCATGTCCTATAGTCAGAGCTGGGTTAGGATTTCTTTTTCCATCTTGTGCAATTTTTCAGTTTCTATTATCATTTTTTTTTCTCACTCTATCAGAATGAATGCAAGTTCTTTCAAAGTATTAAAGAGAGAGCATGAGAAAAAGAAACTTGACAGTTCTTCAAGTCCCTTGCTTGAACAGGGATGAAATCCTTGGCCTGCAGTAGCTACCTTTATCTGCTAGGCTAACAGGGAAGAAGTAAAATGTTTTCTTACTGCAAAAATTCAAGCCTCCTTGGAACGGGAATGTACATGACTGAGGAGAGTGTAGGTTTTAGCAAGTTGATGCCTTCTGGTTGAGAGTAGGCATGAGACGGTGGGTAATCCTTGCAAGAGTTCAGATTGTAACACAGGAGTTAGAAGTGTGAAGGAAAATACCAAAACAAGTGAAACTAAATTTGGGAATCTCTTTATATTCAGATGTTCTCTGCTTGTTAAAACCTAAATCTCATGCCATGGGGAGAATGGCGAGGCTCTGGAGGAACACACAGCAGTCATTGTTTCCTATTTGTGTTAGACATTTGCCCTCACACAAAAGCCAAACCCAGAGAAGGTGCCTGTGAAGTGAAAGGGTGAAAGTCCAAGTTCAGACGGGAAACAAAGGCAGTTTCCTTTCCATTTTTGTGTGGGAACTGAGGCATTTTGTCTTGCTGCCACATGCTGTGAGAACAAAATGGAAGGATGTGGACCTCAGTTGCATGATTCACTCTTCCAGAGCTCACTTGCTGCTTCCTTCCTTCCTCACCAGTAGCTTTGAAAATCAGGGAGGACAAGATGCTTTGCTTGCACGCACCATTGTTCTCATTGGCCTATGGTTTATTCATATACACACGAGTGTGAGGAGGAAGCTCTGAGTACTTTCTGTGAAGATTTTCCCAGACCGCAGTGAAAGCTCTTCTAGACTCATAAAAATCTCATTGTAGAGTATCCAGAATTGCCTGACAAGAAAGGCTGTGTCCCAGGAAATCATTTATTTGTTAGTAGGAGCGGAGCCCTGGGGCATGAAAAAAAAAAATAATGTTTTTGATCTGGCTCATCTTAAATGTAGTGTGGTAACCAGGTGTCATGTGGTGGGAATTTCAGATATTATAATGATAAGTGCTATAAAGAGTCAGTGTCAGAGAGGCGATGTAAAAATCCCTTTTACTGAAGACTGCTATCTAAAAAGATGAGAACATGCTCTCCTAGTATGCTGCACAGCTGGTTCTGGCACAGTTTTAAAGGGAATAGCCATCCTACTTTACTGAAAGCAAACTCTTTGTTCCATTCATTTCCGTAAGCTATAAAGAAATGGGTGTTCTGTTTATTTAAGGACATGGAAAGCAATGGCTTTATGTTTGCTTCTCAACTCTCTCTAGGAAGTGTTGAATCTTGGTTTATGGAAGTGACAGCAGATGCCATTGCTGGTGTCTCCAGTAGGTTACACTGATGTAATAATACATGGGCTGATGTCAGAGAAATTATATCTTCATGATTCGCAGTTGATCTGCATGGACCTTCCTTGACACCTTCTAGTATGAATTTAAATTGCAGGCTGACAAGAGAGGGAGTGAGATATCAAAGCTTTGGAGAAAGAGTTAGGACTCTAGATCTTTGTCTTGCAAACTGAGCATCACAAACCTGAAGCTGTAAACCAGCATTAGAAATACTTCTACCGCAACGCTACTCTGGTATGAAGCAAGTCCACATGCAACATTTACTCAGAAATTTAACTTGCGGTACCAACAGAAACCTTCTTGCCTGCAGCCCTTTTTTCCAAGTAGTTTTCTTACAAATGCCTTTTCTCAAAATTTCCAGGGGCCAATCTTCACATATCCTAGTCTTCTCCCTTCCCCTCAGTAATTTTCTTCCAATTCCTTTAACTTTGATTTTCTAAATGAACGCTAATGACTTAATGCCTTTTGGTGTTTTGTTTCTTTTTTTTTTTTTATTTCTCCTTAGGTTTGAAAGCGTTAGTGACTTTACCTCAGAGCTAGAAGACAGCGATGATCCAACAGCTTATGTCACCAATTTGACATACTACCACCTGGTCCCATTTGAGACTGATATTCTGGACTGAGGCTGCTTGGTGACGCCGTCAGCCAGCACCCAGCCGACCTCTTCGTCCATAGGCTCTGCTATCTCCGGCGTTGCATCTCTGTCAGTAAGGCTGTGCGGGCAAAACCACCAGCAGACAAGTTGCAGCAAGGAGGCCACAAAGCTGGTTTTGTCTTCTGGCCCTCCGTTCTGTGTGGCGGAGACATCTTGTAAGAAGGTGACTGCTTCGCTGCTGACAACAAACTCGTTTTCTGTGAAAGCAAGGCAGCAGGAGCCTCCTGGGGCTCGAGGAAATCTCTGCTGCGTCTGTGGGAACTGCCACTCCGGCACAGCCACTGGAAACCTGGGCTGAGATACGCTGTCACCCATGCTCCCTGGCTCGCAGTGCAAGTCGAGGCTTCCTCTTTTAGGATACCACCACAAACTTCCCCAGATGGCCTGACCGCTCTTTTTATGCTACATAAGCGAGAAGGCGAGTAAAACAGCTGAGTTTTGTCAGTTCCCAGTGCGGTTGCTTAACGGAGGTCTCGCGGGTCACATTTTGCTCAGCTACCGGCTGACTGGTGCCTTACACGAGATGTCAGAAACACCATTGAGTGCCTCCAGGAAACAGCACCTGACCTGACCGCTTTACTTCTTTTAATTATGTTTTTTTTATATAATCATTGAAGAGGCGACTACTCTCTTCTGGAATAGTAAAGCAGGCAGCAGCTGGCATCGCGATGGACTGTGCATGATGTTTGGGTGCCCGTGTGATTTCAGAGATCTGGAAAGCTGATGGGAAAGCTGAGCTGCCCCCTGCTAAAAACGGTCAAGACTAGGACAGGCACTTGGATACAAATTTTTTTTATGTGGACCAGAAAATGTGAATGGTGCTTACAGTTGTTTACATCGGAGAGATCATTCCCTATGCATCTTCCTCCCCAGAGGTCGGGGAGGAAGGCAATGAGATTTACATCATGTTTGGACTGAAAAAGAATGATAAGCTACAGTGTGTCTACAGTGGTAGGAAAAAACACTCTCTCCCCTGCCAGCCTGGCATCAAGCTTTCCAAGAGATGCCCATGAGGCTGGGTGCAGGCCTTGTTGTCATGTAATGCCATGGATTTCAGTGGAGGCAGGACAACAGGAGCAAGAGCGGGATCAGACCCTGCAGCCACTTGACTACTGAGTAGTGCAACGTTAAAATCTTCTCGGGGTCTCTCTCCCGTGGAGTGCTCCGAGATCCTGGCTCTCACTCTGAGCATTCAACACGCACCATCGTGACCTTTCGTTGAGCTTTTTGCCATCTGCTTGCAACCATGGATTTGAAGGGATCGAAATGGGAAGGAATGCGTTTTGGACTTGTTTCTTGGTAAAGGGGCTTATTTGGTCCTGAAGAAGTTGATACAGCTCCCCTCTGCAGACTTTTCATTTCTATCTATAGAATAATGGTCAAACAGAATTTGCTTAATGTAAATAATAAATTATTGAGAATCCTAATTCTTTTACACAGTATGTTTTTAAAATATATTTTAATGAAATAAAATATAACTCACCTTCAGTACGTTTTCTGCAACTTAAAGCAGTGGCTTCATTTTATTTTTTTTTCCTTTGAGGACACTTTCCCAACCATGACAAATTTTTTTTTCTTTCTCTAGTAGTTTTGGAAACATGCTGAATTTTGGCAATTCTTTCTGTGCTCCAAGTGTTGCCCATGCTGTAGATATGGTGTATACCCATGTGAAACCTCTCTGCCTAACGATTGATCTCATGTCTAGGTTTATGTGGTTTAATACCACTAAGGTTAGTGGACGAATTCTGCATTTTCAAGACCATAAGTGAATTCAAATCTGGAGGTTATTCTTTCTGAAGATAAAGAAAATTCTTATATGTTAAGTTGCTGGAATGGAAAGGCTTTCTCAGCAGCCTCCTGAATTAGAATTGGGAAGGATTTTTGTTTGTTTATTTGTTTTAGTCTCATTAGTTTTAACTCTTCTGTTGCTTCTTTCAGTTAACCATGATGGGGTAGAAATAGCAGGTAGTAAACATGTGCATTGGATTGGGAACTGGAATATTTTATTTCAATTCCTGGCCCTGCTGTAAGCCTATGATATTCCTTTTGGTAATTCTACTTCATCTTCCTTTCCCTGCTTTTTCCTTGAGTAGTATTTTGAAAAGCACTAAATGTCATTGGCTTTTGATGCAATATTGTGCCCTGATTAATTTGAATTTTCCTATGAGTTTTTAAGCACTTAATAATTACTTATATTTTTGAAAGCACTTTAAAATATATGGATTAAAAAAAATAGAGCAGTATTGTTAATTTTTAAGTTGTACAACCACATTCCTCATATAAGAACCAGTTAAGCTGGAAGCACAGTGAAGTCTTCAGGGAATGGGGCATCTAATGCAAAGGAACTAATCTATAAACAGAAGTTGTACCCGTTTCACTTGGATATTTCAAAAGCCATTTTGATCAAGTATTTTCCATAGATGATGTTATGTGATTTATTTCTCTTAGCTGAAATATATTTATTTGGTAAATCAAAGGAATGCAAATGACTGTATGTATCACTTTGTCCATAGAGTCAATTAAAAAGCCCTTTTTGGTTAAATCACTGCAACTTTCTCATGTGGATCAGGTCTCTACAACTGGGAGAGGCTCAGAGTATGAATTATGCATATGGTCAATTCATATGTACAGATACCTTATTGATTTGTGTCACAAGAGAGCCCCTCACAGATGAAAATTTGTTTTTCAACAAAGCAAATACCTAAAGCCATATGTTACCTACTTTTTCTTCCTTCACCTTGGTGACTGCAAAAAAAACCACGTTCCTATCTTCTTGCAGCTGCTTCTCTGTTGGGAGGATTAAAAAAAAAAAACAACAAACAGAAAAAGGTCTGGAGAAATTAATCCTGAAATCTCTGTCTGCTTTGAGGATTTTCTTCAATTTTTGTCTGTGGTTGGTTGCATGTCTGTCTGTGTGGGAAAGCTCTGCCCATTTATGTGGTTGTGTATAAAGCAGATCAGGGTGCTGCGAGGGCTGGTGGCGATGGGGGCTCCCCATGGAACCATCAGGGCAGGGGCTGGCAGTCGGAGTCTCTCCCAGCACCCTACCAGGAATAGGGAACGGGGGGCACTGGGGCAGCCCCAGACATTGGGCACTTCCCTGGGGACAGGTCGAGGACAGGCTGGGACATGGGCCCGCTATGGGGAGCTGGAGACCAGCCCTGCTGGGGTGTCTCTGGGGCAGGGACTGATGACCCTGGGAGCTGACATGGGGTCCTGGAGTGTGGGCAGGTGGGGGGAGCCCAGGGACAGCCAGGGATGGTGGTCCCCCCATAGGGGCCTGGATGCTGGATGCTCAGGATTTTCATCCTGCATATTTCAGAAGCAGACTTTTTTCCATTGCAGCAAATAGTTAAACAGGTACCCTGTTATTCTGGGGACTTGAAAACTTGAAATATTGTGCAAAATTCAGTTATTGCTGCTTTATTGCATTTAAAAAAAAAAAAAAAAACACAACAACCCAGTCTTTCATCATTTAAGAAAAATGTAGCTGAAATAAAATTCCAGCTCTTAGATTTCTAAACAAGACCTCTCCCAAATGAACCTGTTTTAGCTGGCCCAATCCTCCATGCTCAAGTCTGCAAAACTCTGCAGAAAGTATCTCAGGGGATGCAAAGTGCTGCCATCCATCTCAGTGGTGTGTTTCTTGAGAAACCTAGCAATGGAAATGTAATTATTTTCATCATTATCCATTAATTACCTTCTGGTGATTCTAACAGAAATGAGTAGTGGAAGAATTTTATCCCCAAACCCCTCTCCACAATGCAAAGCCACTTTATATGTAAGCTGCATTGATAAAAAGCCAGTCTGTGCTCTCTGTGACTTTGGTTTCCCCCATCTTTGGCACACTGCCTGGGAATCCTGTGTGCCAGGTCTTGCTATTAGCTGCATGAACAGAAGATAGTTGAGATGTGCTGGTATCTAGTGAAGGAACAGGAGGTGTGTGTCTCTTGGGAGAAACAGCGATGACAAAATCATTTGGTTTTTATGTTTCAAGTCATCAAATATGCTGGCATTATAATGTTGCCAAATCTTCAGAGAGCTAGGGAGGAGAAAGGGTATCACACTGTGCTTTGCCTTGTCCACTGATCTTTTTGTTTTTTTTTTTTGTAATAGCAAATATTTTTTAAAAGTTCAGCCTTGGATTCTAAGGCCACTCTTTATAGCAGCAATAGCCTGTAGCTCAGCATCAATTTGCTTTCTACAATAATGTGCATTCCTGTTGCAGTCAGCTATCTCTGAACTCCCTTCCCCACACATACATACAAATTATACAGGCTATTTTATTGGTCAGCTTTCATCAATGTAATTGCTTTCTTATGGAAATATTCACACCCTGAAGTGCAGTTCCCAAGTTTTATAGCACACAGAGCATTCCCATTTTCAGTGTTGTCAGGCAATTTCTTCTTGCTCTAAAACCATTCTCATTATAATTAACATTCTTGGTAATATATACATCAGGGGGGTGGGGGGGAGCAGGTAAGGGAAAAATATCAAGGTAATACACATAAGATATCTAAATTTAATAAATGAAGAATTTGCATTTGCCTAAAAGTCCATAGCAGAAGTGAAGACATGGAAATTGCTTGGATGCATTTACAATTGAATCGTATGAATTCAGTCTTGGGGTCTCTCAATCCCTGTTATTATGTCTGTGTTTCTTACAAATATATATAGCCCTGCTATGCTCTGGTGGAAGAGAAAACAGCTTGAACTTCCATATCACAGGAAAGATGAGACACCAAGAGGTGGCTGAGAAAGGACTTTGCAGTGCTTAGTTTATGTCCTAGCGGGACACCTGGCAGGCAGATGCCTTGCACCATAAGATGGGAGTTGCTACAAAGGTTTAGGTTGTTGTTCTTCACTTGAAAGGCTTCTACTAAGGGAACCTGCTCAGGTAAGGATTTAGAGGAAATCTTATTCTCTAAAGATGCCTTGTCAAACTTTACATAGTAGTAAAATTCATTTTCTACTACCTGGTGAGGCTACCTACATGTCTGAACTGAAGAGCTGGCTGGTTCCAGATCAGCTCTCAGCTGCACAAGGGCCCACTGCTGCCAGAAAACACCGGCTGAGAACCCAGCCCCTGCCTAGGCTATGGAGATGCCTTCAACAACCATCTTTTAGTCCTCAAATTCTGCTAAACAATTTTTGTAAACTCTTAGATAGATATGACAGCTGATATGCTGGCAAGAAGAAACCCCAAATGTGAACACTGTATCTTGATTAAAAGCATCCCAGCATCAGCTGTGTGTGTGTTTATCCAAGTGAACTTCAAAAAAATAGAGGATTCTTGTCTAAAATCTTCTACAGGATATGTTGGACCTCTATGTAAGACCTTGTATGTCCTGCTGGTGCAGCTATTTCTGACACAACCTGGCAAATCCCAATACTTGGCTACAGCTATAGTATGTGTGTGTATAAGGTCTGTGAACCACTGAGCCTCCTCCCGGCATCTCACGGGAGGCTCTCAACTCCTTGGAGGCTTTGGTCATCTCTACAAAGCTCTGTGTCATAACCTTAAAATTCCTGCAGCATTTTGGGGGCTTCAAGCAGCCTTAGTAATTGCCATTGGTAAGTTAGCTTCGTTTAGCACTGTAGTTTAGTTTGGAAACCATCTGCAAGCAATCATGACCTCTTGTTCAGCTGTATCACCTTGTACTGGCCAGGCTGGAGATAGGAATAATTACATGTACCAGAAGCCAACTTTGTTATGTAAAATGAAGAAAAAAACCACCATGAGCAAAACAACCATTGTCCGTTATTTTCCCTTGTAGCTATTAAAATTAAGTTGAACAGAATCCATGACTTCTGAATGAACACACAGTCTTTTCAAAAGAGAAATTTCCCAAATTTTGCCAAGTTTCCTTTTGTCTCATGGGAGCTGGCTGCAGTGGCTAAGCACAGGGATACCACATGCTGCACCCAGATGTCTTGAAGTGACTTTCAGATATAAAAGCAAGCAGTGGGTGTATGTGGAAGGGGAGCGGGGGCAGGAGGCGCAAGGATGGCTTGGAAGGAGCGGGATGGAGAAATAAGGGAAGGACTGTAGTGCAAACAGAGGAGATCTCCAGGGATAGTTTCAGTCTTGAAGCTGCTGTAAGTTATCCTCGTCAGACCGAGGGTAGGCTTGTGTGCTCTTATACTGGCAGTGTCTGTGCACTGAATCACGCTGGTCCTCACTCATTGTCCTGCAAGGAATGGAAAACCTGGTTGGTTTTGTTGAAAGGAAATGATGTGTGTGTCTGCTCAGGAGCCCTTGATGTAAAGTCTGTGGGCTGACCATTTTGGAAACAGACATTTTGCAGCAACAAAATTTATTGTGATGCCCCTTTAAAGCACCACACAGCTAATGTAAAGGGTTTAGCAACTCAAATTCAGTTTCAATTAATTCCCCATGAATCTTACACTGCTTGCTTTATTTCTGTATTTTAGGACTAAAAATGCACGGGCTACAGGTGTGAGGGAACTAACAGGCTGTGACTGCCCTGACCACCCTCACCTGGGATTACACCCACACCCTCTCATGAGAGGCTCTACTAAAGCTCATCCTGGGGCATTTAGTTCTTCCTTAAGATAGACTACAAGAGCAGCTGCCCTTAGTCCTGCTTCTAAGTTGTTGTTGGGATTTTCTGGCCTGCCCTCGGACATGGTATGTACCTTGTCTGAGCCTTGCTGGATGGTTGATGGAAGCCATTGCTGTCGTCACCCTGCTTTGAGTACAGTGAGTTCCCGTTTTGCTCATCATGATAGACCTCATCTTTACAAGCCTTTCCTGGTAAGAACGTGAACTTTTCTGTTACAGGGTAGTGCTTTCCAGAGAGGTTGTCTAAAGAGAATTGGGCTTGGGAATAGTTTTTGTACAATGCATAAATGAATGTAGTTAGCTTGTTCTGGAGAGTATAGCTGTTTGATGGCTCAAGTGCTAGAAAATGCTGATATGACATTGCTATTTATGATGAGGTTCTGCACCTGGGCCGGAACAATCCTCGCCATCAGTACAGACTGGGCAACAAGGTGTTAGAAAACAGCCCTGAGGAAAGGGACTTGGGGGTGCTGATGGACGAGAAGCTGG
>JAOQGH010000012.1:67551370-67716504 GCA_025769975.1 Gallinago jamesoni
GAGGCCCCTTCCCTGGAGACATTCAAGGTGAGGCTCGACGAGGCCCTGGGCAACCTGGTCTAGTTGGAGGTGTCCCTATGACTGTGGGGGGGCCAGACTAGATGACCTTTGAAGGTCCCTTCTGGCCCAGATGATTCTATGATTCTGTGATTCTATGAATTAATGATGCCCTGGGCTTTAGAATAAAATGGCAAAATGCGTTCATGTGTAACTTCTAGAAATAAGCAATCTACAGGCTCTGATGAATGAGAGCTTTGCTTGTGTTTCTCTTCTAAATTCAGCTTGTACTGGTAGGAACTTCATCAATGGGCAGCTCACTTGAAATGGTTTACTGGCATCATATCTCTGTAGAAAGAGTAAATTTCTAATCCAGTGAACAAGCTGGCATTATAGTAATCACAAATTTCACCCATATTGGCCATGTACTCTGTGACTACAGGTGGTAAATATGATCATTGCAGGAGGAAAAGTGAAGGTGTCCCCTGGCAGGTGGTCCATAAAGGCCAGGGGTTTGCTGGGTGAGACATTACTATGGAGTCTGCACAATCACTGCTAGCACTGGTCATCTTGAATGTGAAAGCAATACACTGTTCAGAAAGAATTATTTTAGTCTCCTTTCTACTTAATCACTGCTGAAGTTCAGATGGGAAAATATTGTAATACCTGGGTTTTGGTTGTGAACAGGTTAAAGGGGCTGGGAGTCCCAGTTGCAAGTTAAGGAGACAATAGGGACATTTAACCAATCTGTACTGAAATATACAGAACTGCAGTTTCTGGGCTCTAAGAAGACTCATGATTAAATTTGTCTCCTTTGTGCTTAACAACCTGAGAAGTGATGAAGGGGGCAAGCCAGCTGGAGAGGATGGGTGATTAGATACATGACTGAGGGGAGAAAAAGCTGGCTGCTAATGGGTGGAAGCAGATGTTAGGGAAACAGGAGCAAGACTGCCAGTCAAGGGATATAGTAACAGGTACTATAGCAATATATAATGAACTTACTGGGCTTTGGCTTAAGCTGTCCGAAGTGTTTACATAGAAAACAGGCATTATTTTCCATAGAGCTATGGTGCCAGACAGGGTTTTTATGAAGCAAGCAACAGGGCAGAGAAATATATAGCTCAGTGAGTCAGAAGAGAGTTGCAGAGCAGTTTCATAGCCATGAATAAATAGAAAAGACAGAATTAGCACTTTAGGTGACTCTGAGATTGCAGATCCAGGGTTTTAGCCTGATCAGAGAGTATCAGATGCTGTACTGCCTCCTAGAAGAATAGGTTTTTCACCAGTAGCGTGTTTTAGGTTAATGAGGGAAGCAGGATGCCATTAGAATTTAACATGCAAATTTATTAGGTATCTTCTGGATTTTCTATGTAGTTAGCTCCTCTCACTTGGGAACCTCCACAACACATCTAATTAGCCCGAAGAGGGAAGATATGCTCCCTCTCTATGGTACTGTTACCGTTCTGGTTGGTGAAGCAGCCTCTGACATGACACCCACCAAATGGGACTCCAGGCTGCTGTGCTAATCATAGCTGTGTCCTGCTTACCACTGCAGCAGAGGCTACGGGAACAGCCTAGAAACAAGGAAAATGATAGTATTTTTGAATGTTGAATCCTTGGAAGAAGTGTTACTCTGAACAATTAAATCCTGTTGTGAGCTTTCTAATGCATAGGAATAATTTCCCCAGGCGGGACCAGCCAGCTTCCGACCTGGCTGTTGCCACACTTCAAAAAGTGGTAGAATCGAATGTCTGCTTAGATCAGGGCTTGAGATGTCTCTGCTTTGCCCATTCCTGCATAGTATTTAGATAACCAAGTTATTCCCAAATAAGCCACCTCTAAATAGGTCTCAAAGCCACATTGTCAGCACGAGGCTTGTAGCAGGACCTGCTACTCAGTCAGCCAGTGTAGATGCCCCACCTTACAGATTTAAGGTAAGACCTGTTTATCTCTCTTTAGATTCAGCACAACAATTTAAACCTTTTGAATGATGAGGGCCAGGGAGAAAGTGGGTGACAAGCAATGGACAATAATGATTCCTTAGGGCCCTTTCCTTTGACTTATAACCAGTTACCTAATTTCATGTAGTTAATACCAAGCCCTTTCTGGGAGCCTTTTGGACTAACATTCCAAATCCTTATTCCATCTAATCTGCAGAACTGAGGAGTGTCTTGTGATCCATTGCAATTTTTATTATCAATAACATTTTACATACTCTGGGTAGACCCCATACGGAATTCCCTGTTCAGAAGCTAAGTAGGGACGACACTGAAATGCAGGACTAATGTTAAGCATTAAAAAGGAGGAAATTACTATGCTTGTTTTCGTTTTATTCTGTGAACACCAGGGCTCCTTAATCTTGGAGATGGCAATGGAATCTGATTTAAGATAAACATTTTGGCAGCTGAACTAAACATAAATAGATATTAATGTAGGTATGCAAAGTTTTTCTAAGAGGCAAAATTTGTAGGGAGATAGGAACAGTGGAGAAAAGGTGAAGCTTGTAGAGACAGTCTTTCTTTGTAAGCTTTACTATGTTCTGTAAAACTTTGCCAACTATATCTATGGGTTTAAAACAAAACAACTCGCAAGTATTGTTTCAGCTTACAGGCCTGGTTTTCCATGTCTTCCTATACCATTATGGCAAGGCTTTTTTAAAGCAATTTAACCCTGAACAGTTTCAATATAATAAGATGTATTCTAAGTCATCTCAAGACTTATTTCAGCAGGAGGAAGTCTGAAGAAAGGCAACACATATGGGCAAAGGTATGAGATGATCTGTCCAAGGAATAGTTAAGTAAGCTGAACTTTACATTGGCATTTTCCAAGAATGGATGATATGATAGAGATCTACAAAATCATGAGTGACATAGGAGGGGTGAATAGAGGTTGATTGGGTGTTATTTCTTCTGGAATGAGAATGGGGCCATCAAGTGACACTAGTAGGAGGTAGGCTCAATGCAAACAGGAGGTGGTTGTTCATGTGGAGTAAATGAGGCCTGTTGAACTACTTGCCAAAGGATGGTTTGGAAAGGAGCCTGGAAAAGCATTTGGAATAATCCTTCTTGGAGGTTTACTATCTTGACAAACCACAGCTAGCTCAAGGATTCCCTAAAGCTGGGGAGAGTTGGAGATGGGGATAGTATTAAGGTGAAAGTGCCCCCCGCGTGGTACTTGCTCTTCTTCCTTCATAGGCCTTACTGAAGGCAGAAAACCGAACTAGGTGGACTAAGGTCTTCTTGGATATGACTTTTCCTTGGTTGTTATGATTTTACACAGGAGCATACCTTTATTTTTTTTACTTTTGAAGACAAAAATTGAAGTTATTGTTTTTAATTCAAGTGTACCTGACCTAGGCATGGTGCAAGTCCGTCATACTACCATGAAAATTCAGTATTGAGTCCTTTGATCCACCAAATGTTCAGAAAAGCTTTGACACTGCATGTGTACAGGTCTTAACAGGTACAACTACGATGCTAAAGAACAGCCTTAGACAAAGTCCTTTTTATTGTTCAGTGAGGAAGGTGAGCGGTCTGACTGTTGACCCTCTAGCTTCAAGAAACTGTTGTTTTCTCCATATTCCCCAAGCCATCAAGAACACTCTTAAGAAGTTAAGATGCTCTCTTGCTCTTTGTGTACAATCTTTTTAAAATGTTTGTTCCTTTCCATCCTTCTGCCTCTGTGTTTTGAGGGAATTTGCCATGAGTGGTTTCCATGGTTACGAGGATACAGCTGCTCTTGGAGTGAAAAATCTGCAGAGAGCAAATATACAAACCACTGCATCCAGGACAGGGGTGTGTTTTGTGTCCATAATGGCATTCCACCCCAGGTAAAAGCCAATATGAAATTGGAAAATTGGATCTTAACCTCCGTGTCTTACTGTGAAATGTGGTGCTCTCCTTTACCATTAGGTCTTTTTAGATTGCTGAAAGCACCCTGAGTTCTGTGGTCTCTTGGGTGTTAAAGGGCAGGAAACAGTCTGTGTTGCAAAATGTGCTGCTAAACCAAGCTGTGCAATTTTGTTGTGTAAGAAAGAAAAGTGCTTTCTCTTGCTTATTCAGTGTTGTTCCTTTATTTTGTTCAGAGGAAAGAACAAAATGAAAGTGTAGAGTTCAGACTTTTTTGGAGGGATGCAGTGGCTCTGTCCTTGCCTTTATGCAACTTGGTAGCATTGGCAAGTATTTGAGGTTCTCTGAGTTCTGTACAGCACATAGTTTGTTGAACCCAGGAACAGAATAGGCCACATCTTCAGCAGCACAGAGCATGTTTTAAATGTGGTTGCTATTATGCACAAAACTATTCTAATGAAGAAGGTGTGTTTTCACACATTAAATGGCTGCTGTAAACCTGAAGCAAACCTTGGTCTTGTGACTGCCACTGAAGAAGTCATTGTCTCTGCTACAAAATTTGAGGGAGCTTTCACTACAAAAGCAGGGGCTGAATTAGCAGGCCTTTCTGAAAAGTCCAGTGCAGAACCTCTGCACGCATTTATTGTGTAGAGTAAGGAACTAGGCAATAACTAATCCACCCTTTATATTTTTTAATCTGGAGTGCTGATTGCCCATTGGGTAACTTTGGTTAACACTCTCCTGCAGGTCCTAACTGTAATGAAAAGAAAGGGGAAAGAAAAAGCAACAAAGGAAAAGAAACCCTGCATTAGAAAGTAAACTTGATGGCTTCTCTTGTTCTCTTCCTCCACAATGTTTAACTGCAATTCTTTAACATTTGAATACAGAACTGTTGATTGGAGCTCATTTAACTACAATTAAAAATAAGCCTTTTGGCTAAACACACTCAAAAAGCCACTCCCTTTTTTTGTTTGCGACTTCTACAGTTCAGCTCCGCAGTACTTAGGAAAAATAAAATGAGTTTTTGATGGAAGAAGCAGCTAACCCTTTAAAGGAGCTTCCTGAGCAATAGAACATTGCAAATGGCAATAAATATTCAAATCCCAAAGCAAGACATTTCCAGGCTTCCATATTCCAATAAAATTATTAAAATGAATGCCTCACTATTTATAGCGGGTGGCAGCTTAACACCATAGGCTACTCATATTTAATAGAATGCTCTCGTAATACCACCAGTGCTGAAGAGCTAAGGAACTACTTGCTGTGATGGATGGGTTTCAGCTGAGCACGTGGCTGGCCACAGATTGCTGCTGATGCTTGGCCACCACAATAGCCACATGCCAGCCATGAGGTTCTCCTGACAAGGCAGTGGTCCCTTGATGGGGAGAATTTTTGACAGATTTTTACTGGTGTTCTTAATGACCTGATAGGTATGTCTATGGTGATTGCTCCTTACACTGCTGGCAGCCGTAGGACACAGCTCTAGTCAAACCAAATTTGGACAGAATTGGGACTGCTCTGAGGTACACAGTAGTAATTGTATGTATGCCTCTGTCAACTAGCATTTGGCTGGCTCTGTGGGGTTTTATCTCTTCTACTTCACGAAAATAACCTCTTACAGATTTGTCTTTATCTTTGGGAAATATGCAGCAGCCCTGGAAAAATGTAGGGCTGTGGCTAGCTCCACAAAAATCAAGGTGGACCTCTAGGGAAGGAAAAAACCCCAAACAAACAGGTCAGCTAGCAATCCAGAAATGCTTCTGCAAAGGGCAGGTTAGGTGCAAGCAGTATTTGTGGTTGGTTCCTCTTCACCATCCTACTCAGTTATGAGAGGACCCTCTGTCAGCTGCATGACGGCTAACATCTGCCACATACTCATTAGACATCACACATTTATGATGCACAACCCTCTGCCAAATCTAGTGCTAATTAGGATCTGTAATGAGTGTTATTCTCCTCTTAATTAATATGAGTAGGGTAGGATTTTTGGTAATACCTAAGTGACTGAGGAGCTCACAACTCCCTTTCCAGAGCAGCTTGGAGACAGAAGCATTTCATTAGACTGAAATGGCATGGAAGCAGCAGTGTCTGCTTTTTTTAAACTGGGACACAGGCCTGGTCACTCTGGGCCTGTTGACTGGTTTAAGGGTGTTATTCTGCTAGACTGAGTTTGGTTATCACTGGGGTAACGTTATAGGTTTCTGTCTGCTAGCTCCTTTCTTCTGGCTCATTCCCTCCCTTGAAATGAAATTATTCTGGAGAAGTACTGCTCTTGAAAACCAAGTCACTATTCCAGAATCAAACCTCTCTCCTTTCAAGAGTGTCCACCCAAATGAAATTGCAGCACTTGAATTTCTCACTCATAAGCTGCACTCCAAATGCCCTGGGGCACAGGACTGTGTTGTTAGAAGGTCTGGTTGTCTAAAGGAAAAATTGCAGAACATAGTAAGGATAGCTTAATTTTTTTCACTCCTTCATTTCTCATTCCTTCTGACCCTCAGTCCTCTGTACCACTTCTTTTTGAATATGAAGATCCTAATAATGAATTTGAAAGGTGGTCACTGAAGCACTAGAAGACCAAGATTGTAATGGATGTCTGCGGCTGTATGGTAAACTCATTGCATCAAATTCTTCAAAGCTGTCAAACTGTGGTCTGGTCTGCACTGGAAATTATGTGGAAAGAGGAAAAAAAAAATCCCTATTTTAATGTTACAGAAAACACTTTTTAAAGATGCATCCAATATTAAGTAGAAGGTAATCCATGGAAAACTGGTACTACAGCACGTACAGTTGTGATTCAGAGCATAACACTGCATTAGAAAACATGACTCCTGCTTTGAACAAACAAGAAGAAACCGTGTCTTTTCCAGCTGGCCTGGTGTAAAAGATTTGACTTTCTCCTGTGGCACAGAAAATAAGTTAATTTTGTAAAATATTTTTCAAACATTCAAATTTTTACATATATGTGTGCAAGCTGAAAATTGTTCCAATCAAGGGTCAAAGCTCCATAAAGCAAAATTTCCTGATTGAAGCATTTTTAGAATTACAGTTCCAAAAGCAGATATGAAAAAAGATCTAGGTGTATAGAATAATCTGTAGAATTTTAAAAATATAAAGCTAATGGAAAGAGAACATGAATGCTTGACTGCTCTTGTTCTATCAACATGCCCACCTTTCTCCCCTGACGCTTGGCTACAAATCTTGGAAGTGTCAGTTCAGCCTTTTTCCAGTTGCAGCAGATAAAAAGTTCTGTGCAGTGTTCAGTGTAGGGATTTTGGATGAAAGCTGAGGTCTTGATCCAGAGCTTAGTGAAGCAAGTAGAAAGATGCCCATTAATGTGAGAAGAGCTTTAGATGTGACTCTTGGCCTATGACAAAAGAGTTTAATGGAGCTTTCTATAGCAGCTAGGTTTACTCTGACTTCTTTGTCTATATAATAACTTTGTCTTCTAATGTGTGCAGTTCACAGGCTGTCAACAGTGCCCTTGGGGGGGAGGGGATGTGGAAGAGGTATTTTTAAAATAACTCCAAATATTTAGGGATTGAGAGTTCTGTGTGCACAAGCCCATAAAATGCACAGTCTTTAGTGGGAAATAGTGGAGACAGGCCTTCTAAAGGCACAGGCCAGACACAGGCTCAAGCAGCAGCTATTCAATAATGAGAAAACAGGTTCTGTTAAAGCTCTTAAGGACCAGGACTGTCGGTGTTGTAACATATGGCTAAGGATGCAGCTCGACAGCCAGAGATATGAAGGTTTGACTCTGCCAGACTAAAACTTGCCCCTACTGACCTGCCAGAACCCATTCTGGACCTCTTTCCAATGCTAAACTTCCATGTTACAGCTCAAGCTGAGGAGAATGCATGTATTCTTGGAGATAAGGGATGCCTGCCGACGGTCACTAAGAGCTTGTCTTCATTTCATTGGCTCTGAGTTATGGGGTCCAACTCATATCTGAGAGGCAATATTGTGTTGCTCAGGAGAAGATAGTTTCAGTGGTAAGAGAGATCCTAGCTCCTGCTGGACCCCTTGCAAGTGGACACCTCACCTGGCTGCAAGCTGGTTCCAGGTTCCTGCAGCTGCTGTGGATCAGGCTGCATCGCAAATCACTGCACTGGTTGGAAGCACCTTGTCCATCTGTAGGATAGTTTGGTATCTGCTAAGCTCCTGCAGCTCCCATGTGAGATTTTAGCCATTCTCCTGTAGTGAGTGGAAGACCAGCATCCTCACAGTGTTCTGCTGGAGTTGCCTGACAAAATGAACTTCTAGTCATCTCAGTATATGTGCTGAGAGAAGAATATACATTGCACAGGCCATGGGCTGCTGTTAGTAGAAGGCAAGTACTCCTCAGCAATACCTTAAAGGGTGGAAAGGCTTTGAGCTGTAACCAGGTGCTGAAGCAGTGCCGAGCATGTCTTATGCTGAGCTGACTGTAGGAAGAATCACAAAGGCATTTCTTCCCACTTGGTTCAGCTTCATAAGTTCAGTTAATATATTTGGTGAGGGTCTATCATGCTTCAAGAAACAGCAAGCAAACCCACAGAGGTAGAGCAGGGGACAAGTGTATTAAAAAATTGGATCAGCAGAGCTTTTTATTGGGTTTTGTGGACAAGATAGAGCAATTAAGTTACTTATAGAGGCACCCCAGACTGTTTTGTGAAAATAATGAGGTTTTGTCACTAATGCAGAAATACTTTTGGTAATAATGATCCATGATTAAGCTAGGCATCCCATCAGATCTAGTGTTTCCATTTAGAAATAAATGGCAGGAAAAAACTGATGTGTTCTGTTTTAAATGCAAAGGATATATCTCTGTTCAAAAGAAGCATAGCTACAGTTTTGATTTGATCTGCAGGCATTAGCTGAGTATATGTTCTCTAGAAAATAGGTCACAGCAAGAAAGGCAGTTTAAAGTTAAAGGAAAAGATGAGTAGTGACTAGAGAGATTATGTTTTGGTGTTCAGTGGATGAATGGCAATAACTGACAAGCAGCCCTCTTTCAGTTGGGCATAAATATTAATGTCTTTCACATTCTTCATGCTAGATAGAGCCTTTTATTAAAACTTACTAAATAACACTATTACAACCTGTGTGTCTTAGGTTAGAGGGCTTTGAGCCTTCAGTAGCTGTGAGGAAAGAATACAAAGCTGCTCTTGTAAGTCCTTACCCTTTGGTCACTTGTGAGAGCAAGAAATTCCAAACCTGACCTATGAACTCACTTCCAAAATGTGACAGCTTTTTCAGGACAGTAGCTAAATAAATTAATATTAGAAAAAAGCTACAATTGTTTCTTTGCTGCAAATACCCATTTATTCAGTGGCTGTATTTCCCACCCTAGCTTGTCCCCAGCTTTGCTCCTGTGCCCACGCTGTGAGAATAATCAGCGCCCTTTCCTTCTGTAGTGCTAGTGACAATCTCACACTCTTGTCTGCCCTGAAGCTCTTCATCCTGGCACATATTCTAGTACACAAATGGATCACTGCCTCCATATAAGATGTGGTGGGCTGCCACATTTGCATCAGTAAGATGGTGTGAGACTTCCCTCCTCCTGTGACCCTTCAGTTTTTGTGTAAAACAAAACTGTCTCGCTTAGGAGCATCTCCAAAAAGACTTTGTTCGCCTTCCATGAAGTTTTTAGATATGTTTTGGGCACAGCAAATGCTTCTAGCTGGGAAAGAAAGATGGCAACTACAGTTTAAAGAAAAACTCTTGTTTTTACATGGGAAGAGTGTCTAGGACTTCAGAGGAACGTTTGTGCACTGTGGCACACAAGAAGCAAGTGGAGGTGATGTTATAAACTCAGTATCTGTGTCCTGAAAGCCTGTGATTGCAGGGAGCTGTTTTTGATGACCTCAGTGGTTTCTGGCAGCTCTGTTCTTTGCTTTTATGCTTAGCTCTTAATTCTGTGGTGCCAAAACTGAATGGGACTAAAAGATTTATTTTTTGAAAGGCGTAGTTCCTGTGGAGTAGTGGTGGTGTTACCAAGTGGTGCAAGTAGCTGTGTTAGAGTCAGGGAGGTATCTGCTCTGAGTGTAAAAGGACCGTGTTACAAGCCTTAGCTGCAACTGGGGTCTCTACCCCTGCCCTCAGACCCAACCAACTCCTAGTACACCTACTTTTCTAGTGTCTTATATAAGGGGAAGCTCTCATCATTGAGAGACTCGTACCACCTGGTCTAGTGGGAGGTGTTCCTCACCAGGGAGCAGGGGGATTGGAACAAGATCATCTTTAAGGTCCCTTCCAACTCAAACCATTCGATGATTCCATACCACTCACTGCAGCTGTATTTGTATTCTTTGTCTGCTGTACCTCCAGCTGGAGAGTTACAAACTGAGCTTGGGCAGGATGTTAACTGCTGGGCTGACTTTTTGAGCTGTGTTTTTCTCATTTTTACTATAGCTGTAGCATTATATTCCTTGTCATAAAAAAGGACTCTTAATGTTATTGAATTACTTCCTAGCTAATACACTATTATCTCAGCTGTTTAAGGACTATAGTTTAAAACACACTAGGTAATATACTAAATATTGTGAATACATGTTATTCTTGTTTGCAATTATACCATATTAGTTACAATATGGCAATCTGGAAAGAGTCCACCCTGTCATTCTTATCAGTGTATTGCTTTTACTAGGGAAACTTTGCATTTATGACTGTCCTTTTCTGGATTGAAATGATTGATGGGAATGAAGTTCTTCGTAGAACCAAATATAAATATTTGAGTTAAATGTGCACAGTCAAACATGTGTACATATATATACATATATTTGAATGTTCACCATCATTTCCATGTGCTGAAGGTGCTTCACACTTTAGAGGAAGAGTTTGAGAATTTGGATCTAAATACAGGACCAGAACTAAAATCAGTTATTTCACTAACTCTGCACCAACCGTTGTGTTTCTTGGCTGCTTGCTTTGCATCCTTGCTCCCCTCCTGTGGAAGGAGCATAAGACCCAATCAATACACCTAATAAGTTATTTCAAATATCAGGTGTATCAGTGTATGGGCTTGATGGAATTTCTCAGAAGTATTGCTTCAACTGACAGTGTTTGTGCTCCCACATGAAGTAGCAGCAGTATCTACTAAGGCACTTCATGGAGCAGCTAGCCCGTATTTACCCAAGCTGAGTTCAGGGCCACAAAGGCCTGTCAATAGACTTACAAAATCTGTAGTATGACTTGCCACTGAGAATGAACTACAAGACCCTGAGGCTTGAACCAGCTATTGTCTGTAGATTTTCTGTCCTTCCTATGGCCCTTAATGAAGGGGATGGGTGGTATTTTAGTGCATGAATATCTGTAGACTGTCCAAAATCAAAACATGTGAGTTGATTCAATCTTATTTGTTTACAAGAATTTTGGGCTTTTGGAGAAGCGATTCTGTTGACTGCCTTTTTGCACTGCTGGCTATTGTTGCTGCTGATGCCTCATCACATAACTGCGCAGGTACCTGGGGCAGTGGTGGGAACACAGCTGTAAATGAGGCAACGGAATGGTGAATCACACTTGGTACCATAGGAAGAAAACTAGCTTCTCCTCTGTGTCTATTCCTTGCTGTTTCTGCCTTGAAATTTCAGGTGAATCACTGCAGTAGTTCTAGCTGTTAGTCTGTTACTTCTTGCCAGTCATAAATCCCAATATATTGTGATTAAACGGATAAAGTTAGGGAGAAATTGTAACTTTTAAGCAACAAGCCTTTTTCTATAGTTCTCTGCTGGCTGATGGCTCTTCATTAGTTTAGACTAGTAATGTTGTTAGCGTGAAAGGAATTGGTCTTTGTGATAGCTTTAGTAGGCTGTGAATGTAGTGGGAGTTCTAAGAGGAAAAGCAATCATTTTGTTGCTTGAAGTGTCAATGAAATAATCCTTTTCATTTCAGCTGTTATAATATCATAAATGTGACATCATTCTGTCAATGATCTAATAGAAAAAGGGTATTTTTCATGAGCACTAGACAGAGGCTTTGCAGTAGATCATGCTTATATGTTGACTGCTGCTCACTCCAAAACCTCACGTGCCCATGCAAAAAGAGGTGGCCTGGGAAGCCTACTTCCACCTCTCCAGGCAGAGAAGACAGTGACAACAGCAATCCCTGTATATTGGAATTTGTGATTGTTATTTGCTTGTCCCCAAAGCTGCAGTTGGCCTGAAAGCGAGGGAAGCAGGCATAGGAATGATGATCTTATAGACTGGTTTGCATCTAGTGGACTAGTGCTTCATCAGGAAGACACAAGAGTACTACAAGAAAGAATCTTATCCTCTTCCTACAAAGTGCAAAGAAATCCCACTAGTCTCCAGAAATCAGCCACCTTCATGTAATCCCTGGACCAAGCCAGAACAGCCCTCCTTTAGAATCGGTTTTTGTTCCTAATCTTGCCAGAAATTCTAGTTCATGCAGGCAAAAGATTTGGCATTTGCTGCTAATGTTGACTAGATATTTCTTATTTATTGCACTGAATTTCAAAAGCAAGACCAAATAATTCCCTATCCTGGTGTAGTATGTTTTTGGTGGTGGTGGTTGGTTTTTTTTAGCCTGTCTGGTCAGTAATTTAATGACTCATTAGGCATCTTTGAGGCAGGAATCATCATATTGTACTGAAAATAATACAAGGCAATCCTTCCTCATGGTCAAGGATATAACTGCATAACTGCAAGATAGTCGTGCATCACTTGGAATAAAAGGTTCCGAAGAATAACTCTGACATTTTTCTGTGTCTTCAGAATGACTCTTTTGTGCTAAACAAAATATTGCAAATATACACTGAAACTGTCATTTCCTGGTACCCACTTCTGAATTTTCTAAATCCTTTCACATCTGTCTCTTCCACTTTAGCTGCTCTCTTTTGCAGTTCCCAACTGACTGGCAAGTTAACAATAGAAGGAAGGATAGGTAAATCATCATAGACTTTTGTCCAGACACTTTTTGAACAAAGCTCCACTGAAAGTTAAATTCCTTATCCATCATGTCCGCAGCTACAGAGACTACATCCAGCACCAGCCTCCATGGGGTTTCCTGCTGTTGCTGCAGCCTCTGAAGCAGCTCATTTGGGTCTTTTGGACATAGGCAAAGTGCAAATGTGCTTTCCAACCCATAGGTATCTCCTCTGACCAGGAGGAAGCTGAATTCTTAATGGATGTATTAAGCTGCCTGTTTTGGGTGTATCTAACTGCAAGAGAGTGGAGAAGAATCAGTTAGATTATTTAATTCCTATCTGATTAGTGGGGAAAGAGTGGGTGTTGTCAGGGGAGTAATTTTCATGGAGGAAGTTAAATACTTGCAGTATCTTCTTTGATGAAACTGAAGATACACTTTCACTGCGTGTATTATGTTTAACTGATTTGTTGCCTTAAAATAAATTTTGTAAACATGTTTACCGACGTTATCTGTAACTCGTTCAAAGATCAATGCATGTAGCTAGTGTTAGAGACAGAGCTAAGGTACTTGAGCGGTCTTTTGCCTTTTCTGGTATGTTTCTAGATGGGGGGGGGGGGGGAAGTCAAAATAAAAAGCCTCTCTAACTCCTACAGTTTGTAATCAGAAGATCATATTTTTAGAGTATGGGTATGACGAAAAGGTGGCTGATACTTAAGTGTATTTGTGGATTAAAAGCTCCTAAAATGTCTTTGACTTGCACCTCTGTTTCCATTATTACATGGTTAATGCAGAACAGAAATGAGGATGTAATACTGATTTATAGCTGGTTATTAGCAGTCTGGGGAATTGCAGTTGCTTGAGGTTTCAAGTAGTTTTATTTAAGCTACCTATTTGTTATAGGAGATAATTTTGGAAACCTCACTTTACTTTTGATTGTTAACCTTGAACTTTGTTGGTTTGGAATCACTGTGTTTGGAGGACCTCCAACAAGCACCAGGGCAAAGACCTTATCAGGATCCAGACTGTAATGGAAAGATAGACTGAGGGGTGGGAAGGGTTGCTGATGTGTGATGTTCTTGCTGTATGGGGCAGAGCAGACTGTAAGCTCCAAAAGGAAAGCTCTCAAAGCTGGTTTTCCTGATACCACCCAGTGCCCTGGCCAGCAGCCCTGGGGGTAGAGAGCGAGTGAGCTTGGGGTCTTGTGATCCCTCACTTCTGGCTTGTGAATAGGCAATTGTAACAGCAGCTACAGCAACTCTTTCCAACAAGGAGAGTTAGTTTTCAAGCTAAGTGGGAGGTATCGCTTTGTGTTGAAGAGGCTTGATAGCATGGAAGCACATTCTCATGTGGGAAGATGTACAGGTATGAGGAGGCCCCAGGTTGCTGGGGAAGGGTGATTAACTCTGATACTGCAGTTTTCCTCTGCGTCCTTTGTTAACATGCATTCACAGTCAGTCTGTGTGTACATTCACTGAGGTAGTACCTTGCCAAGCAAGTAAATATGGTTTGCTTTCTTAGACAGTTGTTAAGTGACTTCTTGGAGTAACTATGGACATCATTCTGACACTTCAGCTTTCAAGACCAGCTTTATTTTTCTCAAAGAACGAGGAGGCCAGATGTGCCAGGACAACATCAATTTTAAGGTATAAAGCTTAAAACATCCATGTGAGCATATTAATACACTTTGGACATGGATGTGTATAAGTCATTCCTCAGGCAGGAAATGCAGATGGAGGTGCAATTAGATACTAAAAGACACATTCCCTAGGGAGAGACAGATGGTACTACATACATACAGTCTGCTGTCACTGTCTAGTTGGAGCATGATGGTATCTTACCTGTCAAGGCCTATTTAGAGAGGGAATAAGCCTATCAGCCCAGCTATGTCTTATATGGCTCCAGATTGAAGGTTTGGTAGCAATTTAGCAAACCCTGGACATAGTGTCCATCGTGACGTGATTGCCTGGAAGCGTACATTCTCTGGATTTGATTTACTGTGCATCCAGAGCAACAGATTAAATAACAAAGTTGGTCTGGTAAATAAGGTTTCTGTTTATGTGGATTTCTCATTTCCCTGGTCATTCCCTTCTCCTCTCCAAATTTTGGGGCTTTCATGAAATGTCTGTGGTTGGACTTGTCGGTGCCTAGATCTGGCTGTGTGAGGCTGCCTGGGTTTCAAACCACAGCTCATTTTCTTCTCGCTAATCAACATAATCTGACCACTGATCAGTAAAGTCAGTCAGACAGTGATTTGCACCAGTTATGGTTTTGATGCAACAGTGCATCGGTTAAGTAGATAATACCAGGGAAGGCTTGTCGCTGCTGTAAACACCATTCAGGGATTTATTTTACTTTTTTTTTTATGGAAACCGTTTTAAAATCCCCTCACACAGCAATAGAAAGTGCCTTTTCTTCCACAGGTATGATGAAAAGTTAAGTAGGTCATGTTTTATCTTTAAAATAAAAACCTTGAAAACACTTCTCTGAAATAGCCTCCATTTGGTAAATCCAGCAAGCGGTATTTTTGTCATTACTTCATGATGCCATCAAATAGAGATACTGCAATCTGAGATTACTCTGTGGCACTGGGTCACTGTGGACTCTTGATTTGAAGCAGGCTTTTAGTGATGTCATCTTTGGGTAGGAAAGTGGAAATATTGTCAAACCACAGTGTATCTTCAGTGGCCTTGGTGAACAGCTGAATGTGTGTTTACCTCCTGCCTATTGTTGTCTGCACCTTTCCTTTTAAAGGGAGTAAAGGCACAGCAAACTGGAAAATGTGTTGAAAGGTGAGATTCCCTTTTGTCCAGGAATAGCCTGCATTTCTGGCTGCTGTGCAGTCTCCCCTGAATCCCTAAAATCCCAATGGTCACTGCTCTGTCTTCAGAGCTACTCGGATATCTAGATGAGGCTTTCAAGGGGGAAAATGTAGGCTTATAGAAAAATTCTGTACTTCTTACTGGTGATGATCATTTGCTGGGTGCTGTTCAGAAGCACAGTAGAAGGCAAAAAGAGTTCCTCTTCTGAAAAATAACAGCACAATATACATATAAACAAGTTCTAGTTTAGGTCAGAGAAGGATAGGCTTTACCTTCTTTTTCAGAATCCAAATCTCTTGTAAATATGACATTGTTCTTCGTCTTCTAAGCAACATATATGTATATGTGTGTGTGCAAGTACATGCATACATACACACTGTATTTAGGAAGAAATGCCTCCTCTTGCTGTCACTACCAATTCATAGAGGACTTCCACTTATCCCAGTGTATGGTGTTTACCAGTGCTTGTCCCTGCTATGACAGAGCTACAGCTCAAAGCTATGTGCCTGCGTAGGATGGGGGAGAAATATTCCAGCTATTTTAATTTTCTTCTACTGAAAACACTCACAGAGGCTTAAAGCTTATGTTAATTGTGGGTGGACAGAGGAGGGATTGTTGGATATCGGGGCCCCCATAAGACCAGGATATAGGTAGGTCATGTTGCCACTGCACATAGGGTGGTCATAGCCCAACGCAAGGACAGCTTTTGTCTGTGTTCTGTGTAGGGTTGTGTCTGCCTCTGTGTAGCGCTTCCTCTTCACTTGTAATACCTCTGGGACCCTCTGGCTGCCCATTTGTTGCAGAGAGCTGCACTGCCAGCTGTACAGACAACTCTGTGTCTTTCTCCTCTACGTCCTACCATGTGTCAAGGTCTTGCAGTAACCGGACCATGCTCTCCTAGAGTGAAAAACAACTTGTGACAGCTTACCAAATCCCTGCAGGCATCTCTTTACTCACTCATCCCTGCTCGCTTGCTTTACTTGTAAGGAAACGCAGAAGACCACAGAGAGAAGGGAACTGATCAGCCAGTTGTCCAGGTTAAAAGTGACAGGTTCAATCCCAGCTGTAGCCCCTCACATGTTTCTGCCTCTTCCCCTGTGCTGCGCTGCACATTCTTTTTCAAACTATGTAGCCATAGGATCTTCTTTGGCTCAGCAGCCAACCAAGTTTAGGATATTCGTTGTGAAGAGACATGGTCTATCCTTAACTCTGTTTCTAGCTTGCAATGTGACTGGGCAGATCACTTGGCCCTTGTGCCTCGGTTTCCCTTGTATAAAAGGGAAATAGTGATCCTTCTCTGAAGTGCTACAGACAGGAAATGCAGCGGAAAGGCAAGTCATATTGTTGGTCACTAAAATCTTTTAGCTGGGAGGAGAGAATTATGAGGCAGTGGTAGGAGCCACTGGTATAATGCAAAGAGTTCTAATTCCACTGGGTGGCAGCTGAGACTTCCTTTAGGTGTAGGATAATGTTTTCTCCTTTGGGTTAAAGGCAACAACTTCTTTTGCTAGAAGAAAACAGACTCAAGCCTACTGAAGCTCATGAGACTGTAACTGAGATGGCTGGTTTTCCTTTGTTTATATTCTTTGAATCCCTTAATTTAATACAATAAACCAAGGTGTCTTGAACTTAAAAACCCATCAAATGCTGGGTATGGATTGCCAGTCACTTAAAATATTTTTCAAAGGCTTATAAAACAAAATCACTTCAGCAGAAGTCCATCCATTTTTTTCATTTGATTTGATTAATTTTCATTCATTTCCTGTTACAGTCTATATGAAAGCCAGAGCATGAGATAGTTATGAGGCATGGTATGTCAGTGGAGGAGGCAGATACCCAAACACCTCCCATTGTGCACATGTGCAGAGATTGTATTGCCTACAAACACTACCTTCCCTCAGTTGTGTCAGGCCCTGGCAGAAATCAACCATTGCATAAAGATCCCCTTGGCCCAAAATGGTGCTTTGGCAATCCTGTTGTGCTGCTAACAGGGTGCTGTGGTGGGCAGTACCCTGAAAGCGCAGTTCAAAGCACTGCTGTGAGTGAGGGGAGGTACTTTGTCCTATGCCCTCTCTGGGTCAGCATGTTATCTGCACCCAGTGTAAAATAACCTTTCAGTGGTATCTACCATTCTCCACCTCTATTTTGGTGCATTAGGAAGCAGTTGTCTGATATATGTTCCTTCCTTGGTGCTTTGTACATTTTGTACCCAGCAGAGACACTGAGCAGCCCTGCAGGATGTCCAAATGTTGAGAGGCTGACTCTTGTTTTTCTGTTCACAAGGTAAAGAAAAGCTTCTGTAAATCATGGCAGTCTTATGGATTAGGCTGCAAAGTGGTGGCAAGAATTGCTCAAAGCTGGTCAGATGGAGGAACTGTTGTCTGTCTTCAGTGGAAAACCACAGAGTTTCACTAGCCCTGCTTGGTGGCTTTCCTCTAGGGACTTGAGCACCCTGTCCTTTCAAACAGTTCTTCCACAAATGATTTCTCATTTGCATAGAGGCAAAATAGCCCTTTCTCGTTCTTTGTGCTGCCTCAAAGTGAGTCACACAATGAAGTTTGCTACTGAGCTTCTCATTTTTTACTGCACACTTACATGCAAGTGCTTCACCCTTGGATTGTTTATTCTCTCTTCTGTTCTTGCCCATCCAGTTTGTTCAGGGTATGTTGTTGATGTGGGTGCAGGGGGTAGAAAGGGGCTGTGAATGCTTTGCAGGAAGGTTCCCTGTCTCAGAAGAGTTAGCACAGCTGTGGGAGTCTAGAAAAGGGAGCTTTCATGGGAATTGTCTTCAGGGTGGGCAGAGGGCATGAGAGGAACAGCAAGGCTGTGATTTGTCTGCCATTGGCGTAATAGTTTTATGACAGGAGAGTAAATAAGAGCTACTCTCAGCCTAATTTTAACACTAGAGAGGTGCAATCAGGCATGTGATACCTGACTGCTTCTCTGCCCAGCAGATTTTTGGATGCAGAAGAGAAGCAGGCTACCCTCAGCATGGGTGCAGCGTGTCTCCGCAATGCTTTGTAAGACTGTCCTGGGTGTCAGCATATTTGCTTAAGAACATGGGAGGGTTTGGATGTGAGAGGGAATGCTGCAGATATAATTAGAGGGTGAGAGAGCATGGAGGCTTATTCTTGGGGATTGTTGGAGTGTTAATAAGCTTTGACAGAAGTCACAGATGAAAGAAGAAATAGTTGCAAAGCTGAAATGAGGCTGGCTTAAACTCTGAGACATCTTGCATCTTCCTGCTGGAGACATGCCAGATGAATGTGCAGAATGATGGGCTCCCTTGTTCATGTCCGAATTGATTTTTTTGAAAGACATTTGATGGCCAGTATGGATGGACATGGGACCATCAATCAGGCCTGCAGCATTATAGCAAACAAGTCTGTAGAGATGCTGAGCGCTGTGCAGGAGCGGGTGGCCTGAGAAAGGAGGAGGTTTAGCTCCAGTGCTCTGCCTTTACTGCCCTGTGGTTCTGCCCTAGACCCGATGAGGAAGGAGTAACATAGTCATTGGCAACACAGGCTGGCATCGCGTAGGTAGATGACATGGATCTTTTTGCACTTAAATTTCATAGGCCACTTATTGCTGCTAAGTGGCATGCTAACAGCTAAAAAACAATAAAGTAGTTAAATTCACATCATGGATCTGCCATAACAAGCAGTACTAATACACTGGGAAGCAAACAGCAGCAATGAAGCTCAGTTCTCTGCCAGAGAACCAGACTGTCAAATGGGAACCCCAGAAAAAAGTCAAGCCAAGGAAAACTGAAGCTAACTTCAATTCTGAACACAAATGTCAAACCAAAATGAAAAAATTCAACATAGCTCACTGTATAGCTGTGGTGCTCCCCCAGAATAGTACAAGACTTTAAAAACTTTCATGAAATGAATAGATCTCTCTACTGGTGATGAAATGAAGAAAGAACCCACCACCTGGTCACTGAGCTGAAATACAACAGAAGTGCTGGACATAGGTGCTGTGTGTGCTGAAAGGACAGCATGCAGACTCCCCCAGGAAGCTGTGAAACCCAGATCAGGCCCAATGAGGTATGGAAAAAGTCCTAAAAGCTTTTACAGGGAGAAGCAGAGCAGGTGGCAGAGGAAGGCAGGAAGAAAGCAGCTTTCACCCTTTACAGCAGTGCTAGCCTGGACCAGGCACAATTTAAGCGTGATGGAAAAGGTGTGATTGGAGCCATTCATCTCTTATGAAGCTATTTTTTCTTCTGGGCATCAGCCCCTACTGAGACCACAGACTGTGCCCTGCGTGGTGTAGCATGATGCCCTGTGACATTCTCTCAGACTGCTTTAATCCCTTCATCCTTGCTTTCTCCCTCTCCTAGGGAAGAGTAGAGCTATAAAAGAAAGTGGCTTCAAAAGCTGTTTGGCTCCTTGCCCCTGTCCTGGTGGGCAGCTGTGTGGTGGCAGGAGCCTGAGGTGTGCCAGCAGCAAGGCCCTTTCTGCCACCCCAGCAATGCAAGCTTTCCTGTCCCATCCACCCCAACCTGACCTGGGAGCACCCTGCTCCCCAAACTGGTTTGCCAGTGTGTCCCAGGCTGATTCCTGCTGACTTTGTAGCAGGCGATGATCTGATTAAACAAGTCTAAGTATGCAAAGCAGTTTGATGCTTCTTATTTTTGCACTGGTGGCAATATGGGGCAAGAACATAGGGACTTTCTTCCCTGCTGTTCCTCTCCCATCCTAGAGATGAGAACAAATGTTGTTTCATTAATGTTATTTAATTTTATTAACTTCATTCCATTTATTTATTTAATTAGGTTTTATAGCTAATTGATCTGAAGTATCTGGTCAGGAGTAAAACTCACTAGTTTGGAGTGATCACTGTACCAGGAGCTTACCTGCTTTTAGCTGAATTGCTTCCTTTGTTTCAACAAGTTTCTAGCTATGTCAGCTCCAAGCTTTTGGAAACATGACCCTGTTCCTTTGTGTATCATAACCATAACTAACAGTTTTGTTCCTAGGGTGTAGTTACACCACACAGACAAGGCCACAATTAGTGGCTGGGACAAGCACAGCAAAAAATATGCACATGGAACCCAGCACCTGGTAAATACTTTGTATTTGAAGCTGGGGGTCTTTGAGGAGCTGTGGGCTGATGGACCAAAAGGGAAAATCTGTGGATCAAATTCTTCATTGCTGCCATTTCACTATGACTCCTTAACATATTTTCTGTGTGTTTAGTTGTAGTTTCAGAGAAAGGGTTGAGTATAGCCTGCCTTACCCTTTTGTTTACCACAGGGACAGACAAATCACTCATTTGTGCAACATTTGAAACTGAAGACCATGTAATTGGGGCAGGGGATTTTGGACTGATCTGCACAAATAGTTGAACTGACTTAACTGTAATCAGTTATGGAAAACATCACTTGTAAGCACAGTATTTTGCCTGATAGCAATTATGTCTTAGTTTCAAGTTAATGAACTACCAAACTAGGTCTTAAATTGCTTCACAATTAACTTACCAACTGAAAGTTAAGTTGCTATAAGCCATAACTGTTATAAATGAATTCAAATGTGTCCCCAAAGGAGTTTCAGAAGGATTAAGTGAATCAGTTTCATAACTGATTGTAGTTAAATTGGTGGGAACTATTTTGTGTAAACCATTCCTTGGGGCTGGGAGGTTTCATGGTGAATCAGGTGAAGGGTTGCAAGGCAGCACCTGGGGAGAAACATCAGAGACTATTTGAAGCTTAACACCCAGATCTGCTTTGTATCAGCAGAGCATAATTTCTTTTGCTATTAATGGGAAGATACAAACATCTTCCAAAAAAAAAAACCATAAAAAATGCCACAACCACATGACACAAACTGCTGGTACAGCATAATTACATCATGTTGCTTTAGATTTCTTGAAAGCATATCAATGTATCACCTCTTTTAGTAGGCTCTGGAAGATTGATTATGGTTTATCTGTACCACCTGGACAGATGCTTAAAGAACAGCTATCTTGTAAAGTGTATAAATTCTGTGTTGTGTGCGCGAGGTCCTTTTGGCAGAAATGTGTTTGTGTGAGCATGTCTAATCTGGATCAGACTTGTATTGAGCATGGATTCAGTATTAATGATTTTTAAATCCCAGGGTAAGAAATAGCAGCCAGGGTATGTTATGCTACTCCACTGTCCTCTGGCTGAGATCATATAGGCTGTGTCACACACAATCATATTGTTTTCTCAGAAAAATAATAGTATTTCAAAGAAAGCTTTGATGCAGTGGTAAGAAAGAGAAAAATATTCTTAATGATCCTGCTATGTATAGGCATAAAAGGTAAAATAATATTTTAAGACAGTGGCATTGAGAGCACAGATCACACAATTTGTAGCATCTTTTGGAAAAGATAGCTCAGATAGCATTCCCTTAAGCATTCAGATGCATAGGGTTCAAAACATCATCTGGAATATGGATGGTAATAGGAGCAACTGTTCACTAACTTGTGCAAGTGCAAACAAGGTGTAGTTTAATGGGCACAAAATCATCTGTTTGCAATGAACAACTCAACCCCCCCAGCAGCTGTAAGCTCCTCAGGTGGGATCCAGACAAGCCCAATTTGTGTACCAGACCCAGACTTGGTCTGCCTGCACTCAGTGCTGTGTGGGAGCACCCAAAATGTGATCCCCTGGGCTTGGATCCTGCACCTCAGGCTTGTGCTTCAGAGCATTGCTCCCAAAGCTGATCTTGCCACTGCTGCAGCTAGCACAAAATGCCGTGAACTCTCTTAGAGCATGAGATGTTTATATCATGCACTGATCAGCACTATCTGCACCTTTGACAGCCCTCTTAGCAGAGAGCTTGGTGATGGATTGGGCATAAAGATTAATTTCATTTGGGTCAGGGAAGGAGTAAGTGAGAATCTGGCAGCTCACCTTCATTTTGTGTGTGTTGCAAGGATTGGGGGGATTTTGGCCTTGTTCTTTTGGTGGATAATTGTGGGGTTTTTGCAGTTGAACAATCTCCATGAGCAGTACTTACTTTCACAACAGCAAGTAAAAAAAATATACCATACTTATAACCACAGTCTATTGGCCTGGTCCTTCTTCCTTAATTAACAGATGACAGGGTGGGCATTAGTTTCTGAGGAGTTTTAGTGTAGAGGCTGGGAAGCAGTATGATGTAGTCTCAGTTCACCCTCAGTAAACTCACTGAGCTGTGTACACATTGCACAGACAGAGACTGTTTGTTCAAGAAAGGCATCAGGCCCCACTAATTCTCACCACAAAACCAAGTTCATTAGGAGCTTGCAAGCCTCAAAGGATAGTCCTTTATCTTCTTCTTACTTTAATTATGAAATCCACAAGAAATACAAAGCAATCCCTTACTGCAGGACACTGGTAACATCTTGTGTTTAGTAGAAATGACCTGGATTTTTCTCCTGTACCACTGGTGATACTGCAAAGTTAATAATCTTAAGTGATATTTATCATTGCAAGTAACAAAGACCTGTAATGACATCCTATTTATATCATAAATAAGGCTCTGTGCATGTGTCACCTCTGTGTTTTGATAGCGTTGTCTCTCAAATAACTTCAGATAGACATCTCTGCCAATCTTTGAGAGGCAGTAGAAGTAAAATCTGCTAGGACATTTAACACACTACTGAGTATTTTGGCTTGGCTTGGATGGGTGGCTGCTTAATGCTCCAGACTGTAGTTTGCTAGTCAGGTTTGTGAGAAATTTTTCCTTGCAGAGAAAGGGCTGTGCTACTGCGAGATTCTTATAGTTGTCTATTATCGTGTCTTGAGACAGCCCAGAGACCCATAACCACATGTGGAGTGCTGGCATTTGCAGTCTGCTTGGGCCAGACACAATAAATCAATACTAAAAATAATAAGAAGAACTGAGGCAGAAGGACAGAGGGTAAGAGTGATGAGGGAAATGGGGTGGGATGCATGCCTGTGCACCCCTGCAGGTATGTGTGCTGCATGAGTTGTCTCCTGCAGTCCTCTAGGCTAATCTCCTCGCTCCAACCGTGATTCAGGGGTTAGGAATGAGGATGTAAACACAGGCAGCCAGCATAGGCCCCTTGTGGCTGGCCAGCAGTTGTGTTTTCAAATAATCAGAACAGAAATCTGGGAGGAAAGACCTCCCCCTGCCCTTAGTCCTTTGTCCCAGCTTCTAGTCCAAAGGGTGTAAATAAGGACAGGAGCTGGTTGTCCTCTGCAGATCCCAATAGACTGGGAAAGCAGTAGATGAAACCACTACACTGATATCCAGGATTCAAGAGATAATTCCTATCATGTCAATTTTTAGGATAGGCCACACTTCTTGCTTTCATATTCTGAGAATTTCTCCCAGTGACATCTCTCATGGTATGTTAGGTATCCTGGTGGATAAAGATGATAGTTTAGTTTTCAGGTGCTGTAAATAATTTAGTTTTAAGAATAATTATATTTTGCTTCTGCAAAACTTTCCATCTCAGGATGCAAGTGATCTTGTTGTAATACAGGCATTGTACTTAAAATACGATAACCATCACACAGATGGAGAAATGACAGCTCACCCAATGTCACACAAAGTTTCTCCATCGCAGTTGGGAATAAAATATTAATCTCTAAGTCCTTGGTTCCCAAAACAAGATACTTCTCAACTAGAAATATTTTCATAAGCGTGATGTTGACTAACAACCCTTGCACACACTAGTAGCTGTGGTATGCAGAGTTGTTGTTTTTTTTTTGAGGAGTTTGCCTCAATTGATGAAGTTGTGACTCTGTATCAGATGCCCTTTACTCTGACATAATTTTCATTGTTAGTCTGTGTCACTACTGTCATTCCTATCACACTTTGTGGTTTTGAGGTTTTATAGGAGGAAATGCTATCTGCCCTGAGAGGAAAAGAAAGCAAACCTCCCCCAGTGTATATCATCTGAATTATCTTATGCAGTACTCAAGTATGATGGTCTCTTTAAAAAAGGTATCTCTGTCTTTTCCTGAACTTCTTTTTATTTTCATTGGTGGTTGAGGTGAAAGATTTTCATATTACATCTATCTGCAGCCACTTAGAGCTGTTCAAAGTGTGTTTATCTATATAAAAAACAAAACAAAAAATCTTTCTATTTCACCACAATAAAAATGGCCACACAAGGTGTGGAGCAATACAGAAAAAAAATCTTTTTTTTCCCTGCTCCTAGCCGTGTCCATCAATGTGAAAGACTGAAAATGCTGGCATTCAGCTCTGTCAAAAGCAAAACTCCATGATGTGCTCTGTTTCAGCAAATACTGAACTTTTGTTGCAAGGCTTTCTGTATGCATCATCAGTCACTTGACATTCTGCGTACCCTAGAAACAACAACATCAATGCTAATTTGTTTATATATTCTAAGGAACTTCATTTACGGTTTGACTTGGGTTGTGTTACTTCACAAATTAACTTTCAAGTGCCTGACTGAACAGGAGTAACTGGAAATCAGCCAGCCTGACCTTGGTTTTACCACTTTTGCTTCTTATTCCCCATTCCAGTGACTCAACTCAACCACAACACTACAACCTCCATAGTACTTAGGACCTCCACGAGACTCGCTGAAATTATTCATGATTATGATTCACTGACTGACTGAAAAACTGAGGACTATGTCCATGATGTGTGGGTAGAACTAGGCTGCTTTAGCTGTAGGCTTAATCCAGTAGATGGAGCAGCTGCCTGACACTGGAAATGCCCTGTATCTTTGTCCTGGATAGCATGATCTAACTATTTGAGGCACCTGGTAGTTATTATCTGAAATGTAGTCATTTTTGTTTGCTAGCATTCATAGGCAGGAGAGAAAGCTTTGTCCCACTGGATGCTTTGATGAAGTTTTACTTCTTCCTGCTCTTGTGTGCTCCTGTTAAACTAGATCCCAACTTCAGAGTTTGTCATAGGCTTTAAGAGCTGGCAAGGCAGGTGGGGCTCTCTGCTACAGATGGTATAAATCTTTTGTGTCATCTGACATTGGTTTTGACTGATGGAAACTGATCTGAGATCCGGGCCGCTGTGGGGCTTAAGAGAAACAGGCGGTACCTGCTCATGTTCTATAATTATCAGTGACTATCCTTACAGTCAAAGATAGCCTGACACACCTTGTGGGGTTATGGACCTCAAGCTAATCGCTGCAGTACATGAAGATGCCCCTTCCCTTGCATATAAGCTGTTTCACATTGTCCTGTGGAAATGGGAACAAAAAGCAAACTTAAAATTCCCAAAGATTGATCTGTGCACTCCTATTGCAGCACTTCCCCTGCGCCATCCTGGATCCGTTTTCTGTCTCATCTGTTCTTGTTAGCCTTCTTAAATGGTACCCTGTTCTGTTGACTGGGTGAACTGCTGCTGAATTTATTTCCACCTTGACCATGTGACATGTGCTTTGTAGAGATAATGACAACTCCACACAAACCATGGCATGATAGGCCCTCATCCTAATACTGTTTAAACATGTACTTCTTCAGGAAGCCGAAGGAAAGCGAATAATGATGGCATCTGTATCTTGTCTACAAATGCAAAAACTGTAGCTGGCCTGAATATGTGAGCTATTGTGTTACCCCAGGCAGGTGAACCTTATCTGCACACAGAGAGTGAGAGGGATGCCTTTGTATCCTCCCAAGCCCTGTTCGTGGAACCTAAAGAGAGCTTGTGGGGCAGTTTGGGAATTTTGAAGGCAACATTTTGCTTTCTCCACAGGGGCAATCTTAGATCAACCTTTAAGGTCTTGCCTGCTCATTCTGTTTAAACCTTTTCCATCAACACAGATTTGTTAGCAGGACAGCAACATTATGCAAAGAGGCAATTTTTTTTTTTATATATATATATGACTCTTTAATATTGGCAGAAGCCCCTGTAGCAGATTCTTTCTGTCAGTTTGGCTTTGTGGTACTTTGTCAATAGCAGAACTGAGGCGAGTTCAACCAGCAAAATATCTGTTGCTGCATCCATTGCCAATACAGTTATATCTATATCCAACACAAAGGCCAGATCTCCCCTTATGGAGAGCATGGGCTAGTTTCCAATTACTAGTGAGTGGTGGTAAAACTCCTGCTAGCCTGGAAACTTCTGGCAAATTCCCAGACCCATTTCTCACTTCTGTTTTCTTGCTGTGAGTCAGGGAACAACTTGGGCATGATTGATCCTCTGCCCATGCTGGTCTTGTGGGAATTTAGGCCAACAGCATAAATCGGAGTGCTCCCTAGACTGCTTCTGCTCCTGACAGGCTTGGACTGAGCTTTCCCATGCACTTGGAGGTGATGTCCATTTGCTTCTGCACTGAGCAGAGCTCTGCTTCCAGAGGATGTCTAGCCTGTTCTGATTAATTCTTTGGTTAAAGCCTAGGTGCCTTTGCTTTAATTTTTTTGCTTCTAAGACATCTTATGTTGCAATATTAAATATCTAACCCACTCAGGGATTCATTAGCAATAAGTGATACAGGATGTAGTCTGAGAGATGAGAAAGACATCTTTAATGACAATACACAGAGACCATGTTTGAGGCAAGAGGCCAGTGTTTGGTGGAGTCCCAGTTCTTACTTTGCATTCCTGAACATCAGGCTAATTTTTCTAAAATACATCTAATTTTCTGCACTATAGATGTACCTTGTCTTGTTTGGCATCTTTTCAAATCTCTTTTTAGCCTTCATATAATATGAATAACTCCATAGAAAAATAAAACTGAAGACTATGTTTGGGTGTCTTTCCTTGGCTATGTAGCTTTCTGTTGTTTTGGAATTATTAAGAAAATAATAATAATATTTCCATAGAGGTTCTAATTTCTTGGCTTTCTAATTAGCTGCCTTTCTTACACTTCACCAAGGAAATTTATCCTTTGTGGAAAGATCAGTGGTGTTTCTCTCTGCTCTAAAAGTTAAGCTTGGATATGATGTCAGTACAGGTAGTACTAGAAACTCAAGTTATCAAGTGGTGTCTAAAATGCAGAGTCCAATTAGATCCAGTGGACCCTTGATGGTGACAAAAGGGGCCTGGGGATCTCTCCCCAGCTGGAGCTTTTCCGGCTTCTTCACATCTCTATTCACTGCTTCTCTTTTCTGACCAGAGAAGGTGCCAGCTAGTGCCAGCTGTTGTTTAACGTTATGGATACTTATTCAGGGAGAACCAAATGGATGCTAAATTGCCATCAAGCAATAATGATTGCTTTACTGAGCCAATCAACTCATGCAAAGATGGTGTTTGTGAGATTGCACCCTTAACCAGTCATGTATGTGTCTTAATATTTCTGTGTGCGACCCCTCTTAACATAGCTCTTCTCTTTTGATTTCTGTCAAGGTAAGAAACCTGATGTTTTCCCGTCAGCCAAGCTATAAAAGTGTCAGCAATTTGGAGGATTTTCTTGAGGCAATAACATTGGCAAATGTCTTGTCTCCTCTTCTCCTTGCTGCTGCTTACACCATTAAAACTAGCCTCTGTGAGCTGCAGAGCATTTATGCCCAAGAAAAATAGCAAAACCCTTCCCAAGTTGACAAGACCTGACAAGTTCTATCTGACACTATATTGCTATTTTTCTGACCCTGTGGCAGGGTAAACAGATACCTAGTGGATGTTCCTGGGAAGTGTGCCTGTCAAGCTGCAGAGGAACTGCTTAGGGAAAGCTTGAGTGGGTCGAGCAGGTCCGTTCCATTTCCTACCCAGGCTGTGCCCTGCCAGGGGGAAAGGAACTCATGCAAGAGCAGGATGGCTAATGCCTCTGGAATGAGCAACAGGCCCACAGCTTTTCCTCCAGGATGACTGAAAGCTTTGCAGTGTATATGCAGATATTTAGGATGAACTAATTTCCAGTGCGCAACCAAAATAAGTTCCTGGAGCAGTCTGGGACTTAAGAGCACAGCTAATCTGTTCCTCTGCCCAGGCAGGATTGGCCGTAACGGTGTTGCTCCTGACAGACATTTGAAGGAGAGTAGGGTTTGGCAAATGTTACCTGTTGCTAAAATACTGTCTTCTAAAATGCTTGGCGATGGATGGACTCTGGCAGCCAGGCACATAGCCAGTGTTTTTACGGTGGCATGCACCTCTGTGTATGTTGTATTTATAAACAGCAGAGTTAGATCCTGATGGACAGAGAGAAGCTGAGGTAGGCACAGGGGAGGCATAAGCTGTGCCCTTTCTAGGGCTCTACTGACCTGCAGGTAATCTTTCCTTAAATTTGATTAAGAGATCTCCCTCTCTTACACGATGAGCAGTGAAATCCTGGTTCCAAAGTCCTCTGCTAAATCAGCGTGTTCAAAATATTCACAGATAAGCAGAAGTCTCAGAGATAATGTCATCCTCTGTAAAATTTGAAGTTCAGGCAGGTGCTATTTTGAAGGTGTACTAACAAATACACCCACAATCAAATTGAAAGGAATCTTTTGGTTTAGGAGCAAAATTCTAATGAAAAGCAGCTAAGGTGAACATCCAGAAACATGCCCTTTTTCCAAAAGGAAGAAACATTTAACTGTACTGCTGATGTTGAAGAATGTGTTATTGAGATTGTTAGCATTACAGGGAAATAGTGGTCCTCAGACATACATGTGCACAATGCCAAGTTTCAAATTACTTTTCCTCAATTTAAATGTGTCTGTGTGTACAGCCTAGCTATAAGCTGCTGCTTAAAAATCTCTATTGCTTTACGGTAAGCTGAAAATTAGATAAGTGTGTCTGGCTTTATAGTTTGAGCAAAGGCTCTTCTTGACTTCCCTGTGCTATAATGAACTCCTAAGTACCTGGATAAATTTTGCTGAACTAATAAGTTCTGAAATGTGTTTTATTTTGCTGCCTTAGAAACATCTTGCTCTGTTGAGAAACTCAAAAATGTTTTAATTTCCTGGAGTACTCTAAAGAGATACAGGCAGTTCAGACCATAAAAATGTATGCTTAACAGTGTCATCAGAACTCTAAGAACAGTTGAATATCTGTTACTGTACTAGGTCCTGTGAAATCTCCAAATAAATCTTAAATACGCTAGTCTCTGCATAAATGAATCAAAATAGAAGCCAACTAACCGTATTTAAATCTTTTTGTTATAGAATTCTTTTCCATAGGTCTTCGGTATATAAACTATTTATTGCAATAACTTGCATAATGCACTGATAGAGAAAGCCAGCTGGTTTAAGAGCACTCCTGACAACTCTGACCACTTCTTACTACTTTGTTTTCTTTGTAATACTGTGTGGCCAAGTGACAATTTTGACACCTGGTGGAAAGAAAAGCACATGTAGATCTTGGTTTGGGTTTTTTTGTTTTGTTTTGGGTTTTTTTTTTTTCCTTAAGGCTTGGTTTCCACTTTGGTCGATTATGGTCCCCACTTGAATGTGATACTATATAATTAAACTTGTGTGGTTTTGTTTTGTTTGGGTTTGTTTTTGTTTTTAATGTAGGAGTTCTGGCTATCTTGAGTATGACTATGGCTTGGCTATGCTGGTTCAGCAGCTTTGTAGTACGACCCTGAGAGCTACTGATTCTAAGAGGAAGAAATAAAACATGAACTTTTCAATGTACCAAACTGCATGTGTTAGCATTATGGAGTATATCTTTCTTCAGAGTAGGGCAGCAGTCAGAAGCCTTTCCCAGGATTAGCTGGCAATGTGAGAATGCAGAGTGGTTTTATCTGCCCTGCACACTGCAGTGATACTGGAAGCAGCTCAGGAATGAGGATCACAAAGTCTAGCTGTGACTGTTGCCGTGGTTAATGAGGTAGGCTCTTGAGCAGGATCTACTACTTCAGGACTTAGCCTACCTTGAAGTCAAGGCTTCATAGAAAGCAGACAGCTTAAGAAATCTCCACTAGATATGTAGCAACAGTGGAAAGATTTGATCCTTGTTTGTTACATTGATTCTGAGAAAAGAAGTCATGCTACAGCTGAGTTATGAGGGTTCTCATAAGCAGTAGTGAGAGGCTGGAACATGCCATACTCCATACAAACACTTTTAATGGAAATTATTATAGGCCTATTTTAGTATTCTAAAAAAAAAATTCTTGGAATAGATCAGGGAGAATATTTGTCCAGGTAAAAAGAAGATAAATGTTGCTGAAAAAGGTGAAAAGACTTCTTTGAAGTGTAAAAATGGTTCAAGATCTGGACCTTAGCATAATGGGTGCTGGTGAAATGGTCGGTGTCAGGCTGTAGTACAAGTAAATGCATGAGGCCTGCTTGCTCGTTAGCTTCTAATGCTCTCCTCTGTCATAGATTTGTATGTATGGTGTTTTACTTATTTATGGCCAGGTGACATATGTGAATGAGAGATGACAGCAGCTGCTGAATAATGGATGAAGCACCAGAATTCTGCTGGTGGCAATTTCTACAGCGTGGGGAGCTGTGCTGAGGGCTCGCGGCTCCCCTGGCTGAGCTGTTTGCTCAGATGCTTTTCCCCGGCAATAGCCAGAAACTTCCAGCAAGTCCTGAGGTGTCTCAGTGAAGAATGTCTTTCCAGAGAGTATAGCTTGACATCTTGCATCACGGTCTGTTTCATTTTCTAGCTGATTGCTTCCATTTCTAATGAAGAGCCTGACTAGTGCTGGTTTACAAGAATAGCAATCCTATCTTTTCACTACTCTTTGCAGCACTTCCAAAGTGTATTCTGTAAGGCTTTTATGCACAATTTCCAATGAACAAGCTTTGTTAAAAAATAAAGCAGAAATATTTTAATTATAGTAACCTAATAGACTGGCTGAGCTCTGAATAAAACAGTGGTAGATCACTGAAAAGCTTCTACCCTTACCTGGCTTTAACCATATATCTTGGTTTCCAGGGCACTTGGCGGCTTTATTTTGAATGTTTCACAGATTACACTGCCTAATATGAGAATAGGGTCATTAGTATACTAACTCTCAGGTAAGTATAGAGCTAGCCTTAGGAAACCTTTCTGTATTTGGCCTCTGGTATCCATTACTGTAGGAGTCTATAAAAAAAAATAAGCATTGACATCTCGTGCAGGGCACCAGTATGCACTTGTGAAATGCTAGTGCTACCATTTTTCCAGCAAAAAGGTGCCAGGCAGTCTCAGCTGTGGCAACACAGCCCTGTAACATGCCTTGCTTGCCCCGGAGGAAGCCAAGCTCTTCCTTGCTGAGCACCTGAGTATTAAAGGCAGCTAGGGCTAAAGGTCTGATTACAGTTCAGTGACTTGTTCACATGGTGATTAATTTTTCTCTCTGCTGAGGAACTTGCCTCTATAGCACAGCTGATAAAATAGGTATTTATAAACTCATTTGTAGGAGGGGTAGGAGTTGGTTGAGCTACAACAGGCTGGTTGAAAACATCTGACCACCATCACACATCTGTGGTCATGGACTCACTCTGTTTCCCATTTTGGCTGGGCAGGGCTTGACTCTGTGAGGCTTCATTTGTTTCACCCATCTGATGACCCTGGCCTTGCAGTGTGTGGGAGGGGTGCTAGCTGGCTTGTGAATGTGTTTTTCTCTTCTGCCCTGAGGGCTAATCACTATTTATTCATATTTTGCTATCACTGAGGCTCAAAGCCCGTATCAGATAGGAAGGGCTGGAGAGCATGTGGGGAGGAAGCAGAGGAACTTCTAGTGGTGAGACTATCAAGGGTACAATCTGTGTGCAGCACCCAGCTGCTCTCTCTCTACAGCAGCGGTACCTCCTTTCCAGGGGCACTAGGAAAACTTGCTGGGAAGTGTTCTCAATGCTTACCCACCTAATCCCAAACCGTTGGGGATACCCCCAGGTTGCTGTCTAGCAGTGACGGGGACAGAGCTACCCAGCCTCAGCTGAAGTGATCAGATAACGCCTGAGGGCAGTGGGAGTTTGAAAGCACACCAGCAAGATTATTTAGCCGGTCTGCCTTTGCTCAGTGTGATTAAATTGCATCCCAATGAGTTTGTTGCTAATTCCATCCTAGTTTGCTCTGCTGGAGATATCTCTGCTGGCTCCCTTGCTCTGGCACACAAAGGCTTCACTGTGTACATGTCTGTAACAGTGTCACTATTTTCTTTCTTTTTTTTTTTAATCCTTCACTCCCAAATGATTCTGAACAGATTGCTTTTCCCTCTGTATAGCTTTGTACAGATAATACAGTAGTGAAAGCCGCGGGGAGCTGTGGGGGAGAGAATTAACGCTGTGTTCCTCGCTTTGGGGTTAGGGACCAGATGCACACAGGGGACCTGCTTGAGGGAGGACTCTGCCAGCCCCCCCTACTCCCCACAAGGCTCCTGCTCCCGGGCTGGGACGCAGCTCTGCTTTGCTTAAAAACTGTAATGGCTAAGGAAAGCTGTAGGGGCTGGTGGGGGGCAGTGCTCAAGTATGCATGTGTGTGTCATCGGGTCATCTCAGCAGGACAAACCCACAAAAGCCAATGAAATGCTCTTATGACACAACTGCTACCTGTTTATGGCTCTGTGTGCATCAGCTTTCCCATCACTTGTCACGGACCTTTTAGAAGCTTCGGTTCATCTTTGGCCAGCAGGTCTGTTGGCAGCTGCTCCCTTTTTTTGGCTTTGGCGTGTACATGGCAGCTGAGGGGGATGAAAAGCAGCAGCTGGTTGGAGTAGATCCACCAGCCCCATGGCATAAGGGTGGAGGAGTGGAAAGCCTTTCTGTAGGATGAGGTGTAAAGGATGGCAGCAAGGGAGTTGGGGAAAGAGCCATCTCCAGCAGACCCCCTGGTGGCACCTTCCTGACCTGGGCAAGGCCCCTTTGGTGCTGCAAAGGGAGAAACAGGGTACTGGGGTGGGGGAGAGCAGGGGTTGTCCTCCTCTGTGTGTCCAGAGAAGGGCCACAAACATAATCAGAGGGCTGGAGCACCTCTCCTGTGAAGACAAGCTGAGAGAGTTGGGGTTCAGCCTGGAGAAGAGAAGACTTCAGGGGGACCTTGGAGCAGCTTTCCAGTAACTAAAAGGAGCCTACAGAAAAGATGGGGAGGGACTCTATCAGGGAGTGTAGCAACAAGAAGGTAACAGTTTGAAAGAGGGGAGATTTAGATTAGATATTAGGAAGAAATTCATTACTGTGAGGGTGGTGAGGCACTGGAACAGGTTGCCCAGAGAAGTTCCATCCCTGGAGGTATCTAAGGCCAGGCTGGATGGGGCTTTGAGCAACCTGCTCCAGTGGGAGGTGTCCCTGCCCATCGCAGGGGGGTTGGAACTCAGTGATCTTTAAGGTACCTTCTAATTCTAACTGTTCTATGATTTTATGAATGCCAGCTTCCTCAGGCTGTCCAGAGGCTTTGCTTTTGTTGGAAAGATGTGTCTTTCCTACTTATTCTGTCTGAACTTTCTTACCTGAATTTTCAACATTTTGGTGCATTCACAGATCCTCTCTGTTCTCTCTCACTGTGCGAAATTAGACTTCAATGTCTTCTGTTCAAGACAAAACTAATTAAAAGGTATGGAGAATAAAGCCTGCTTTTGAGTCTGTCTCCTGCATACTGGATTTGCACTTCAAAATGTCTGCCTCTCATTACTGCTTGTCCTTCCTGTGGAGAAGGTGGCCAACCACTGGTCCCAGTGGGATGGGCTGCAGCACTGCAGGGAAGGAAGCCAGCTGCTTACTGGTACCTGGCTCCTGCTGATAGGGCTTCCAGCAAATATCTTTAAGTAAATATTTAGCAAATGCCCAGAGCTACTGGCAAGAACAAGAAAGTCTCCAAAGCTACTTAAATAACGTCCTGTCCCCTGCGAGGTGGTGGTTATAAGGAGTGGGGATGTATGCACATCCCAGCTTCTCTGGGGATGCTTTCAGCATCACACATTTTTTTGATCATATCCCACTATGTGCAGCTTCCTTCCACCTTTAAAACAGCCACGCTCAGCTTTAATCCACAATGAAAATGCTGATTTGGCATAACACACAGGCTGTGATGTACCTTGCCCCCTTGAACAGGTATGATGCTTCTCTTTGCAGCCTACCTGGGCTGACTTGAAGTGAATGAAGAGCACTTTGGCCTGACTTATCTTTTTAATCTTTTCCAAAAATACTTTTTTTTTCTTTAATCTCATTTTCTTAGTTACTCAAAATATTAGCTTTTAGCAGCAACTCTTGGGATCTCACTTCTGAGTAAAAAACTAGTTTATACTTAAATGTGTTTGGGGTTTTTATATTTTTTATACTTATTTTTTGGCTTTTGTGTTTGCTTATGCTTACATCATATGCTTACATGCTTTGTACCCACCTATGCCTACTTGAGCTTTCTGGAGGGAACTACACCACTTGTCCAGCAAGCAGCTGTCTCCAAAGCCCAACTGCAGGCTCAGTGTGAGGCATTTCATGGGGACTTTCCTCTGTGGACTTCTTCCAAACCTACCCTCACTGTTCCTCCCAGGTTTCATCTGTTTCATTGCCGAGTTTGCTTTTTGTCTTTGCTATAAACAGTCATTGTTCAGCAGTAGAAAATAATCTGAGCAGAAAGCCTGGCTTTGTTCCATTGAGTCAGGTGCTTTTCTTTTTTTTTCTATCGTGCTTGAGAGTGAAAGAGGGAGGAGGAGAAACAAACTGCGCCAGCTCTGTTTTTTAAACTGTTTTTTGAACACTTGTGGTGATCCTTTTGCCTTATGGATGCTGATAGTTGCTGCTGGAGGAGCAAAATGTCTTATCAGTGCCTCTCAGGGCTGCTCTGAGGGGGAGATGGGGCCAGCTACGCTGGCAGCTGCCTGTGCACGATGGCACAAAAACCCATCACATCACTAAGCACGTGCCTCACCACAGAAGATAGTTACTTTTTGCCTTCGAGTAAAACACAGAGCACTGGAAATGCTATTTCTGAAGTGAAGGGGAAGAGCCATGGCTTAGGGGAAGGGTTCAAACAAACAAAACAAAAACAGATGCACTTTTTTTCTTCCTCTATCCTATTGGTGAATAATATGACTTGTGCAAAACTGTAAACAAAATTTCAAAGTTTTTCAACCTCTTACCTTGAAAACATCAAGAAACAATATGGGGCAGTTTGGCAGGATCCCTATGGAGCTCTTCCTTTACTTTCTGGAAAAAGTTCAGGCAGCCGTAGGGAGGCTCACATTATCGTTATTAGTCACCTCGTGTACTCAGTCTTTTAGAGACTCTATTTACTCTTGGTAAGAAAGGGGAAAGTCCAGCAGCAGTAAACCTGGAAGCATGCACACATGCCTTCATGTTTACTTGGCGTTTTATTCCTGGGTTTGGCTTTACTGATGACATAAAAATTAGGATGGAGACCTCTACATGGTTAATCTATCTAGTATTGTTTATTGATAGAGAAATCACTGCAAGGTAAGATCTTATTTTAAAAAGGTCTCGGTTCCTGCTTCTTTGCCCCCACACGTGTATGCCCTTCCCTGACTTTTTGATAGATAGGCTTGCCTTTCATCAGGTCTGACTGTTTGCATCTAAAACAGACTTGGGCCATAAAAGAAGCTTAGGACTTTGCAATTCTTCTTGTTGAAATCAGCTGCTGCTTTTTTCAAGTGTTTTGTTGTCTTTTTTTTGACTAAAATTTTAATATGTGTTTACAGTGTCACTTCTTAATAACCTGAACTACACAGATGTCTGAAGGTGTGATACTTCTTCTGCTGTGACAAAAACTAATACAAGCTACGCAGGCAGTGATGTCTTCCAGGGCTAGTCCTCTGCTGAGGGTTACTTGAGTACAGCAAAAAGCCCTCTGAGTAGAAGCCAAGAGGTTGACCCTGTAACTTGAGTGTCAGACCCAAGAGGAAGGTGCTGAGAGGATTAAGCTGTCTTTAAAATAGAGCTTTTAGAGTATTAGGCTTTTAGTTACATCTGTTTTGATCATAAGGTTACTCTAAACTGATGTTACACAAGCTTGGCTGTTAATTTTCCTACAAAATAATGCTGAACCTCTCAGTATTGTAAGTTTTTAAAAGCATTTCTGCATTTGAACGTATAATTCATGTCTGATGGGTCCAAGCTGAGGTCTTGTTGCAGATTGGATGTCTGAGTAACCTGAAGGTCCAGAAGATGGGGTAAACAGCTTCCAGACTTGAATTGCCCAGCTCCAGGATTTTCAATAGTGATAAGCAGTTAATGGTAAAATGTGAATGTTCAAGGCTTTCAAAAGCCCCATTAGAAATTCATTGATATGGTGTGGGGAAATGCACCCTGAATGCTGCAGCTGTTAAGTTTTATTTTATGCTGTGGAACTGTGCTTATCTGATTGGCAAGGTGAATGGCTTTTAGTGCAGTCCTTCTTCACTTGTGGTCTGTAATATATTAGCAGATGAATATCTAAATGAAGAGGATGGAAAAATAAAGACCAGACTCTCACATGTGTCATTAGTTATGTGAGCAAACAAATTTAATTGGGGGGGGCAAAATCAGTAAATGAACATTAAAGTTAACCTAACTTTAATATCATTGTTACTGAAAACTGTGTGATCTCACTATGTAAGATTTTTTCAAAGCCTTAAATAATTCTTCGATTAAAAAAAAAGTTAGGAAATGCTGAACAAGCTTGAATCTATGAATACAGTCTTCTTAGTAAGTGTTCCAACTCTTGAGCAAAGGCTTTGAAATCTTCCCCAACTTGTAACAGAGCTGAATGGGTTCAGTGGTAAATATGCAACAAGTGTAATGCCTGTTTCCGCTCTTTGTTCCCCTGAGAGTCATTTAAACAAAACAAATTCAGTGCACACTAATAAAGTGGGTAGGTAGCTATTGCAGCTTAATAGCTTGTGCTCGACCATTTTCCTTGGCAGGGAGTTTAAGGAACATTTCCAGCTAGGTTATGATATCTTCATCATGGACTGTTATCAGGAGTTGCATTTCCCAGTGTCAAGCCCCCGTCCTGAAGATGCACTGCTCTTTGGGAGCCTGGGACTGCTCAGGAGATGCAGACTCAAACACAGTGTATGTGCTGCTCCCCATGGCCCATTGTTATTGCTGCAGCCTTCTCCACTTGCATTCAAAATGTTTTCCAAACAGAGCATGTATAAGGAGTTTGTCTGTTTGCTTTTCATACTTACTTTTTTTTTTCTCCTTGTTTTAAACTATCATTGGCAGTTGCTTGTGTCTAGCTAGACCATTTTCCAGTATCTCTACCTCCTTTCTTCAGCTTCATTTTAAAAGCCTGCTGAACACACCTCTGCAGAAGAAGACCTAGGCCATGCTTTGGCTTAACCTCGTGCCAGTTTTGCTGCAGCTGATCTGGGCAGTCCCCCCAACCCAGCACTGCTGCCTTCTCTGTGCACACAGTCATCCCTTTGCAGGGAAAACAAAAGGGACATGGTCTTCCTTCACCTGCAAAGGGACAACTGTGTGTTAACTTTTTGGTTTTCTAGCGATCTTTGGAAAGTGGTGAAAGTAACTAAAAATACAATGCTGTATACTGAGGAGCTAATAGTTCCTAGTTTTTCCAAAAAATTTGTATTCATAGCTTGGCAACCCTGAGGTTTGCCACTCCTTTTGGGGGTTCGCCATCATTTACCAAGATGGGAGTCTGCACTGCTATGTGGGTTTACTTATGGCATCTCAACCTGTTTGGACCCTTCCTCTGATGTTAGAAGTATAATAAGCATATTTAAATTAGCTGAATGGAGTCCCTAATTAGATGTCAAAAAGGAGCTAGATAACGTGACAAAACATGCTCTTTTCTTAGGGAAACTATAGACCTGCTGATTTGCTCAGTGTCCTCTAACTGATGCTATCCCAGTTGAGTTCTGCACTTTTCTTCTTTCTGGCCTGGTGTGAATGCATGTTCCTCTTCTAGAAGATTGATTATTTAGAAATCATGCCTGAAAGATTTTTTTAATTTTCTTCACCATCTAAAGGAAACTGAAGTTCAGATGCGTGATATGATTAAGTGCAGTCTAGTTTCAATCAGAACTTGTTATTCTTGCCGGCTGAACTCCAAATTGGAAAGGAGCAAGGCATTTCTGGTGAGCAGCAGATTAACTGAAAAATTTAAAACACAATTATTCCATATCCTGAGTCAAATTCAGTCAATAGCTGAGCTGAATTAAAGAGATCTTGAAATACTAACGTTTAGAATATATTTTGATGCTTAATTGCTTATTTCAAAAAGTTTTTTTTATTTAAGCTTTAGGAAATTGAATTGAGCCAATATACAAACAGAATTTCTCAGTTATTTTGCTCTTGTTTTTATTAAGAAATAAACATTTAACATCTGCAAGTTTGGTTCTGTCTAACAAAAAAACTGGTATTTGTTCCCAAACACACAAACCTTATTATATGCCCAGTGCTGCTACTAGTAACTTGTTCAGTTTTGCACACATCAGTGGCTATTGTTTATAACAATTGCTATAGCTCTATTCTTATTAGTTGGACTTTTTGCCTCTCAGAAGAACAGTATAAAAAACAGTGTCAAACTGTGTGCTTTGGAGGCTGGTTTTATGTGCCCTACTTTTTCAAACAGCACAGATCACTGATTTAAGGACTTCTGTGCAGTTCTGGCTGCTCCTGAAGACCTGGCCATTGCCATCAGTGCTCACCTGTGGATGCAGAGCCTGATTATTATTTTTTGGGGGGCTGGTGGCTTATATGTCTGTATCCCATCTTACAGCATATATCTCACATTGGCTATATATTTGGCTTGTTCTGGTACTCTCCAGGCAACTGCACAGCTACTCCAAGCCCATCTCTAGAACAGACAATTGTTGTGGTCTCTGGCCATCTGAAATCTATGTCAAGAGTTTAACATGAGGCTTTTTCTACTTGGTAGCCAGGGTCTGCCTCTGGTATTGCTATCTGCAAATCAAAACAGGGCTGTTTTTCCTTGTCAGTGGATGTACTGTTCTGCCTCTGTGTAGCATCTGGTTGCACCACACTGTACAGGAGCCCCTGAGGACTCCGAGCAGGGAGCAGTGCTGGGATGTAGATCTGGGTGCTGCGCTCTTGAGTGTGTTGAAACTGCGACCATTCATGGTCAGGGTTGAGCAGGGAGGAAACAGGGAAGGGTGCCCATGGGTCTTAGTAGGGAACATGCTACAGAGGTCTGTAGCATCTGCAAATTGCTGTAGTCATCAGGACTTGCTGCTGTTGAGAAGCCTGCTGTGTGGTGGTCTTCTGTCCTATTAACGGACATCAATGGACTGCCTATTCCACCCTCATAAAGAAAGCCTGTTCTGCAGAGGACATGATGCAAAGAGCCTGCAAGCTTGAAATATCTGGATGACTTCCAATTTCTATTCCCAGAAGTCTTGTTCTAACAAATACTGATGAATATGCACACACAGTACAAGGGGGTGCAGGGAGAGTCTCAGCAGGAGATGGGATCATCAGTCTTGGAGATGCATGATTAAATAGCCTGCACTAGATCTTTTCAGTCAAACTGGAGTGATTCCTTGTTTGTGGAATCCTGTGACCTGGCAAAGGCTCCAGCCTGACTTGTATGTATGATCAGCTACACTTTTGAATTTAGAGGCTTATTTTCCAGTTGTCCTGTGGTCATGCATGTGGATTTCAGGATGTGCCTAGGCAGGAGTATTCAACTTACATGAGAGCCAGCTGGTGGAAAGCAAGATGTTGGGAGTTTCCCCACCCACTCCAGCAGATGGATAGTCTTCATTTTTCAGTCTAGCACAAGCCAAATTGAACAAAATTTTCCCCATTCTCAATTCCCCAAACTTTCCCCTTCCTCTGAGTTCACAGTAGCTGATAGTCACCACATTGTCCAAGACTGTCATCACTTCCTGTTTTGTTTTTTTTTTGACATTCACAGACCCAGTCTGGAAAATTACTATACCAGAACTAAGTAGTGGAACTTGCTAAAGGATGTTCTGTGATCTGAGAAGAAACTGGAAAAAATTCTCCCTTTGCTTTCACTAGCCTTGATGAGTTATTGACAAGTACAGAGCCACTGGCCTCCAGGCTCTCTCCTGCTTCATTTAATATCTTTAAACCTCAGTCTGCAGAGCCAGCATCCTTACCCATATGCTCCTGGGAATATGGTAACAAAAGCAAATGCACTCCCCAGGAGGGATTAAAGAACCATCTTGAAAAAATAGGCAAATTGGAAAAATAAACCATAGCGATATAAACGAGAAAATGAAGAGCACAAATGTGTTAGTCATCTCTTAATTGCTCTCAGAGCCCAATATGCTTAACATCCTGAAATAGAAAGCCCATCATTTCAGTTCTGCACATCAGCAATTTAAAAAGATATAAAGTAAAGCGAGATCTCCTGAGAATGAAATCATATATATATTCATATTGTAAAACAAGTGTTTTTCCTCTTTTCAACCTCCCAGCTTAATCCCTGATACTTTATTAAATTCAGGACTTGTAGACAAATCTTTTTTGGACAAGAGGAAAGTTTTCCCTGGGTTTCAAGAAAGCTTATTTCATATTGCATGACCAGAGTGTGCCAATGCATTATTAATTTAAGAAAACTTTGGAGTGAATAAACTTGAGAGCCGAGCAAGAGTTCTCAGGCTTGAATATTTTCTTGCTTTGCAGAAGCTCGTGCATCAGGGGTGAGGGCACCCACAGACCCATTCAACCCAGCATGGCCACCAGGTGCCCATCAGCTGGGCTTCCATCTTTTTTCAGCTGCCAACAAAATCTGTAATTTTTCTTGTAGCCTCTTCAACCACTTATCAGATGAACTCCCCCTTTCTTCATTGCATGCATTGCACTAAACGTAAAGGAAATCATCAAAGTGAGACTGTTTGTTTTGTGCTTAATAGATGCCGTGACCTGCCCTGCAGACCTCCAGGGACTACGTATTGTTTTTGTTCCTTTGGCATGTTGGCTGTGCCAAAAATTGTCATCTTCTGTCAAAGGACATTTCCCCCTCCCTTTCCTTCCTCCCTCTGACTTTTTTTCTCTTATCCCTGTTTTTTGCAGTGGTAGTATTTCAGCTCTCAGGAGTACTTGGTACAATTTCTGGGCATCTGCTTTGATGCTCTCATTCCTCGCGGACAGCTCTGGTTTGGAGGCATCAGATCCTTTCCGCATGATGTGCTGGGGTTATGAAAATGGTAGCCTTTTGAAATCAACTTGTGTTCATATTAATTGCAGGAGTGGGATCCTAATGCTGTAGGATCATGGGTAACTTATAATTTTGCTCAGTTTTGCTTACCTAGCAGCCTGCAACTGTAATCAAGGAGGTTTGCAGTCTTTACTGGGTTTCCTGTGAGGTGTTGCTTGCTGTGATATTTTTGATGGAGAAAATTACATATTGGAAAGAATCTTTAGTGTTTATAATTATATGGCCGAGATTAAACAGTGCAGTGTTGAAGAGTAGTTGTTGTATGAAAATGACCAAGAATGTTTTACACTGAAATGGCATTTTTAACTTTTTTCTTTAAAACTAATGCCTAGTGCTTTATTCAGTTATTTTTCTGTGTGTTAAGAATGAGTGGAAGCATCCATTACCATGAATTTTAGAAGTACTTCCTAGTAGTAGATTAAAATGTTATTTAAACATAGCCCAGACAAATTACCGAGCCTTTCCATTTCCAGATCACAAGTCTAATTGCTCAAGAGTCTATAAATACGTTTAAATAAATACATAAATAAAAAATTCTGGGGCAAAATCTGAAGTCAGGATATTGGGACTGGAGGTCCAAAATCAGATTTAGAAGTTCAGACTGTTTTTTACTTTTGGTCAGAATCCAAGCTGCCCACCATCAGCAAAACATTGCCATTGCAGATACCAGTGTTGCTTAAGATTTCTGGTGCAGGAACCAACAGGACCTGAAGCAGCTATTCAACCTCAAAAGAAAGCTGCTTAACAGTTGTCCAAGCCGTGTGTAGTCCACGTGGCAGAGGAGACAGAGGAAGGGAATGAGGTGAATATGCTGTGACTGTGTAGAGCTGTGCATAGTTATAGGGAGGTGACCTGAGGAGAAAGCGTGACAGCGCTTGTTTTGCTTTCTCGTAAGTGGTCAATGAAGTGGCCTTTATTTATGGGAAGCAGAAATTCAGACTTTCATATATCCTTGCAGAGATGTGACGACTGCCAAAGACTACAGTGGGTTTTTTATCTCTGTGCATTAATCACACTGTTCACCCAAGCCTTCTCCAAGCTGCATCTCGCTGTGCTAATCCAGAATGAAGCATAATGTTCTTCCACGGTGCTCCCAGTCTCAGTGCACTTCATCAGAGGCAAATGCACAGGGACTGGTCTCTCAAAGAAGCTCAGCAGGAGCGGTAGCATTTGTTGAGCTGCTTTCCAGCACTCTATTGCCTGTCAATTCTGGAGGTAAGAGTGGAGACAGCAGAAATATCGACATCAAAGGGAAGGAATTCAGAGAAAGAGCCCTTGAAATAGGGTCTTTAAATACAGTTGCTTTTCAGGCGTGTTCACTAAGCCTGTGACACTGGGAGTTAATGCTTAAAGCAAGGATCGCTGAAGGAGAATGAGTGGGGGAAAGCAGGTTTTGAGGAACAGCTGGGGAATAGGTTCCCCACTATCAACTTTGTACAGTGAAACCAGAGGAAATTCTTTGTTTCTCATTCTCTTCCATCGTTGTGTCAGGGTAACTGCTCTGGAGCTTAGCTGTGAGCAAGGGAAACCACTGAAAAATAGTTTGTTAGAAGCAGGATATCTGTGGTGTGCTTGACTGTACTTAGAGTGGAGAGATTGGCATTGGCAGTGCTGTTGAGCTACAGCTGTGGAGGGAGCCTTACCTTGCCTTAAAAATGTGAGACTTGGGTATAACATACCACATAGGAGTGGACAAACGGCCATTGAGCTCGAAAAGCTGAGGTTCCTACAGTCACTCTGAGAAATGCTTCAGACCCATGTAACAATAGCTATGTTTTATAGTCCAGGACTGAGGAAAGTCTACTGTTGCCAGGCTGTTTTGGTGATTACCTGTGCCTGCTGGATGGCCGTGGCAGCCAAATGACAAGATCGCAGGACAAACCAGTGGGAAAGAAAACTAAGCATTATTCCTGGCAGAGTATCACGCTGATACTGGTGCTTCCTGCTGCAAAAACAGGAAATGCTGCTTTTTTTTCTGGAACAAAAATGGGCTAAATTCAGTACTGGGGTACATTCACAAAAATCCCTGCACCTTTACAACTAGGCGGTTTTCTGTGCCCAGGGTCCTGAGAATAAGGATTAAAGAAAGAAAAGGCTTTTCGGATAGGTTCACTTTGTCTTGACTGTAAAAGATGGAGACTGTGGGGTTTGCACTCTCTGGTGTTTCGGCCAATCTACTCCTAAACGGTCCAGCTGGTTGAGCTCCTACTAGCTGTTCATGGACACTATTCTACAGTGTTTCATTGTGAATTGTTTTGATATTGAGCTTACATTTTCCTCTGCGATTTCCCCCTCTGTTTCTGAAGGATCTGCAAGACACTGCATGGATACAAAGGGCAAGACTAGGAGCAGGGATGGACAGGTGGTACCTTTTTTCTTTTTTAAAATTCTTTTTCTTTTTTTTTTTTAAGGTGAGCTTCTCAGCGTTGAACAGTCATAAATACTTGTCTAGTTTTCTCTGGTAAACACCCCTAGGTGTGAATTGTGGGAGAGTGTTCTATGAGCAGCAATGAAATTGATTATTTCAGATGCATTTGAAAAGTTTCCAATATATATTGTTTAAAAGGATATATTTCTTTTTTTATTTCTTTCTCTTTATGGCTTGTACCCTCAGGCTCTATAGTATTAACAAAATTAATCTGCACTGATAAAGTTTGAATGTTCGTCCACTTTTGTAACTGAGGGAATCCAGAATATTAGCTATTTTGTTTGTGTGGTGTGATGATACAGAAGTAGAAAGGTTCTTGTTGAGATAAGTGCTGATGGGTAAAGTGTTTGATAAGACTCTGGGGCAAGCATATTATTAGTGCAAGCTTTTGAAACTATACCACAAATCATAAATACCTAGGAAGACTGAATACAGACTGTACACACAAGATCTATGGGGTTTCTTAGTTTTATTTTCGAAGTCAAATTCATTTGAGCACAATGAAATGCAAAGATTATTTCTCTTTCTATGCAATGACACACTTTAAAATTTTTATCCCCTCTCATCCTTAATGTGTATATGCTCCTGCCTGATAGGTGCTTTCAACGAGCTGAAAGTACACCCTCTCACAAATAAGCATGGCTCTCCAGGCAAAAGTCCAGCCCTCACAGCAAGCCTCATCTCAGGCAGGATGAAGCAATCAACATTGAGATCTCCACTGAGCAGTGCCTCACAGAGGGGAACTTGTTGCTATTTCATTCTGCAGCTGAAGAAACATACAGTAGTGGCAGGGAGCCTTGGGGCAGCTGATTTAAAGATTGATTTTGCAAGCTGTTCCTTACTATCTGGGCATTCATAAAATTCACCTTGAATAACTGGTTTTCCTACTGAACTCTTAAACTCTTGCCAGAAGAGCGTTCTGCTGGCTGAACATATTCAGACAATCTCTTGAGCTACACCAGATGGTACAAGCTGCACTGAAATCCAATGAGTAGTGATTTACTTATTTTTTTCCTTCTGCTAGTTAAAGGATCTGCTCTACTCCTTTCCTGGGAACTTTGCTAATGTGAGCAGTAAAGGCCCTCCCCAGAGAGAGCCTCCCACCAGCTTCAGCTCTGTTCTGAGTAAATGAGGTAGGATTAAAAGAGCACAGTTGCTTCTGGGCAGTTGGTTTGTGGCCAGCCACGTGGTAGAATAGCTTGGACATAAATTTTAATTTAACACAGAGTTGCTAATCAACATTGAACATTTGAACATCAGTGGCTGATAAATTTAATTGGGTGTTTGTTTAAGAGCATTGCAGGAAGTATGTGCTTGAAGCATCAAAGAGTGAGTCTTAGAACTTCAAATAATACTCTGGTTATATTTTTGGGAAGGGCTGTCACTAGATCTGTGTTGTTTTGCTGCTGCAGCGATATTTATTGCATCAGTTTCTGAACTTGCATGGAGTTTACTAAAATATGCAGGTAAGTAAATAGACTTAAAAAGAAAAATATGTATGTAAATAAACACAGTTATGATGAATGATGTTAAAAGAACATCATCATGGTGGGAAGCAGAGACCAGGTTAGGTGATGCAAGTATCAAGGATGCCTGCCAAATTTGTTCCAGAGGTGTTTCATCCCACCTCTGCATATTGTGGTTACACATGACATTTCCAGCATGACTGTAAATGCACAGAGGGACTCTGGTGAGTAGCTGGAGCTGCAGAATCATAGAATGACTTGGGTTAGAAAGGACCTTAAAGATCATCAAGTTCCAAGCTCCCTGCCATGGGCAGGGACACCTTCCACTAGACTGGTTGCTCAAAGCTCCATCGAGCCTGGTCTTGAACACTTCCAGGGATGGGGCACCTACAATTTCTCTGGGTGACCTGTTCCAGTGCCTCACCACCCTCACAGTAAAGAATATCTAATCTAAATCTACCTTCTTTCAGTGTAAAAACCATTATCCCTCATCCTATCACTCCACTCCCTGATAAAGAGTCCCTCCCCATCTCTCCTGTAGGCTTCCTTTAACTACTGGAAAGCTGCTCTAAGGTCTCCCTGGAGCCTTCTCTTCTCCAGGCTGAGAAGAGAATTAACTCTCTCAGCCTGTCTTCATAAGAGAGGTCCTCCAGCCCTCTGATCATCTTCACTGCCCTCCTTTGGACCTGCTCCAATAGGTCCATGTCCTTCTTATATTTTGGGGACTCCAAAACTAAGTAAAATACTCCAGGTAGGATCTCATCAGAGCAGAGTCAAGGGGCAGAATCACCTCTCTTGGCCTACTGGCCACACTTCTGAAGCAGCCCAGGATGCAGTTGGAGGAAGACTTACCTGCTCTCTCTGCCTACAGTGGGTAGGACAAAAGCTTCAAGCCTTATTGAGGAGATGTAGGTTAGACTTCATGAAGAAATTGTGAACAGTTCTGCAAGCAGCAAAGTGCTGGCATAGAGTCACCTGGAAAGATGGAGGGATTGCTTGTCCTCTGATCATAAGACTGGTGTCAGGGACATGGCAGGGCTAGCTCTTGCTGCATTAAAGGAAGAGAGAGGACTGGATGGCTTCCAGGTTCCTGCCACGCATTCCCATTTTTTTCTGAATCCTTGTTTTCTACCTTTCTTCACTAACAGCAGAAGGCAGCACATCACACACGAGGCAGGCATTGGTAAAAGGGGAAAGGAGCCTTTGGCAGCTGAATGTGGTCCTAGAGAAAGATATTGCTTCCCAGCCTGTGCCATGGAGCTCCTGTGAGGTGCTGCAGATGTTTTGCAGCTATTGTTCCCAGTTCGTGTTCTGGGTGTGCCCACCTGCAATCTCATTTGAAGTGTTAAACCCTAAAAATTTAAGCTGAAATTAACAAAATATGCTTTTTGAATATGTGGGTTTGACTTTTCCAGAAAGCCACATCTTTCTGTGTGTCAGCTCCCTTACTGTAAAATGAGGGTAATACCGCATTTTCAGGGGGAGTGCTTAAGTAAATTCTTTAATACTTTCAAAGTGCTTGGATGTTGTAGCGATGTGCGGTGAGGATGAGGCCACAAGAAAATGATAAATTCTGTTCCCGCAGCAGAGTCTGAACAGTGTGCCATAAAGAAGGCCAAGGACCATACGCTGAGTGACAAGAGGAAAACAAGATATTGAATAGCTGCTGATTAAGTGAGCACTTTTGTCTTGAATGAGGCAGGAATTCCAAGGAAAAAGTAGTATGTGGTATCTTATTGAAGACTGTGTAATAATTCAGTCTCCTTTTGCATAAAGATTAAGGTGGGTGATTTTCCTCACTTTTCTGTTGAGGGGTTTAAAGCATTCTTATGCTACATCTACCTTATGAGCATCTACCTTAAACTAAGAAACAGAAACAACTCAAATAGCAGCACCAAAAAAAAAAAAATCAGCTTTGTAAATTTGATGTCTGTGTGATTAGCCAGCTGGTGGATTACTCAGCCCAGGACATAGACAAGCTGATGGCAGTGGGAGGCTGGCCTTCTCCAGGCTGATCAGTGCAAGGAATTTGCACTGTCCAACGGTGCCAGAAGTTGGACGAATGTTGATGTGTAGCAGGGGAGTGATGAAGTTTGGATGTCCTGGCTTCATCCCAGATTTGAGAGAGAGTATACTGAAGGAGGCATAGACTTTTTTGTCCCAGTCCTTGTTCTACACTTTTGTTTTCCCTGACAAAATACCTTCCGAGGCCACTGTCTTGGACCGCCCAACTGTGTTCAATTGTTTTAGACATAAAATTAAAAAAAAATATCAACTTCTAACACCCTTGCCCTGCAGAAATGGCCCAGTTGTTCTATTTTTGTGTGAGAAGTGTTGGGCAGCTTATGTGTTGCAGTTCTGCCTGCAATATCGGGTACCTGTGTCCTTACTGGCAGCAATGGTTTGAGGCTGCAGGGCAGAAACTGTAGAAAGATTTTAAATCTCTTATTGTAACAACTGATAGTGTTGGGAATAAAAGCTGGGCAAGCATTAGGACTTGAAGAGGGAGTTACACACCTGAGAGTTCATTTATTTGGATATCAGTTATGCTACTACATTGCAGTACAAACCTCTCTGGTCTTCAGCATATTAAGCAGGGAGTACACTGGACAGCATGGTGCTGTGATCCCATGGATTAGGAGCGATCTTGAAAGAGTGTGAAAGAAGTACGTCTTGAGAAGGATGGAGCTTTGAGGCAGGGGTCTGCTCTAATAAGGTGAGGAGACCTGAAGGTGCCCTGTCTTTTTGTACAGAAGGTGAGGTTGGGCCATGCTTTGTTTCAGCTGCCTGGAGCTGGCCAGGAGCTCTAGATAGTCTGCACTGAATGAAAATCTCCTATGTTTTGAGGTTTAGGCATTCCTCCAGGCCCCAAGCACTGAAGGTCACAGACATGAGTTATAGCAACCCCTCTCTTTCCCTCCTCACTGCCTCGTGTTCCCTCAGCTCTCTCCCTTCCCAGACACGTCACACCAGGTAGCCCCTGCTGCGAAGCTTGCCTGCTAGTCTCTGTCATACTGTTTCAGGTGATTAGCCAAAAAAGCCTGGAAGAAAAAGAGTGTTTTCTTTTCCCTGCCAACATTCTCACCACAGAGGACTGGGAATACCAAAATACACAGCAGACGATCATGCCCCATTGAAAGTCAGGGGAGGGGGAAACTTGTGTGTTGAAATGTCTTTGGATGTGGCAATCAGCAGGAGAAAAAAACATGCTTTTCCCCAGCCCTCCCTGTAAGCAAACTGAGGCTGTACTCTGGTTCCTGGGTTTCCTTTCTACTTCAGAAACAAATGTAAGGCTTCTGCTTGTCATTTAAGAATTGCTATGCATGAGATTAAAAAAAAAAAAAAAATTAAAAAAAAAAGATGCTATCAGCCTCTGCTATGGGATAACCCCACTCAGGTAATTGAAATTCAGGAATAAAGTTGAGTGTCTTTTAACAGTGCTTCTGTGAACTCCACATCCTTTGGAGGAGACCCTGGAATGCTTTGTTATTTATTCCAGCAACTTCTTTCCAAAGCCTCTACATTCTTATTTTGCAGGACATAAACTAGGATGGTATAAAATGCCAAACATTGCCACAGCATGTGAGAAATGTTGTGGTTCTCCAAGCAAAATAGACTGCACAATGGACAGAGACCGAGGTATAGGTTTCCACATGGACATTGCTGAGGTGTCATACATAGGACAAGACAATAGAGGGAATTCTGCTGATCATACCTCCTCTTTGTTCTGCCTCTTGGAGAAAAACCTGAAAGAATGATGCAACCTCCAGTAAAACATGTCTCATTCTTTCTTGCTGCCCTTCTTAGGCAAATGATGCAACACCTGGGACTATTGGCACAATAAAGGGATCTCACAGCTGACTAATGAGGAGACAGACAAGGAAAGGTGAGCCTGAACCAAGTAATGGGCATAATGGGCTTCATGCCTTTGAGTGACTTTTTTCTTATGATCAAATATTATTACATCAGCAGAAAAGAAGACTGAAAGATATTATATTCCTCTGGGACTCCCTAATTTTAGATTACAAAGTGAGTTAGTCAGATGAGAGATGCTTAAAATGAATAGGATCTTTTTCCATGCACACTTGGGAATTCCTTACTTCAATCACAAAAACCACTAATAGAGCAGTGGCAAAGCGAGAGCTGAAATTCTCATTTCAGTCAATTCCTGCCCTCACTTACCCCGGTGCAGACACGTTCCCATCTGGTGGCCTGGCCTAGCCTCATCCAAGGACACTAGGTCACCCCTCGAGGATCTTTACCGAGGCTGCTGATGCTTGCACTGCAGAGCACCATGCCCAATTGCATGGAAAAAATGGAAAAATCCATATTTTAAATATTATTTAACAGAATACATTGCATCCAGCAGTTGAGGCACTGTAATTACAACAATTTGTCACTGACCATAGTGTTGCTGCTTTGTAAAATAAGCAATGATCTTACAATCTTTCAAAATGTGGTGGTCTTAATCAGCTTTTTCCTGATTGTAACTATCATCCTGAGTAGGTATTCAGTTAATGGTCCCTCTTTCGTTGTGAAGCTTGAAATAATAATATTTGGAATATAATACAATTAATTTCAAAGTGTCTTGTTAAATGCATTGGAACTCTTATTTTAGCTTGACCAATGTTATTAATGATACTTTTGAGGGAACGCGGGTTTCTTTGACATTGTACTCTGAGAAACTTATTGATTAACAATAAGAAAATCTGGCCTGACTTGCCTATCTGGAATTTCAAGTAAAAAGCTGCTGGTGCAATGTCAACAGCTAATTGACTGAACAATTTTCTCCCATCGGAGAGAGAGAAGAGATCAGGGCCTAATTGTTTTCTAATGGAGACAGTTGACACACAAACTACCATTGCATTAACTGAGCAGCAGAAACTGCTGGTTTTTGGAGGTTGGAGCCAAGTTGAGCATGTCCACAGGAGAAGTAGCTCCTGCTGAGCACCTCTGCAGCACGTTACCATGCCCCTTGCAGAACGTCTGCTCCTCCGGGAGGAAACCCCCAATGCTGTTAGAAGGCCAGGGCAAAGCCAGCACCTGCTCATCGTACAGCCACGGCAGCCTGAAGCACAGCCTTCTGTCCCTCTGCACTGCCTTAATGCTGTTGGCAAACAAAAAGGGAATCCTAAAGTGTCAATGTACATTCAAAAGCAAAATTCCATACACAAAATAAGTCTCCACAAAAAGAGGTAGAGAGGAAATGGAAAAAATAACAAATTGCTTCCAGGATGTTATCACCCAAATATTAATAGAAACAAATAATTTCTAGATCAAGTACCTTTATGATCTCTGAAGCAAGCCCTTGGAGTCCCACTAGCAGTCATGTAAGCCGCAAGGGCTCTGCCATTACTAAAACTCTCACTGGAAACGGACAGTGCTCCTATGTGCTCCAGCATCCTCTCCCCAATGGTGACCATGTGCAAGGATGTGTGAAAGCCCAATTCAATATCCCCTCCTATCTCAGTCCCACCCTGATCTCTAATAACTGCAGATTACCTTAAGGCCTGAAACATAACATCTAATCTCTCTTCTTAAATTTGCAGAATTATTTGTAGCTTTATTCTCAGTCCAGTCTCTGAATTCTGCTGTGCTCACCAGCACCCTGTGTGTAGAGCTCCTTGGTCTTCATGATGTGCTTGCCTTTTCTCATAGTTTTGAAACCATCACCTTTCAGAGCCACCGCTGTCCCCTTGCTGTTGTGTTGCTAGTTAGGGACAACAGAATTTCTACACCTTCATTCATAATTTCTTATACTTTTTAAAATTATATTTATTTCTAGTTCCTCCTTAGAGTGAGAAACTTAGGGGCATTAATCACTTTAATCTGAGCCTTTCTAGATCTTTGATTGCTATTACCTTTTGAAAAACTTTTGGTTATTCAACAGCCATTTTTTTGTAAGAGAAGCAGCTCTGAGCACACTGTTCCAAGAGGCTAGCCCATTAATTCATTCATCTTACAACATTCTGATGGTATTTTGGTGTTTATCTTAATCTCATTCCTCATAAATCTTTCTTGTTGCTTTTTGACTGAACTTGGAGATTAAGCATAAATCTTAACTGGGCTGTCTAGGTTTGAAAAATGTGTCTATTTTTCCTAATTTATCTATAAGCTAAGGTGTTAAAAAAAAATCTGGGGAGGGGAAAAAACTAGAATTTACTTTCCCTTGCCCAGTTGGCACTTTTTACCATTCTGTGAAAGGTTTTAGGGACTCCAATTACAAATGTGTGGTCTTGGTCTAACTGTAACATCATTAACCTTTAGTCTCATTAAGATCTAGTGGATAATTATAGTTTCAGGATCTTATGTATAGACTGATGCATTTGGATAGTGGGACTTACGATTGTAACTTCATCTGTGCCGATATAAATACTTTCACCTTATTGACCGTCCCTGGATGCTGTTTTATAGCATCAGCAAGTTTAACATTTATTAACCACGAGATGAAGGAGGAACACGGAAGTAATACTGCTGCTCAGTAGCTTCTCAGTTTACTGTGCAGCATAGACTAAAATCTGCCGAAGAGGAAGGCTTGTGCGGTATTTGGGATCCAGCCCAGGTGAGAAATTGCATGACAGGCTTGGTAGCCTGAGTTTGGTACAGTGGGGCTCGGTTTGCAAGAGCCATACATGATGTGGGATTTAATAAGGCAAGCAAAAGGAAGGGGTGATGGAGAACCTCACCTAAAACAGATTAGGATGCTGAGCTCATACTGGTCTGCAGACTGGCACAAAGCGGAGCATTGACCAGAGCCAGCAGAAACTCTTGTTTCGTTGGTGGTTGCCAGGTAGCGTAAGCCCTGTGAAGGGTTTATTATCCAAACAACAAAAGAGGAGGGTAAGTTTTCACTGACATGGAAAGATTACATTGCTTAGGTTCATCCCTGTGCAACAATTTTCTTCCTGTTATTGCTTTTTTCTGTTTTCTCTCAACTACAAGTGGGGAATATCAGAAGTGGGAGAGCAAAAACAAAGCTCAGCCTGTAAAAAGAGCAGAAACTTAATTTCAGAGTGGTTTTAAGAGATTTCAGAACTTTTCTAGTAGAGGGAGTTTGTACGTGTGAGCTGCTGCCTCGCGCCAGGACTACATTTATGAGATTGCTGAAGGCAGTGAAGCTGCCTCTTAGCTGTGGGGAAATAAGCACCCCAGAGTAATCTCTGTAATCAAGTAAGGGCTGGTATGTGGTCTTTCACCCCGAAGTTCCATTCTCCTGGATGTGGTCAACATCAGCGTGTGTTGGGCAGCCGTGGGACACATGTTTGTGCTGCTGGTGCCACTAGTGCTTCACAAGGACACAAGCAGGTCCCCCAGCAAAGGGTACAGATTACAAGAGGTTCCTTTGTTTCTTGCCAGACTCTTTCCATGACCTGTTGGCCCACCGCTGTGCATTTAAGATCTTCGTTATGGCTGCAGTGAGCTGCCTGCTCCCAAAATGCAGCTTCCAGCTCTCAGCTATCTTTACCTTAACACAATTGAAAGTAAATGTTGGAGGGGATGGGTAGGGTAGTTAAACCTTACAAAAAGCTGGAAAAATCCAATTCTTTTTCAGCCGTGTCCACTGGAACACCAGTATCCTGAATTGCTGGTTTTTTAGACAAACTACTTGCTTTATTCTGACTACTTCTGCTGGAATTACTGACAATAGCAAGACTCCTGTACTTTAGAAATGACCACTTCAAAGTACAGCAGTACACTGGGTGGGCTGAGATCTGACTGCTATAGGAAACAGCAGAGCAGAGTGAGACAGACATAAATGCTGGGATGGAGAAGTTGCTGTTACGTCTGCTCCAGGAATGCAAACAAGAAGGTTATAGCAGGAGAAACAACCAGCAAACTGAGTAATTATGATGCAAATCAATAATCAAAAAAATACACCACTGCATTCCTCCACTAGGTACTTCTACTCTTCTCTCCCTGTTCTCTGGTATACAGGAGCTTTCCCTAGAAAATTCTTTTTATTACTGTTACTAAGTTTGCTAACAAGGGAGAGCTGAACTTACAAAATAATTGCCACTTGCCACAGTGTCTCCATTGTCCATTGTGTAGCATCCAAGCCTGGCCATAGACTCCTGTATAAGTTTCCTGCTTCAGACAGGCTTTTACACTGCCCGTTGGCTACTCCTGCCCCTCAGGAACAAGTCACAGGCACTGAATGGCCAAAAGTGCTCGATGTTGAAATTCATGCTCCTAAATGGAATATATTTATCCTTACGCAGTCAAAGAGCTTTCATCTTCAGAGCTCTCAAAACAGCAAATATGTTTTGACCATAAGGTTTTGAGGGCAAGGCTGCCTATTGGTGTTGTCTGATGGCATCCAGCACTGTGTAAGCACATCTTGCTGAGGGCTTTCATTTAGTATTGTGAGTTATTCCCAGCAGGAAAAAGGGTTTTTGAAGGATGAGCGAGAGAACTTGGAATTGTTATAGTTTTTTTTTAAGCCTACTAGGAATACTTCCTATGTAGGCTGCTTTTCACATTGTGTTTTCTTCCTCTCCTTTGGGACAAACGCTGCTTTTCTTTATCAAAAGGAAGGATGTAGTTGCTCACAGACCTGGGGGAGAAGGAGCTTGCCTCTGCCGTCTTTGTTGTATTCATTTGTGGGTTTTGTAGCCTGGTTTCTTAAGATAAGCAAAGCTTGTACAGTCATGTCGTCTGGCTGTCTTCCTACACAATTGTTCTTGAATTTATTGGAAAATTTCATTCTAACTTGATAGAGGTGCTTGAGGTATTGATGATACTATACTTCCGTGTATTTTAAGGAAATAGATAATAGATAAGCAGGAAAGATTGTGTTAACATCCTTAGAGGGGGACAAGCTAATGAACCAATCTTTTGCATCAGAGAATCCACGTGGAAAAAATAGATGTCAGTAATTCTGCCGTCTGTGGGGCTACTGTAGAAAAGTGTCTTACATGCCAAAGGGTGTGAAAAATAAATATTGTATTGTCAAGATGTGACTAGTGCTAAATTATATATGCAAGTGGAACACACATGGTATGCTTTGTAGACAGGATGACAGTGCAGACACCTCAGTGGGCAAGAGAAAACCCAGCAAGTTCTGCAGCCCCACTTGTGCATGCTGAGAACCACAAGGCAATAGCCAGCCATGCTTCCAGACTATAGGAAATCTGCTGAGGAATTTAGGGAATGACTACCACGTAGTCAAGCAAATAGGCTTTGAGGAGGACTCACCAGCTTTCTGATTTTGTTTTCATTTTTGAAAGTGAGCTGCTCTGAGCTCTGGGGAGGTTGGAGCCAGTGCAGTATCTCTGCTGTTCTCAGACTCCTTGTGTTGCAAATGATAGTCAAGAGCAACGGCATGAAGGGCACAGGTACTAGTTGCAGAAGAGGACAGTGGGTCAAAATCACTTTTGTCATCTTCTATAAATCCCACACTTCTACCTCCAGGACTAAAACTGAAAACTGCTCAGTGTGCAACTTCTGTGTACACCAGCACAAATCTTAAATTGCTGGCATTGCATTACCCTACGCTTGAAAACCCACTGGCTATATTTTTAACTGCACTTAGGTTGCATGCTGTCAAGGGAAGTTAGAAACTCCATCTCTTTGAATTTCAACGATATTGATGGTCCTTTAAATATCAGCAAGGTACTTGTTCTGTGGTGTAGCAGCTTCTGGATTTTTGTGACTTTCCAGCACGTACAGGCGAGGAAGGTCCTGAGCATTTGTCTGTCACGGACTTATCAGATGCTACAGCATAGTTTCTGTAGAAGAGCAAGCCATTGTGACCTCGAATTTGTGGCAGTTTGGCTGAGCAAGCTGGAATTTAAAAAAAAAAAATATTTTTTTCTTTAAAAAAAATGCCAGATGTCTGTAAATAACAGTTATGATGAAGCTCCTTGCTAGCTGAGAGTGAGTCCTTCACTGAGACGTGAGAAAGGCAGGGTAATATCTGCCACTGTGTGGCAAATGACAGGTCCCAAGTGCATGTGATTGGGGGGGGGAAGGGCATGGTGACCTCAGACGGTGCACTTAGCTGAGGTGAAATTCTTGGCTTTGGCAATTCTTGACTTTCAGAGGGAAAATGGAGCTAAGAAAGACAGACGGGTGAGGAGAGACTGTTGCAGTTAATAAAGGAATAGTTAGGCCTGCCATGCAGTATATGCCTTGTGGTCCAAGAGACCTTCTTTGATAATGTACGTGCCTTACACTTTTCTCTGTGAATAATAACGCTATTAAAACCACTGGTGTAACTTAAATCTAAAATTCAAGGCTGCTTAATGGGTTGGGCGCTTTGCTACCTTATAGAAGGGCTGATACAGAATTCTACTCCCACCGTAAGTCCCTGATCTTACCCCCTTAGGATTGTCAGCTCATTGCCCCATAGGTCCCTTCAGATGCACTATTTGACATGAGGGGTGTGGGACTTTGACAGATGGAAAATACTGCAGAGGCAGCACAATGTCTGTCAGAGGAGGAAGAAAATCATGTTGTTACTAAATGACCACTATAGTCAATATAAAGAGGAGCACTTGTCTCCTGAAAAGTAATTGCTGTCCAGTGGTGGTTTTTTTTGACCAGCCATGACCAAGAACTTCCTTTCTAGGAGCAGCAGCGCAGAGGGAAGAGATTGCTTGCCAGACCTCCAGCAGGGAACTGGAAGTCTCACAGAATAAATAGCCTCAAAAAACTAATCAAATTTGATTTTTTTCACAGTAATACTTCAGGATCCTGGTCTGTTTTCAGCTGTCTTTCCACCAGCACACAACTAGTGATCAAACCAGTCAACCTTTAAAAGCTGGACTGTTTGGATGGGATAACTGGGCTTTATTGGCTGTCTCTTAGGGACTCATTACTGGGCTTACAAAAATGGACAGTGCAGCACAGTCTGTATTCTCAGTATATTTTACTGGATTTTGACAAGTCTACAGCCTCCACACCAATTACAGAGTCTCCATGAGTGGTTTGTGAATGCTGAAGGGGCCTGGAAGAAGGCTTTGCACAAACACAGTTCTTGGCTTTGGCAATTCTTGACTTTCAGAGGGAAAATGGAGCTAAGAAAGACAGACAGGTGAGAAGACACTTCTCTGGTGTGCATTACACCCTTGGTACTGGCAGTCAAGAGCCTGGATCTTCATGCCAGTCTTGGAAATGTCATGGTGTGGGACTTTCACAAGGCATCACTCTTTTTGCTTCCCCTATAACCCCCTCTATGACATGGGGGAATTATGACACAGTGTGGTGTAAAGATTAGTCTTTGAAAACTTGTAAATTTATGATCTTTGAACTAAACTTGCAGTGCATGTAACATGTAATAGTAAGCAGAGCAGTGCAGTGAGGTTTCTTTGGTAGTTTCATGTATGGCCTTATAGAAAAAGTTCCCATTAGCATGCGCTTTGTCTTGTGGTAGTTTATCTGTGCTCTTAACCTTGCTGTTGAAATTTCACATCTTTAACTGTTATCTGTGTCATAAAATGGATGTCACCTACTATTCCTTAGCTTATATGCCAATTAGCTCAGAAGACAGCGCTGGTAAAACTAAAGCCCAGTCATATGTGAGGTGGTAAAAAGCAAGCCGAACCAGAAGTCAAGGGGTCTTCCAAAATGAGCTCTGTGTCATGGGACAAAACAGCCAAAATTTGTTTAAAATGACTAGCTTTCAGATACCAAAGACTGCAGTATTCCTACTTAATGAATTCCTACATATTGTGCAACATACTGGTGCTGACTGCTAATCTGAAAGAGCAGACAACAGTACTCAGGGGCACAGATACATACGGTTTTCTGCTCTACCTTAGAGCATTACGTTACACATTACCTTTAAGGTGCCATTCTAAAAAATGATTTCCTAAAAAAACCCGTCTTGTACAACAAAGACTTAGGGTCAGCTCGTCACTGGATCTACTGTTTTATCTTAATATTGACTTGACTGCAAATCCAAAGTATTCAATGGGGCTTTTTTCCATCTTGTTTCAAGAGCTTTTCTCCTGTAAGCGAAGGAAGATGACAGCAATATTCAAAGCCTTATCTATTGACCTGTAGTTATCAGTTAACTTGTGCTCAATGGGTAAGCTGTGCTTATTGTTTAAGTTAAATTCTTAAGGTTCAAGCAAACAATACAAGCTCACTCATACAATTGCATGAAATCCCATTTGGCCTGTGGGGACGCTCCTGCTGTGTCTACTCATATTGTTTTCATCTCATCTGTTTCAATGGTATCTCCACCATATTGCAGTTTGCTGATGATAACAGCTACTTAAAAGTCCACTTCTGCTCTTGTTGACAGCTTAGCGCAAGTTGACTTAAAGGATCAAAAGGGATGTGCTGGTTATTTTTTGCATCTGATTTTTGCAAAGGCATCAGATAAATCAGGAAGTTTAACACAGCCATACAATTACAACTCTCAACTGTGTACTGCTACACAGTACATTAAAATCTTGACAACACTTTCAGACTAAAACTCCAAAATACATTTATAACCATTCCTTAAATATTCAACAAAATGCCAACAGCTTGAGTGAGCTGTGAAAATGTGAGCTTGGGACCCACGGGAAGCCTTGCTGGCTTTCTCTTAGTTTCAGCAAACAAATAGAATTTGGAGTGCATTTCACTCCTATGGAGAGGATCAGTACAAAACATCTGCATCTTGAAGGCCTATTTTGAGGACTCGACCAGGACTTAATTGGTACATTTTGTGGTAGATTGTTACCAGGCATGAATTTCACTTCAAATGAGTACAACTCCAGGCTAAGTATTTTATTTGTTGGAGTTATTTGTTTTAAGGTCTTTACTTTCAAATTCAAGCTGAATTCTCTTCCCTGGCACACCAGCAGAATTGTTCTGCAATTCCCACTGAATTATGTTGTTCAAATGTGTTAAAAATCCCAAGGTTTCCATGGTGTCACTAAAAGGCATCATTTGAAGGCAATGTCATTGCTCTTGCACAAATGAGGGTAGAAATTACTCAAAGAATTTTCATTTTTACCGTGTTTTATGAGAAGTAAAAAAAAAAAGAAAAACCCAACAATAAAGGCTTCACTTGAACGCAGTGATCCCAGACAGTCTGCAGCACTAGCAGTCAGAGAAATTATCTTAGACTGCATACTGAGTGGGTCAAAAAGAAAGAGACGAGGGCTGCTGGACTGCACCATGCTGCTGCTATTTCTGCTGCAGTGCAGAAGGATGCTTTCGGATGTGAGCCCCAAAGAAGTTAGGTAGTCTGGGTCTGGGGCATGCTGGTCTTGCAGCCGGGTAGCACAAAAGCAAAGTGCCATGGTACCTTCCCCCTCAGGATGGCCAAAGTGTGGGTCTTTCCAGGTTAATGTTGTGCTGGTCCTCTATGGGTTCACACTGAACCTCAGAGATAAGATAACACAGAGAAGGTACCACTCCATCCCATGAAGCTAAATTGGGGATTATAGTCAGCAGACCTCTGTACCCAGCACACCTCCTTAGAAAGCCTGTAAATCCAAGTGTTTTCTTTTCCAGGGATGCCTGGAAGAAGGTATTGCTGGTGAAAGCAGTGGCTGTCGTGACTAGTTTAATTAGTACTTATGCACACTAATTCTACTAAATTTAGCACCTCTGTCTGCTAATCTACAACACAGCTGGAGGGCATCAGATATCAAAGGAAAAGGGAAAGTAATTGCTCTGGCCTCAGGGGTTAAACATTAAAATTATGATGGAGATTTTAGTCAATAGATACCTTTTTTCCTTTCTCAGAAAAAAAAAAGTTGCTTACAATTGCCTGGAAAACAACTAATGTGTTGAGTATCTGCACGCCGTGTACACTCAGTAGGCTACATTATTGAATCATTTTCAGATCAAATCCTAAGCAGGATTTCTCAGAATGATCCTATTAATTACCACCTATCAGTTATCTGGAAGTAAGAGCAAAGAGGTTTTTGTAAGTGGACTCTGGCAGAGAGTTAAGGTCTTTCAGCACATTGTCTCTTCCCATGCTGTGTGTAGGGACTGAAAATTACTGCCATAGTGTCCCTGTGTGTGAGAGGTTAGACATATCCTCTTCAGCTACTATCAGAAAGGACATAGGGTTAAATAGTTGAATGTTACTTTTCACACTCTCTCCAGAGACTCTTAAAAACTTGTTCTCTTCAGACCTGAAGGGGTACAGACTCCTGATAGCCTCAGAGGGATTTCAGGCAGATCACCTCTCCCTGGGGTATCTGCTGAGTCTTAGCAGCACAGACCAAGCTGAAGATGCTCAGGGTGTGTTCTGGTTCCTCTCACCCCTTCCTAAAATTGAAGGAGGGAAGGATTAAAAAAAAAAAAAGCTGGATGAAGTCACCACATCTGCACATCTGTGCTTGAGCAAGACTCTTCTCTCCTTGCTGCTGCTTCTCCTCCTGCACTGTATCCCTGAGTGAGGAGATGTGGCCTCTTTTATCCCTGCAGGTCCAAGGTGAGGTGAAATGACCCCGCATCTGCTCATCTCTCCTCATCTTGCCCAGAAGAGCAGGGGAGAAGGGTGCACTGTGAGCCCTTCACTAGCGCTTAGTTTTGCAGATCCTTACCTCACTGTGCTAAGACACGAGGGATAGAGAGTGTCACCTTGCTCTACCATCTAGGTCTTGTGGGGTTTCATTTTGGAAGGAACCAGAGAAGTCACTTTTCCAGTACAATCAGTAGCTAAGGGACAGGATTATTCTACCTCCTAGACCTTGACAAAAAAAATACATGGGTATGGGCAGCAGATGAGGTTCTTCAAAGTGAACAAAGAAAGTCAGTGATACATTGAGTTTTCTAAATTCCAGGAAGGAAAAGGAAAATAGTAAAATCCTGATGGAAATATTAAGCACTAGGGTAAGGGAAGGGATCCTGCACTGCCATTATGCTGAGCAAAATGAAAACATATCCCTAAGTGGAGATGTAGATTTGAAACTATTCAGCTGCTTTGTGTGCAACAGACTGTGACTCTGGTGTTTCAAAGAGTCACAACAAATACTCAACCTCATTTGTTTAAAATGAGATAATGGAAATCATGGCTTTTAAAACCACAAAGGAAGTTAAAAAAAAGTAAAATAAAAGAGATTGAAGGGACTAAACCATGGTGGGCAAAATTACAGCACTTTCTAATAAAGTACAAGCAGTCCTGTGCCTCTGCTGTATGTAGGTAACAGCATGAATGCTGCTCGAACTAGCTAGGCTAAGGCTTACCAGTTATTGAGAATAATATTATGATGCAGCTTCTAAAATGGCAACCTGCAGCCGACCTTTGCAGTCAGGCTGTACAGAGAAGGCTGTTCCCTGGGAACTTGGCACAAGAGGAAACTGTTGCAGAAAGTATTTACCCAGGGGATACTCTTGAAATTGTTAATAAAATTTGAGAACAGACATGAATTTAAACATTTAAAGGAGAGGCTACACTTTGGGACATGAAATGTAAAGTGTTACACAACTTGATCCCTTCTACCCAGTAAAACAGCCTGCCAGCAGTGAAACAGTTCCCTTTCCAAAAACTTTGTTGTGCTGTATGTGCACTGGATGTGGGAGGTTTAAGGAGGTTCAGAAGTTCAGTAAAGACCCAGAAATGTGAAGTCAAATCAGCGATACAATCCTTGCACCCCCATCCCAGAAGAGCTTAAATTTCCCTGTGATATTGGACTGGATTTATAAAAGAAGTTCCAAGCACTGTGGACTTCATCAAAACCATGTCAGAAGGCCTGCAAGGAATAGACATGTCAATAAAAGAAAGTGAATCACTTGTTCGCTTGAGAACTCTGGTGGATTGAATCCACCAGAAGAGTGTGAATCTGTAGGAAGTCAGAATTTTCTTCCCTCTGAGGAACTGGAAATTTCCCAGGAAAACCCATATAGAACAGGAGAACCCAAATACCCAAACTTTACAGAGTAGATGTCTAAATTCACCTCCTTCCAGAGATTATGTGTAATGTACAGTATCCAATCAAAATTCAATTAGAGACTCTTCAAAGCTATTTTAAAACTTGAGTGTGTCACAACAGCATTTGCACGGGCAATGCAAGATATGCTACAGATATGGGTTGGATTTCAACCCCACGCAACTGGTGACTCAGCTTTGCCTGTTGTAAGCCGGCTATCAATTTGCAGAAGGTCACTGAGGTTCATTCCAAAATATTTTTTGTTCAGCCAAACCAAATGCTGACTGTTTTGCAAAAAGGTGAAGCTGATGCTAATGTTTTCCATGATAGTAGTAGCTAACCCTAAAGCTGGGAGGAATATAGATGCCTAGTATCAGTCACAGCTCAGGAGTCTGCACCTCATGTAATGAAAAGAAAAAGAAAAGTCTGATTTGAAGTTCACAGGAGTTCTAGGTAAATTTACTTAAAGAAAAGAGCAAACTCTGAACTTTGTCTGACTTGGACTCTGTTCTTCTGTTTGTGTTTTTAAGAGAAGTAATTATTAGCTTTGTACCATTCCTACTTTGTCCACTTCTAATAAAGTGAGGAAAAGAAACTTTGTCCTAAAATTTAAAACTTACTATCTGTACTCTTCTTTCTTTTTAAATATAGGCTAATGCTCATTAAGAGCTGCACCAATTTGCTCTGAAGTCCTGGACTGGACACTTCATTCCCAGCAGAGTGAACAACATACTTGCATCTAAGTTCATTAGCTGGACAAAGGTTTGTCCTCAAATTTGAAAATACTGGAAAAAGGTGTTTAAGTAGCTAAGAGGAAAACTTCAAAATAACTGACTCCATGAGCATTTTCCCATAGCAACATACTTTTAAAAATAACAAGAGAGGTTAACAGTGAATTGCGGCATAATTATACAAATATGACTTCATCTCTTGCTACTTAATCAGAAAAGTGTGTTGTGGAGGAGAAGCTGAACTTGGCACCAGTTATTCATATGCTCCAGGTAAGCTCATGAAAGCAAACAGGAGCCAGTGAGGTGACAAGTCAGAATAATTATGTGACACTAAGTAAGGAAATCATGTATAGGTCAACGCCACTGTGAAACTAGCCTCACAGCTCCCTCCCGCCTAAAGCCCAGGAATAGTATTGAAACTAATAACCATACAGAGCCTTTGGTCAAAATCCAAATGGCCAGGAATACTTGATCCCTATGGAAAGGAACTGGAGATAAGAAATGTCCTGCCAAAGACAGTTGGCAGGACAGCAAAGCTGCATGACACAGGAGGCTTTCACCAAGGTAGGTTTTGGCTCGCTGCCTATCTCATTCCAAACAGTCACAAAACCAGTGGAAGCTTTTGATGTTCTCCCATGACACGATCACAAGTGTGAGCAATTTACAACACTTGCAGTCACTGGCACAGGCTTCTTTAAACTTGTTGCCCAGTTGATGTCTTCCTGAGGAAGATAACCAAACCTCTGGCTTGTCTGAAAAGAATGTTAGCCTGAGAAGAGACACACATTTGCCAGCAAAAACCAGCCTCCTGCTCGGCGATTGAGGCTGTTGGTGTTGCCTGTTCTGCTGAATGGACATTCATGGACCAGCTGAGTGGGTAGGGGGAAGCAGGGAAAGACCACAGCAAAACCTGCTCATCAGTGATCCTCTGTTATTTTATCTCTTAATCACAAAGAGAAACCTTGTACAGATGAAATTCTAATTTCCCTTTCCCCCATCATCCTATACCAGGCTTGTTTCTCCACAATTTTTTTTTAAATTTACTGCTTTCTTTACTTTTTTATTTTTCCCAATCCTGTTTTGGCTTGGTTTTTTTTTTTTTTTTTAAAGCCAAACCTTCCTAAATCAGGTGTTTATCCCCAGCTGACTCCTCCTTTGTAGCATTTCTTCTCAATCTGGGTGTAACTTCTCATTCTCTGGCTGCTGCTGGTAACTTTTCACTCCTAGCAAAATGTTCCTAACCAGATATCTCCAGATGTAGAGGAACTTGAGTTTTCTGTCTTGTGTATTTCTGGATTCCTCAGATGCAGCATCCTCACTGAGCAGCAGAGGGAAAAAAGTCTGGGGCAGCGTACTTGGTATGGCTGATGTCTCCCACCTTTCCTCAGGTACATTGTGTGTGTACAGAGCAAACATCCTGGTGAACTGCATATGCTGGCCAGATCCTACTAGTCCAAGGTAAAACTAACTGGAATTTCACCCTTTACTTGAGATGCAGCAGGTCCTGGGACTCTGGTGGTGTAAAATATGGATCCCTTTGGATGAACAAAGGCACCAACCTCTCTCTCCCCTTTTTCTCTCTATTTTTTAATTTTAAAAAGTCCATGAACTCTGATTTTAGGCTGCAGAACTTCAGGCCAAAAAAACATTATGAAAGAAGTGCTTGGTATTTCTAGGGTAGAGGCTAGCAGCACAGGGTAACATTACTAGCATGCCAGAAAGAGAGTTTGCCTTTTGTGGGGTAAGGTATAAATCGGTGGTTACGCCTGGAAAGACAAAGTCTGCCAGGCTGACCGCACTGCAGAGCTGTATTTGCACAAGCAGGCCTGGGTTACAGGTAACTACAAACTATTTAACTCCAGCAGTGCAAGCCTCTTATCTCTCAGATCTTCAAACATTGACAGAAAATACAACAAAAATATTAAATATTGTGTTATGTTTTTTTTTCCCCAACTTCTTTCTTTCCCTTTTGTTAAGTCCATTGTTTTCTTTCATAACAATTTTCTTGGGCAAAAACCACGTGCTCTTTTTTTCCAACTTGAACTAGTTAATGCTCTTATTTCCTTCTTAAACCATGTGTGCATCCTCATGTTTGTTTTGTCTGCAGACAATAGAAAATATGCTCTTCTCCTTGAAATTTTTGAAGTTATTTGTTCAGAAGAACCGTGACCTGAGCTGTGAGCCACTGGTGCAGGTCCCCCCAGTGGGTGGGCAATGGGAGAGTACCCAGGGCTGCACTTGTGCAGACCAAATTTAGCAAGGTCTGCACAGCCTATCCCAGTCATTCCTGTCTGCAGTTTGAAAAAGAATGGAATAGAATAGTTTAGTTGGAATGGAGCTACAATGATCACCTAGTTCAACTGCAAGCAGGACTTGCAGGGTGCAAGCAGAAGTGAGTGCCAGGCAATGCATGAAGAGATGGATGTACATACGTCAGCGTTATATAGCTATACAACATAGTTTAATTAAGGCTTTCCCCCTCCTCAGCTTCTCCACAGGTAACAGCCAGTTTGGGCCTGTGTTGAAGGAGAGAAGAGGCTCAAGTCCAGCTGCTGTACTTTGGAGCTCACTCCTGGCCCATGTAGGCATGGATTTATGGCAAAACTCTTTGGAAACTGAGTCTGAGCTTGCATATACAGTATAGGAGCAGGCATAGACCGAAACTCTCCATCAAGAATGTTTCTTATCCAGGTGTAAAGAAAGGGGAAATATTTCATGTGCAAATGACTTTCTTAATTATAGGTTCCATTTTTATTAAATATTCGTTAGGTTCTGCAAGATTGGAACTTGGTGATTCATAAGTTCTTTGATTTTAGGCTGCAGAACATGCAGGCCAAAAGAACATTATGAAAGAAGTGCTTGATGTTTCTAGGGTAGAGGCTAGCAGTGCAGGGTAACGTTGCTAGCATGCTAGAGAGTTTGACCTTTGTGGGGTAAGGTATAAATCGGTGGTTACACCTGGAAAGAGAAAGTCTTTCCAGGCGTAAGAAAGAACCTCAGGCACCAATATAGGTTAGGGACGGATCTTCTAGGAAGCACTACTGAGGAGAAGGATCTGGGACCCCTGGTAGATAGCACACTTTCCATGCGACAGCAACGTGTCCTTGTTGCCAAGAGGGCCAATGGGATCCTGAGCTGCATAGGGAAGAGTGTGGCCAGTAGGTCGAGGGAGGTCATTCTCCTTCTCTACTCTACACTGGTGAGGCTGTAACTGGAATACCGCATCCAGTTCTGGGCCCCCCAGTTCAAGAGGGACAGGGAACTACTGGAGAGAGTCCAGCGTAGGGCAACCAAGATGATTAAGGGATTGGAGCACCTCCCTTACAAGGAAAGGCTCAAGGAGCTGGGACTCTTTAGCCTGGACAAGCGAAGGCTGAGAGGACACTTTGTTTATAAGTATCTAAAGGGTGGGTTGAAAGATGTTGGAGCCGGACTCTTTTCAGTGGTTTCCAGCGATAGGACAAGGGGCAATGGACTCAAGCTGGAACATAAGAGGTTCCACTCAAATATAAGGAAAAACTTCTTCATGGTGAGGGTGACAGAGCACTGGAACAGGCTGCCCAGGGAGGTCGTGGAATCCCCTTCTCTGGAGATTTTCAAGACCCGCCTGGATGCAGTCCTGAGTGATGTGCTCTAGGCATTCCTGCTTTAGCAGGGGAGTTGGACTAGATGATCTCTAGAGGTCCCTTCCAACTCTGACAATTCCATGATCCCATGAATTAGACTTTGAGTTGCCATCCTTATATTTGTGTGGTTACTTTCCGTAGCATATACACATGCTTGCACAGTTAGTCTGCGTGTAAGGTGTAATTTATATCTCTGAGGACTGCACTTTGAGACACTGAATTCCCTCAGGGTGTCCTGATTCCTTTCCTCTGATAACCCTTAAGGAATATGCCAGGTGCTGTTTGCTTTTTGCTTTCCCTTTAGAAACTGAGTTATACAGTAAAAGTGACATTTGCATGTAAGCATCTGCATGTAGCAGGTTGTGATTCCCATTACAGGTGAAAATGTATTCATCTTGCTCCTGAAATATTCTTTACTATTCTGGTCTCAGTATTTCTGTTAAGAATCTGTCAGCAGCCTTAGAGGATGATGCAGAAAATGTATACACAGATTTGCACTAAGTGATTTTTCAACATCAGATGTTCAGCTACCATCTTATGACCAAGGGAATGTACAATGAATGCTGTTAGAAACTTTGGTCTTTTGGAGCAGGAATCCAGCTCAATGCCTGTTTAATTGAATTTAATTTTTCCTTTAATTTAATTAATTTAATTCTAGTATTTGAAGTTCTGTTTAAAATAAGAAAGCCACCGAACTGACTTAATTCCTACTTGATTTCACTACATTCCATTAAGGCATTCAAACAATCTGTGTCTAAAAATTATGCATACTGTAGAACTTGTCTTGTGTAAGCACTCATTAGTTTTTTGCATTGTTTTAATGTATACACACAGAGAAAAAGCCCTACAGTAAAACACAACAAAGAATGCAAAATTAAACACTTAGAAGTCAGAAATTACGCAAGGTAAAATAGCTTGTGTAAATCTAATTTAGCTTCTCTGTGTGTTCACATAATGTCTATGTGTTATACATACATACAGACATATATATATAAAGTGTATAATATTTGTGTATGTACAGCGAAAAAAGCCTTTAATTACATGACTACCTCCTGCTTTTTCCACAGAGCGCTTGCTTTATTCAGTGAACAGGATAGACCTGCTTCCCATGTGGGTCACCTTACTGTGAAGAAGGCTGTTGCCTATACTGTACTGCCTCGTTAATTGTAGAGGTAGGTGAATCACAAATGAAGTGGGAGACTGAAAGAATTGTTAAGAGATGACACTGCTTCTCCCAATTAAATTTCTTTACTCCAGAGGTAATTTATTCTGGTGGCACATCTATGTCCAGGAGATAACATCTGTTCACAATCTGAACCAAGCTTGGATAGAACTAGCTTGGGTTTATCTTTCTTACTGTAGTCACTAACAATCAACATCAGTACCATTGTCTTCATTAACTAAATTCATAACCTCATTTTAAAAAAAAAAAAGATAGTGTGACAAAGTTTATTTTCCTTAAATCCAGGTTAACTGGCTCTAATTATCTTACCTAATTTTAATTCTTTATTAATCCGATGCTGCATCAGCTGCTCCATCGTTTTGCCCAGGAGTGATGTCAGATTTCTGCCTCTTCCTCAAAGCACCATATGATATTATTCCAGTTGCATTTGTCTAATTTTATGAGTGTATGTCTTGAGACTCTGGAATCTGATTTACAAAAGCACTGCACATTCACAGTTGTCAACAGGAGCAGCGCTTTGAAAATACAAAATGCTGCAGCATGCTCAAGAATGCTAAAATTCTGGGAGCTGCAAGTACCCAAAACTTCATGGTTTTCACTTTAACCTATCTGCCTCTGAGTTTTTCAATGTGAAAATAAAGTAAAACCCTTCCCCATGTGGGGACACTGTGAAAATAAATGCATTAATATTTGTGGAACACTTGGATACTTCATAGGGGAGAACTATAAAAAAATCCCATGAGTACACTACTCATTAGTTCTTGAGAGCAGGGTTTGAAGATAGTGCATTAAATAAGTCATGGGGCTTCATACTGAATAAGGAGACAACAAAATATTGAATTGCTCCTCATTAAGACCCAGATTCTCAAAGGTATTTTAAGTGCCTAAATCCTGCTGAGAGTCAGGGTTTCTTAAGTGGTCTTTTTTTTTAAAAGATTTTATTTCTTTTTTCCCTGAATAAGACAGGAGATCTGCAAGAAAAAATTGTACATAATCACATAATCTTAGGTTGCATCACAGTGCACTGTTAATTAAAGGTTGCATCAGAATGTATGTCCATAAGATTTGGGGTGCAATATAACATTGCCCAAGAAATCCTAGTTACAGCATTTACCACCCTCACACTGCCTGACTTTGCAACATCTATCATCTTTTCCAATAACTAGTGTACAAGAAATTTTCTCTGGTTTTAGGATAATAAATGAAGCCACTGACATTCCCCATCATGCTCATATCCCTAGCAGATGGGGAATGGGAGCTCTTCCTCTGCTGCATCCTTCCCTGCTTGGGCTACAGACCTCTGCCAGCAGAGTAAATGACACAAGTAATAGGTTGTCATCTTCTGTTTGAATCAGCATCAGGGAGGGGCAGAATGTTTTGCCAGTGAGTTTCACTAATATTTGCTGACGTCGAAAGAATGGTGAAAGTCAGGTGTCTTTGGTTCAATCAGGATCAGAGGAGAACATGTGGAAATAAGTACAGGCTTTTTTGTCTGTTCTCCAAGTGGCTTAGATCCTTTTACTGTTTTCAGCTCGTTCCTCTTTCTTTGTATTTATCTTGCCCCACATTCGGCTCTCACAGTACTCACCTGGCCCTCCTGAACTGAAAAACCCCATAGAGCATCTGGATGAAGCCCTGCACATCCTGACCTGACCCCATAGCTGATCCTGCTTTGAGAGGAGGTAGGACTAGAGACCTCCTGATACCTTCTGACTTCAATTATTGTGCGATCCTAGGAAGCCGTTGTGCTTTTCTCCATTATATAAATAGTCTGCATTCCAGCAGGTGTTTTTAATTAATCAATCTTTGTACCAAGTAGCTTTGGTTTATTGCACTGTCATAATTTCACGTCTACAGTACAGGATTCCTTTAGACAAAAAAGGCAACCAAGCATACATCCCATAAAACAATAAAATAGAGCTAGAGACGTTGTTGTGTGGAACGAGGTTGTTGCAAATTCCACATAAACCAGGAATTTACGCCAGGAGCTCTTCAAAGTACTTTGGCTGGCCTTCCAAGAATCTGGAAATGTTAACACTGAGGCTAAGGAAGCTTGATTTTTTTATATATTTTTTTTTTCCTCCTCTCTGTATACAGCTTCAAATCCTCTAAGCTGTGGCAGGGTGCTGACAGACAGGATGCTCGTTCTGCAATGGGGAGCTTGCAGTGGGGCAAAGTTCCACTCCTTCCACTGCTGCCTTGTCAGCCCATCCCTGAGGCACCTCACTCTACATTACGACAGGGATCAAACTGCTCCTGTCAGAGGAGACCAAAGCCATCCTTTCTGCTCCTCCTCCCCAAACTGTTGAGGACCCAGGTTATAGTGGTATGCAATTTCCTTAATATATTCCTCAGAGAATGTGGAAAAAATAAGCCAAAAGCTGGAATATTCCTTTCAGATCTTTCTAATTTCCTCATTCAAACCAAAACCATTTTTCACAAGAATATGTAAAGGCATTTCTGTTATTTGAAAGACATTTTTCCATGAAGTGTTGCTTCACAGTACTTATGTCATCAAAAGTTTACTTCTTAACTCCTAGAAATGCATTTTCTTTTCTTTTTTTGTCCTTATCTTTCTTGTACAGCCTCTTGAGGATCACTATTTCAAGGGCAGAAGAACTTCTACTGTGTAAAAATATACAACTTTCAGGAACATGCTACCTCTGAATTTTTTCAGTTTCAAACAAAATCTCAGCATGTAGGAGCAACCCAGAAGAGGTGTTCGGGATGAAAACGTTTGGTCGGCTTTAGTAAGGTTTGTCATGTCTCATGGGCTTTTCAATATACTGCATGACTTCATTCTGTTTCTACAGATATCCCCATTCATAGTACACCTACTTCTTTCTTTAAGGGCTCTTCTTTTCCCTTCTTTTTCCTTCCATCTCTTTCAAGTTTTCTTTGCTTTCTTCGGTCAGATTTCTCCTTCCTCAAAACTTCACCTTGAGACCTCCATTCCCAAAGTCCCCTTCTCCTCTCCATTTCTCCCTGCCCTCCCCAAGCCATGCCAAGGCGTCTTTTTCCCCTTTGTGGGGAAAGAGAGCAGGTGGTTGGTAGCTGAGAGTTTCTAGAAGGCCTGTCCCAAACAATCTCATTGCAGAAGAAATCTAGGAAGGGTAGGAAGCAACCAATTGGGCTAAATCATGAGCTCATGACATGAAAAGGAAGCACAGAGAAATCAGATCAGGTTTCCATGGGGTAAGTGCAGAAGCACCGGCCTCAGCAAGAGCAAATGTGGACAAAGACAAAAAAGCCAATACAACAAATGAAAACTAGCAAGAGCATCGCAAGTAACAAGAAATCATTTGGTAAGTACATCAGTGGTAAGAGGAAGTTAAGAGCTACTGGATTACTCATTAGAGAGAGAAAGCTATCGACTGGTGCTGAGAAGGCTCAGAGTGCCTCAGCCTTTTTTTTTTTTTTTTTTCACCAGCCTTGGCTAAAAGAGATCACTTGTGATCAGGTGAATGACATAATACATATTAATGACAATGGAATGAGGTTTAAGCCCAGACTGGGACAGAACCATTTGCAAGAGTACTTGGATAACATAGAGGTGTTCAACCCTAGAGGCTGGCTGGGCTTCATGGCAGGGTACTGAAGGAAGTGGCTCAAACAGCATTGGAAACACGAGTGTTTATCTCTGAGAGCTTCGTGAAGATGGCCAAGGACACTGCTAATAGAAAAATGCAAAACCAGTGCCTATCTTTAAAAAGGGCATTAAAATAAACAAATAGATAGGCCAGCCAGACTTTTTTTCCCCAGAAAGCACCTGGTATAAATAGACACATTATTTGTAAAAAGATGGCAGGAAACAATGAGATAAGCAACTATCAATATGGGCTAGTCAGCAAGAACTTGGGACAAGCTGGCCAAATTTCCTTTGGCGATAGTGGAACAGAGCTTGTTATGGATGAAATGGGCAAGGGCCGCAGTCATCTGTGCCTTGGGTAGGTTCTGCACACTCATTCATAAATGAGGGAATTTGGTTTATGTGGAAAAGTTGGGTAGCAGATACAAAACTGTGGAAACAGCAGTTGTTAGTGGTTTTACTGGCAAACAGGTGAATTACAGATGCAATTCCAAAGGGATCTGTCCTGGGAAGTTTCATTAGTGGCCTTTAGAGATGGCATTGATCGTGGAGCAACTGCAAGTACATTGGAGGATGAAATAATTCAAAATAATCCTAAGAAATTGTTTGGAGAGCAGAGAATATGACTGAGAAGCAACAAGAGGGGTTGTTTATGCAGGCAGGGTTAATCCTGTGCACAGACAGAGGCTGGGGCACCACTCAGGTCATTCGGCAGGCAGCAACTGAGGGGACACCAGAGGACAGCTGGGGGCAATCAGTGGCCAAGGAGACAGCAGGAGAGGTGGGCAAATTGCAGCTGGTTGTCATAAAGAAAACATGGCACAGAGAGACGATGACAGCCATCAGATGCAAAAAGGCACTGCAACACAGGAAGAGAAAGAGGAGACTTCCCTGGGCAGGGAGCACCAGGTTCATGTTTCAGCATGGAATTGTCAGGTCAGACAGGAGGGTGAGGTGTCACCTGGGGAGGCTGCAGGGCCATGGGGGTACTGGGGATCCCTCGGAGCAGGGCTGAGGGAAGCCCTACGAAAGGAATCCAGAGCCACCAGTAGATGGGAAACCTTTTTGGTGTCTTGTGCAAGAAAAGGGGCTAAAGGGAGGAAGACCTAAGGAGTTAACGGTGTACAGTAACTTGCTTGCAGAGACAGGATCAAGTAAATGAAAATCCACCAACGACTTGCTCTTCCATTTATGGGAGGTAATGCTGCCAGTCCTCTTCTAATGCACACGAGTATTTGCTGCTCACTAGCCGTGTTCGTGTGTGCAAGCGTATATTGATCTGTTGTCTCTTTCCTTTCTTCCAAGGGAAAAAATAACCACGCAGTTCAGTAATGCACGAGCTATGCTCCGCGATGAAAATAGTCTGAGGCACTTGCATGTAAATTTAGCTTAACATAAAAAATAACCTCCAGAAATTTGAACTATTTTACAATTAATTTTAAAATTAATGTCAGGTGTCAATGTGATTTTTTTAAATTTTTTTTTTAAGGGTGTACTAATTTGACAGGCTGACCGAAGCAACGCAGGCACATCTCGCACTGCTCCGGGTCTTGGAAGTGTCCCCTTCGACTTTGGATTCTTCCCTCCGGGTCTGTCCCCGCTCCAGCACCCCCCCCCAGCGTACCACTCGGCTCCCCGCAGCGCTGCTGCTGCTTCCCCCGCCCAGCCAGCTGCAGCCGCGCTGCATTATTAAAGGCATGCCCTGTAAATAATTGATATGGAAATAACACCGCGCTGCGGAGCCAGAGCACCTCCTTCTCCTCCTCCTCCTCCTCTTCTTCCTCCTCCTCCTCTTTTCCCCCGGCCCTCACCCTCTCTGCCCGCCGCCTTACCTGCCCCGGCGGAGCGGGGCGGTGCGGATCCCGCGTCAGGCCGCCCCGCGGCCTCCCCGCCCCGCGGCGCCGTCCCGCCCCCGTCGGCGGCGGGTCCCTGCGGGGGGGCCGAGCCGAGCAGAGCCGAGCCGGGCAGGCGGCGCGGCGGGAGCAGGTGCGGCCGCCCAGCACCGCGGGGGCGGAGCGGAGCCGAGCCGGGGGGGGCGGCGGTGGCGGGGCCGGGCCGGCAGGTGGGGGCTATCGGGAGGCGGAGGGGGCTAGGAGCCGGGCGGTGTTGCTCCCGCCTCTGGAGGTGCGGCCGGCGGCTACGGCAGGGCTCGGTTGGGCGAGCGGGCTGCCGCGGGAGGTGCACGGCGGCGGCGGTCCCCGCAGCCCGAGGCTGCGGAGAGGCCGGCGGGGCCCCTTGCTGCAGAGCCAGATGTGCGGGACCGGGGGCTGCCAGGGGCCGGCGGGGGGGTGCTGGGGGCTGCCGCCGCCGCTGCTGCCGCGGCCGGGGGGGGATCCTTAGCCGTGCGAGAAGCGGGGAAGCCGCGCCGGGAGCTGTTATTTTCTTCTCCTTCCTTTGCTTTCCCTCTCGTCCCTCCTCCTCCTCCTCTTCACCACCAAAACCGGCAGAGGAGGCGTGTTCGTAGAGTCTTGCTGCACCGGTTTTGCTTGGTTTGTTGTTGCAGGGTTTGGTTCGCGGGGTGGTGATCTTTTTTTTTTTTTTATTGCCCCCCCCTTCTTTACTCTCACCCCCTTCCCCCCCCCCCTTCTCCTTTCCTCTCCTTTGGCCCATCGCATGCTCGGATCCGGCTGGATCCTTCCTTTTATTTTCGGCGGTGTCTCTCGGCGGGGGGAAGGGAGCGCCGGGATGAGTGCAGCTTGACGCACAGGCGAGGGGAGGGGGGGCACCGCCGGCAGCTGCAGCGGTTCGTGGCCGCAGGGTGCGGGTGAGGAAGGGAGCGGGGCGAGGGGCTCGCTCGGTGCCTCCCCCTTTTCTTCCCCCTCCTCCTCTTCCCTCTCCTTCCTCCCTTTCCTTCCCTCCCCATCCGTCTCCTGCCGGGTCCGGCTGGGAGCGTGTGTGCAATATATTACGTTGTAAGGTGTGTGTGCGTGGAAGAGAGGGAAGGAAGGAAGGACTCCGGAGGGAGCCGGGGCTGCTTCAACACCCCCCCCCCCCCCATCCTATGTGAGCCCCCCCGGGCGGCTGGATGGCGATAGACCGGCGCCGCGAAGCGGGCGGCGGGGGCCGGCCGCTACCGGAGGAGAACGGCTCGGTGCCGGGGGTCGCGGGGGGAGTGGGCGCCGCCGCCTCCCCCTCGGGGCCGCCCCCCGCTAACGCGGCCGGGGCCGAGATCCAGGCGGTACCGGTGCCGCCGCCCGCCGCCGCCTGCAGCCCGCTGCTCCTCGACTACGATGGCTCGGTACTGCCGTTCCTCGGGGGGCTGGGCGGCGGGTACCAGCGGACCCTGGTGCTGCTCACCTGGGTGCCGGCCCTCTTCATCGGCTTCAGCAAGTTCTCGGACTCCTTCCTCCTGGACCAGCCCGACTTCTGGTGCCGGGAGGCGGACGGGCAGGGTAACTGGAGCGGGTACCTGGCGCCGGGCCACGCCAACCGCAGCGGCAATGGCAGCATCTTCCCCCCGCCGCCCGGGCTGCCCACCCCTCCGGGGGTCAACGCCAGCGAGTGTGACTGCCACGAGTGGCACTACCGCATCAGAGCCGGCCTCGTCCAAAACGTCGTGAGCAAGGTAAGAAAGGCGGCTGCCCTCATCTCCTTCCCCCCCAACCCACACCCCCACTGCCTTCCAGCCCTCGCAGACCCCCTCGGCCCTAGCCTGACCCCTCTCAGCACCCACTCTTCCCAAGCCAAGGGGAGCAGCTGGACATGATGTGGATCTGGCTGGGTTGGGCATGTGCCCCGTGAGTTGTCTCCCTGCCAGGGATAAATCTCACGTTCCCGTAATCCTTTCCCTCCCTGGGTGCCACGCCGGGTGTCCGTCTTGTGGCTTTGTACCGGGGTGCTGGTTGCAGCACTGAGCTGCAAAGTTGTGTCCTGAAACGGGATCCCGACAACGGCAGCTCTCCCGCCACCTTGGGACACCGGCGTCTGGGGGAAAGACGCTGCGGGTGAATGTCACCAGCTAGCCAGGGGAAAGGGTTGTGGAGAAGGCTGCAGTTGTGATACCGCTTACCTTTGTGTGCGTAAAGCAGCTGTACAGTCTAAAAACCAGGTTGATTTTTGGGGAAGCTGATGAGGCGGTCACTGCTGGGAGGAAAATGAGACAAAGTTCTGCTGGATTCTCCTTGTTTTGCACTTATTCCCTTGATAAGTGTTTTGGTAGAGCAATAAAAGAAGAAATGTCTCACACAAGTTGTACTCTGGAGGCAGAAAGCCCATGCTGCTCTGTTTTGTATTGTCCTAATGTAACGGCTAAGGTGGAAAATTTCTAGTGAGGAGGGCTGCGCCGCATTCTGCTCTTATTTCGTATTTGCTGAGTAGCACATGCAAAAAATACTCACTTTGCCTTTTCACCTGAAAGCTTTTTGCTTGTTTGTGTTAATGGCCCTGCAAAAGCCCTGCTGGCTATGGATGGGCCTCGTTGGTATGAACAGGCAACTGGAGCTCTTGGAGCTGTAAAATGAAACTGTTATATGAGGAAAGTAGTTCCCTTAATCTCAAGACCCTCCCCTAAAATCAGCAAAAATTACTTCCTGCCTGGGAGCAGTGTTTTGGATTAACTGTGCTTATCTAGTTGGGAGAAAGAAACACAGCAATAATCAGATGACCAGCATGATTGTGCTTTGGTCAGCCAGCACATGTTAGTATTTAATCATTGAAAATCACTTCAGTTTCTCTTTGTGTTCCTTGAAAGTGAGTGTAACAGGGAAAAAGCGGGTAAAGCAAATCGATTAAAAACCTTCAACCCAGAATGGATTAAAAAAAAAAAAACCCAGCTACACTCCTTCTATGAGAAAAACACAGGCACATGGTGGACTTGAATGGTTTGTGATGTAGAAGTGCATAATGAAATTTGACATTTAAGAGAGGCAGATTTTTGTCTGTTTATAACCAGAGACTGAGCTATTCATATGTTTTAGGGTTTAACACTGATGCTTAAGCATAAAAAAAAAATTATCTTTAAATATTCTTTTTAGTGAAAGCCATAAAAAAATATACATTTTTTTGAAATGCTTGAATCTTTTGAAGGTCATCACCAAGTTGGCCACAAAAGGTTGAGGGAGAGTTAATTTACTGTCTTACATGCTTCTTTAAAAATAATAAAAAGTGTTCTTTGGAAGAACTCGCAGTAAAGGGCAGATCAATTTTAAGGGATAAATAAACAGCTGTAGTCCCTGCTGTCTTGTTTTCTATTAAAAAAAATAATAACCATCTTTTGAGACGATGGGTTTTTCCAGTGTGGAGTTTTTAATTTTTGTTGTATGCTGACTTCCAAAAACTTGGCAGCTTTTTTGCTTTGATTTGTAATCCCATGTAATTATAATTAGGTTGTTTTCTTGGGGTTGGGATTCCTCCTTAGTTTGTGCTTTGGTTTTGTTTTGGGGGTTTTCTGGGTGGGCGTGCTGTCTGTTTTTATCCTAATAAAGAAAAAGAGGAAAAACCCAGGCACACCATCAGTGTAGCTTAATTCAGACTTCCTTTCTTACAAACCCACAGGAGCTCTGATGCTGTGGGAACAATTCTTGTAACTGCTGACTCCTTTTACATGCATCCCACTGTCCTTTGTGAGATAGAGCTGCCCTGGATGAGTTCAGAAGACTGGATGTTCAGATCTCCCTTTACTCCCCTCAAAAATACATTTGTTTCTGTAATGTATTATGCAATGTTCTCATCTTTCTAAATAGAGTTTTATTAAATCTTAGGCTAATATACGCTCATCTGTGTAGTAGCCAGGGGTTATATTGAAATATCGTAAAGAGAGCCAAAAGTATATTAATAAAAAATGCACTTTTGTTTGTCCAGTAAATCCCCTTGTTCTCATCTTCAGCGGTCCAAGCTAATCTCTGCTGGATGCTCCATTGCTGCTTGGACTTCAGAAACAATGAAACAATTGGGTTTATTTAGTGTGAAGCATATTTCCCGCTCTGCATTTCGGTGATGCACATGTACATCAGGTGTCACTGTCCCCCGCTCCTCAGGACCGGATAGCTGTCCTTAGACTACATTAAGATTCACTGTCTTTGTAGCCTCTCTCCTAATGGTACCTTTCATCAGATGTTGTCTCTCTCTCCCTGCTTGCTTAGTTCTCCCTTCTCTGGTGCCCATTTTCTCCCTGCCTGTGTCATGCTTGGGACTGGCGGCGTGGAGATGTTGCTGTTTCCAGCCCTGCTCTGTACTATGTTTAGCCCCACTTCTCTTCTGAGTCTTTGCTGGAGCCAGAGGTGGCCTTGCACCTTCCTTGAAGAGTGGCATTGCCACGATAGGCGCTGCCATTACCCTGACCTCCTCAACTGAGTCACTGGGAACGGTGCTGCCAGTCATTAGGGCTGGAAATGGTAATAAAAGATATACTGCTTATTATTTAACACTGTTAAGATACATATAGCAAAGAGGTCAGATGCATAATTTAACCACAAGGATTCCAGTGGCTGTATTAAATCACCCATCTGAGCTAATGTCCTGACTTGGTACGTAAATCTTGGACTTGGTTTGTACATAAATATTTTCCCTTAGGACAATTCACTTGCAAGCCTTTTTCACTGCTAAATGCTTCTTTGAGGATTTTAATCTATTCTTTATCACACCATCACTATTATCACACTGCTATAAACATGTGTGTTGTTTGTGAGAGATGTAGGCTGAGCTAGCCTTTAGGCAAAAGGCTAGTAAAAAAAATAAATGTCTTTTAAATGATCCATGAATCTCACCACTGTCCCAATGAAGAACACTGAGAAATACTCTCCTGTTTTTTATTTCCATAGGGAAACCTGAGGTCTCATTTTACCCATCTGTAAAGTGATGCTTCCAATAATTTATTAGCGCTTAATGCAATAAGCAACTTCATGACAACTAAACATGCATAGTGGTGAAGCCTAGCAGGAAGCCGAGGTGTGTACTCAGCAGGGACTTTTCTAACTCTCTCGTTAACTTCTTTAGTGCCTGGATCTTCTGACCATCTGCAAAGCCAGCTGTAATCTTGGGGCAAAGTTTTCACAGAAGCTCTTAGTGACAGGACTGATGGTTGTTGTTTTTCCCTTCGTTACTAGGATGACCAGTCCGCTGTGTGCGATTGCGTTACATGGTGGGAACTGTTTGTTGTTCCAAATGCTAATTTGTATAATGGACACCAAAAGCTGACAACGGGCAAGGACCGAGGCCTGATTAAATTGCAGCGGTTGATGGCACAGCATCCCTCTGCGTGCACCCACAGCGTTCCAGATCATTCCACCTCTTGGGGATGGCCTAGAGGGAAGTGGTTAGTTGAAGGCTGCGTTTTAATCACCCAGAGCAATTATGTAATAATATTTCATGTCTAGTCATCAGGGAATTCCTGTTGTGGCTGCTTTTCTGCTCCAGATGCCTTGTTTTGCTGCAGTGCTGTTCTCTTGGCTCTCAACTTCCCACTTGAATTGGGTTGAGTCACCTTCTTTCCCAAGTAACGTGCCATCATTTTACCTATTTGCCACTGGTTCGATCGTTCTCATGCCAAATTGGCTGAGCTTCTAGTGAAGTGATGCTTAATTCAGGAGAGCCAAATGGTCCAGGGGCAGTGCTCCCATGCAGGGGACACCGAGCATTGCTGTCTTGGTGTGAACTTGGATCAGTTCTGGCTGGGATGTGATTTCCTTTGCCCCCAGATAAAGGGAATGTCTGCGTCCTACCAGCCTTTCTTTCCCTTGCTTTTTTGGTCGTTCTGGCACTTTACTGGGCATGTCTTCAGCTGATTTAGTTTGTTAACCTGGTAAAAAACTTTCACTTTAAATACATTTTTTTATTATTATTATTTTTCCTGTGTTTTCTGCCAGGTTAATGAAGTCAAATGGCTCTGTGCCCTAGACTGTGGTATTGTCTCATGGGATTACTGCAAGTACCTGCAAGTAGCCAAAAATGCTAAGCAATCAAAGAAAGCTGTGTGTGGTAACAGTGATGACACATTTGGAACTGCTTGTAGGGTACTATTTCTTGGGGTAGGAAGCAGGTGTGAATTTTAACTGGACTTTCAGAGTATAGTTGTTAATTTATTCAGAAGGGATCATTCTGATAAAGTCCTTCGCAAAATAAGACTCTGCCACCCTTTCAGGCACAAATGGGAGGAGGTCTCTCATTCGTTTCTGCATGTCTTCCAGTTGGCTGGTTTCTGCAAAGAGACTTTGGAAATGCTGATACGTTTTTCCTGCAACTGCCGGGGTTTGTCTTGTCAGTGTTGGTTTGTGGCTGACTGGCTTCTGTGTAGTCCCAAATCAATGAAAGCCTTGAGTTATTGTACCCAGTGCAGTAGTTGGGTCAGAAGTGGCAAGATCTGAGCTAGTATATTAGCAATATCAACCCCGCACCGTTGTACAGATTGAAGAGGCATAGGGACCTGCAAGGCAGGTACTTGCTGTGGGTAGAAAGACTATTCTCAATTGTTCTCAGTAGGGGCTTTGAAATGACCCTCTCTGCTCCTAATGGATGCTGAAGGGGTCAGCAAGTCCTTGTCGTCTGAGGTATCCAGAAATGCTGGCAGACCACAGTAGACTTCTTGAACTTCTACTACTATTTTTTTATGGCTTCCTCAGCTATAAGAGAGACCCCAAACTTTTTCATGCCTCTCCCCCCTGCTCCGGCCCTGCATGTTAGCTCATAAAGAGTTTGCAGTTGCCGTTCTGAGGGCTCACAGGCTTGCAAGATCTGCTTTTAATGAGGGAGCCAGGAGAGCTGATGGTGTGCCCTGCTGCAGCTGATCTGGGGCCTGCCCTGACACACTGAAAGGAGTGATGGAGTCTCCTGCTTATCAGAGCACAGGCCAACAACACCCTAAAACAATGGGGTGAGTTTCTGGCCGAGCAGAGTAAAGGAAAGGGATGGCCGTTTCGGGAACAGTACCTGCCGCTTCCTGGAGGCGAAGAACTGGCCTCTGCTTGTATGCAAGCAGCAAATTACCTGTTGTTTGAGATAACCAAGTATGACGTCACTAGGCTACAAATACTTGCTTAGTAAGCCTAGATACTGTTTTTATTTGCCTGGGGGGTGTGCATGTTTGATGTGTGGGCCAAAAAGTTTTGAAGCAATTCTGACATCAGAACTTGAGTAGTCTTAGTTTTTCTATTTGGTGTATGTTATTTTTCAGTAGAGGGAACGTACATAGAGTTAATCTTTATTATAACCATTAAGATAAAGATTCCTCATATACAGGAATCTGATTTCAGCTTACCATAAATAGTTCATAGCATTGGTAGAACTAACAATGATCCTCCAGGAAGGTAATTTGGTATTGAAATATCTTGAAGTCATCTCAACTTTCCACGACTTGCTATTGAGCCTTTCATACTCCTGTGTGTATGTCAAACAACTGCTCTTTTTTTTGTTTGTTTGGGTTTTTTTTTCCTGGATGGATGTGATATTTGGAACAGTTGGGGTTTTGTTTGCTTTTGTTTCCACTCCCTAACACATCCTGTATCTCAGTCATTTAGTTTATACTGGCCCTGCCCATGCTGTGGCAGAAGTTGCAGGCTAGGGTGTATATTTACCAGCTGTTCAGGCAGTCTAAAATGAAATTTCTAAAGTGCCCTAACAGTTTTACCTCTTCTCTGGCTTCAAGAGTTCCATTATAGAAGATGACCTCATGTTTATTTTAAAGCATTTGACAAAAGAGGAGGAACTGGCACCTAGGAAAGCATCTAATTTGGACCCAGTTCTGATGGTGATGTTTCCATGAGGATTACAGGCCAGCTGAATGTGAAGGTGTTAATTTTTTAATGAGATAACATCTGGAAGAGCACGAGACTGATGGTTTTCCTTAACAAAATCTTTTGGCTATACTAATGGTACAAAGTCTAAAATTAAATCTTTCCAAATTGATTCTGGAGAGCTGCTAAATTTAGAAAATGCTGAAAGGGACGTCGTGTGTTGTGTACCTTGTCTATTGTTTTCCCTGTCAGCCTATTTGTTTCTGCCTGGTTTGCCCCCTGTGCTGCCTGGCATCCCTGCTCGGGACAGCTGTTCTCACTCGCTCCTTTTCATACCCCTTCTTCCTCCTGCTCTTCTGCAGCCCAGCCTGGCCACTGCTGGGTTACCCACGAGCAACTGTGGAATTAATTAGCCAGAGATCTTGCTGGAGAAGAGTGGGGCTTGCTGTAGACAATGCGTAGAAGATTGGGGAACCCTGCCATAGGGAAGATTCTGCAGCTTTGCAGCAGTGCTGAGTGTTCAGTTCTTGCACTGAATTCCCTCAGAACTGCTTCTCTTGGGCTCTTGGCACCTCAGCTCTGAAATGTGTACTCAGCTATCATAATGTAATTTATTTTTATATTTTTTCCCGTTTGACTTCTGACAGCAGGTCACCTTGCGTGCACCCTTGTGCGCACCCTTTTAAAGTCAAAGGGGAAGGAAGGGGCCTGAAGGAGGGAGAAAGGAGCTTCAGACCCCTTCCAGAAGGTCATCGGGGTGTTGTTGCAGAGGTACCCAGGCAAAGCCAGTGACGGTGCCTGATAACCCCCACGCCCAGTGCGGGCACCGCGCAGCCTGACGTGCCACCAGCCCGTAACACCTGGCAGGCAGTGATGATTAACGTGCGTGTTGAGCAGCTCCCACCAATCTGGCTCACGTCATACCTCTTGGGACCAGGTGGCAGGTCTGTGCCCATTCCCACGCCGATAGGCGATGGATCAGCGGCTGGCTGCTGTGCACCACTGGTGGAACGGGTGTCTTTGGGGCAAAAAGCCTGCCTGCCTTGCGAGCTGATGAAGCGAGGGCAAATGTGCTCAGGGGGTGATGGGCTGGGTGGGGCTCATTCCTCTGGAGAAGACATTTTTTTCTTCTTTTTTATTTTTTTAATTCTTCCCCAGGAGGAACATTCAACATGTAGTACAGGGCTTTGTTAGGATTTTTATTTTGTCTTTTTATTTGGGAGTGCCCCAAACGCTGGTTGTCCTACTCAAACACAAGAACAAAAGACTTAATAAGTGAATACACACTCATATTTTTTTCTGGGATGCCTATTTAGATCTACAAGTAGGAAAGTCGGGAGAATCGGGAATGCTACTTGTGAGATACAGGGAAGCAGTACATTTGCCTTGCCCAGCAGCGTGTGATTTATAGTTACCCTTGTGTGCTGTTTTCAGAGCAGAGTGGTCTGGTTCTCTGGAAAAGGTTTTCAGCTCCAGACAGCCGTGTAGGAATTCATTTTGGCTCAAGTAGCATCTCCCTGTTACTTTGCAGCACTCAGGAGCTGCCTGGTCTCCTCCTGGCCTCCAGACCAAAGTCCACGAGTGTATAGACAATGTTGCAATGTCTACCCAGCAAATATTATTAAAGATATGAAATGTAAATTAAACTATAAGACCTTTTCCCCTGCTCTGTCTCCCAGGGCTATGTAAAGCATTGTCTGCCTGAACAATAGAAGCTCGACTGACCAGTTTCTTATTTTGATTTGTAGAACAAGTGGAATATTTTTCTCCTTTCTTCCTTCCCCTTAATATTTATTTAAGTTTGAATTAATACCAGACCCTCTTTTTTCCCCTCTCCTTTTCTTCTCACCAGAGTTATAATAGCTGTAGTCCTCAAATGATGAGAGGGCAGGGTCATGGCAGCAATAATTGCATGTCAAAATGAAGGTGTCTGATCTTTTCATCTAGGTGACTTTGAGCAAGTATTTCTCATGAGAAATGGCTTTCCCCTCTTGTCTCCTCCCCCCATTCTGTGCTTCACAGTTCTTGTGCCATGCTTGCCATCTTCAAGTTTTTTTCCCCCCAGTCTTTAAAAAGACCCAATAAGAGAGTAAATTGGGTTTTGTTGTGTCAGCAGCCTCTCAAGGCTTCATACATGCGGTATGTTTTTTGCACATGCGGTTTTGGCAACCTGAAAAACACCAGTCCTCAAAGTGTTAATTTGTTTTTGATAATCAGATGATAGCAAATGTTAATATTTAACCAAGATTTTTTTAATTTATTTTTTTTACATATGGCTTCTATTTACAGTGCCCTAGACCTGTTCCTAAATACCAATGCGGAAACTAGTTTAACTTTTTATTTAGTTTGGTCGCAAAGCCAGTCCCAGCAGCACGTACCTTGGTCAGAATAAAGGTGGTTGTCAGCTGAAAACTGAGGGATGGCACTCAAAACCCATTTCATTGTGTGTGTCTCAGTCCCAGTGATATGCATTGTTGCCTCTGGTCTTTTCATACAGCCCGAGGGAGGCAAACAGCTATGGGCCTTTAAAAAAGGGCTGAGTTAAAAGTTTAGTCAGTTATGTTAGAGTTAGGTTAGAGCACCTCCCTTACGAGGAAAGACTCAAGGAGCTGGGGCTCTTCAGCCTTGTGAAGACTGAGGGGAGACTTAATCTATGTTTACAAGTTCCTAAAGGGTGGGTTGAAGGATGATGGAGGGGGACTCTTTTCAGTGGTTTCCAGTGATAGGACAAGGGGCAATGGGCTCAAGCTGGAACATAGGAGGTTCCACTCAAATATGAGGAAAATCTTCTTCATGGTGAGGGTGACAGAGCCCTGGAACAGGCTGCCCAGGGAGGTCGTGGAATCCCCTTCTCTGGAGATTTTCAAGACCCGCCTGGATGCAGTCCTGAGTGATGCGTTCTAAGCATTCCTGCTTTAGCAGGGGAGTTGGACTAGATGATCTCTAGAGGTCATCTGTCAAATCCGTGAATCCATGAATGTGACAGTGGCTCCTAACAATGTTAGAAAGTGTGTAGAAAAGATACTTAATTACAGCACAGAGATGTAAAAGAGAGATAGAAATATCCCGATCCTGCTCCCTGGAAAGTTATGAGTATGGTGTTCATGAAAGCTGCAAGCAAGATTTTGTATCTCCCAACTCTTTGATGTTAGATGACATTACGCAGTTGGAAAAAGCGAAACAGATTATATCAGCTGGGAAACGAGTTAGTTGGCTAATCTGGGGAGGGCGAAGGCTGTAGCAGATCAAAACATCTCAGAATAAAGGGAACTTCTGCTACTGAAAATAAAAGAAGTAGTGATGGAGAAGTGGGTGGTATATGGATGCTACCGAAATGGATTTAATCACGTTGAGTATTCAGAAGACTGTCATATGATTAACAAATCATATTTTAATTGTTAGCATATTAGTGATGATTATTTACTTAACAAACTTCCTTCTTCCCTCTCCCAGTGGGGAAAAGAAACAGATCTGTGATGAGAGCAAGTTTGGGAACAGAAGAGGTAATTGCTCCTGATTAAAGTGTGAAGTTGAAGGGAAGATGAAACTTTTCCAGTTTTGCGGTTTTTCAGGTGTCGTCTCATTATCCTGGACTCTGCTGACGTGCTCGGTGGATAGCTTGGAGGGTCTTTTTTGCTTATGTTATAGGCTACGGAATCATTTAGTGCAGAGCATTCAATGTAAAGTCTTTTCCAGGTTAGCTACTGGCTCTGAAACCAAGTCAATTTGTGTCCTTTTGTGTATGTGAAGTCTCAGGCTTGTTTTGTGACCGCAGTGTTGCTTGAGCTGTCTCACGAAGCTGGGGAGATGGCTCTTGGAGCTGAGCCGTGGCTGCAAGGTGTTAGATATGACACAGGGCAGGCAGAAGTGCATGGTGCAGCTCGGCTGGCAGCCTGGCACTGCTTCTGTGGGTGCAGGCAAGAGATGCTACAGTAATGCATCTGCTGTCAGCATCGCCTTTCTGCTGCTGGAGGGGACATCGGGACCACGCACATACAGGGTGGGAGCAGGACAGCATACCCCCACAGGGAGTAGTGGGGACAGCCTGGTTACCCCAAGGTGATTCATCTAGGAGGCAGTATGTCACTGCCTCTCTGATTGCAAGCAGCTTGACACAACCTGTGTCTTAGGTGTCCCATCTTCATGGTGGGTTGAAGTTTGCAAACCAGGAGGAAATGCTGGTTTATATTTCAGTGTTCAAGCAGTGATGTGTGACAGCACGGCACCGAGCCTGTGTGTTTTATTTTTAAGGCTGAAATACTAGGCTTAAAGAAGATATACTTCAAAAATTAATGTGGCAATTTCACAACTAAGTCATGTATATCCCAAAATATGGTTTTGAAGGAAGTATTTCAGCAAATTCAACTACGTTACACTTCAGAAGACATTAGGGAAATTTGTGAAATCCACAGTTGTGCAGTCCTATACTGTTTTGTGGAGGTGGAAACTCTTTTCGTAGGTACATGAAACTGCTTTCATTCAACGTTGCATGATCTAATTATATCTTTCTTGGAAGACAGCTAAGCATGTGTCCTCTGGCTCACGCGCCCTCTCCTCTTTCTCTCTCCCTTCTCCACTCCTTCCCCATGTCCCCAAGCTTTGGCTTCATGGCAGTAGTCAAAAGTAGTTTCTTTGCTTTATTTTTCAAATAGTACATTGCCCAGGCAATCATGTCTATAGTTAAAGCCAATTTCTGTGTATATGACCTTGTGTTCACCATTCACAAGTGATTTTCCTGGGCTGCAACTTTCTCAGACAGCTGTCTACTGTGGTCAGAAATGGTTTACTGGCTTCCAAGAATGAAAAGTGCAGAAAATGTTGTTCCCACTATAAGAAAAATGAATCAGACAAGAAGTCGAACAAGACAAACCCTTGTATCTGTTGAGTTAGCAAGCTCCAAGTGTATGGGAGCAGGGACCCCAGACTTGCCAGGAAGGAGGCAGATGTTGAGCGAAAGGTGATACTGTGGTACCAACAGTACCTCTTTTGCTACCCGAGTAAAAGTTCTTGCAAATGGGGATGGTTATAAGCTTCTCAAAATACCAACGTGTACTTGCTCAGTAAAAATTTGTTTATTAGAATGGTTTGTATTTAAGAAGTCCTAAGCACTCAGGTGTTGGTCAAAGATTTTCAGCAAAAGCACCCACTTAATGATACAGCTGAAGAAAATTAGATGTCCTCAGCACTTGAAGGTCTAGCATCATATGGAGAGAAGTAGCTCAGAAGTCAGGCGCTGACTATGTGGTGGGTTGAGGCATTCCAGCTAAGTGGGTTAGGCTTCTTTGATTTGCTCTTCAAAGAAAGCAAACAACAAAATCTCTCAATAGCTGGTTTGTTGTTTTTCTTGTGTGGTGTCTGTTTGGTTTTTTTATAATGACTCTTCTGTTTTCCAGGTAAGTCCAGTTGTGTTCAATAAGAATGTAAGGAAAGGTGTAGTTTGGAGATGTTTGGTTCTGAATGTGGCTGTTCAAAGAAAGAGGAAATCATTCCTTTTTATACTTTCTTAACAAGCCTTCTAGGATTATTCTGTTTATTTTTTTACTCTTCTTAATGCCCTCATTTGAAATGTGACCTCCTTGATACTTTCACCTAGCGGGCTGTACTGGTGGCCAAAAAATGCCAAGTGTTCTGAAGAACACTTTATTGACACTTAAAATACAGATCAGAGAGTGCTTTGCCCAGCTGTGATCTCAAAGCAGAGTCGTCCCTACCCTGAACCTTGAAGGTTAAATAGCTTAAATGCTCTCTTGTTGCCATGGCTGAGAAGGAAATACAGGGACACCTGAGCAGCTGGGTCACGTGGCAGTAAAACCACCCCAATTTTAAGTGTTGTATTTGGGCTGGCACATCCCTCTGGGAGGCTTCTCCTGTGACCTCTTTACTGTGGTTTAACTGCACAGTTATTTTCTATAAAGTTTAGCATCCTGCCATTTTTCTGGAACTTGTACACTTTCTTTAACATTAAAAATGCAGTCAGGGTGTCATCTTTGGCTGTGGGTTGAGAAGGGGAGGAGAGAAGCATTGTCCTGTAATAGCCTGGAGGGAAATCTCCTGTGGCTGTAACTACGAGTACTACTTGGATAGGTTAGAACTGGGAAAAGGCATTAGTGGCCGGTATATGGGGTAGAAGTACTGACTTTTTTTGCTTTTCTGTTCTTTGGTGGGGTTTTTTTTTGTAGTGCTTGGCCTGCTGACTTGGAGCTTTTCCTCCAGGAATAAATACCTGGAGACTGTTTTGCTTTTTGTTACATATATTGTAAAAAAGGCATAACTTTTTTTTTTTTTCATGACTTTACCCTTTTTAAAAACAACTTTGTGGTTCACCCTTTTGGTTTTTTGTTGGTTTCTTGTTTTTTTTTGGAAAAACACTCTAAGAGAATCTGAAGGCATCATAAATTTAAACTCTCACTCAACGAAGTATTTATATAGAAGATGGATTCTAGTGCTGTGCAGGGAAAATTGACAGGGTTTGGTTATAAAAAGACGAAGCAGGAAGGAGAGGAACAAAGGAAGAAGAGACCAAACATACACAGACCTCAGTGACAAATGGTTTTTATTTTCATTTACTGGTCTTAAAATTGCCATATAATGTGCAGGGGAGCTTGTGGCTTTTCCTCAGGAGGGAGTTGGGGTGATAAGCTGTGGCACAAGTGGTATTTGAGGCTCCCAAAGCATGACTTTTTCCTCTGGGTGCCAAGAAGCTGTGTATGGTGCGTGGGGCAAGTTATGTGCCTGAGGACAGAGAGCTGGGGAAGGACCAAAGGTGCAGCTTCATGCCTGGCTTGAGGTCTTCCAAGGCAGTGACCCTCTGGTCTCCTTGAGCTGAAACTGATGCAGAGAGCAGTTGGAGCAGGACTGTGATCTGTCTTCAAACTGTTTGGGGAAGGATCTGGTTTCTTTCAGCAGTGGTCATTGGAAACCTCACAGTGTGGAAGAGTATACATGTCCAGGTCCCCTCTCTTGGGCTCTTTGTGCCAGGCTCCAGGCAAACATTGGACCAGAGCATCTCCATCCTGTCTCTTTGCTCTTTTAAGGACAAAGCGGTCTGTCTTGCAGTTTTCTGTGCAATCAGGGTGCAATCTGTGATTCTGTGAATACAAGGAAGATAGAACTATCCAAATCCTTGGTAGGCATATCATTATGACCTTTTTGCAGTGGGTATTTGGTGTGCTTAGACGCTACAGACAGCACTATGGCCTCTGGAGGACAAGTGCTTTCGAGGCAGGAGTCCTTAATTGAGACAGATTGTGTTTGTAGTAATAATCATGGAGCAGACTTTACCTTTGCAACTTCTGTAACTTCAGTGCAAATACTGACTCACTGCATGAGTCCTGTCCAGAGTTTCACCCTTTGTAAAGAAGCTACTGGAGGGTTACTTCTTGGGTGCTTTTGCCAGGTGTCTTCCCAAGTATGTCATGTTTCAAATAGTCCTCCATCTTGGTGTGAATCATAGTGACTCACAGGGTGGGTGGTGGCTCACTAATATCAATTAAACATTAGGATCCTGAAGGTGTGACTCCTTAAGCTTTCAGCAAAAAAAATATGCTGTAACAGGAAAAAAAAATTGCAATATAATGCACGTGTGCATAGGTGGCAAATTCTCTACATTGCTGGACTGCTATGAAAAAAAAATCTTGTTTTTTAAATGTTCCCTTTCCACCAGTATATTTGATATACACTTATTTTTGTTTAATCATAACAATACAGCCCTATTGGTTTAGCAAGTCACTTTATCAGATCTCCTGTGTTAGGATGATGGACAGAAAGATGGACAAAACCTGGGGACACCAAGAGAAATCCTAGGGGAGCACTGTAAATTTAACAGCACCCTTCCTTCAGGCTGGTGCTGTTAACTCCCAAGTGGAACACTGGGGGATTCAGCAAGAGCAGTTATGGGATTTAATGGTCTCAACAGATTAATCTACCTTTTGGAAGAGGTGGCAGAGGATTACTGTCTAGTCTCCAGCCAAAACAATCTTCCAGTGCAGATTTACTTGGAGTGCCACTTCAACTGTCATCAGCGCTGCCCAGCCCAGCGGTTTTATTCTGCAGAGACATGGAAACCTGTCACTGCTTGCTCTTCAGGGCAAATGTGGGTGTCGTGTTTGCGGGATGAAACTACCAGTGCTTACAGCAGGACCTGCCACAGCTCCGGGCAGAGCCGTGCTGTGTGGGAACGTGTGGAATATGCTCTGCTCTGCCGAGCCCAGGCGTGTGTAAGGGGAGAGGTAGGGATGATGCTGTGTAGTGGTTCCTGCTTTATTTCTGGCTCTTCAAAGCTGAGGCTGCAGCTCCCTGCCTTTGGCTTTTCCATGGGGAAGGGGAGCACAGGTCTCTGGCAAAATTCCTGGTTTGCTCTGCTGCTGTGTTAAGATGGGTGGGGATGATATGCTAGCTATTAAAAATGTATGTTGTCCTATTAATGTCGTCTTTACCTGAGCCTGCTTTTGACTGCAGCATCCATTTTTCTTTTGTGCCCTCTCCTTATTCTTCTGTGTCTCTGGGAGTCAAACACCCTGGTGGTACCCACCACTGTCCTGCCAAATTTGTTTTGGATAATTGCTTCACGGCGGCCTCTGTCTGGTTTGTGATAGCTGCCAGAGGAGAAACCGTGATATCCTTGAGCTCTTAATACTGAACGAGTAATTTGGGGTTGTGGCAGATTCTTTGAAAGTTTGTGCTAAAGCAACTGTTGAAATATTTCACCATTTCCCTATTTACAAATTCTGAGGGGTGAGGAGAGCAAGAGATCTGGGGAAGTTCAAGACTCATACCCATCAGCACTCACCTTAGCATGCCCTTGTTGGCTTGGGGCATCAGCTCTGATTTATACTGGCCTGCAGAGTGCTGAACCAAGCACAGGAAAGGGCCAGATGCAGGGCTTGCAGGGAAATACATGTTTTTGTTTTCAGAGCAGCTGGGGAGTTGGGCAATAGCCTTAAAACCAAACAAACAAATGATGACTGGCAGATAAGTTATCAAAAGGAGTGGGTGCATTTTAGGCACCACTGAAGGACATGCTGATAGATGGACTTTTCTTCTGCTTTTAAACTCTTACTCTGTGTCAGTGTGCCAAAGTGGTTTGACATCTGTTGTCCTGGCCTGAAATTTCACAACAGCCCTTCATGAGATTTTGGCTGTTCCAACCATGAACCTTTACCTCCGTGTAATCTGGTACTGCACATTCTCTGCCTGGGGCTTGTGCAAGGGACAGTTATCTTTGACTAGCAATAGCAAGCTGTGAAAATGAAAAAGCACCAGGATATCTGCTTTTTCTTTTTGTGCTTGGATGACATTACCGTTTCTCTGACAGTAATAAAATTAAAAATTAACAACTTGCGGAGATTGCCTTTAAAAGTGTTCTTGTATAAATATGACTATTTTAAATGAACTTAACTTTTTCTCTACAAACAAAAATTATTTCCAAGTTTTAAGGAGCATATATACCTTCTGGATTGTGAAAATAAACCCAGAGTGTTTGAAATCCTGCCTGGAGCCTAGATGTATCTCCCAAATTTTGTTTTGTTTGCATCTTCTCTGGGCAGATATTTTTCTTTGCTAACTGGAGATTGGTTCCATAATTGCAAATGTTAGGAATTGCATTTCTCCTACTTGCTAAATACTTCTAAAAAGTCAATATCTTTGGAGAGCAATTCTCACTGCCTTGCTGGGCTGTTCACTGCAAATAATTCATAGCTGTTTGGTGGAAGAAATACTTGCTCATACTACTTGCTTTTGTTTCCTTAGTGCCTTTAGTCTGTAGGTTGAGGATCAGACATATGTCCCAACTTCTACAAGCCCTTGTGAGTGAGGAACTCAAAAATACATTTAACTAAAACAAAAAGCCCAAGCCTGAAAGCTGGCACGTTTCCCTTGGCCATAAAAGTGCTATACTTCTTGGTGAGATGGTATATTGTAGGAAGGATGTCTCCTGTGATGTTGAACCAGAGGGCTGAGTCAGAGCTAGCCTTATTCGTGGAAGGGCTGTATCTCACGGAAATGCTTAAAAGTGCAAGTGCACCTAGTTGAACGCTTTTGAGGGAAGCTTTCTTTTGAAGTTACTTCTGAATTTTAAAAATAAATTGCATACTTTTACTTGGCTTTTTTGGCCATGAAACTTCAGTTACTGGTGTTGGGAGGGCTGCTACTATTCCATTCACACAAACAGTGATTTATTCTGCAAAGTTTCAGTTTGGAAATATCTGACTCTCCAAAGTTAGCTGTACTTATTTCTCATGAAATGTGCATGGCTCCCGTTACCATCAATATTTGAACACTTCACAAACCACGAACAAACATATCTTCCTACATTTATTCAAGGGTATAATAGTACTATCCGCACTTTACACATAAGAGAGATTAAGTTACATGTCTGAGGGCAATGAGGATGTTGGGCTACAGCCAGGAATGCAGCCTGGCTCTCCTGGGGCTCAGTCTAATGCCTCAGAGGAAAATGTGTTGAAGTTTAGGGAAGCCTTCCTTTGAAACCTTGCTATTCCCATCTTTCTTATGGGGATAAGAGAGTGCCCTAATGACTCGCTGCTTGAGATGGTCCATTTTCTCCTCCTTTGGATGGAAAGAGTCATTTCCATATCAGGGACAGCTATAGTGAGGAGATTCAGCCACGGCTGATCTGAGCTGTGAAACATCACTGTGGGAGCTGTTGTCGCAAGGAGTCTCATGGATGTGCCAGGATCTCCGGCTGCCCTGTACAACTCCATGCCAGGGCTTGTCCTGATGAGTTGTACCATTAATTAGTCTTCATACCCTTCCAATACCTGGGGAATTGGGATGCTTTTCTGAAAGCAAGTGTCTTGATATTTTGTCTGTGGGAGCCTGGAACCATCAGGGATCTGTGGCAAAGTAGCTGTTTTTCCCTGGGTTTCTGAGTGGTCTTGAAGGGGTCAACAGGAGAACTTGCTCTAAATTTGTTGTGCTCACCACTAGCGGGCTTCCCAAAGCCCTGGTAGTCGATGTTTGGGGCTGCTGTGGTGAGACACTCAGCTACATCAGTACTGCCAATGCCTGAGCTCGTGTGACCTGGAGACTTAAGTGCTGGATATTGCAATTTTATAATTAAGGGCCCAATAAAATTCTTTCCTCTGTCGTTTCCATGCACTCACAGTAGGACTGCAATTTGGAAGAAGCTTTACACCAAGATTAGTATGTTTAAATGCATCTGAGAACAACTAATTTATTTCAGTTTGCTTGTCTTTATTTTTTTCTTTCTTCCAGTGGGATCTTGTTTGTGATTCTGCCTGGAAAGTCCACATTGCTAAATTTTCCCTACTGGTAGGATTAATCTTCGGCCACTTAATAACAGGATGTATAGCTGACTGGTAAGTGAAAAATCTTTTAACGCAATGTAACTATGAATAAATAATAATAAAATATTAATTATTGTTTCTATTTATTTCTCCTTCATATTAATGAAGAACCTTTGCATAATGATTCTTTAGTCTCTGAAAGAAGTATGATGAATAAACAGTTTAAAACTGTGTGTTAATTGCTTGAACTAAGTAATTTATATCAAGGTAAAAAAAGTGAAAATAAACTATTTAGTGGCTGGCTTAGTTATTTCCTGATGACACAATTTATTACAGTGCAGAATTAAGTATTTTCTAATTAGGTAAGTGAAATCTTTCTTTTAGGATTTTCTTTTTGGTTCTGTTTTTGTGGGGTTTTTTGTGTTGGGTTTTTTCTTTTCAAAAACCAAGAGATAGGGCCAAAAGAAATTGGAAGCAGCACTGATTGACTGAATACAAGACTAGTGTAATATCAACCTTGTGCTTACACAGTGTCTTTCAGTGGGTAGAAGGCTGTTTTTTTGCAAAAAGATTTCCATTGTTCTATTTTTAAAGTTCTTGTTAAGCAAACATTTCAATGTAGTGTTAGGGAATTGCTGACTTATGTGCTGTTAATATTGGGGTATTAAATTTAAAAACACAGAATGCAATTTCTTAAATTGCAGTAGTGAAAACATTATTGGATACTCCAGTTATTCTGGGAGTTCAGGAAGGGTCTTGCAAAAAGAGGAGGGGGAATAAAGATGCGACTGAAGTGATTTCAAAGGAAACTTGCAGCACCTGAAACAGTATCTCTGCAATGCTGTCCCAGTTGTTTCAGCAGCTTCCCGCATGGTTGCCAATGTTGGCGCTTTAAATGGCCCCAAATTAACTCTTTTGACATTCATTAAAATAGGAAAGGAAGAAGAGTTGCCTACTAGGGAAATCTTAAAAAGCCTCAGCAACTCACCAGTCAGTTGGGAGAGAAAAGGCCCCCTGCAGCTGTACAGTAATTTGACTTGAAACATTTGTAGCAAAATTGCATCTTAATTCTTCAATAGTCTTCAGAAGTTTTTAGCCAAGTGCAGAATCATGACTTTTCAGTGAAGAAGGGGACATGCATGATGAAATACAGTTGAATTTGATTAAAATACCAAAGTAAAACAAGGCTCTAACAACACATAGGAAGTATAGGGGGGAAATGAATGAGGGATCTCTCTCGGTTTTCCTAAAAAGGAATCAGCGTTGTGAAAGTGATCTTATTCCCAAGTTAGGGAAATGCTGCTCTAATTGACAAATAAGACACAAATAAGTGAACAACTTGTTGCCTAAGGCAGTGGCTTCAAGAGAGAAATGCAGTAAGCAGATTTAATAGCTCTCTGCCACCAAAAGAAGGAGCATCCTGCTCTTCCATCCATTTCTGTCCCCAGTGTGTACTTTGTGCTGCCACATGTGCTTGTTGGACCCCTCTGCAAGCTGCTTAGCTGAGCTAATGCAGCATAAAATTACCCTGATATCCCCCCCCCCCAAAAAAAAAAAAGGTTTGGGTTGTTGATTTTTTAGTGAGTTTGAGACCTGAAGGAGAATCTGTTTTCCAGCTGTGGTGCAAAGGAGAAAAAAGGTAACTTGGTGGCTAGAAGGACAAGCGAGCTCCTTGCCCCCCTTCATAGACGACCAGAAAGGATAAGGTTTGCTGTCAGAAGACCCAGTTCTTGTGCTCCTCTTCAGTTCCCATTCTTGCCATCTGATGTAACTGACTCAGCTGGGTCGTGCTCTGGATAGTCTTTGTCAATTTGGCAATATAGACTGGCAAAAGAAGGCTTAAATGGGATTTATTTAGCTATTTAATCACAACCCGAGTTTCCACTAAGGCAGGGGCTTGTGTGGAGAGATGAATACAAAGGGGATTGTACCTGTAAAAAGAGAAAAAAGAACAACAACAACAACAAAAGGTCCGGTCTTAAGCAAAAGCAGAGATTAAATAGAGTAATGTACGAAAGTATTACAAACTTTTAAAATCTGATTTCATTTCACTTATATACCACCGTCCAGTTTAGAGAATTAGGAAATCCTTTGGTTTCTTTGTACCACTAGGGTTTCGAGCTTTGCTTTTCTTTTCAGAAAGTTTTCAAAGCTGTACGTGGCAAAGGCATAGACTGCATTACAGTCATTTGCTACGCAAACTGTGTGATCTGTGTTCAAAATACAGTACACATGCATGCTTGGATAGCTCTAGGTGGAAAATCTACAGGAAGGTTTGTAGACATGTTTGGCCATTTGAAGACTGACTGTGCCCAATGCCTGAATAAGTTACTTGTTCAACAGGCAGAGCGTTGCTGTCAGTTTTGCCTTCTCTGGACAGAGGCTGTTGAGGTCTCTGTGCAAGGTTTCATTCTGGAGCAGGCAGGTTTGGTATTCATGTGGCCTTGAGACACCAGGTCTCTGCCTCTCGTTGCCCAGTACTGCCCCTGTTTTTTACCTGCTCTGGTGCTCTGTGGAGCCTTTGTGCCAGTTCAAGTCCCCAAAACTGCAAAGAATAGTGTGGGAAGAGCAATTTGATTGGCAGTAAGAGCAAAGCTTAGTTTTCTAAGGCTGGCAAGGTACATGCGTAGGAGCATGGGAAGAGCAGGTCTTGTCCTCGAACCCATTCACTTTCCCCACTGTGGTGCAACTCTGATGACGTGAGCAGTATCTTTTTGATGCATCTGCATATCACACTGTGTGGATTGCAGATTCTTCAAAAGCCTGGGGTTGCTTGTATCCCTAGTTATTTACCTGTGCAGGCAGCATTTAGCATTTGATCTAGATAATAGTATGCAGTGTAGGCTGAGACTTTTGTGGCACAGAAATCTCTCTCTGGAATAGTTTGGATGACAGCAGATAGCATCCTGGGGCTGTTTTACCAGGGAGATTGTGCATGGTTTGATTTCTCACAAGCATTTCCATGTAATGTTAGACAGATAACTCTGTCTACATAGAAAAGACTTCTTTTTATATATATATATACCCTAAGACACTATCCTGTCAAAACACTGCGGGATCACCAAATACATGGCTGATAGCTGCCCTGGAGTTTTGATTTTTGAGGAATGTACTGCATACCTTGGTGAGGAAGTAGCTAGTTTTGTGTCTGGGAGGAGGTGCTGGTGATGCCTCTTAGCAGAGAGTTTATCTGGCCTCAGCTGGCTTTCACAGGCCGAGGAGGGTCTTGGATTTCCTGATTATTCATTAGCAGCAACCATTCATTTGCATAGCTTGTATAATGTTAGAATAAATTCTATGTCCTAATGATGGATACCCTTGAGTAAAGAGAGTGGGGGGAGAGAAAGAAGGGAACTGATGTATGCTAAGCAAGAGGTCTTTTTAAATCAACATCAGGGAATGGCAGGTCAGGCTTGTGATGAGAATTAAGTTCCTAATTCTGAGTGTTTGCATAATGCCTTTCATCTACAAAATGCTTCCACAAATACTAATTAGTATGAATTACAGCTTGGCTATTATGAAAACAGCGCTGTGAAAATCCATGCAGATCCCTGATAATACAAAGTTCATAGTGTGTTGGTTTTTTTTCTGTATTCAAGGTTTCACATGAGGTACTTCCCCTCCCTGCCTAAGTGCTTTGTGTTCCATAAATATAAAATGTGAGGTGTACACACAGCCGAAACTGCCTCTGTGTCCAGCATGTTCCTGTTGCATTGCTTTATCACCAGTGCAGTGATGTTCTGTTCCCCCCCTGAGGTCAACAGCAGCTCATCTTCTGGGGGGCTGGGTCTGTGCGCTGTCTAAGAGCAGTCTGCTTTGACCTTGCTGTCTTCAGTTCCCACGTTTTAAAAAAACATTGAATGGTTAATGCCAACAAGTTAAATCTTCGAGGTGTCCCACTGGTGATGCTACAGCTGAAAAAAATAGTAAACCTGTCCTCATGTGAGAAACCTTCTTAAGTGTGACTTTGAAAAAGCATGAATAGTGACAGACCTACTGGCATGCTCTTCTAGTTCCCCAAAATGTCAAAAATTTTTAATAACATCTCCTTTTCAGTCCTTCACCACCTATTTTATTGGTCTTGTTGCATTTTAAGTAAAGCAAAATCCAAAGTTTTAATTGTGAATTCATATATGCAATATACTTTATAGCTGCTGTTAACAATCTGCTGAAATAATTAAATAGAAACACTTCAGTATGTGGAACTGGACTAAGTTGTGAGATTTAAATGCTCTTTATTGTGCTGACATTCAACCTGATGGCTGGCTTGCAGCTGACAGACTGCTTCGGGTCTGTGAAAGCTGCCTACAAACAGCAAGTTCATATATTCTTTGTGGAAATGGCATATGGAGCTGACTAAAAGGGATCCTCAGTTCCACTGGAAAACTTGTGGGAGTTGACAAGTTGAAAGAATTTGGAAATCTCCACATAATGATCCAATTATTGCTTAAAATAACCGTGTGCTCCGGTGCTTCATATCATTCTCCTTGCAGAGGAAGAGGTGGGGGGAAGGGGAATTATAAATACTAAGCATATGAGTAGGAGATGTAGAAGTCTCTTATTCCTTTGACATAAAAGAGCCAAACTCTGCAGCAAGTGCCCCCACTTCCAGTGGCAGCAGGGCTCTTCTTCCTCATCGGCGCTGCACCACCACGTGCAGCTGCAAAGCCTGCCTGCAAAGGGGATCTCCAAATCCTCACACCCACATTAACAGTAATCATTTTTGGAGCAGTTTCTTCATAGTCCCCCAGTCAGGCTGGTTTTGAGGATCTCAGCAGCCATGGTGTGTGTGCAAGGTGGAGGGACTTGGAAGTTCATTGTTGTCCTGCAAGCATGACTATCAGCTCTCTAAGGTCCAGGGAAGTGACACAAGCCCTGTTTAATATTTGGTCTGTGCCTGTTAGGCTTGCCTTCAACAACAAGGCCAAGGAAAATAGTTTTTTGAGCCTGCTTCTCTTACAGATGAGGCTGAGAAGCACGTGTCTGTTGGGAAGAAGGGAGCTCTGTAGTAAGCTCTGTGGCTGTATGCTATGGAGAAATAATAATACACCATGCTGTATATAACTCTACTGTGCTGCTACAGAAAACTCTGAGAAGTTGTTTTTCATGTTTAAGATGTTTGTTTATGGCCTTACTGTAGTTCCCAGATATTTCCTTGTTCACCTTTGGTATTTTGGAAATGATGTTTAAATGATGTGGTAATACATCATGTGCTGTCCCCACATAATCCTATTGGAAATGAACTAATGAACTTGTCAATGCCAAGTTGATGGAGGAATCTTGATTTTAGTAAGCAAAAAAAAAATAAAAAAATAAATGAAATGCTCCTTAAAAATGGATGATAGTATTTGGAATATATTTCTTGACTTGTTCCCCTCTTTGCTAGTTATGTCTGCCTAGTATTATGTCCATCCTGGATTTTAACACTGTTTTTCCTTCCTTATTTTTAGGGTTGGTCGACGGCCTGTACTGCTCTTCTCTGTCATACTCATTTTGATATTTGGACTGACAGTGGCACTCTCAGTGAATGTGACCATGTTCAGCACACTCAGGTTTTTTGAGGGGTTTTGCCTGGCTGGAATAGTCCTCTCCCTGTATGCACTGCGTGAGTATGCCTCCATCACCCATCCAAATGTGTCCAAATTGAGTACGTGGTTTCCTGTTCTCTGGCTTCCTGCTTAAATGCAAACAGATCAAGCCAGAATCATAGGGTCTGAAAGAGTCTTAGCCTGAGTTTTATTAAGGAGGTAGGGATTTTGCAGCTATCTCATTAGGTTGCTACAGAGCAGTCTGTGAAGTTGTTTGAGAGCCCATTTTAAAAGAGTTGTGAGGTGTTTTGGGTTTGCTTGCTGTTTTTTAAACCTAGAAGTTATCTGTGCCATGGCCATAATGTTAAATGGGAGTGGATTTCACCTTGTGCTATTGAGCTCAGTAGGACGCTCCCCACTCCTGCTGTCTCTGGCAGTGTCCTGGCACGTTTTCAGAAGTTCTTCTGTAACTTGCAGCAAGAGATCCTGATGTCCCTGTATCAGGATTGTAAATTACAGCAAAAACGCATGAGAAGAGCCTCAATTCCTTTTATCAATAACTTATTGTTGTTGGTTTTGTTATTTTTGTCTGTTTCATTGAAGGAAAAAAAATAACTGAGAGAAATTTAGGGGAAAGCTTGTAACAAATGTCTGGAGTGATTGGTAAACTTGTAGCCAAAACTTTTGAAAACTCCTTTCTAAGGTCATGCCTTTGGAGAGTATGTGGTGCCGCCAGCCTAATCTGTACCCCTTGGATATGCTCCAGGGAGCTCTGTCTGCTTGTGCTTCCTTGGCCGTTTGTAATTAACACATAGCGCTGCACTGAGGAAAAAAATTTTCCCCTTTTTATTCTGTCACTGGAAAAGTATATCTAACTATATCCTGGAAGTTGCTGTACAGATCTTCATAAATTTTTGTTTACTTCCTATTGTAGATGGTATCTAACCCATCTAGATTTAGCACAATATCCTTACTGTGCACAGAGCACTTTGGAGTACAAACTTCCACAGTATTTGCTTTGATTTTGGTGTGCACCAGGGGGAAAGAAGCCTGACTAGAGTATACAAGAGTTTGTTCTATATTGCATTTCTTTGTCGTAGCTGATATGGTACCCAAGATACATTATTATTTTTTTCTTCTTGCCTTTGGTCATGTAATCTGTATTGAGAATTTTTTACCAAAAAGCAAAACTACCACTGAAGACATTACACTTTTATTGGGAAGTGTTTTAACCTGTATGGTTCCTGTGGGAGGGAACTTCAGCCATTACTAGTGTGACATTCAGCTGGAAATTAGGCTTGTTGGGATTTTTCACAGCCCAACGTAGCATGTTAGGGTTTTTTAGTCGGTACTTTTTGTCTTGTGGTTTTTTTTGTGTTTTTGTTGTTGTTGTTTTGTTTTATTGTTTGGTTGTTGTTGGTTTTTTTTTACTTTTGAGTCACTTCAACTGAAGACTTTTGTGAGGAAATGCCATCTAAGTAAGAGTTTCATTATGGACCTTCATTATGGACCTCTCTTCAGGGTGAGAGTGCACGTGTCACCTTAGATCAGACAGTAGCTTGCCAGCTGAGGCTTTCATTCAGAAAATGGGAGATGCTGGTTAGTTTATGTTCTGCTTGATCCAGAGCAAGGACTTGAGTCTGATTCCTTCCCCCCCTTAAAATTCAAGTGTTTGTTATAAACACTGTGTATGTCTGTTCATTGCAAATGGGCAGTTATCTGGATAGACAAAATGTATGAGTAGAGCTAGTAGGTGCTGGAGAGATCTGAGTGAAATTAGGTGCAACTTGAACATCAGTGCACTTCTGTTGAAGTGAGACAGTGTGAAAGATGCAGGAGCTGCACCTCAGGTAAATCTTCTGACCTTCTGGCTGGGGTGATGAGGAGAGCATTTTTATTTTCTGTATGAAGTATTTTCATTTAAATAACAAAAAAAAAAAATTGTCATCATGGGGAGGATTAATCCCTAAAGTCTTAAGAGAATGGGAGGAACAGGGGGGTTTTGTTTGTTTTGTTGTTCTTGCAGGTTTGGATTTTAGTACTCAATGTGTTAGGCTTCCTCTCAATTTAGATTTACTGTCTTTCCCTTTCTGCTGCAGTCTGTAGTATGCCATTGCTCTCCTTTGTGGAGTCATCTTCTGTTTCATAGCCCCTCTTCCCTTTCCCTAAATGGCCTTGATTTCTTCCCCTAGAGGTTTGTTGCCCCTGAATTCCCGGCTGGCTGCCCTGAGCAGAACAATAGAAAGTGGAAAGTTTGATCTGCTAGACACAGTCATTAGCTGAAGTTTTCAAAGCTGGTGTGCAGAAGCAAAGTGTATAGGCTTGCATAGCCTGCAAAGGTAATTAGCCTGCCACAGGGATCCTTTTACACTGTGTTGAGCTTGCTAGTTGTGCTGGGATTTATGGCCCCTGCCTAAGGGAAATTGTAAATAACAGTCATGGATGCTATGGGAGTGGGAAGAGCACCAAAGTGTTGTCTCTGAAAACACAGACCTGCCAAGGTTGAGCTGCTCTCACCATTCAAACCACGCTCTTCTTAATAGTCTAATGCTGTTTTCCTACCTGTCAGCCCTAAGGGGCAGAGTGAGCTCAGGACAAGCTTCACTTTCTGTAGAGGGACAGCACTGAGCCCAAGCCACCCATGCTCCTCTGCAGACTTTCCTCTGTGTGGTGGTGAACTAGTGTCTTGTGGCCTCCAAGTAGAGCCTTTTGCCTGGAGAAGCTTGGGACCTGTCTAAAGAAACCACTTTTGGATGTTGATTTGCTAAACTGAAAAGTTTTCCTTCAGCTGCTGTAATTCTGTTGGAGAAAGTGTTTCAGGTGAAAGTTCTTGGGAACCTGCAGGAAGAGACAGGCTTGGTGCAGGTGATGGTGCTTGCTGCAGAGAACCTGGGGGCTTTCTCCTTCTGGGTGCTGTAGGTCATCGCTCATCTAGGAGAGTGAATGAAAGGCAGTTAATCCTCATCCGCTGAATGAACACCCAGAGCTTTGAAAGGCTTTTGTTTCATGCTGATGTGGATGTGAGGGAGCTTCTACCATCTTCCAGAAGCAGTTTCCCGCCCTGTACCCAACACTCAATGGGTTCCTGTGCTCCTGAGCAGCTGGCACACCTCTTGTGTGGTGAGGCACCAACAAGGTCCTCGGGAAGCTCTCTCCCCATGAGGTTTCCTGATATACCATGCTCAGCAGTCATCTGATGCACGGAGCTGGAGCTGTTTGCTGTGATACGTTGCTAGATTCCCTGTTATGTTTGCTGAGCAGATTTCTGCAGAAATGGGCTGTCCCTTGTTGGGGGAGAGTGCTGAGACAGGAGTCAAAAATCTCATGGTGAGAGAAACGGTGGAGGGGTGCTAAGAAGCACTCTGACTACAGTGTTGGAAGGGGATGTATAGCCTGCCCATCAGTTAAATGTAGAAAAGAGCATAGACTGGAGGAGGGCAGATTGTTTAAGAGGAGGCATGGGGAAAGGTATTTTTTTCCCAGAGTGTCTTTTGTAGCAGTATTTGTTGCTGCATGCACGTGCAGGGCTGAAGGATGGGTGGACATCCTGCACGCTGACTCAGCACGCTTGGATGCATGGTGCTGTACCCTGCTGCCCAGCTGAGGACAAGGAGGTTGGAGTTTACCAGTTGGGGTGGAAAGTCCTGTGGCCAGTCCTGTGAGAAGTTTGCTTTGGTCAAGAGGAGGGGAATAGATATGGGAACCCTGAGCAGGGACACGTGTGCCTGGATAATGTCTCAGCCAGTGTCTGTGGACTCCTGCAGCAGGCAAGGTGTGCCACTCTTGATGCAAATAGTTCTGCTTGCTGGTAACTCATGTGGGACAAAGTACACTTGGCAAGTCATGGGAGAAAGCAAATCTGATTATCGGGAGGGTGTTGCTTCTGGGTCACTTTAGTCTCGCTGGGGCAGCCTTCTCCTGTGTGCTCGTGCAGAAGGTCAGATGCAGCAGCTGACTCAACGTGGGTCCCTTCCTCAGGGCTCACTTCCATGAGCTGGTGCGAGCTGATGCAAGAGTTTTCTTGGCTGAGGGCAAGAGTGCCCTCTCCCTGTTCTTCTCTCTTCTCACGTGCTGCTGCCCAAGCTGTGCCGGTGCCAGTGTGTACCTGAGCTCTCTGTGGATGAAGCCATCTGCCTTCCCTTTGGAGAAGACCAAGTGTGCTTCTGTCGGTGGGATGCACACTCTGCTCTTGTCTCCTCTTCCTTTGGGAGATCTGCTGGGTATCACATCCCTTGTGCTGCCCGAGCCTGGGGGATTGTGGCCCCGTATCATGCAGGGCCAGTAAAATGGGTAAAAACAAGCAAGGGTTCCCTTCCAGCTGATCACTTCATATGCCCTATCTGTCTCCTCCCTGGTGTCCCTGCTTTTATCACTTTCTCGAGTCGAAGCTAGGATGATGATATTAATTAAACTATTTAAGGGGCTGGAGAAATTTAGCCGGGGGGGGGGGAAGGGGGGAGGGGAAGTAATATTTTTCTGGCAAATGCTCCTGGCAGGTTTAATGAGGTTCCCATTTAAGTGCTGTGTGCCATTGCTAATGACTGTACCTGAGCTCAGACAGCGCAAGCCACGGTGCAGATTTGCACACAATTGCAGGCTGTTCAGCAGTTTCACGGGTGACTGAATTTACAGATTACACTGCAGAATTAGAAAGTCTAGACTTGAATGAACCAGTAAATTGGCTCTGGAAATAGCTTTGCTGAAAGGGAGACAACATCTTCTCAAGCTGGAGCGAGGGAGCAGGGGTGTCCCTCCGATGTGTAGTAGCAGGATGAGTAGGCACATTGTTTTCTTTTATGCTGTTAGGAGAAAAAAGGTAGAAATGCTATTGAAAATCATAGGTTGTGTTTCAAAAGCCTGGAGAAGCTTGGCAAAGGCTTCCAGACTGGTTAAGATGTCCAGCTGTGATGTATCTTTCTCGTAGGTCGATCTAACCTGCTACTCCTGTAAATTGCACAGGCACTGATCTGTGAGAGGCTAAATGTGGCTGCTTAAGATTTTATTTATTTTTTAAAAAACATTTATCCTGGAAAGGTAGAGTGGTGTGCTGGAAAGCTTGCTTCAGGCTGAAGAACGAGCAAGTGCCAAAACAGAACATGGAAACTTCTCGGTATTGGGCTGTAGTGATGTCAGATTTGTAAAATAATTTTGCTTCCAGTCAGGTTGTCAGTATAATGGGTGAGATTTATCTCCCCCCCTCCCCCATCCCCCGCCCAACTCTTCCTCTCCTTCCAGAAGTGTATAGGCTCCGATCCTGCAGCATCCCAAGTTTATAATTCGGACCGCCCTTGGAGTTTGAACGGTCTAAACAATATAATTGTTTGATTTATTGTCCATTTTCCTCTCCTGAGTCCTTAGCAGCAAACATGGCCTCAGGGAGGCAAGGCAGGTGAAACGCTGGAAACTGCAGGCTCTGAAGTTACTCTGTGTAATCTGAACTGGCTCAATAAATAACTCTGCGACGCGGTCCCAAATTGGACGATGTGGAAAACATCTGACTGCTTTCCAGTGCATTGACATGTGCTTTAGCACTGCAGTAACGTGCAGTTCTCTCCGCTGACAGGTCAGTGATAAGATCAAGGTTGTTAAGCCACCTACCTTCTGTTTATGTAACCAGCCTTTACTCGCTCTGAGTCACTTGATGCAGATCTGATAGGAGTGATCACAGAGGGATCCACTGAACCAAAAATCTTACTGAGTCACCCTTAAGTGACTGTTAATCGGTAAATGATAAATCTTTGCTTAAAGAGCAGCCACGGGCTGTTCTAACATGAGATGGGATGTGAGTTTCTGGAAAAGGCAGCTTTGTATTTTTACTACCTTTGTGCGAGAACTGTTAAAAAAAAATAGTATGAAGTAGGAGCACTCCAGCTGCTCAAAAAAAAAAAAAAAAAAGACTGTGCATGTCTTTTATCAAATGCCTGGGGGCTCAATTTGTGCAAGAGTGGAAAAGGTTATTGGAATTACAGTATTCTCCCTTATAAGTATAAATCTTCCTTGCTCTTCATTGCTTCCTTCGGTACAATCAAATTATGTCTCCTTGTATAATCTGTTGGCCTCTTTCTCCCCAGTACTTCCTCTGAGTTTCCTTCCCTTTCCTGACGGTCAGAGTGGGTCAGAACTCTTCTAGACATATGGTGTCTGATATTAGGGCATGGGCTGTCATCCTTATTTTGGCCCCTAAAAACTATATTCTGGAGCAGAGGTTCCCTTGGAGCATTGCTAACATATTGTCCTGGATCCTGGAAAAACTGTACCATTTGAGGCAGTCCATTTGAAATGAATTTATACATGCTCTTTAAAGTATGCCAAAGGGAATAAAAGGAGGATCTTTCTAAAGCTCATTGGGAGGTTATAAGATGTTTGGTTAATTTAGAAATTATAACAGGATCAAATTCTAATCAGTTTTTTCATTTCAGTTGCTTAAAATCTTGTGTTATCATTGTGACCAAAAAAACCAAAGGAATTAATTTTATTTGAGGTGGTTCTTGTATGACTGGTCAATTGGGAATGCAATTAAGATGCAATGCTGCAGTTGTTAGATTTGTGATGATGACAATCAGATGAGATTAGAGTACACTTGCAATTTTCCCTGCTCAAAACACAGCTTGCATTTACCATCTAAAGTGTCTGTCTTTTAATTGTTCCAAACCAGCTCCAGCAGTCTGGCTATGCTCAGTATGCAAAATCTTACCTTCTGTCATGCAAATACTTGTAACTGTAACTGTTCAGTATTGCAATGGCATTTTAAGTGACTTTTATTTCCTTTTTTTTGTTTGTTTTTAATCTGGGCAATGGCAGGTCTGCCATGGCAACTCCCAGGCCCGCTCATCCCTGTTGTGCAGCTAAGAGGTCACTGCCACTGAAAGGAAATGGGGGTGGCTCCTCTCCTTCCCCCCCACATTCCTTTGCATTGTCTCAGCTGCTCACACAACCATGGCTTTGAACTACAAGGGGCTGTTTGAGATGGCTCTATAGCTAAATCCAGAAAGTTGCCCTCCATGTGGAGCTCTTTGACTCAGCTGAAGTAGTGGTAGCCCCTCACTGATAAGCACAAATTGTGAAGTGTCTGCTCCCCCTGCTTTTTTGTTTCTCCTTTGTTTTAAGACAGATGCCAAATGGCTTTTCCTTCCCATGTAGATCCAAGCGAGTTGTGAAGGGTTGCTGGCATCAAAAGGTTGTATAACCCATGTGCATACCTCCGTGCAAGCCCCGTCCACAGTGACAGATGCTGCCATCAGGACGTGGGTGGTCTGTGTCTTGCAGAGTCCTTTGGCTGCTCCGCACCAGCGCAGGGCCCCTGCCAGCCATCCCACCTGAGAGCCCATCCCAGCAGGAGGAGAGCCCTTCCACCCTTGTTGTCAGGCCTGCTCCTTCTCACCAGCTAATTCGGGCTTTCCCACTTATACCCTGCCCAGTGCCTGATGTCCACCTGCTCTGCTTATTTTGGCCAGGAAAGGGTTACGTACTTTGCAGCTACAAGGAGTTGATAGTCCAGCAATATTGTATTGCTGATGTATGTCTGATATTGTTGTAGGTTTATGGTTAATCCCCTTCTTCCATGATTTGAGGGGTGGTTTGTGGCTTTTTTTCTCCAAGAAATGCAGATGGTTCAGAGACAAGCTCTGTCACTTGTGACTTTTGTAATTATTTTCTTTAATATTTTTTTTTTCCTAGCAGGAAACTGGATTTGTTACAGAGAGCATCAGAGACAAGTCATACATATAGCCTATTCAGCTAAATCTGTTGGCTGATTGAGTTTTAGCTGTCCTGTTCTTCTGCTGTGGCTTTACTCTTAGCAGAACCTGAAAACTCATTGGGCTAGTGTTGGAAATGAGATGGGCAGCAACGAGCTCAGGAGCTGCCCTTAAGGTAGTCAGCATATTGGGTTGGGTTTAGGTTCCCCCTCCCCCCCAGATTCTTCTCCCAGTGAAGCAGCAGCAAATGCACGATTCTCTTGTGTGCGTGTGTTAGCTTTCTGCTGCAAAAGGAAGCACGCATAGGTTCATAAATCACCTATGAATGAATGGTGCTTTACTTGCTTTTCCTGCCTGCCCCTACAGGTTAGGTTGTCAGGAAAGTGGAAGCCAAATTATCACAGCAACAAGATGTGCAGAGAGGAAAAAAAACACGTGTATGAGGGAGGTGGATCTAGAAGTCGTCTGTAGTGACTTGAATATTCAAGTCCAGCAACAAATGTCAGCACACGAGTTTGCATAAATATTTATGTGCTTTTCAAGAGGAACCATAATTTAACAAGACTAGCCAAATTTCCATCCCCAGTCACGCAGACATGACTCCTATTTTCTCGCTTACAAATAACATAACCCTGTGGGATTTTTACTAGTTCAAGTTAATTAAATTTCACTCAAAGCATGAAATTTGCAGGCAGCACTCATTGCGGTATTTCTACAAATGGATATTATTTAGTCAGAATAAAAAGTTCACTTTTGTTTTAATTCTTCACTTTATTTGTTGACAGTCTACAGAATTTAATGCTGTACTAGTGCTCATATAATGCATTTTTCTTTTTTAAAGCAAACTGCTCCACGTTGCATTGCGGTTGAATATCTTTAGAAGTCATATGCTGCAATTACTGATGGACTTAAGTGTGAGCTATGTTTTTGTCTTTTTGGGAATATCTGGTCCCTTAAATGAATTGTACATACACTTACGTAGTTTTTAGAGATAAGTTGAGATGTAAGTGCTCGTTAGTATCTTGAAAACTTGTTTGCTCACATTCTTTGAATTCCGGTTATGGTATGAACGGTGAGAGAAGAAATCAGTTTACAGATCTAATGAATAATGTGCAAATCTTCGCAAGCAGTACTCCAGTTTTGCATATGTGAGCTGTGTGTCTGCTTTAGTCACCCATACATTCAGTAAGGAACCTTCCAATTATAGTTAATCTTGAATTTAGGCTTGATAATAAAACAAGTAGTATCCTAAAGAAAATGAGAGTTTGAAGAGGGCTCTGTAGTTTGGAAATGTAGCTGTTCCTTGGTGAACGGTGTCTCTGCTGAACTGTGGGAGGGAGCACAGTCCAGTGTTTGCATCAGAAGTACTGTATCCCCGTTCCTGCACCTCTGTGGGTGACTTTCCCAGTTCCTGGATGCCTCAGCATCTCTAACTGGCTTGTGTTTGGAGGAATTCTTGGCAGACTAACCATACTTGTGGCTTCTCCTTCCAGCTTTCTGACCTATTACTGTGGCAGAGATGGCCTTGTAGAACAAACTATTAGCTCGTATACCGATGCCTCAGTCCTCTCCCACACCGTCAGGCGTCTCCATCAGTGACTTAACCTAATCTGTTGAATATAGTGAGGTAAGGACAAGCATTTCATTCTGCTGCTGTTTATTCTCCTAGGAGAGTAATCTCTGGCAGAAGCAGCAGGGAGCGCAGTGTTTGCGCATGCCTTGGCCAGCCGGGGACGCGAGGAAGTGCATTGGTGCAGTGGAAGAGGGCAAGCTCTGCTGGAGCACTCTGCACTGTAATTAATAATTCTGTTGAAAATGCAGACTGAAAGACCTGTGTGCCCCAGTACTAAGGCATAGGTAGGTTACTTAATGTACCATCTGTTATCCAAACACTTGAGACTAATTCCCTGGAGAAACAAGGAGGGCGTTTTCTCCATGTAGCATTCAGTTCAGTAGATACTCAAACACATGGACCAGGGATCATTGCCTAAAATAAATAGGTGAGTTCCTAGAGTGTTCTACTTGATGTGAAACTGCTGTCCAGAAGGAACAAAGTGCTGCTCTTTAATGGCCTTCTCCAGTTCCAGTGTTCCGTCCACCCTGATTTCAGTCCTGTACAGGTAGCAGTGTAGCTGTTTCCTGGAGTATAGAGCTGTCCTCCCTTGGAGCACTCGCTTTACAGCTTTATAAAATAAGTCAGAAGAAAGAAAAGTAACAAAAAACATATAGGAAGCAGAATCAATAATGTGGTGAGGCAAAAAGCAATATAAGGGAAGAAATGTTTTTCTTATTATAGCAAACAAAAATGGATTGAAGGCAGGGAGGAAAAACAAGAGCAACTTAAAAAGATTGTATAATGGTAGAAGCAGCTTATGTGGTGAAATTGCAACCAGCATTTGTGATAAAAATCTCATTTTGGTTTCATTTATAGCTTTGACTTTGAAAAGGGGGTTTTGTCTAAAACTTGACTGACTTGTTTTTCAAGGCACAAAACCAAATCTGTGTTTCTAGGAAGCTTGAAGAAAATTAATTAAAGAGCTTTTGAATTAGAGATCCATTAAAAATGACTGTGCTTTGAAAGTTAAATAAATAAATAAAGCTGTCAGTGTTAGTCATCTGCTGGAAAAAAATGGTTTCTTTTGTATCTGTACAGTAAGAAAAACCCAATTACTGCACTCCGACGCTTTGGAATTTGGGCAGGAGAAGCTTTGATTATATGAACCTTGACTCTATGCATATGGGTCTTTTCAGATGTCATGTGTGAGTTTAGAGTTGTGAATCAACCTGAAGTGTTGTCCCATTCTTGCTTATTTTATATTTATTTTTTTTTAGTGCCTGTGCTAAGTTGTGAATAAAATATTTAAAGCTCAGTCTGCTTCTTTTAAACTTTAAACCTGATGGATTTGACTTTTTTGGAGACAAACTTTACCCTTCTTGACTTGAGAGTTGCATTTCAATAAAATTAGTATTCATGTGGCTGACTTCCTTCCCTGACTTTTCTTTGATGTTCTTCCTTGGCTGAGGGTAGGTGCTTCACATGGGTCTGGGGTCAGTAACATGTGGCAAAGCAGAGAATAAGAATAGAAAATGCGCGAACCAAAGTGGGGAAAATAAAGAAAATAGTTTATGTAATATATACAACAGCTGTCTCTTCTCTCTTGCTGCTGATAAGAGAGAATGTGGCAGATATTTTTCTAAAAGAAGAAATCCACTCCTATCCAATGAAGAATAATAGCAGCAATTAAAGATTTCGTATCCTAGTTATTTCAGAAACAAAAACACGGCCAGAGAAAGCAGGCAGTGTGTCATGCTAGCTTGTGTCTCAGTGCTGTACTTTGCTGGGATCCTGGCTGGGAGTTGTAGTGCCTGGTGGGACTTGCACTGGAGATGCTACTGCTTTTTCCTGCCAGGACAGCTTTGCGTATGACTTCTGATTAGGAAATGTTTATTTGCTCATAGTCTCTGTCCCTCCTTCAGGACACCGATGCACGTCCTACTTGCCCAGTGCTGCTTAGCTGCAAGGTGGCTTTGCTCACAGCAGTGCAGGTGAAACACCTGACAGAAATGGACTTTGAGAATTAATCCACTTGCCTATCCAAGCGGCAGAGGGCATTGTATTTATGTGTATATATATATAAAAAGATCCTTTCTGCTCTGATTGTTTGGAGTAGTTAAAATCACCAAATGACAACGCAGGAACTGGCAGAAGCTTTTGTCCTGCAGAAGGATCTGACAGCAGCTCAGGACAAGCCTAAGCTGACCCAGGTCTGCCCATCCTTCCCTCCTAGTGCTCCCACCTACTGCTGGTTCTACAGTGAACTGATTCAAGGGTGTAAATCAGCAGAAAACTATTGATTTTTTTGTGGTTGTTGTTGTTGTTTGGTTTTAATTGAGTTTTCCACTGGGTTCCTTTCCCCCAAAAGCTCGCTGCAGGGTCAGATGAGCATGGGCACGTAAGGGTGAAGAGCAGGAGCAGGTGACTGGGGAGTCGGGGAGAGAGAAGGGACTGCAAGAGCCACAATGCTAATTTGCCTTGCCATGGTACCCTGCTAAAGATGCAGCATAGGAGCCCTCCCGGTTTGTTCGTAGTGTAGATGAATCAATTCTTGCAAGCTTATTGCAGCAACCTTAGGTCAGGAAATTCTCTTGGTGGAAATGGATTAGGCTGTTACAAGTCACTGTGCAGCCTGCCTTTATTCAGTGTGGGTGATTCTTGAGTGTGGCATTTAAAACTTCATTCTTGCAGGCTTTTTAAAGATTAGACAGTGTTTAATTGCATCTTGGCAGAGACAGCAGGCCTAATGTGTTTAGAAACGTATGTCTTGGGCAGGTTGACATTTCTTCCCTGGATAGTCTTTGTTTGAAGTAGTAGCAGATGGAAGTCTTTCTACTGCTTCTCAGCACTGAGCTTGTCTTGGAGAACAATGGATAAACTGGCAGTAGAGAAAAGAATTCTTAAAAATTATTTATAGGGATCTGCATGGCTTTAACTTTATTTACTTTCGGAGTGGGAAACTGGCTTTGGATTTATTTAAAACTTTTGAAGCTCAGCTGGAGAACCAAATATGATCAGGTCTTGGATATGAGATTTTCACTTTTCTGGCTGGCTTTTCTTAGCAACATCCAAATTAGTGAATAAATAGAAGCCTCCAGTCTGCCGCTGACAACAAATAATCTGTGATTCAGAGTAAAACATCTTGATCATGAACTTGGCAGTCCTAAACCTTCAGGAGCAGAAATGCAGACCATCAGTCCTGGTATTATAGTTCTGGAAAGACCTGGTTTCTTTGAAAAGGTCATTTTGTTGCTGTCCTGTCAGTTTTTCTTCAATAAATTTTACCCTTTAAGGAGACTAGATTTTATTTCTGGCTTCTGGATAGAAAAGACAGTTAGGGCTTGATCTGTGAGAGGCAGAGATGATGATGTTTGTGTCTAGGATAAAGGTGCTGATGGATACTCTGCATTAAATTGTCTTATCAGCTCCTGTGACCTTGGCCTTCTACTTGAAGCATTTGAAAAGTCTTTAAGATTGTCATAGTGTTCCTTTCTTATTTCTGCTTGCTTAGTTAATTTCTGATTGTTGATTAGGTGGCTGCCACAGCATGTCTGTCTTTATTTTAAAATATTATCATGTGTAAAATCCAGCAACTTCCCTTTGTGTTTTCCTTATGTTGAGATTTAGCTGTATCTTCCCTTTGTTTTAAGTGGTAGTACTGAGGAGAGTAAACTTCACTTACTATTCCCTTCCAGTGCAGAGAGTTTATTCTTTGGAAAAGACATCTCTGAGAAAGGTGAGCTACAATGATTGTTATATGAAGGGAATTCAGTGAGATTTCTGTTAAAACAAATTTTTCCTGAGGATTCTGATTTGGGAATATTGGTCCACAAAATGATATGCGCGATTCTAATTTCAAATAATAGAATTTTAGTGACTTAAATTTCAGATGTTACCGTAATGAGGTTAAATGCCAAACCAAACAATCTCTAAGGGTTTTTTCATACAGCCTTGCAGTTGCACTTGTACAATGTGTAGCTGGTGTGAAATAGTACTGTTGTTAGGTAAACCATGAGACATTTCAAGACAGGTGTTCAGTGCAAAACAGATTTAATTTCACTTAAAAGCTAAGTGTGACCTTATTGTAAGTTTGAGGAACCTAAACCTACAAACTGTCAAAAATTCCGTCGCCCATTTCTTCTGCAAACGGGTGTATCTTCAGAAATAATCTACTTTCCTGTTGACTGAGGATTTGAACAGGACGTGAACGGGATGTGGCTGGCGAAACCATCCTGTGTTGTCTGCACCTGGAGAGGTTGGCAGCGGCACGTTCTTCTCTGAAACCCTCTCATCCTGCCCCAGTGCAGGCATGTGTTGGGAGGCACTTGTCAGTGCAGTGTTGGTCTGGGGACCAGCACAGCCACTGGTTGTGTCCCCAGTAGCCCGTTCCCAGAGCACTGGTGTTTTCCTGGTGGTCTTTAAGGAAACATTTTACTGTATGGGAACTGTGCTGCAACTGTGATCCCAGTAAGATACTGGGTTCAGTAATTATTGGACATAGTGTTCCCGTTATTGTGGTCACTGGGTAGGAGAACTGTGTTTGCGCTCTTGTAACTACACGTTAACTCCCAAGGTGAACCCTGGGGGAATCACTCAGCAGCTCCGGCTGCCGGGAGGAGCACCTCTGCTCACCACCATCCCTCTTGGCAGCCGCTTGCTTTCTGCTGGCTTTTGACATTTGTCTTATCCTCTTCAGCCACTTAATCTGGCCAACATACAAACAAAAATTCACTTTTCTTTGCCGAGCTGATTTTCTGCTCTTCTCTTGAAGCATCCAATTAGGGAGCAAACAGATGCAAATGTCAGAGGTAAATGTCAGGGGATTCGAATGCAGGGAGGTGGGCTTTGCTGATGGGGTGGCAAACTGCATCCTGACTGCATCATAACTGATGGAACCAAATCTGAAAACGGCAAAGGTGTGGCTCTGCATTACAGCCCTTGAATGTGACAGCCCGTTTCAGAATTTTCTGCGACATGTTGCCACCTCCTGAATTTTTGCTGACTTAGCTGGGTTTGTAACTGCATTCAAAATCAATTGCACAAGATGATGTGGCTTAAACGAAAAAAATTTAAAAGTATCCCTTGAAATATTACTCCCACCCCACTACAGTCAGTTACTTGGCTCTATTTTTAACAGATCCATTTTATGATTATTGTGTTATTCCATCAGAGCAGTGGAACTGCTGCAGATGGGGGAACCATAAGCTGTAGTGAGCTCTTCTCATGCCACGTTATCTGTGTACATTCAGGATGAAGTGTATGTAGATGAGTTTCTCATGTACTGCAGAGTACGTGTCAGATGGAGTAGAATCAAAAGGAAAGAAATCAGAGCATAATAATACAAGGAAAATTGAATTCTTGATGCATAAAATTTTCTAATGGCAGCATGCAACCTTGTTTGACTCGTCTTTGGACCTCAGCAAAGTCCAAAGAAACAGCAAGTGAGGAACAGTGCGTGTGTGGGTTCCATGTGAACTGGCCACCCTTGGTAAGGCCAGGGAGGGGAAGAAATTTTCTTCAGTTAACTGTTTTCAATAGAAAGTCACAGCCTTTTTTTCACTTGGAGTTCTGAAGTATTAGCAGCAGACCTAGAAGAGATGGTTGTAGGAGTTAATTGTGGCAAATGGTGATGAAGCACTAAATGGAAAGCATGGCATATGGGGACATATGACTTAGAGGGGAAGATTGTCTAAAAACAATATATATGTATTTATATATATATCTAAAACAATATATATTCACACATATTTCTTCTTTGGAAACTATATTGTATTGAGATAGCACTTTCTGTAGAAAGTTTCTTGACTTTTCTGGCATCTCCCTGTGCTGAGTAAACTGTAAACGTTTCATCCTGTGTCAAATTTGATATCTGTTTTCTCTGGAGGTAATGTGGTGCTTTTGAATGCTGTATGTCTTTTATTGCCTGTACCTGGATTCCTGGATCATGTATTTTCTCTGCAGTTTCTTTCCTTCCTAAACTAGTCTGTTATATCACGGGATCCTTAAGCATCAAGGACAAGACTTAGGTGAAAGCAGGTGTCAAAATATTAACATTTCTTGTGGGAGGGAAGCTCCCCATCCCATGCACACAACATATATAAGCTATTGTTGGCATAGTCTCCCATGCAATGCTTTAATTTCTCTTCCTCTGCATCAAGTTCTTAGTGACTAGAGACTGGCTTGAGAAAATGGTGGCTGAACACAATCCAGAATGGCCTGAAATATTTGGTGATACTTGTGTGCTGCATGGGTATGCAGTGGAAGAGGTAGTTGCTCCCAAAATCTGTGGAGTCAAAGGTGAGAGGGGGCATTTACTGTTCTACAGCGAAACAAATTTTTAAGGGTCAGGTTGTGGTTTTTCTTCATTTCTTTTGTATCTTTTTTTGTGGGGCTTGGAAACAATCTTTCTATGTACCATGTCCCCTAAAGATAGTGTGTTGAATAAAAGATTGGCAGATTCAATTTGCAAACTTAGTTATTTGTGTGATGATAACAATAGTATGAGATCAAGTGCTAGGCTTACAAGGAGATAACACAGGCTTTGTAATTCTGGTATGCTTGAGGGCTTGATTTTTTTTATATATTTTTTTTCAGTGTTAATACGTTGCATATGACATAGGGGTCTCACCTGTGGGGAGGAGAGGGCAGGTCAGGTCAGGTGACCCAAACTGACCAATAGGGTGTCCATCCCATCTGCCACGAACACTATGAAAGCTGAGGGATCAAGAGGGTCAGGTTGGCTCTTCTTCAAGGGCTCTTTTTGAATGGGTGCTTCTTCAATGGCTCTCTTTCTTTGATGACTGATGCCCTATGAAGACCCCATCAGAAGATTCATCTACCTTCGATCCTCATCAGTGAGTTCTGGAACCCAGTTTCCAGTTGTTACTGAGTGAAGTCTGGAGCTTTCCTGGTGCCTGCCAGTGATGCCTTCCTGGGAACTTGATGCGGTTATGTATATATTTATATATACTATATCCATTTCTTTATTTTATTTTTATTTTAATATTAATGTTTCATTAAAGTAGTTTAACTTTTTTCTAAAATCATCTCTTTATTTCTCTTTTTTCTCTCCTTGGAGCAAGAGGTGGGGGAGAGCCTCTGTCATCTTGTCATTGGCCAACCCAGCCCAAACCAGGACAGTGTGATCTCTTCGGTGGTATTAAGGGACAGAAGTTCCTTACTGTGGCATCAAGTAGTTTCTCTGTGGACTTGGAGCCTTAGATGGAAATGACAGAGGACTGTAGGACGAGCATTAATGCGTTGGTGGGCTGTTTGTGGTCATTTTCCTCACCTGGTTTCTGGCAGGATGAAGCACCCTGACACTGCTTGTGGTGCTGGAGCAAGGGACAAGGAAGGGAGCACGCTATGCCTTTGGGAATATTTGCTTTCAAAATAACTGCAGAACACAGGCTGGCACCCTGAAATTGTGTGTAAAGACATTGTGAGGGAACGTAGTGCTGCCTCTGTAAGAGGTGATGTGCTGTGCAGTGCCTGACTGGCAGGGACACGGACCTGCTCACAGGCACTGCATGAAATAGGAACATCTACATCCTACATCCATGTAGGATTGCCACAAACTAATGAAATGTGACTGAAAGCACTGGAACGGCGTGGGTGGGTTGTGGAGGTGGTGTTTTGACCACTGGTCCCGACTGTGGTCTGTCTTATACTTTCCTAAAGTAGCATAAATTTTTGTTTTCTAGGTTGTTATGTCAACAAAAGATCACATAGATTTTGTGTGTGTGCAGACTTTCTTTCATAAAAACTGTAATAAAAAACACAACAGCAAAATCAGACATCCTAAATTGTTTCTTAATGCAGTTCTTTTATTCCCAAGCTGGAATGTAAAATTGAATTATTTCTTAACTTAGGAAACCTCTTTTGTTTAAAAGAGAAGAGGACGAAAGAGTGAAGCTTAAAATGGTGCTACTGCCTTTAGATGTCTCGGTATGGAAAAGATTATGGGATGCAGTGTAGTCAGCTAATCACTCTTGATCTGATGCGAATGCTCCTCGCCTGAGCAAAGGCATATAATGCTCTCTGTGTGCGTCTGCCTTACTATTGGCCCTGATTTACTGGTGGTGCCACTTAATGGCTTGTGTGGAGACAGGCTTGGGCTGAATTCCGCAGCCACACCAGTGTGATGTGTCCCTGAAAAGTCCTCCACCCCAGCAGTCACCCCTTCTCCCTGGAGCATGGAGGGTGCCGGTAGCAGCAGCTGGCGTTAGAATTGCTCAGTGTTTGGTTCCTTCACTGACACAACTTCTTAATGAAACACCTGATGAGTCACTGTTAACTAATCTCACTTGGGTTTATGGCTGTCGCCTCCCTGGAGACCAGGGAGAAGTTCTGTCTGTGTCTTGAGGATGCTATGAACCAAAGAGAGACTGTTTATGTGCAGCTACAACTTCTTTCTTCATGTAGTTTTATAATTCAGTACCTGTAGGGAAAGGAAATTGGAAGTGAAACTGGCACATACAGGAAACGTGTGTATCCCTCGCTCCCCCAGACAGCACTTTTACATAAGAGGGACGCTTTAGAAATGCATATTGAAATTGATTTAATCTTTCTGCCCCATTAAACAAGCAATTGGTTTTCAACAGTGGTTCACAGATGAATCCGAGTCAAAGCAGGCTGATTAACTGGAAGACAGCCAGCTTGGCAATTTTGTCATCTCCTTTTTAATACTCGCGGTGTATGGCGATACACATATCGGAGACTTAAAACTTCTCCCCTCAAGAGACAATACAGTAAATTAATCTGTTGAGAAATTGCTGAGATTCCAGCCTCCCTACCAACTTTTTTATTTAACCAAGTTAAATACTGCTCACTGGAGTTGCTCAACTCAATGACACACAGCCTCACTAGAAGACTTTTTTTATTTTTGCTTTTTTGTATCTATAAATGGGTGGTTTGTGGTTCAGTTGGGTTGAATGTGCTGAGGTGAAACTTAATTCCTGACAGTTAATAAAAACTATTCCTCATTCAAACACAGAATATTCTCTGCTTTTACTCACAAAACCAGGTGATCTTTGCATGCATGCATGTATGAGCAATGGACTCTTTTTTCCTCCCAAAGTTACGGTCATGTGGGCACATATGCCCATCTCTATTCTGAATATCTGAGTTTGGGGTATTCTAGGGACTAACCTCACTTCTGAAAGGTGAGGGTATTAAGGAGTGTCTGTTCAAACTCTGACAGGTGTTATCTTTAATCTCTTGGTATTTGTCATCCTGATTATCTTAAAGGAAAAATAGATGTATTTAAATGTTCTTAATCATTGTCATGATCCCTCTTTTGGCTTGTTGGTGGGTGAAACAAACATGGTCTAGTCTTTTGGGGGCTGAATGGGGAAAAGGTGGAAGGCAGGAAGAAGCTGCTACTGCTGTGTACAGTGTACCTCTAATTTATATTTTCTAATTCACTTAATTCCTACATAGGGAAGTTAATGAAAATGGTAGTTTAAATGGCTGTGTTGCTACCTGCAGGGAGGGGGGAGTGAATCTACAAATTAAAGTACAAGGTTATTGGAGCACTTACCTGCCTATAATGTAGGTATATATATCGCTGAACTACTGAATATTTTTATTGCTGCTGCTTTAATAATTAATCTACTCTTTGGGAGCTGCAGGCTTTTTGTCTAGTATTAATGTACTCAACATCCTCACATCTACCACCTCGTCCTGAAAGCAAGACCATAACACAAGAATCTGCTAGAGTGGGCTTGTCCTATCTCTGACTGCATGTTCACATTCTCTGACTCCAGGTTCAGACATAACATCTCCAGTTCTGTTCTGCAGGTCTTTTCCATGTTAGCCAGGAAGGCCGGTCCATTAACACCTAGCAATAGTAAATACCAGTTTTTCTCTAAACCAGGCTGTGAAAGAAGGTGTGTGCCTGGCTGAAAGGGCTGTTGCATGCCTGCCTGTGGCTACAGGTGGGGAAACGCTCACCCTTGATCAGCAGATCCTACTGCTTAGAGGATGAGCTCTTTCCCCCATGTGAAAGACTCAGTCAGACTCTGTTCAGGGCCTTCCTGCACTTTCTTGAGAGAGACCTTGCGCGGTGAGGTGTTGTTCAGATCTGTCAGCAGGCACTGCAGGTTGTTAGTGCATGTGTGTCTTGTGTTTTTCCTGTTCTGTCTTGGTGTAGAAAGGTGATGAATCAGCACATAATGTCTGCCACAGTGAAAGCGGTGTGAAGTGGAATGCTCGGCTACTTCCATTTGATTCCCAAGATCCTGTCAGGTTCTCTCAACCCTGCATTGTTCTCTGAAATGAGCTCTTGCCTTTTTCAGGTGGAAAAATCAATATTGTGTGCCGTGCTTTGCCCTGTTCACACTTCTGCTCTCCTTTAAATACAACTGATGCCTGCCGAGGATTGCATGTTGTACAATCTGGCCCCAAGGTGTGGTTGATGAGGAAGAATCTCCATCTGTATGTTGCACATCATGCTGGGCAAGACGGGGCAAGGGCAAAGCATCTTTTATACTTTAAGGGATTTCTGATCACTGTGTTGAAGGGGAGAAAGGAAGTGAGACCGGGAGGTTTGCTAACAAAAGTGTGGAGGGTGGCGGAGGCAACACACTCATCTCTCAAGGTAGCTTTTGTTCCTCCAAGAAGGAGATGTCTGTTTGAAGACAATTACTTTGGGGCAGCCAATTAACACAAGCCCTCCTAACTGAGGATGGAGGGGTACCCCTAGGGCAGGCTTTGTGGGAGGGTGGAAGAAGCAGAAGGAATGAAAATAGGAGCTGACAAAGCTGCATCTGTACATTGTGGAGAGGAAAGGACAATGGAACTTATTGTAGAAAGGAGAAATAACAAGTTTCTGACACAGTAACTTATTTCTGAAACCCAAGTTGTGGAAAGAGACAAAAAGGTGGGGAGCCTTGCTTTCTAACAAGATTTGTTTCCAACTAGTGCATTGAGTGACTTAGTGGCCAGTATAAGCCCTTTAAACTAATCCTTTCCCTTCTGTGTTTGTATTTAATTTTTTTCACATAGGCAGAGCTTAAATTCTGAAGGTCTCTTCAGCTCTGCCAATGATGTCTAAATAGAGTCTTCCTCGGTGGGTGGTTGGGTTTTTTTCTGTTCATAGCAGCCCATGCAGTTAAGACCACGTGATGTTTGCCTTTGTGGCTGAAACCATGTTTTAACCCAGGTTTCCAGAGGCAAAATGTAGTATTTTTCTGCCTCATTTAACTGTTTTTAATTCAGTTGGAGCATTCTTCAGAGTCTTCAATCAAGGTCATACAGATTGTCTAGAATTAATACAACAGCTCAGTTGAATGGCTACTGCCTGGCCTTGCTGGTGGGAGAGTGTTTCTTTCTGAATCAGTAAATTGGTTAAAACTTTGTTCCCTGCAGTGCTGTTGGTAACTGCACATGTGATGAGTACTGGCTAGAATTGATGGCTAGTAGAAAAAACTGTTATTTTTCAATCTGGTGCTTTTTTTGGCCATTTCTGTCAGTTTGCAGCAAAGTATCCACCAATAAGGCAAGAATTCTCCATCAGAACAAAGTAAGCTATTCCCAAAACAATCCTAGAAATACAAGTCTCTTCATATCATTTTAAGTGTATTTGAACACGCAAATTTGTAAGATTGCTGAGGTATACAATTTAGCTTGGACTACTGCTGTAGCAGCGAGTGACAGTGCAAGTTATCAGAAATACTGCTTTTTTGTTGTAAAGCAATATGGACTTTAATTAAGAAAGAAAATAATTACTAATCTTATTATCTGAAATTTAGCTTCCCGTAATGGAAAATTGTATAAAATCCAGCCAAAACTCTAGTAGCTTGCAGTTTAGTTGCGTTGGTAATGCGGAAAACTCAGTTGGATACTGCTCAAGTACTCCTTCCAAGAGCTGAAGAGGATGACTTAATGCCAGGATTAGACACAGCTTCTCTTAGGGACCCAGATCTCTGTACAGGCCTCTTCCACACACAGATTACTACAGGTTGGTTTTGAGACACGTGCTATTTTCCCTTATACTGCCCCGGCTGCAGCCGTCCGTGTTGTAGAGCTAATAAGCTGCCTCTCTTGCTTCTCTTTGAGTCAGAGAGAGTCAGTTTATGCATTCTCTCTGGTTACTCCACACGCACCACCCAACTGAGTATTGTCTGTAATTACTATTTGAGCTGTTCTCGGCTTATAGCTATTTATTTGTCTTGGAAACTGGCCAGTGTTTTCCATGGGATTATTTCTCTTTGTTAAAGTTGTTATAGTCATGACGGTTTAGGCAAAGCAATGCAACTGTTGGTTTTGGGACAGCAAAGCCTAATTCAGGATTTGGGAACCTTGATTTAAAGCCCAGAAGTGTGCACTGTTCAATGTATGGGAGATAGTTTCTTGCTTATATGCACTTAATGTTTTGCATTCCTTGAAAATGCGAGGACTTTGCTTGTGGAGATCAGCGCTATATTGTGATAATGGAGCATCCTCTAGGAGATGATCTTACTGCTTTTTGATTAACTGCCAACAGAACAGAGCAAGTTTTGCAGGTCAGGAGGCAAAATTAGCATAGGAAAAGGACTCTTGGATGTCTGGAAATGGCAAACTTAATGGACATGGGATGCCATTCTGTCAGTGACAGCATAGGGAGATCTAATTAGGCTGGTCTCAGTGGACAGTGTTTGTTTCTTAGCTCACTAGAAACTTAGCTCACCAGTGGCTGCTTGGATTAGCCTTCTCACTTGTGTTAAAACTGTCCTAGAGAGCCATGGGTGCAGGTGGCAAACTGTTTCTCCTGAGAGTAACAGTTTTGCTTTCTTTTGAGGCCAGGCAGCCAAGCTAATTTAGCACGGGTTTCATCTGTGAGGTTTCTGGGGTTTTTTTTCCTATAGCAAAAGCTGGCAGAGTATGGAAAGGAGTCTTGGTGACCTCATAATTGAATAAAATGAGACTGCTAATTATGTTTAGGAAGGTTGCTTAGATTGTCGTAAATATTTCTGCTCACATTTAAGCCCACAGACTTTCTTTTTTAAGAAACGAAGAATTCAGGGTGGATGTTGCTGCAGTTCATGGACTTTACTCCCTGCTTCTGTGTGGTTTGGTAAATTGCTGCCTTGCCTGCTTTGACAGTCTGGTTCTGGGCAAAGGGAGGGTTATAATTGCATTATCCCACAAATGAGGCTTGAAGAGCTCACCTGATCTTGGCTTCCCTTGCCCTCCAGACAGGGGTGGGAAGGCATACTGCCATTCGGGTGGTGCTTGCCTGTTCCCTTCTCCTAGAGGAGCACCTCAGAGCAGATGGGACACCAGAGGCTCTCCTTGCTCTGTTCCAGCTCTCCTGTTCAGAAATACAGACGAGGCGAGGAAAATGCTGCACGTTGTGGGTGCCCGTGTATTTTTCTCTAAGCTGGGGGGAGAAGGCGACAGCTGGATCTGGGTTTCCTGTTGCTCTCCTTCTTCTGGCTCCATTTCTTCTCTGCTTTCCTACCCCCTCATGCCTCTCCCTAGCTTCCTGGCAGCCATATCCCATGGTGATCTCTTTTCACCCTCTTTCAGGCCGTGCAGTAGCACAAGAGAGCCTTTGTTGCAGCAGGAGGGCTGCGTCTGTATGTGAGAAGTGTTACAGCAGCTGCCTGTATGTGAGGCTCTGCACTCGGGGACGCTTCAGACAGGAGCTGTGTGGCTGGCTCCCTCTGAGAGCTGTGGGGAGGCTTTGGGGATGAAGGAAGGACCACCGCTGGTGGTAACTGCCATGGAAGTGTTTCTGCAGAGGAACTGCTGGGTGTTCACGTAGCATTGAAGCAAGTCTTAGGATACCTGTGAAAGGGCAAGAAACTCTTTGAGCATCAGGCCAGTGGTACAGAGGCCAGAGAGAGCAGCAGTGGTGGCTGCACTGTCCGCTTGGAGAAGGAATACCTTTTCTTGGGAGACTTCTCAGCTCCGCCTGCAAGGTGTTTTCCTTCACAACGCCTAGTCCATGCTGAGCCCCACAGCCAGCCCGTGTCTGTATTACTGTGACCCAGCACTCCTTCACACCAAAAGTCATTGAGAAGAGATTGTCCTGGGGAGGCTACCGGCACTACAAACCCCCCCATTTTGAGTCAGCATGTTGATGCTATGCTGCAAGTGCATCTTGTTCAAAGGCTGTACTAATTATAAATTGGTCTTGGGAGATGAGGATAAAAATATATTTAGTTGGCTTGTCTCTGTAAACAACCTGTGATGCTATTTGGAAGCATGGCACAGTTTTCAAGTTGCAGGGAATGTGTGTGCTGTGTGTTGAAGGACTTCAGCAGTCTTGATGTGGAGCTTCCTCATGGTCAGGCTGACAAATAAAGTGGAGAAGGAATCTTTTTGACTACCAGAGATGGCAAAGTGGATATTCATGATATTGCCTTCCATGCAGTTCTGGGAGAAATCCAAGATCCCTTCAGCATTGGGGGAGGAACGGTGTTTTTTATACCAAATGTATGGCACAATAGTGTCTTCTTTTTTAAATAAGCAAACACCTTTGAAGCACCTTCTCTGTCCTGGCTGTATGATTTTGGGTAGAATCTCTCCTGTCCATTGGAGGAGAGGATTTGCTTATGTGTGTGCAAGAAGCCAGCTGGTTTGCTGCTAAATTGAATGACAGCATATACCACCATCCACAAGGTAACGAGCCCTAGTGGGAGAGGGTGCCAGAGGCAAGAGGGAGAGCCAGGTGCCAGTGACAGACACTCAGGGAGCACCCATAAGCTGGATCTCCAGCAGGAACGATGCTGAATAAGGCTGCCAGGAAGGCAGCCATCTCCATGACAGAACCCATCTGCACAGCTGGAAGCCACTGCAACACGGCAGTGAGAGGACATCAGCAGCAAGGTCCCACAGGCTCTTTCAGCAAGTGCAGGGCTGATCCCAGAAGATCTGCCGCTCTGCTCCCAGTGGAGCTAAGCTCCCTAGGAACTTCCTCCACCTTCCTACACACCTTGTGCAAACTTTCCAATGTGTTCTGGGCACTTGGAAAGCTGAATAATGCAAGCATGCTTTTTAGTGAGACAAAAGCACTTGACCTTTCCCTTTTTCTTCACCTCAACTGTGACTTAAACCAATGTGGTATGACCCATCTTTCCAGTTTCTTTTGGGTAATGCATCTTGCTGTAGGTTGTGGGCTAACCTATGTTCTAACCTATGTTAACGTGACTTTTTATGAAACAGGAAAAATATGAGGAGAGGAGGGAAGAATGGTCGACAGCCCCATTTAAGTGCCTTTCAGTTCAATACTTTGGGACCATGTTGACACTCTAGAGGAGAAAACGCCTGAAATATGCGAAAGGGTTTATCATCTGAACTAAATTATTCATCAAAATACTAAAAGAAGAGTACACAAAGACATAAACTGAACACACCCTGCTGCAGGCTGTAACAAGCTAAAACATAGGCAGTGTCTAGGGAAAAGACTGTAGAGTCTCAATTAGTTCAGCACCGTCAGCTGCCTGAGTGTGTATCAACACCTTCTGCACAAGGACAATGCCAGGCTTTCATTGGCTTTGTTCTCATTTTTCAGTAGCTTAAAACAAACAGGATTTAGTCTGTATTAGCAATAGATAACAGCAGTGCTAGTTAATAGCGTGCTGTAAATCTGGTGAGTAAGTAACAGCAATTGGAACTTCTTTGCTCTTGTTGTCTTGTAATTCCCTTAGGTTTTCTCATCTGTTTTTCTCCTTGCTGTTTGTCCTGTAAATGCTTATAGCTAGCTTTATTGAGGTGTCAGCCTCCTCTGTGTCCCCGTCATGCATCAGCTCTGTTTTCAGCTGTTGACTACATGTATACTTGAATCTATGTCCATTAGCATTTTAAAAATTGATGACTTCCTCCTTTTCTTTTTTTAACCATCTCACATTTAAGTTTATTTTCTGACTCTCTTTTAAAAGAGGTGGGAGTCTTGCTTCTCTTGCATGTATCCTCTCTGTATTTCAGACCAAAGGTGAATGATATGTCGAGAGCTTTAGAAAAGGCGAGTGATGAAGAGGTTTCTTTCCTCTTTGTTTTGATCTTTCTTAATGCTGTTATGGAAAGGCTGGGTTGCAGAACCAAGTCTCACAAGTTTTTTTTTTTAATGCTGTTAAGTCTGTTTTCACTGTGTGTCACTAGTAGTACTTCAAGCAGTCTTTCTATTCATGAATCTGAATGTCTTGCTTTAACCTTGATGACAAGCTCAGATGTCACAGCAGTGTGATTTAACTCGGAAAAGTGCTAGAGCTTGAACAGAAATCTGTCTGCAGTTAATATGCTCGAAGTTGGTCAGCTTGTTAGGAGGAACATAAGCATTTATTGGAATGAAGATGCTTTTCTGTGCCTCTCCCCCTCGTCCTTTCTCTCTCCCTTATATATTAATTAATAATAATCATTGTGTGGGTGGGAATTTGTAGAGCCAGAAATGGAATGAACAAGAAATGACCCAGGAAACTTCTGCCATTCTGCATGTATATAAAGCTCCTAGACAGCCACAACAAAGAAGATACTGCTAATCATTTTCCAAATAACTTTTTGGAGGCATGAATAGAACAACCTATGTGAATATTTTTGGAAGATCATCTGAGCAAAAACTCTAAATTTAGAAGTTGCTTGATCTTTTTTTAAATAATGTTCAAGGAGTCTTTAACAGCAACTTAAAAAGAGAGAGAACTTTTTATTGAAAAATCAAAATAAATTTCAGTCTTAAATGAAAACCTGAAAAAATTTGGACAGGCATTTCTATTAGATATGCTCGGGAAGGGTGGGGGAGAAGGTGGTGGAGAATTTTCTTCCTGAGAAGTTGATCTGTGTGCTCTTGGTGCTGGAATCTCATATGGTCCAGAGCTCATCTGAAGCAATAACAGGAAAAGAAAGCAGTACAGAAAGCTGCAAAATGTGCTGACTTGGGGATAAGAAACTTTTATTTGGCACATTTAGTTTGTGATAGTATTTTAGGCTTCCTTCATTTTTGATGAATTCATTTATATTTATTTGTGCTTCTTGGCAGTATCTTCATTTCTACAATGTAAGAGATCTGATTCTCAACCTGAGAAATACCAGTGGAGGAGGAATAGGGGCACGTAGATAGGTATGCGAATAAGATGCAAATGGCTTTCTGCAAAGAGAAAGGCTGTTATGCAGGGTCTACAGTGGAAGTCACAGGTCTTTCTCGTTATTTTCTTGTACATTGCAGAGATCTCATGTGAAATTGGGAAGCTAAGCACATATTTCTTTCCCCAAAAGGATTAGGGGTGAAGTTGTGCCTACCTACTTCACCTGGGAAAAAAATTAGTCTTATGTGCCAGTAAAGAACTAAATGGCTATCATTGTCATCTCCTGATGCTGCAGCTCTGAAAAGCTCTGATTTTGGTTGTATGACCTTTGATTTATGTCGTTTAGACATCTTTTTGGTTCCTCTGCATTTTCAAATAGTCTTGTGTCTTGGAACAATGCTGTCGTTGTCCAATCCAGCCTGGTCCATTGCTTGTAGTCTTGCAAATTGTAGGAGCCTATGTTTAGCTCACTTCACCATCTGCTGAGTTCGGGTGCTTCCTTGTCTGATGTATTTTAGGCTTCTTGCTCTTAGTGTTCCAGCTAATTTGGCAAGGTTCTGGTTTTATGTCATTTTTAGCTCTGTGCAGGGGTCCATTACTGTTTATGTGGCCCAAAGGAATGGATGAAAGAGAAGTGTCTGCATCCTCAGCACTAATAGCTGCATCCAGCAGGACCAGAGCCCACTGTGCATATAGGGCTGTGGCACAATGACTTTTCTAGAGGTGTGCTTTCTGTAAGGGTCAAAATTGTTTATGCTCTCTCCTTGTAAGTGGATGATGATCTTGATTGCAGTGTCATCCAGATTTTTTTAAAAGGCTAGAATTGGTAAGATGTTGGCCAAACCGAGTTTTGCTTTATTTCTTACCCACTCTTTGAGGTTGTTCCACTCCTCCTTTATTAAAACTGGGAAGGGTGTGTCATTTCAAACATGAAGCCTTTCCCTAAACTATGTTCTTTTCTTATGGACTGCCATTCAGGAAATAAAGCTGCTTTCCTTTCTTTCTCTCTTTTTTTTTTTTTTTTAATTTCCTTCCTTCAGCCCAAGGTGTAGCCCAAGTTGACGCTGGCAGGTTGACGACGGGAAAAATGAAGAGTTTCTATTCTTGTCACTTTAAAATTTACAGTGTTATTATGGTACAGTTCACATGCTGGCCTGCAAGCAATGGTCCAAATTGATATAGGTAATGAACTTCCACACTCCCAGCAGCTTGCTAGCTCTTTGGCAAGTATACAAGCCATCTGAAGTAACTGGATGCAAATTGGCAGATTGCTTCATGTAGAGCAGAGGTGCACAAAAGCTGCAATTGCGTCATGCTCAGGGTGAGATTCCCTGCCTGCTGGAAATTTTTTATGTATGGGAGAATAAGTAGCTCTGGATCATGACTAAGAGGCATCGACAAGCTGTGATTCACATGTCTATTTGATTGCAAATGAGAAAGAAAAAACCCTTTAAAAATCATTTAAAAAACCCCCACACCAAAACCTTCCCAAAGAAACCACTCTGTGTGGGTTGGCTATGGGTTTGTGGGGTTTTTGATTGTAGCTGGAACATATTTATCTCTGTGTTTATTGCCGTATAGTTGGCATTGTGAAAAACTGATGTCTTGCATACTGAGTTACCTGAGCCTCTTTTCTTTAACTTTATTTCCCATGCATCTCTCATTAGTAATCATCATGTTCCTGTGAGCAGAGAGGTGACATATTGTAATACGTGAAGTAAAGGCAACTGCAATGAAATCAGATGATTGACAGTCTGGGGGGAGTGCAGGGAAGACAGCTTGCTTGGCTGCCAACTTGACAAAACATGTTGGTTCAATGGGGGCTATTTTCTCCCCTTTCACTTGTTTTTAATTTTGATTCCCTGGTTGGGCTCTGTCTCCAACCAAATTGTTCATTATTTATGTGAGTCAGCACTCTTATTTCTTGAAGGTAAATCCTTATAGCTGCTTGTATAAATAGAAGGATTGATAAGATTGATGCAGAAATACAGATATCAGATTGGATTAGTCATGTGCCATACATCCTCCATACTCTTCCGGGCATCTTCACACAGAAACGTTGTTGCAACAGGGTGCAGGGTATTGTTTTAAGGTGCCGTAATGAAACTGAGTTTGCTAGTTTATCTGTACCACTAAGCTTTTGGAAAGAATGGGGAGAATATTTTGTTTAGTTTTCATTTTGTCCTGTGCCAGACTGACCTGATCGTCTGTGACAGTATTGAATGAGCCCGGCAGAAGCAGAAGGGAAAAAAATTCTTCCTAGTGTTGTGTTTGCAGTGCTAAGAGTGTTGAGCAAATATGTTTGCAAGGATTCAGCAGAGTTTATAAGTACTAGGTAAAAGTTGTTTTTTTTCCAGGCACTAAGTACTGCATAATTGAAACTTTGTTAAATTGTTGAACCAATTTATATATCCTTCTCAAAAGCCGGGGTCAAGCTTTCTTGGCTCAGGCAAACATTTAACACTTCTTTTTATTTAATCCAAACAATCTTTCCTGCTGGCAGCCAAATTGCCCGTGTCATTTCATGCTCTGTGCTGCCAACACATTCTCCCTTCTCCCTAGTACTTGTTATCTCATATCATACTTACTAACTGCAGACTTTTTTTTTCTGAAATATCAAACCAACTTGATCTGAAGGAAAAATAATTTTCTTTTTGAGTTATCGCAGCTTTCTATACGTTACCCATATTAAATTATTTTATACTCCTAAGGCCAAATCTGACACTAGAAAACAAGTAGCTGTCTTGGGAATGTGAGGGAAGAGTCATGAGCAGCTTATGGTAATTGTAAGGAGCTGGGTGGACATCAAAGGAGTCTGCCCTTGCTGCACCAAGGCTAAATTATGGTTGGTTTTAATGGCTTGGTAGCTAATCTGGGGAGTGAAGATCTGAACTGAACTTTTTGGATGTGGTTCTTTCAGGCAAGTTTCATGGCTTACTCAAATTGGTGACGGTGTAAATCAGTGTTAATCAGAACCAAGCCATTTTAAACATGCTGGCAGGTCTCCTTAGTGTGCCAAGAAGGCTAGAGCACTCCGTCTTGAAGGTGTGACTGTTCCTACAAGAGCAATGAGAGTTTCCTTTAGGAGTATCATTTCTGTGGCTTTGTAGTTTAAAAGCAGCTCTGTAGCTTGTCTCCTGTGGCTGCATGAGGCGGAGACTTGTCTCGTGGAGAAAATAGCACTAATAAACTCTTGCGACATGGTTCTAGCACAGTCCACAGTCAGACACAGCATGCTGAATTTCTCAACTTTGCCTTAAATTTTCTGTGTCTCCAGGCCAAGACGCTTGTTGTTCCATGTAACTGATGTTTTTCTAAAGATTTTTTTCCTAAGAAAATCAACTAATGTACCTTATTTGGTAACCATATATCTTCCTCCTTGCTCTAGTGCTTTCTCCTTTTCCCTCTGCCCACATCACTTTTAAGCCTATTGACCAGTTTCCGTCACAAAAAAAAGCCCAAATCCTCAAGTTCCTCCTCTAGGTGGAGGAAGGACATGGCATGATTCATAGAGTCATAGAATGGTTTGGGTTAGAAGGGACCTTAAAGATCATCGTGTTCCAACCCTCCCTGCCATGGACAGGGACACCTCCCACTAGAGCAGGTTGCTCAAAAGCCCCATCCAGCCTGGCCTTGAACACCTCCAGGGATGGGGCATCCACGACTTACCCCAGCAACCTGTTCCAGTGCCTCACCACCCTCACCATAAAGAATTTCTTCCTAATGTCTAATCTAAATCTCCCCTCTTTCCCTTTAAAACCCATCATGCTATCACTTCACTCCTTGACAAAGAGTCCCTTTCCGGCTCTCCTAAAGGCTCCCGTCAGATATTGAAAGGCCATTATAAGGTCTCCCTGGAGCCTTCTCTTCTCCAGGCTGAACAACCCTAACTCTCTCAGCTGTCTTCATAGGAGAGGTGCTCCAGCCCTCTGATCATGTTTGTGGCCCTCCGCTGGCTTTGTTAGTGGCTATTCTTACAGGCAGCTTGTTCACTCTGGCAAGAACCACACAGAGAGAAGAGTAGGACTTGAGGACCAGCACAGTTGGGATGGAGAAGACACTTGCCTTCCTCTAACTGCCAACTTGCAGTGGAGGCCAAGCTTATAGACAAGTTAACATGGAATGTCCCAAATACTATTTGCACCATGGTGAATCATGGATCCTCCTGGGGATTTGGTTTGGCCTCCTTTGTTTGCGAGGCTCTCTGCCAGCAACAGACCATGAACTTGGCATGCAGCTCCTTGTCATTACTTCGGCCTTCTTTCTGAAGCCAGTTCTCACTAGGCTTTGGGGAAATTTGGGAAGTCAAAAGGAGGAATCAAAGAGGTCAGCAGGCCACACATTGGAGCAGCTGTGTGTGTTGTTTCAAAGCGGTACCATCCCAGCAGCTCCAACATGCTTGGCATTCGGCACCTTCAGAGGGTGCTTGGCTTCAGCTGAAGGACAGGAGAAAGAGTTTACACAAGTTTTAAGAGCTAGGAAATAAGTAAAAGCTCATATGGCATTTAAGCTTTGCTAACCATTGCCAAGTTTCCACATGTTTGTAAAATCAAGTGCCCCTGTAAACAAGGTCTCAGCCCACACCCTCCTCCTGTGTAAGTGGTCATGGCAGTTTCACTTAAAACCCTGTACATGCCTGTGTGCAGCCATGGTAATGACTGATCTAATGACTCTGCAAACTAATCTCTAACTTTCAAGTCTCATTATGCGGCTGACAGGGCTAGGAAATGCTTGTGTGTCTCAAAGCTTCGCGGACAAACTGCTGTGATGTGAAATGCTTCCCGTTCCTTGAGAGGAGGAGTCCACTAAAGGCAGCTAAATAAAAGAAGTAGCATAGTCTAGAGATGAAAGGAAGTGGCTTCTCCTTTTAGGTTAAATAAGTAGGTGTGAAGCTCTGAGGCCCCTGGTTGTTCTGATTTTGGTTCACAGGAGGCTTTACTGAAACCCATACTGGGCAGGGCTTGGGGCACTCAGCTCATTTGAGGTCTGATGGAGGTTTGGTCACCGGTGCAGGTGGAGGTAACCTGCTGGCCAGGAGGTGGTTGGTGCTTGTTAATAAAATAGCAGCAGAGTTCAGCCAGGTGTGGCATGGCAGTCACAATGGGGTGTCTCCATCCCCTGAGCAAGAGCTATTGCCTGTCAGGAGTCCATGTTGTTCCCAATCCTCAGTGTTTCTCGTCAGGAATGAAGGTCTCCTGTGAGTTATTTACTTCATACATAACACCTCTTAAACATAGGAGAGTCCTCCCTTTCCTGTTCTTGAAAAGAAGAGCTGAAATGGTTAAGGTGGTATGGTCCCATCAGATCTTCGAGCCCAATTATAACTTTGGGCTCCATTTAGATACTGTGCTGGTGCCAGAGAAATGTCAAGGTGATGCCCTTGTCTATACAGTGTTTCTGAGGTACCACACCAGCAAATGGTGCCAGGGGCTTTACGCCTACACATTGTCATTGGCTTCTCATCTACCGCTTACGACACGCTATGGCCTCTCCTTGTTAGGCTGCTTTGGAAGCCATAGGTGTTGACCCATGCAAAAGCAAGGCTGCAGCTTTTTTTCTGCCTAGGGCCTGAGGGTGGTCTTGTGAAGAAAAGTTGAAATACTGTTTGGTAAAGCAGTTTGAAATTGCTGTTGGTAAAGCAGCATTCAGAGTGGAGACTGCTGCTTCTCACACAGGCATTTCTGCAGAACAAGTCTCTGCACTTTATAGTCTTTGTAATGTCTTCAAACTGGTGCATCATAGATAAGTGTTTATAATAGATGGTGCCAAGGAGGACGTGCTTCCAGCTCTCTGAGGGATGAGAGGCAAGCAGAGAGGATGGATGGGGAGACAGAGAAAATCATCTTCCATCCAGTCACAAACATGGAAAGCTTGATCACAGAAAGACCTTGTGTGGGATGACCAGGATTTCTTGAACTTGTTTCCATTCTCTAAAGTTATCGGGAACAGAAACAATTGGAAAAGAGTGATGGACTTCATGTGTACACAAAGATGTGTTGGATTGTACTGGAGAAGTCCAGCCTCAATAGCCCAAACTTCCTTGTGGGCTATGCTTTTCTGGTTTGTTGATTCAGACCAAGATGCATTTGTAGTTAGAGGAAGAGTTTTTAGTGAAGTATAACACAAAGAGCAGAAGAACAAGAAAATCCTTTGCACCTTCCGTTGCCATTCTTAAGATTTCTGATGTCTCTACTGGGATATTTCTCCTTCTGGAAAGGAAAATGGCTAGTTTGTAGAAATCTCCAAATTTCAGTTTTTTACTGATGTGCATTCGGCTTCATCATTTGTCTGAAACTGTCAATTATCAGAAGGTCAAAACCAAACCCACTTGAATACATTGGTTCCCTTTTATTTGTTCTTTGGAATAAGTCAGGAAGAGGCTGTTTGTAAGGATATGCAATTTCTTGCTTATCTTTGGACTTCCCCTTGAACATGAGGGTGAGAGGGATGTGTTGTGATCATCAAACTGAGCTGAATTTGCTTGCCTGGTGATAGACTCTGTGTTGGGAAATGGAATGAATCTGCTTAGGCATATATTTAAAGAGAGGAACTTCAGTGAACCCACACACAAGTGAATTTAAATTTAATTATGTGAATTTAAATACAGTTGTCCAATCTCCCTGGCAAAAGTATCACTTGCTCTATAAATGCATGTTACCTGTTGGCTTGGTTTTGTGTGGTTTTAGTCGCATGCTGTCAGTTTTTGCTTCTGAGATGCAAAAGTTTTTTTCTTTTTTTCTTTGATCCAGGTTAAGATCTTTATGCAGAGATGTTATTTCTAAGCATTGTCTTTCTTGTGTCTCTAACCATTAGATGTTAAAGCAGTAAAATAAGCAGCCCCCACTCCCCCCAAATTAATTGAGGAAGAGCTCTTCTAGTGTTAGAAAATTTGGGAAGTTATTACAGTAGTCTGACCTCCTCCCACCACCTCACAGCTCTTTCTCCCAACAAAAATTACCTTAGCAAATTTGGTTACAATGTGCCAAAATATTAAGGCTGTGGTTTTATGATTCAGTAAATCCAGATCTTAATTGGCTTTTGTGGGATCAGAGGTACTCTGCAGCCATGTGGGTTGGTAGGTTTATTCAGTACAGTTTCACTCCAACAATTCTCCTTCACATCACAAGAATATACAAAGGCTATTTTTTAATTTACTTTTTTTTAATTCCACCCCCTTCCCCGCCTCATCAGCAGACCTTGATCAATTTTTGTTCATCTGCCACTGTAACCATGCAGGTCAGGTGTTGCTGCCCTGCCTTGAAGAGTATTGTCCAACTCCTGTCCAGCATTGGGCTTGACTGGCTACTGTAAGAGAACTGTGACTGTTTTCACATACCTGACTGTGTTGTTGATGCATTATTTTTTTTTTAGGTTTTGTTCCTTTTTTTTAAACTTAGCACCAATACTAAGGCTTTGATGGCTTAATGAAGCAAGGTCTAAAGCCTTTCTTGATGTTTTTAAACACATCTGGTGACAACCATCCACACCTTTGAGCCAGAAAATTTTCCTCTTTCTCTAATGGAAGGACTGGCAGAGCAGTTTTAAAATGCAAAAGCCTTGGACAATTTGTCTGTCAGCCAGAAGGACAAGAAGTAGTTAGTGAGAAAGGGGGGAAACTGAAGGACACAGAGCAGTTCATGCAATACATGAAATTGCAGTGGGTCTGCTTGTCGTTGCACAAGATGTTTTCTGCTGCTGACTCTGAATCCCAATTTTGGGTCACATCTTAAAGTAAACAGGACATTTGGTATGGAGAATATCGAGGATTTGGCTATAGATTTTATATTCTTCCCTTCAGTCAGCAAGGCTGAAACCCTACCTTAAAGTCAGAACTGAATTATTTGAGATGCTTTTCAAAAGGGAAGCAGGTGGTCACTGGCTGGTAGTAATTCAAATATATTGACTTGTAATTAAATATAGTTTTCACATTCATTTGGCACTATTCCTGAAGAACTGGGTAGTTGCATATTGGATGTGTACACATGCTCACTGAAGCAGTTGTAGGGCTCAGCATACGCTTGCTCAGATCCCTGATTAATAGTTGTTTTTTCCTTGTGGTTTGTGCCAAACTGCACTTGAAAGGAAAATGGAATTAAAAAGCACCAACATTTTTTAAAGACCCATTATTAGTGAAATAAAAGCTTGCTCAAATACTCTTCTGTTTGAGAAAAAAGAAGTTTACCAAAATATGGTTTTGTTCTTGAAAGCTACCCAATGTCATTAAAGAAAGGAAGCATTATGTCTTTTTGTTTCTGGTCACCACGTCCTTCAAGATTTTAGTTATTACAGTAGATAAGGTAGTGGATACCGGAGGGAAGAGAAGAAAAGATTTCCGCATCCTGAAACTTCTCCACTCCCGTGGCTTGCTCTCAGTGGCAAGTTCAAAACTCACAGTAATAGGTTAATTTAAGCAAACTCAAATTTACAAAATACTTTGCCCTTTTGCTGAAAGATGTCATTGTCAAAAGCTGAGTTAAACCTTCTGCAAACTCTTATTTCAGAGCATTGGTCAATAGTTTCTGCATACTGAGTATCTGACTTTCTTTTAAGTTTTGACAGCAAATCATTGTTGGCTTTGAACATTGTTTTGAATTAATTTAGTTTTAATATTTTTAGAATTAATTTAATTTATAGTAAGCCTACTGTGATTTCAAATGTAGAATTTAAAAAAATTAAGTGATTCAAATAGGTCTGATTTAATTCCAGCTGTATAAGTGCAGAAAAGTATGATTTGGATTAGAAGGGTTCCTTCCCACTCCTTAACCCACCACTTACCCCATCAGCTCTTGCTTTGCTGTTACCTGATTTTTATTTTAAGGAAAGGTTAACTGTCATACTTGAGCTATTCCCAGATGAACAGCAACATACCTGAACAGGTTTTCTAGAAAGGAAGGCTGGTCCTATGTATTGTAGAGCAGTATTGGAGATAAAAACTAGGTAGCAGGAGATATATCTGAAAATAAGGCAAGGTTTTCTTGGGCTATCTGATATCTCTGCAATGCACTTAACCTGTCAGCAGGTTAAAACTGAAGCCTTTCAGAAATTGTTGGTTGTGTAAGAAGGAACATCTCTCACCCCCTCTCGGGAATGCCTGGGTCACTCCAGGGTTGGGGTGAGCAACAACAAAAACATCTTCTAATGCATTTGACTTTCTAAATTTATCTTTGTTCCCTATCTGACTCCTATGGTGTGCAGTAGTTCTGTCATCAGGGGAAATTGTCTATTTAAGTGGTGTTTGCAGGGATGTTGGCACAATTCCTCTGTCAGGAGTTTGGGAACAAGAAATGTCAGAGTATTTCGGTGTGGGTGGGTGTGTGCCCAGTGGGAGAAGGAGAAACAGTGATTTGGGGAAGTAAGGATAAGGATTTTTAAAAATTTTTGACATGAATTTCTCTGGGGGGAAAAAACCCGGGCAGTCTCAGTCTTCAATGTTTTTCCTGTTTCTTCTTTAACAGTTCCTTGATTACTTTAATTTTTTAAATTTTTTTTGGTGCTGTGTGAATGAAATTGCACAGTCGAAGCTCACAATAGCACAATCATCTTAAAGTGCACTTTAAGGTTTAAGTAGACTTTAGCCATCATTTAAAAACTGCTCTCATTGTAGTGTAGGTCTACCTTGCAGTCGCAGTTGAGACCCAAGTGTTCTCAGGTTCTGGGAACAACTAAGCCATAGCTATAAAATTAGCACAGAGAATGGTAGGTAAGTCTCTGTGAAGCTCCACTCTAATTGTAATAGAAGAAAGAAATTTCTGGGGTGGATGGATTTTGACTGTGGGAAGGAACTGACTGCCAGGCTACTTGGTATGTGGCACCTTTAGAAGGAAGACTGTGGTCTCCAGATGACGATCCTTCCCTTTACTCACTCCATGACTGCTTGGTGTGGAGACCTGGCACCCTGCCTGGCTTTGTACATAAGCAGAACTGCAGCAATGAAATAGGCAAAATGTGTATTTTGGGTAGTGTCTCCAAGGGTGCCCCATAGAAGGGGAAATGTCTTAATTCCTTCATGACACCACTTGTGTTCCTTGATTTTCCATGCAGAAGATGTACTCCATCTGGTTCCTGAGGAGAAAATTATTATTCTCCAAACCCTTATTTCTTTAGTCATTTGCATGTGTGTCCTTGAGACTTCAGACGGAAAGATCTTACTCTTTCAAAGACTTATCCCAATGCAAAGGAGACTCTGTGGCCTCTCTCAAAGAGGTTTCTGATGGTGACCTCTGAAGCGTTTCAACATAGTGCTCACATAACAGCTAACACTGAAGGAAATGGGAAGAGAGAGGGAGGGGAGGCCAGGCTGCTCATTTTAGGGGATTATTTATTAAGAGTCAGATCTATGCCTTTGGATTAGGAGCAGATTTAGCCCACAGTAGTAAATGTGTAACACCACAGATTGGTACGTGTTTGTTTTTTAATGTAAGATATGCAAATCTCCTTTGTTGCCAGCATTGTAAATGTGCTAAGAATTTATTTCTCTATTGCCTCTCCTTGTTTCCATTCCAAAGACGTTAAGCCCCTTAGTGTCCCAGGGCGTTATGTTTGCTCCAACACAGATATACGCGTGGAGCTCACACAGTGCTTTTTAGTGAGCGACTTGTCGGGAACGTATTGTAGTCACAGAGAAATTAATTTTTTAGCCACAGCTTTGCTTATTCTAATCCTATATAAAGTATATTAGGTCTTCACATGCTTCAGTGTATGCTTTATTATAGGGATCAATTTTAATTCAAGCAATATTTTGCATGGAAAATACTGGTACTCTCCAGTGATCCTGTGGATAGCTTTTTTTTTTTTAAGTGCTTCATCTAAAAATCTCTTCTAACACTTGCAGACATCATTAATTATCTTTAAAGCATTATAAAACCCAGACGTACCCATCCCATTTCTTCTACGTTTGCACATATGCTTGCAAATTCAGTGCTTTTGTAGCTCACCTGCCAGGGAGCGTGGTGAGGATCATTTGGTATTTCATGAACAGGAGTGTTTCCCCCTGCCATGCCAGTGGTACTCTGGTGACAAATGTCATTCCCCAGGGCTGCACAGCCAACCAACACCAAATCCCCAGTTCCTTCGTGGTGGGAAATATGCCGGTCAGGACTCGGACACGTGCTGCAGAAAGTTACAGACAGTTGGGTGCTTTGAATCTTTCTAGCGCACCTTCACAGCTCACTGTTGGAGCTGGCTGTGACTTGTGACACGGTAGCGTTAGCCCTGATCTCTGGCATATTTTTTTTTGCCCTTTCTCATCAGAGAAGGTGCCTCTGATTGCTGCCAACATCTCTCCCCATCCCTGCTCTCCCTGCTTTACCTCCTATTGCTCTTACTCTTCATTGCCTAAAGCATGCCTAAATCTGTGTGTGTGTCTTTCTTTAAACAAAAAAAAACAAAAATAAAACCCAAACAAACAAAATCCAACCAAATGAAAAACCTCTTTAATGCCAAAATAAATTTGTATGGTCCCTGCAAAAAAAAAAAAAAAACACCAAAACAAAACAAAAACAAACAGATGCGGGGCGGAGTTCTCTTAAGTAGAAGAAATGTACTCTGCTTTCCAGAAAAGAGGATCAAATAGTGTGGGTGTCCCAGCAGCAAATAGCACTGGTGAGTGCAAGGTGTTAATCACACCCCAGAGCATTCTGCACTTAGCTGTCTTCAGCCATGTTTTTAATCAATATGATATTTTAGTTCTGTCACATTAGGAATGAAATCATGTCTCAAACATTCCTTGTTGCTATCAACTTTTAACTAACCAAACTTCAGAAAACTTACTTCAGCTGTTGCGGAGCCCAACTTGTGAATCTTCTGGACGCTGGATATTTTTAATTAACCTGGGTTTTGAAGAGCGACTGCTTGGCTATACGTTATGCTGCTGTTTTAATTAAGCCTTGTGTGTTACACATGGCAGTGCTTGCAGTGGTACAAATGTCTTTTTGGGTCCTTTAACATTGAGCAAGTTTTGTTGAAGTGGAAATAGCACGGTTAGTTGCTAAGTGGAAACATAACCAAAACATCAGGCCTAGGATAACTTGTTTCATGGACTGCAGGAGTGTTTATAATGTAAGGCTCTCTTTCTGTTGGAAATACATTTGTTAGCTGAAAATGTTGATTTGCACATGCTGCAATCATACAGCTCTTTCAATATCAAAAGTAATGTCCAAAGTGAGTCTTCTGAAGCTTGTTCTGCTGTTGGCCAGTTAAATGTCCCGTTACCTACTGTTCTGTTTCTGTCATAAAGAAATATTAAATTCAGAAGTCTTTATAATGACAATTTCCTATTCTTTCCTGAAATAAATTGTGCCTTCTATGAATGTTTCTAGGAGGTTAATGAATAATTGACTATTGAGAAAAAGGGAAGATCCTTTTAATAGGCAATTGAAACTGGTGTGATGTATGAAAATTAATAGCTATGTCTAGAGTTTTATATATGATATAAATAGCTTGGTTTAGATGTGCAATATTTAGACATGAAGATGTCCTTATTAGCACAAATTCCAAACATTGTTATTTATTTTACATACATATCCAAAGAATTTTAATTCAGTTTCCCAAACACTGAAGCCTAGAGTGTCTGTATTTAGAACCTGTACTTGAGTGCAGGGACTCCTGTCATTTGTGTTGTAGGGATTTTTATTTTTTTTTTGAGGGGGGGGGGTGTTTTGTTTCATCCTTAACATTTTTTTTTTCCTTTTTGTTATGTTTGTGCAGGCATTTGTTCAAATTGAAAACCTAGTTCTGAATGTATTTATCTTCTAGGGAAGAAGATAAATGATTTTTAAATGCAATGATTTTTAAAACGGAAAGTATTTTATAGCTGTTCCCTTTATAGTTGGTTTTATATGTTAGTTACTGATGAGCCAGTAAATCAGTGCAAGCCTCGCACTCCTACACTTTTCCTTTGCACAGAACTTGAATATTTTTTGCTCCCTGCTCTCCTCCGTGCAGTGAGCTGCATGGGGAGTTTTCCTGTTTTGAAGAAGGATTTGGAAATGAAGTTGCTACCGCGCTTCAGATCTTAATCTTCTTTGCTGTTTATGGATGATTTTTTGCCAGTCAGCTGGGTCAATATTAAAACCAAGCTGTGCTGCCTAAAACCCAGAGACTCCATCTATATCGGCATTTCCAATTTCTCACATCTGTAGTTCAGAAATTGTCTATAAATTGAGTTCCCTGAAAGGGCAGAAGGCCATGAGTTGGAAGGCTCAGCCATCTCCTCACCAGCCTGCTGCTAGTGAACCGTGCTGCCTGCCTGGGCTGAGCGAGGCAGGGCCGATGGTTTGCCTTGTTCCCTTTCTGTGCTACTTGGGTTTGTCTTGTCCTTTTAGGAGCTTGCATATTAGTTTCTGTCAGTCATAAGCGAGTGTATTAATGTGGTAGGCTTGTACCAGCGTGTTAGTTTGATTATTATTTTGTTTTCCCCTCTCTCCCTCAATTCCCCCCCTCCAAAAAAAAACCAACACAAAAACCAACAACCAAACCCACCATAATTTCCTTTTGCTTTGATTTTTGTTTTTGTGATTATGCAGAAACATTACGGGTGATACCAGCTCAGGGATGGAGATGGCAGGCTGGCAGTAAGTAGCTCAGCAATTGTCAGGCTTTTAAATCCTTCTGTATCCATTTGTTCCCATTTCAAAGGTGGCTTCCCTCCAAAATGGGTTTATTTTAATCAGATGCATGTGAGTACGTGGCTGGGTTTGGATGTGTTATTTATAGACCTACAGTGTCAGATGCAAAGTGATCCAAGCAACAGCTTCTGGCCAGGTTAAAAGAAAAACCAACCTCAAGGTGAAGGTTATACCTCTGGTTTAACTCCATGTAGGCAAAGCTGCAGATGTCTGTTTGGATTTTGGGGTGAGGGAGATCTGTTACTGGTAGCCAAAGTCTTGCAGAGTGTTTTGCTGTAGGAGCACCATCCTGTGTATTTACTAGCAATTTACCTTCAGGCAGTGAATGCTGGAAAATGCAGCTAGTGGGGCTGGGGCATAGAATCATGGAATCACATGGGGTTGGAAGGGACCTCTGGAGATCATCTAGTCCAACCCCCCTGCCTTAGCGAGTCCACCCAGAGCAGGTTGCACAGGAACTTGTCCAGGTGGGTTTTGAATGTCTCCAGAGAAGGAGACTCCACCACCTCCCTGGGCAACCTTTTCCAGTGCTCTACCACTCTCACAGTAAAGAAGTTCCTCCTCATATTTAGGTGGAACTTCTTATACTCAACTTTGTGCCCATTTCCTCTTGTCCTGTCACTGGGGCACCACTGAGAAAAGACCACCCCGTCCTCCTGACACCCTCCCCTTAAGTATTTATACGCATTGATCATATCTCCCCTAAGTCTCCTCAAGACTAAAAAGACTGAAGTCCCTCAGCCTTTCCTCATAGGAGAGATGCTCCAGGCCTTTAGTCATCTTTGTGGCCCTTTGTTGTACCACAGCCTTGCTCCTCTGGCATTGCATGCATAGGAAGCAGCACATAAAAATCATGTTGCCGTTTATGTACTATAAGCAATTTAACTATTGCTGCACAAACAAAAATATGATTATCCTAATGGAGAAACTGCTTGCTGTGTGCATTTGTCTCCAAAGTATTAGCAGAACTTACTGGAGAGGCAACCTCCCAAAAATCCTCTGACGTTAAGAGCCCTGCTTGGCCATATATAGGGAAGGTGAGGTCTACACCAGGCTCAGCTGGTGTCCTAGGCAGTATTGCCTCTACCCACAGGTCTTTTCTTGGATTTTGTACCATCACAGGTATAGTGAAGCACCACTCAGTAGGTACTGCCTTTTGAAATTTAGAGAATCACACAGAAAAATACTTAGGAATTGGTAAGAAAAGGCTAACAGTCATTCATCTCGCAGGGGCTTGTATACATCTTCATAATTTTAGGTGTAGTTGTGAAGTGTACAAAGTTTACTAATGTTCTAATTGGAACAAGTGAAATACCCTTCTATGTACTGCAGCTGGGTTCTTTCCAAGGAGCTTGGTTTCCTTTTAATGTTGTGTTATTAATTAGCTCAGCAATTCGTTCTGGTTTTATTTGGAACAAATCAGCAATTGTTGCCATCTTTGAACTCTTCTGTAAGTGGCAGGAGTTTTCTTGAAAGAGGTCTTTCACTGGAGAAAAGTGAGCATCCTCCATGGGAGGACAGCTTTTGCTCCAGGAGATTGGTGTATTCCCAGCATATTTGCCAGCCTCCTTGGAAGGAGGATATTAAGAAATGTGAGCTTTCTCTTTTTCAGAGTTATTGCAAAGCAATAGGAGGTTTTCCATCCAGTCAGCAGAAATAGTTAGCTCCTACCACAGTTTTATCAGGATATATTAGTATTTTACCCTTTTAAAGTGACATGTTCTTTTTGGCTGTGAGATACCCTTGAACAAATTCACCCATTTTTGGGGGGATGATCCTGGGAAAACTTCAAATCCCAGTGGATGTTTTTGGGTAGTCTGGTTTGGTATTGCACACGCATCCTTAGCACAGCAATTTATATGGAAATACAGGATGCTGGCGGCATTATAATGCCAGCTGCCCTTTTATAGTTCTTCACCCTCAATCAGGTTTTATCAATTCAAGGAACTCTGGTACTTCAGGGCAAAAACTTTTCACAGGTGGTATCTGTAAAGATAGCAAGGAAGAAATTTAAGGAATGTTTAAGCTCTGGCAATGATGAGATCCTTTTAGTTATGTATGTGACAGCAGTACATGAGGGATGCTTCACTGCACTCACCTCTCTGCGTACAACTACAGGTGCTGCTCTGCTAAGTTAACCTTAGCTTGAAATAGGGATGTGCTCAAAAATGGCTGGAAAGTGAATGCTCTTTTCCCTATAAGTTTTCTGCACTCTCGTTAAACTCATTGAATTACGCTGTTTGCTGTGGGACTGCCCACAAACCAGCCACAAGCAAAGCCTACCATACAGAGTACACCTTGTGTTCAGAGTGGTGGAAGGTGTCCTGCACAGCATACGGCACATGTATTTAATATAAACAATACAAGCCTGTAATTAAAAACTTACAACTTCATTTTGAATGAAAACTACAGTAACTTTAATAGCTTCAGGAAGCAGGTTTTTTTCTCAAGCCTGGGTGTCACGTCTTTTTCACTTCAAAATCAGTTGACCGAAAGGAAATCTTCATTGATCTTTCCTTTTTCCCCTAGAATATATTTTTTTTTTCCTCCCTTATGGGAATGTTAATTGGAAAATAAAAGCTCATTGGGAAATGGAAGAGGAAAAACAATACCTGTAGTTCTAACTGCATTGGCTGGTTTTGTATCAGAAGGAGTTTTCTCACCACCTGTATACTACCACAGCCTCGTCTTTCTTTGTGTATCATCGTAGGTTTAAAATTAGAGGAGATCGAAGCAGGGGACATCCTGCTTGTGCCGATTCTGGTGCAACGGTTGCGCGCACTGTTCGGTGTGGTCCTTGCTTGTTGCATGGGTGTTTCCATACTGTTTGCCTGCCTCTGCCTTCCCCACACCTGTGTCAGGCTTTACACTGAATCCCAGAGACAGAAGGCTACTAATGCAAAAGTCACCCTTTAGTTTGAGAGGCAATTCTTTGTCCAGCAAATGCACGTTTCTAAAAGCATCCAAAATATAGTGGCTTGTTGGCTCTGAGTCTCCCCAATTCCCCTTTCACAGCATTCATGAAAAATCTCTCCAGAGTCCCTGGCATGAATCTTTAAAAACAAAGATGCCCTGGAGACCAAATGTGTGACAGCCTTTCACAAAGATGCTCACTAATTGCTTTTGATTAAATTCCTGGCCCTTGGTGCATGCTTTCAGCTGGCACTGTGGTATTATAGGCTCTCCCTGATGCTCGTGGTGCCACCTGAGCAGTTCAGGTCCTCCGAAATGGCATGGGGTTCTTCAGGGCATCACCCAAATGTCCACTGGTTGCTTTTGAGATCAGGGTGTGTGTGTGTTGGGTCAGGGAAGGAAAAGGAACTAGAAGCTTTTGCCATTACAGTTATATATACGTATATTTACACACATATCCATATACGTACATGTGTGTGTTATACATGTGTGTATGCTTTTACAACTGTATTTATGAGAGTTTATTAACAAACTACCCAAATGTTTGCTTAAATTCTGTGCATGTAAGCATTTGGAGGGCTTGTTACTGAGTTGACACAGGCTACAAGAGCAAGGTGCCTTCCCGCGGTTGTGCCCCTGGTGCGCAGTGCTTCAGACAAGCCATCCTCCTTTGGGGGGAGGGAGGGCGTGCAGGGCAGGTGGTGCTTTATTAAGCCCTAGGAAGCAGCGAGTGCAGTTCTTGGTCCTCTCTTTAAAGGTTTCCTCTGTGCTTGTGTTTTCTGCTTGCTAAGCTAGGCTGTGAACAGCTCAAGGCTCCCGTGTCGAATTCTCCCTAGTAATACGCACTTCTGCTGGGAATTTGCTCAAATCCAGGCTCGGTTTATTCACTCATCCAGCAGCATGGTGATAATGGTTAAAAGCTCTCGCTTGTGGTAGTGTCTCACTTGGGATCAAGGCGCAGGAGAGAAGGGCTGCCCCTCACTGTCCTGCTGCTTCAGCGAGCTGGGAAATGTTTAATAAACCTGAAACAAGACGTTAGGCTGTTACTTCTTTGTTCTCGCCTTTTTGAGGACTGTCATCTGTCTGGAGGTTGCAAACTGAGATTTAGAAATAGATGCTGTTGGAATATTGTTTGCAACTTGGTTAATTAAGAGACTGCCCTGTGGATTTGTGGCGATTGAATTTTTTCTGTTCTTATTTTAAGTAGCTACAATATTGTCAAAAATTCGCTAACAAATACAGATGCAGAATCCTTTCATGTCAAGCATCAAAGGAAATGAGCTCCCCTGAAATGTCTCACACCAGTTTTTGTTTCAGCTCCTCTCATTCTTTCTTGTCAAAAAATGCTAGTTGTGATTTAGGTCCTGCCAAGAGAAAGGGGCCCAGCTGTTCTGAACAGCAGAGGTGTTCAATTTGCAAAATACTCCTGTGATCGGCTGTGTATTTCCTTTTTGGAACAAGAAAGAACCTGATAGATTTCAAAAATAAACAAAAATAGACATGAGTTTGGAGAGTCTCTTATGGAAGGATAGGAAGCTGTAGATGAAGTAGAAGAGAAAATTTTTTTATCAATTTTATCAATATATGAGGATGTATGTTGTGGCAAAGCTTTTAAATCGCTTTTTAATCACATTTAAATTAAGTCATCTTTATTCTGAAATTAGTATCTTCTGTATCTACTAGTTGCTTTTGCTCTTTGTCACTGCTGTTCGCTTTTAGGGGCATCCTCCTGGTTTTGTTTCATAATACTGCTATTCACATTCAAGAACTGTCAACAAAAATCAGTGTTGACTGGGAGCTGCTGCTTCCCCCTGGAAGTAGGTTAGATGGCAACTGCAGTGCCACAAATGTGATTTAACATTTCTTTGTCTTTATTACTTCGTGAATGGCAGGCAGCGTGGTAAGTTAAAGGTTTCTTATGCAGTCAGCTGTCTGTTTTGTAAGATGTTGTTCGTCTCATGCAATGTAAAACTCAGCAAATACTGATACTATGAGAAGAACCGAGGAACGATGTGTGTTCCTGTCTCTGCTGCTGATGGATGCTCCCTGGGAGCCAGCATGGATCCAGAGCACTATCACAGGCATCACTGCATCCCACTCAGTGGTTGGGCAGCCTCTGCTCAGGGTCTCCTGTGCCTGGAGGAGCCGAGCTCGCTCTTGCCCTGCTCAGTTCCCTGCTGTGAGCGAGCCTGGCCCTGGGAAGGGGCTCCCCTGCCTGTGTATCATGTCCAGGTGGTCCTCAGCTCCTGCAGCTGCGTTCATGGCAGGTGAGTGCATGCCCTGCATCGAACCTGAGCTGGCTCCATGTCTGTGGTCCAAACCTTTTGCCTGTGAGTGGCTGTGGGCTGCCTGTGGTTGGGAGGAATGCTCCTCCCGAAATATCCCCACACAGTTGAGCAATACCAGGCCTGAAACTGGGTTGGCGTGTTACTTGTTTGTTTGTGCTTCACAGGAGAGAGTCCAACGTGTGGAAAGTAAAGAGAGGGAAAGTTGCACCTTGTGTTTGGGTTGGATTTTGGATGAGAGACATAGCCATGTTTACTTTTTTCATGCTAATCCTCTCTGTGCACATTGTGGTCTTCACAGCAGCAGAGGCTAAGTAGTGTAAGTAAAGGGGATTTTGCCTAGGATCAGTTTTAGCACTATCTTAGTACTCATATGCAAAATGAACATCTGATCTAGTTTTGGTAGGAAAGTGTTGTGGTTTAAACCCAACTGGCAACTAAGACCACGCAACTGTTCACTCGCCCTTCCCCTACACCCCCAGGTAGGGTAGGGAGAAGAGGGAGAAAAGGAAAAAAAGTATTGTGGGTTGAGATAAAGACAGTTTAATAGAACAGTAATGGAAGAGAAAATAATAATAAAAGTAAAAGAATATACAAAATGAGTGATGCAATACTATTGCTCACTACCCAGTGATCAGTTGCTCAGCCTGTACTGAGCAATGACTGTGGATTCCTGCCCCCTGACCAACCCTCATTTATACACCGAACATGACATCTACAGTATGGGATGATCATTTGGCCACCTTGTCCTGTCTATGCGCTCTCTCAGCTTCTGTGGGAAGCTGAAAAAGTCCTTAACTTAATATAAGCATTACTTAACAACTAAAACAATATGCGTTATCAACATTATTTTCATGTCGAATCTAAAACACAGGAGCTGCTAGGAAGAAAATAAACTCTATCCCAGCTGAAGCCAGGACAGAAAGATATCTATTCTGCTATCTACCTATCTGATAGCTCCATCCAGTTGATATGGGTATCTCTCCCAGTCAGAAATGAAGAGTGGCACTGCACATCTGGTAAGGTGTCACGCTGGCTGCCTGCCCTGGAGCCAGACTGACAGTTCCGTCAGCTCGGGTTATGTCACTGCATGGATGACTGATTTGACACATATTAGAAGTGTTAATTAGATATAAATGATGGGCTAGTGTGTATTTAAAAGAGCCCCTTGCCAAACTGGTGTGGAAAAGTACCTTTGAAAGAGGACCTACATCACTTCGTAGTTATATTTTAGAGTAACTTTTGTCCTGCTGCACTGTTGGGGGAAAATAATCCCATTTTTCTTACTTGACCACTGGAGGTTCAGTCTATTACTGCTCTCTTTGCTTGGCAGTGGATTGGATTTCTCCAGAGAGGAAATTAGATTTTTCCTTTCCTTCCACTCTGTCTCTGTCCTGCGTTTACATCAATTGGTAGTTGTCCGTGCACTGCAGCGCGCGTGGTAATCTTGCCTTCCACGTGCTGCTTCATTTGCTGTTCTCTAATAAACTGTATTTACACATGGTGCTTCCTCCCTTGCTTCTGGTGACAGACAGCAAAGACAATCAAGAAAAATTGCTCCGTGTCTAAACTTAGCCAGGAGCCAGTGCAGGCTTCACCTGGGCCGTTTGAGCCTATGGCAGCACTAATTGGGATGAGACGTGTACAGAGCCCATGGGTAGGGCTTGCAGTTCCTAGAAGTTTGTGTCTAGTAACCACCTGGAAATCTGGGTATATAAGTGGGTATGCTGGATTTTATTTATTTCTCCTCTTAGCAGCCAGCTGCAAACTTAAAAGGCTTGTCTGGGAGTTATTAATAGTTTCTGCTGCAATTGTATCTGGGAGCTAGTCACAAGCCAGCCTGAGGGCCATGTTATTCTAGGAATATCCAGCGAGATGATCTGTTTACAGCAGAGGGCAAATCCCCCAGAGAGCGTTGGAGAAAGGAGAGGTCCCTGAGGTTTGAGAGAGCTTGGTGGGAATGAGGAAATACGGCAGCAGCAGGGACGGGGTCGCCTCCCAGCAGTCTTCAAGATCGCCGTGGTGGAACACTTCGTGCCAAAAAGCTCCGCTTGGGGACCACAGAGGTGGTGGGACAAGCTGAACAGCCTGGAAAATAAAGTGCTCTGGGATTATTTTTTTTTCCTTTCCTTTTGTGCTCTGTTGAAAAGCAGAGTCCAAGTGCAAAACCCTATCTTAGGGCCACAGCCTGTGCTTTTCTTTTGACCAAGCTGAGCCAGCTGCTGGTGCTGAGAGGCAAACCAAGCCCAGCCCCAGTGCTTTAGGGTTATACCACCCCTGGGAATTTCTGGTGTCCTGCGTTTTATGCCTAAAAATGTGTTGCCTGAACTTTCTTCTGCTCAACTGATAGTATTGGTCTTGTTCATCTGAGTTTGATTGTTTTCCTGCCTTTTGGGATGGGGGAACATCATGAAGGGTCCTTGGAGAGAGAGAATTAAGAGTGTTAGGTGTATAGTGATATGGGGGAAACTGTCCAAAATCGTGATTTTATATATATTTTTTTAAAAGGATATGAAACTGTGAATGTGAATCTAGAATCAGTCTGTCTCCTCAGGGATCTTTTTCAGGGAGAATGCTGTTGCCCAGACTTCAGGTGATTTATCCTGGCCATTTTCTCCAAGGGATACTCCTGTATAATTACAGTCTTGGTGGCTCATAGGCTGGAAGTGGGCAGGGAGAGAAAACTGCAAAGGCACAAAAAGCAGTTAGCTTGAGGTTTCTGACAGAGCTAGCGCTTGGGCTGCAGTGCAAGAATTGCTTTGTGTTTTGGGACTGGAGATCGGTGAGTGAATGCTGTAAAGTTGCTCAAGCAGTGTGATTTAACCTATTTTTCCTCTTGATATATTATTTGCAAATGACTTACAACTTTTTTTTTCCTTTGAATAAAAGTATTTGCTATTCATCCTTGTGCAAATATCCTATGAGAATAAATGTCAACCTTTGAAGACAAACAAGAGCGTTTCTGAAATCTGAAACAAATGACTTGTTACTAGTGGGCAAGTGTAAGACCTAGTGAAAAAGTGTGAGATGTGGCCCTTAGTCCCTTCATGGCAATGACAGCTCCCCCGGTGGGGTTTGGAGGAGGTGGGCTACACAGGGTCATGCTTTGTGGCAATGTGAGCAGGTGTTAACCTGATGTCACTGTAGTTCTCTCCAGCCTCCTGTCTGTCTGTCTGTCTCCCCCAGATGTCCATCTCCTTCCACAGCTGCAGGCAGAGAGGGTGGGAGAGAGGACCTGGCTGGAAAGGGGAGAGGACAGCATTGCAGATGTCAGGCCACAGCATACTTGGATAATTTTAACTCGGTTTCCCGTCTCCTTTTCAGAGGAAGTTGCCTGAAAAATTGTTGTCGAGGATATCAGCCCAGGGGTTTTTCCGTCCCAGAGCCAGGGAGAGGAGAAGCTGTTAGCAAAGGCTACTTGCCCTTTCCCATCTAAAATTGATGTGCCCCTTGTCACCAGTGCCGGTTGCGTTTGCTGTGGGTAACTTGCTGTCTGACCTGTGGTTTTACTGTGCCTTTCTCTGACACATGATGGGGCTGAGCCCCCATGGTGTTGCAGAGGCTCTTCATTAGCTCCCTCCTTGCGCACATCCCAACGAGTCTGAGTGCTTGCAGTGGTGTGGTGGGCAGGGCTGAGCCATCAGCCCTCCTGGGCCATCTGTGTGTCTCATGCAGATGGTGTGGTGTCCTGGTGGGAAGAATGCCCCAGTCCTGCTCAGAGCTGGTGCTCTAATGCTCTCTCTCTCCCCCCCCCCCCCCATCCCATCTCATCTGAACTGTCAGTGTTGTTAGAATCTTCCTAAACTTTGCCAGCCATGCAGAGATATGTGATGGGGTCCTGTCCTTTTCAGTAAATCCCAGTCTTTTTGGTCAGCAGTCAGGGACAATTGATTTTGGTGTGGGATAATCTAGAGCCCTGTCATCTTTTGCAAGCTATTTCTAGGTTTCCAAAAACCATTTAAAAAGCAAAACCTTTCAGAACCAAATGGCTCATTGCAGACACTCCAAAGACATGTGCAGGTCTGAGATGTGCCGTACTTCATCCACCTACAGCCTGACTCCAGAAGTGTCTATTTTTCTGCTCTGCCCCCTGGATTCTTCCAGGCACACTTATTTCCAGATGAGACGATGTAAATGGCAGGCACCACTTCAAGCACTATATACCTATAGTGGATTAATTCCCTGATGTTTATATGCAACTTCTTTTTGGCAAAACCGCAGATGCACTTGCACCTGGGAGTTTTTGGTACCGGTGGTAATTCCCATGATTTGTGTGTGTAACAAGAGAGCACTCAACTCTCCATGCTCCACAAGGAAACTGAGGTGGAAACCTTTTCACTGAGTGGGGGTGCTGGAGCCTTCTTGCTGGATTTGTCACGGGTAGATAAAGCTGTTTAGTGCCTTGTAGTGCTTTCGTGTGAGTTGGTAATTTAACGTGCAACCTGGGTGGAAATTGTTGCAGCCATAGAGACCTCATGCCTGAGTGCATCACGGTGCCAGTGTGAGCATCATCAGGGAGCCTTTCCTGGTGCTGGGGCAGAGGGGCTACAGGGGGTGGCTTTGCTGGCAGAGGTGGGAAAAGGTTGGCTGCTAAATGCATACTAAAAAACTGCAGTGCTGAATTTTTTATCATACAAAATTGATGCCAGAGATGTTGGAAAGTCGGTAGGCTGTCCAGATATGTTGAACGTTTCAACAGAGATGTGATATTTCATATACACGGAGGGCCTGCTGATGTCACTTGAAAGTCAGGCTCACCCAGCTGTAGCAGGGATTATTTTTTTTGCCTTCTCCAGCGTTTTTTAGAGGAAAGGGCAAAAATTGATTGTATGCATGTGACAATTCAGAGAAGAAAATAGGTACTAAACAGCCTCTAAAGTTTTCCTTTCTGTACAGCGAATAACTGCTGCATATGTAGTTATGTACTATGTACCAGTGACTTTAATAAAATATAATTTTACTATTTGGACACCTCTTTCTGATTTCATAGAAGAGTTGTTCTCTTGGTTAATTGTTTTTTAACTGATATTAACTTAAGCAATACAATCGAAATGCCAAAGCCTTACCTATTTAATGCAGACTTGCTGTTTCTATAGCAACAAAAGTCATCCTTGTACTTAATGAAGGAATATTGGAGTGTGAGTAACTGATTTTTAAGGTCTAGAAAACCAAACAGAACCACTTTATATTTGAAGATTAGAGAAATAATACAGAAGTGACCTCTTTGCATAGAATAAAAAAATCACCTAGGCTTGGGATAGTTCATTAGTAAGAATGAAACCATATTAATGTCATAAGGACCTCTGTATTTTAATCTTGTTTTCCTAATTAAAATGTAAAAGCCTTTTATAGCAAGTGAGAGTCTTTCACGGGTTTTTCCCCTTTCCCTTTCCAAAGCTGTGGTTTGCAGTTAGGCTAATGAAAATTTGGGCTGCCTCGCAACAGCTACATTTTCCTTCTGTATTAGCAAAAAGCCATCAATAGTTTTTGTCATTGGCTAAGAAAAAAAAAAAAAAAAAGAGGGGGGAGAAAAATGTGTGTTATTTAATCCTACATTTGATCTACAAGCTAGTTCCTGGTCAGCTAGTGTAAAATCTCTGTTATGGTGATAAATGCTGAACAAGTTACAGATGATAGAGTGAACAAAGGAACAGCTGTCATCTCTTCCTATTATCTTACAGCTTTTCAATTACAATTTTAGCAACCGTTAAATTCTAATTTAAAGCAACTATAGGAAACATCCCAAGAAAAAGCAGCAATGCTGGCAGCAATATATCATCAATGTTTACAAGCCTATGTTTCTGTATCAGTGTGCCGCCAAGTACTACACAACATTTGTGGCAGTTTTATTGTGCTTAATTATTAATCTGTAAAACCGAATGTGGGCAAATGGGAAATATGAAATAGGGGCTTCTAGTGCAGTATCACCAGCGAAAAAATTGCTTGAATATATTTCCACAAGGCAGTCTGGTTTTTCTATCACTTCTGTGATTTTTTTCTTATGTTGTGTTCTTCTTTATCAGAATCACAGATTTTAAAAAATAAAAATCATCTTAATTTCTGGAGGACTGAATAAAGTTAGCCACAATTCAGAGTTCTAGGAAATTTTATATGTACTGAACCCACTTGTCACAGGGCAACTGAGACAACCAATGATACTAGTGATGGTAGTAAATTGCCCCACAGCAAAAGGAAGGATGGAGAACAGGATAAGACAGATGGAAGGCTGGCTCGTTTGAAAGTTGATCAAGATTAGTTATTGCAAAAACAAAAAGCAAACCCAGAAACAGCCCACTCAGCAAAATCCAGCTTGAAACTAACTGAGTCGTAGCATATAAAACTGTGGGCAGGTGGCATCCCGTATGAGCTGGGAGCTTGTCTCCTGCTGAGAGCTGTACTCTTCTGCCTCCCAGCAAGCTGATTGGGAAGGCAGGCGGTGCCTCTGAGAACTGTGAAAAGGCTTGACTCAACATCTTTGGGTTGTGATTTACCCTACGTTCCCTTTAAAAAAACTAACATCTTATAATTTGGTAAAAATGCTTCTTTAGGCAGAGACTGAGGGAAAGCTTGACAGTGAGGATACGGCAGAATCGCAGGAGGTGCAATAGGTGTATGGAGTTTGCAATGCCCACCTCACAGGCAGCTGTTAATGCACTTCTCTATTGCTGCTGGCGTGTTTGAAGCCTAAATTCACAAGGAAACAAAATTTATGTGATCTCGCATAACTTTGGCCAAAGGTTTTTAAGGACATCAGCTCTCTGAAAGTTTCATAAAGAGATACTCTGTGGGTGCCTTTGCTGAAGGAGGGGCTAACGTGTTCGCATGTGCTCTGTGTTTCAGGGATAGAGCTCTGTCCTCCTGGGCACCGGTTCATGATCACCATGGTGGCGAGCTTCATCGAGATGGCAGGGCAGTTCCTCATGCCAGGGCTGGCTGCCCTCTGCAGGGACTGGCAGGTCCTCCAGGCAGTCATCATCTGTCCTTTCCTGCTGATGCTGTTTTACTGGGTGTAAGTATTTCTTCCTCCTGTCATGTCAAAGACAACATGAGCTCCTGATGTTGGACTTGGAAGGTGCTTCACTCTTAGGAAGTGTGTGTGCTTCACGATACATATACACCTTTTCCTTTGTTATTCCATTTATCTTTCATGAAGATTTGACTTTGAAATAAGAAATAATAACTTGATAATCTGTTGTAGCATGCACATAGGTTGCATGCTGCGATGGTGGGAACTCAGAAGATGGTCCCCTTTTGCTGAGCAGCACGTTGTACTTTGCAATTATTCTGGTTGTCACTTCCCCTTTAAAGGTGGAAACAGTTCTTGAGAGGGTGCGTGTCAGCCTAGCTAATGTCAGATCATGGCAGTACAGCTGCATTTTTCCCTTAAAACCCATATTATGGTTCTGGACTGTCACTGTTGGTTTCTTTGCCCTGGGTTAGCCAAGCTAGGTTAAAAATAACACGTGTCAGCTTGTGAACAAGTGCACTTGGATGCCTCGTGTGCATGAGGTAGTGAGCCCTCAACTAGATGGCCTGCTTAATTTGCTGGAAATAGTTCGTGCCGCACTTAAGCCTCGGTGGCTGTTCTGCACCGGGCAGTGCCTCGGGATCTTTCCCGCAAGGAATCCTCCCCTCCCAGCTGCTCCCACTCTTCTCTGCCTGCTGTGCTGGTGGCACTGTGGCATTGGTACAGCTATCCTGAGAAAAGCAGGGTGGCTCTCACCTTGGGGATGGTGCCAGGTTTGGTGCCAGGTCCATCTCCCCTAAGAATCTATAAATTTAACAAAAAAAAATCCTTCTTTGTTGCTCTGTCTTAATAGTGACACGCAGTGGCGGCATAACACAACGGAGGCTTATGAGAGCAGGGTTGTACAAAACTGTAACAGTGAGAACACACTAGATCTTTCATTTTAAAGACACTAACAAGACTGAAATACTTAGTTGCTGTGCACTGAAAAAAAAAAAATTTGAGGAAAAAGGCCACCACAACATGCAACCAAGTTGACTGTGGGGGGCCAACCTGCTAGTTGTAATGCCTGACAAGTTGCAACATGTGAAAACTTGTTATAGCGTGTAAGAATTTTAAACAGTTGTATATTTCTCTATTAATGCATGAAGGCATTACAGAGTTGTCTCGTGTCTACCACATAACCCTCAGTGGGGATTTCTTTGCTTATCCCCAAGCTCACAGAGGCAAACATGCCGCAGCTTGGGCTGAGGCACCATACAGGGGAAAATTATAAGTCCTTTGCAAGATAAAGATTTTTTAGTTTCCCCCTGTTTTCCAACATACAACACCTAAATAATCCCATCTTGTCAGTGTTAATCTTGAGGATGAATAAGTTACAGTGTTCTTGTTAATATACAGTACTATTCTCCCAAACCTGCCATATGTTATACACATACAAACACGTGCAGATCTGCTCCAAAACCTCCTATTGGAATGCTCGCCAGCTGGAAAGCATTATATCCACCACTGGATAGAACCCAATATCAAACAAAATGTTTGCAGATATTTGTGTCCAAAAGGACAGTACAATAATATGAAGACACCTAACAAACAAGATAAGACAACATGGACAGCAGTAAACCCTCAGAGGTCTTCTGGAGAGAGCACATTTTCCAGGTGGCTGAGTCAGGGTCTTGTACATTCCTATTGAGAGGTCGTCCCTGAGTGACATTGAAAGCAATAGGAAATGATAAAATTTACTTCCTAATCTGCAAGAATATGGTGGCTTATGGCTGGACAGGACAGGTAGACCACGCAAATAGACTGTCCTTTTATAATGCGTGATATGATATGACAGCTTGATAAATAGTGGTAATAGCCAAAGAAACAGGATTTGCGTTGCCTGGGATTTTTGCATTTGCAGAAGCGGACTCTCGTTAAGATGCCTGTTTAATTATACTGTGAGTACAGTATGCATTTTTCTCTTAGGCTTTTCTCTTCCATCTGTTGCATGTTCTCTGGAAAGCATTACCATTTCATTACCTCTTTCCTTTCCTCCTCTCTTCCCCCAGCATTGTGTTGGGGAACAGAGCGTGGACTCTCGGCATATGTTACAGATGAAGGAAGAAAACTGACTTATTTGTAATAAAAGCAGAACTGGAAAGCTGCATTGCTTGTTAGTTCCCCATCATTGTACTCAAAGCAGTGAGTTCAATAACAGATGCTGTGATAGCCCCTGCACTGCCTCTTCCTTCCTCCTCACTCTCTTTACTTCCATCTCCTGCTGTGAGAGAGTTGTTTGCTCCTCCAGGCTGGAGCTTAGTCCTCTCCCACCTATAGATTTGCTCTGCTCCTGGCCCTGTGCACACAGCGGGCTATACTGTCCCCGGGAGGCGGGTGGCTGAGCAGATTGGGAAGCTGGGCATGGATGGAGGGGAAAGGAGGAAGCAGCAGATTTCTGTAGGGATGGGCTAGTGGGCTGGGACACCTGCAAATCGAGCAGAGGCCTTTGCTGAGCTCTCAGGTCATTCTGAAAGGGCAGAGAGGCACCCACACAAGTCAGAAGTGAGCACAAGGGTTGGTGACAAGCATATGAAAATAAGTTAATAGAAGTTAGGCTCCTTTCAAAGTCTCTGTGTATTAGAGCCGTGAGGGAAGGGGAGCTCCAATGATACAAAAGTGTTATTTCCTCTGCCTTGGATGCAGGAAGCTCCTCACAGGACTGTGCCCTGAAGGTTGGCAAACGTAATCTGAAATAAAGTCCTGCTTCACTCCAATCAAAACTGAAGAACTGGAAAGGGGTGACCAGTTCTTTTCTGGTGCTGTTAGATAGAATTTACCCTCATCAAGACCCAAACTTCTAATAAGCGGGCTTGTTGCCCTAAGGCAGATTCCTAATTGGCACACTGTACCCTTTCCATGGGCATGGGTTTGATCTGCGTCTGAACAGGATCACGGTTCTCCTTCCAGCTACACGTGGTACCTGACTGGCCTTTTTCTGTCTGCCAAGGATTCTTTTCTGTTCTTAGGATTTCTCAGGCTTAGGATCGTTTTTCCCAGTGTCCCTCCTACTCTTCCCCCTTTCCTTTCCTAAGCGGCAGCTGTGTAACAGGGGATTAATATTTTCCCCTACCCACCCCATGTTATTTTCTTGGACTGCAAAAGGCTGGTCCTTCCTCACTGATGGAGGAAGTAGAAGACTATCAACCAGGTGCCTGCAGCCAGCTCAGCCCAGTGATCTGGGCAACTGCCCACCCTCAGCAGAAAGCTGTCTCGGCTTCATTCAGTTAGTACTTAATGCCAGGTGATGAAGTGTGAGGTTGTGACCAAACTTCTGTGCAGAAGTCTCCAGGGGCCAGGGGTTTGGTGCCTTTTTTTTTATTTATTTAATTTTGGCTTTTGAATTTTTGCTGGTGCTTGGTTTGGCAGCAGAAGGTGCAACAGTAGGTGTGTACAAATAAGCCTTGGCAGCAGGGTCCATGATCCACAGGTGAGCTTGAGCACTTCACAGAGATGGGGCAGACAGCACTTCCCCTTGCTGGCCCTGATAACCTGGGCTCAAAGCAGCCCAGGAGCTTTTAAAGATCCTTAAATGAACCTCCCACTGCTTGCACTGAGTAACAGCAGCTGCAAGACACGAGGCATCAGCACCTCCAGTTTGACAAACCTGTAGGAGCTGGAAGGCAGAGTCAGCATTTGTCCCCATGATGCCCATCCCTCCAGCTCTCTTCCTTCTTCTGGGAGCAGGTGCTCCCCACCACGCTTCTTGTTTGAGACCTGTAAGAGGACTGTTCAAAAAGTGCAGCTTTTAGACTAGTGGCTGAAGCTGTCCCCATTTCGGACAGGGTGATTTTGCATTCAAAGAATTCTTAATTTTTCAAAATGTGCATTTGCAGTACAGGACATTCTGCAGGAGGTGATGCCAAAGCATCTGCATGCCACCACAGATGTAGTGGTAGTAAATAAGCTGTCACAGTGAATAGTTGTCATCACGGCTGTTATATATTTTTATTGCTTAATATCCTTCGGCTTGCAGTCTGCCTGACTTCTCTCCTTTTTTCTTCTTAAAAAAAAATTAATACTTTCTCTATCTAGAATGGAGGTCTTGCTAAGCTGTCTTCCAAATTGCATCAACCTTAGGAGATAGTACCATGATGGTGCAATTGCCTGATCCACTGCTTCGAAGTAAAAGAACAGAGGCAGCACCCTAGAGCACTGATCAGTGCTTTGTGAAGGAAATTTGACGTTTATTATATATTTGAAGTCAAAAATATTTGTTAAATTTGTTCTTAGAAAGGTCTTATGGAAGATTTGTGAAAATGAGGCCTAAACAAGAGAGAAAAATATGCTTGTAGTCAGGTATGAAAGTTTTCATATCTATGGAATATGGCATTTGTTGAAGATCTACATATTTCTTTTCATTTTGTATGAAAATAAACTTACCTGTAAAAAAAAAAAAAAAGGAAAACTGGTCAGTTAAGCTAATGACTTAGGTGACTATCAGCACTTAAAGGAAACAACCAGACGGAAAATAAATGGTTTTATTTTGTGACTGTGAGTATGTATGTGTTTATATTGTGACTCAACTAACATAATATTGTTTTTACTAGGGGAAACTTTTAGAGCAATAGCTGAATGTTGTCTGGAACATATACAATACTGACCTGTATAAAAAAAAAAAAGGGCTTAAAGTATGTGGGAAAAGATTTTTGACATATTTAAAAATTAAATGCCATTATAATCCTAAAAAGTAATTCTCTTTCCTTTCTCCATATTCACAAGAGAATTCAAATCACTTCTGTCAGCTATTTTCCTTCTTTGGTCTGAATTACCATGCGTTAACTGCACAGCTCATTCATTCTCTGCTTGGCAGCAAATGTCTATTGCAGACAGCGCTTCCTCCTTCTCCCAGTTCTTTCAAGATTGCATTAACAGGCAGAACACCTCTAATACATTATAAAATTCTAATATGTCCTATTTCTAGGTAATAAGATAGTTCCTGTATCATTTGTGAATCGGTGTAAAAGAAAATGTCAATAATTCACACATTCAGAATCTTTTTTCCCTCTTAATTGTTTCATAAGTGATTCTTCTGCTTTTTATAAATAAGTATGTAGCTCGTGAAGAGTTAAATGAGCAACTAAACACTATGAGTTCTTCGTCTGACAGAAACTTGGATGTGACCCTAACCCGTTTTCCATCTTTAAAGTATTTTCCCAGAGTCTCTTCGGTGGCTGATGGCTACGCAACAGTTTGAGGCATCCAAGGAACTGATCCTTCAGTTCACGCACAAGAACAGGATGAGCACGGAAAGCGACATCAAAGGAGTGGTACCTGGTGAGTAGGACAGACAGACAACTGCAAGTCCCTCTGCTCTTCTCTAAAGGCTGCATGTGGCATCGCTGCCCAGAATTAAATAATCTATGTACTGCATGTAAAATCATTCCATTCATTCATTCATTTTGCTTTCATTGAAAAACCATTCCAGCTCCAGCACTATGTTTAAAATTCCTCAGCCTGCTGAACGGTTGAACAATTATAGTCTGATCTTGCAGTCCCATATGTCTTTAGAGATGTCTCTTGAAGAATTTTTCCATGGCTTCAGCCCCGTGTGCCTCTGGAAATTGTTTTAAGGAAGCTGCTCGATGGGATCGTGCCCACCATGCTACACTTATGTTGTCAGTTTGGAGAAGCAGCAGCGCTTGAACCCGCAGTTCTAAAGCACCAGTTCTAAAGCACCAGCCCCATGGCAGACCTAAATCAGTTGCAGTTTCTCTTTAAAGCCTTGCTCCAAGAGCTGTTTTGCTTTCCTTCCTGCATCATCTGAGTGATGCTGCTCTGGAGATGGGGGAGGGCCTTGCAAGCGCCAGCAGTAAGGTGCGGTTTTTAGTTGGAAGTCTAAATTATCTTTTCCTTGGTTTTCTGATGCTTTTAGAAAGAGCTGACTCCTTTTATCACCAACACTGTCACTGAAATTGCAGGGTGCTTTGCAGAAGAGACCCTGTGTGTGTGTGACTCTAGTTACAATAAAGGGAGAAAAGTTTCTGGATATTCCTCTCACTGGAGGACCTGTCAGATTTGGTTCAGGCTCCCCTCTTCCTTCTTGCAGGCCTGGTGGTGCCCATAAACACGTGTATTGCACTGTCACTTGCAATCTGTATCAGACTACCCACTAGGTAGAAAACAGTGGGAATGTTTCCTTTTTTTCCCCCTTGCTTTTTCAGACCCTCCCTACTTTTACCCCAGGGGCTGCAGGGAGCCCTCACCCTGTAGCTTTGCCCACGGGTAGAGGTGATGCTTCCCATGCTTGGCCAATATTGCTGAAGGTCTCTGGGGTAACTGTAGCTTCGGTCAGTTGGTGCTAAAATCATCAGTCAGCACTGGAACAGACTTCATCCAGAATAGAAAAACGTCACCGTTAACATCAGCGCCTAACTAATGAAGCAGTCTTCATCAGTGAGAGGTGGAAAAGTCTGATTTCAGTAGTCATACCCAGGTCACTGCTGTGATTTCTGATGCAGTTGGCAGGTTGTTGTTAATTAGCTTGTTTGCACTTGAATTGGGTGTCTGGGGTTACAGTTCCTGGATCTGCATTGCAGGCCAGGTGGCTTTGCAATGTAAATGCCATTTTTCTGGCAAAGTTCTGAAAACCTGGAGGGTATGTGAGCAGCCATTAACCTTGTGATCTCCACCCCCGCTCCTCCTTTTTGCAGATCTTCCCCAAAGTAAATGATGGATCCTGGAGAAAACCTATCTCTGAGACAACAAAATGTCTTACAATTGGAGTTTCCTAACCAACTCTAAATTTGGCTTTCCTCAGCTAGTCAGCTTCTTGAATTTGCAGATGCAAAAAAATGTGTTTTAAAGGAAAGAAAAGATAAATTACCTGAGTTTCCTTTAAGGAAAATGATAAAGATGCACCTGTGTGCTAGAGGGATTTATTTAGGCCATGTATAATGATATTGTCCGTGGAGGAATGCTAAGTATCAAAATGGTTTTATGACTGTTATTCGTGACTGATTACTTTTTCCAGCAGTTTCATGGTAGGGTTACACTCCTGTTTAAGGAGGGAATCCCCCCAAGCAGAGTGTTATTACACATCTTGATGCTATGGATTCTCTGCTTGCAAATACATTTAGATATAACAGTTGTCAGCACATTGCCCTTTGCAAACATTAAGTGATACAGAACATGGTCATTTCTGCCTCCTTGCTGATGCTGGATTTGTTGGGGGTGCTGTTGGGGTTGTTTATTATTTCTTTCCTTGCTTTGTCTCTTTAAACTCTCTCTTCAGCCCCATACGTTAAGGCTTTCCTGACCCAATTCTGGAGGGATGCTCCATTTTTTTAGGGAGCATAAAAAAGGAGTAGTATCAAAAAGATTACATGAACTTAACTAAAAATTTTGGAAGGAAGGACTTCCTCTCCCATTCTGGGTGCATGGGAGTGCTGACAGTCTGAGTGAGGACAGGAGGAAAGTAAAAATCCCTAATGAAGAATGTGATCAAACTGCAGGTCATGTGGTTCCCAGGGAGTCAGTAAGCAGAAGAAAACATTTCTCTGCTTCTCTGCTTTATAATCACATACCTGTAGTTGCTGTAGCAGGGAATGGGTAAAAAAAATGGTACTTGTCTGGGAGAAAGGATGCCATTGAGCCTGATGCAGATATCCCGTTTCCCCTAGACTCCATTGTTGAGCTTTCCTGTCTGTGTGGAGGGGGATTTGTTTGTAATTTGTTTTATTCTTTGTTTTCCATCTGAAAGGGCTGGAAACTGTTTTTCTCTGGTTAGAGGCCATTGTGTTGCTGTTTATTATTCCTGGATGCATTGTTGTAACAGCCTCCTGTGATTGAATTACTCCCAATACATTTAAATGATAAGCTGTTCACTTGCAGTCCCTTCCAGCTGGAAACCCCACTGTAATTTTACTACTATGTACCAGTCAAATTAGTGTATCCTATATAACAGATCATTACAAGAGTTACAGTAGTTTCATATGTATCCATTTTGGCAGCTGACACGAGTTCTATACTAAAAAGAAGCAGCATTTAAGTGGGTGAAGTATTTCTGGGATGGAAGAAAATGCAATTTTGAATTGCTGTCCAAGCAATGAACAGGTTTATTTTCCTTTCTAAAGGATCACACCGTTCCCATTGCCTGCTGAAAGCTTTTGCTGGTCCATTTGGCCACGCTACCCATAGTGGAAAGGGTCACTAACCTTCTGTAAGGTCTGTTTCCTCCGCAGGGAGGTGACCCATGTGTTGGGTGGAAAAAAAAGGAAGCAAAATTTATCTGTTATTTTTAAATCAATGCCTAGAGTGGGAACAGTTTGCTACTGCTCTGCCTGGAGTGTGTATAAAGAGAACAGCTAAATGTCTGGACAGTGGTCCAGCTGCAGCTGAAAGGTCCAACAGCAGCGGTAACAACCCATGGCTGGAGAAAACCAGCATGGGCAGTCAGTGGACAACACTGAGAGTATGTGTGGCAAACAAAGTGAGACAAGGGATGTTGATAGGAGTCCAGTCCGTAACCTGCCCCAGGGGTGTAAAGTAGTGTCTGTGGTTGGTTGCAAAACTGGAGGGGAGATGCTCCCTCAAGAGCTTTCAATGGCTTTATTTTTTGAGTGATGTCTTGTGATTTTTGGCAGGAACAGTTAGCCTTCATAAAGAGATTTTTTGAGTTATGTGGTTATATTTTCTTCTTTAATGCTTAAGAAATCTGGATGTGTTAATTAGACCTCCTTAACTCATCCCTAATGTTTTGAGTCTCAAAATTTTACCAGTTGACTCAACACTTTGTCCTCTTTTATAATAAAAGCTCAAATTCATTTTTGCATCAAGAGAATGATTTTTATCCGGCTGCATATTAAAATGTAATTTATAAAATGGGCTTGGTGAGTTTTGTTGACAAATATTTCAAAACATAATCCAAAAAAGTCAGCTTCAGTCATGAGCAAATGAAATATTTTGATAATATTAATCCAGAAGAGGTTTTTTCCTGCCAGTTTCTCCAAAAACTTCCCCGCCTCTTCCCTGTTTCCCTGTGGAACAAGAAACAAACACAGATTTCAGTGCAACTGCAGGACAGTTGTTTTGACCTGAGTGAAATAAATGTTAGGAAGACATGGAGATCTGTTTAAAGAACAGGAGGAAAGAATCTTTAGGGGAATCAGAAATCCCAAAGCGCCAACCGTCCTTACACCTTTTACAGGCATGTTGCTTAGATGGCTTTCATTATTTTGGTAGGATCGATGTTTTCTTTTTCCTTCATGTGGGGCAAAGGATCTATTTGTTGGCTGGACCAGATCAATGGCTGCAAGCCGATCTCTGCTACACCACCACCTGGCCCTGCCGCCGTGTTTGGATGTGCTGGGAAATGCACCACTTGAGAAGCTGTATCAGCAGTTACCGGAGTGTCAGGCTTAATGCTTCCATGGAAACCCACCCTTGATCGGTTCTACTTCTCTTCCCCTGTGGTGGGAAATCTTTCAGATGTTCCTTAATGGAAAAATAACTGCTTGAACAGGCTGAATAGCAAAACCCAGTTTTTATTCACCTCTAGATGAAAATTGGAGTGCTCCTGTGGACAGACAGGTTACAGCTGTTATAGCTGTTTTAAGCTTAGAGAAATAATATTGATGTAATTACAGAAGTGGCCAGCAAAGATCAAACATCCAAATGGATGCAAAAGCTTTAGTGTGCAGGACACACTGTGAAGAGGAAGGAGGAGTACAGTGGTGACAAGTACTCTATGTGTGCGTATGTGTCTGGATTGTAGTTAGGAAAGTTGTGATTTTTAGGGGCTTTTCTTTTAATGAAGAATGTAAAATTATCATTCACCTTTCTTGCTCCTGAACAACATGCTGCCATGACTTTGCTTTTATACATAAGCTAGTTTCCTGGTTTGCTTTGCTTTTTTTTTTTTCCCTAAGCTTGAGGCTTGGATCCACGTAGTTGCATGACTTTTTTTTTTTTCTTTTCAAAGGGTAAAAAAGCCCTATGTCTGCAAGTTAGTCTCTTCCCTAGTAGAAGAGATTAACTCTTTCTACAAAGCTTTTCTCATATCCGAAGACAATCACACCTACAGTTACACTACTGCTTTAAATCTTGTGGTGGTTGAAGAACCAGGTGTAATAGCTAGAGAAAGTAAGCAAATCCCTGGAAGTGTTCAAGGCCAGGCTGGATGGGGCTTTGAGCAGCCTGCTCTAGTGGGAGGTGTCCCTGCCCATGGCAGGGGGGCTGGAAACTGATGATCTTTAAGGTCCCTTCCAACTCAAACTATTCTATGATTCCCTGGCCCCACAATACAGGTAACTCCACGTGATGTTACTACATACAAACCTGCCAGGTGTGTTCCTTTACTAGATCCTGTTTCTTGGTTGTTTAATGGTACCGAAGTTAAATAGGCCATGCAAGTCCCAGGAAACAGTCAGCTAAATGTGGGAAATGTAGGTAGAATGGTTCAAACTGCTGCTTGAAGGCAGCCTTTAAGTCTTACATGTGTCAGCCACAGAGATTTCCATCTCACACAAAACCAGCCAGTGGTTTCTGTTGCCCTCATGTGTTAAATGAGCTTTCAGGAGGGCCTGGGTTTCTCCTGGTGCTCCCCTATTGTCCAGGATCAGGAACTGATGGAGTTTGTGCAACTCTTTCAGGACATGCAGTTACATGATAAATAGTGAGTAGCAAGAATAAAACTGATCAGTGTAAGTCCTCTTATACTGGCTAGGTCTACAGGAAAGGAAGAGGAGAGACCACGCGTGCCCTGACTGTATCCCTGGCAAGGGTGGCAATGACCTCTGACTGTGGGAGGGTTTGGAGGGGACAGGGGAAAAAGGGAGCGCTCTACAGAGGATGTGTCTTTTGATGCCGCTGAGAAAAGCCAACTATGCTAGGGGGAGGAAAAAAAAAAAAAAATAGAAGGAGGGGAAGAAGGGGTGTCAGCCTCTGTTTAAGCTTGAATCACTCTTTCTCACCAGTCGAGTCCTCTGCAGACTCTCACTGGCTGCACTCCAGCCCGTTGCATCTGCTTTGTACCCGGCTGGCACGCTGGCTCTTTGTCCGCAGCGCTACCTTTCCTCCCAGAGGAGCTGGCTCTATAGGGCAGGAACTGCATGTGGTGGGCTGGCAGCAAGCCCCTGGCACTGCCCGTGTTCCCCTGGCCCACGGGCACCGAGGGGAGAGGACGGGTGAGTCTGGATATGGACAGGAGGGGTTAAGAGAGAAGACCTGGGGAACCACGCAGAGAGCAGGAAGAAGGGACGAGTGGGCAGAGAAGAGAGGAAATAAGAGAGTGAAAAGAGTGGTGGGAGCAAAGAATAAAGATGGTTGGAAGGGACTTAGAGGGGCAAAGGCGACAAGGGACTGGGGATAATTAATGACTGTACAGGAAGAGGAGAGGAGAGCTAGAGCATGGAGACCAAACCGACTATGACCATTTCCTTCCCCCTACCCCCAGAACAAGCTTTCTAGCCTAAGAGCTCAGTCACAGCACTTTTCTCTTGTGAAATTCACTCCTAAAACATGTGCTTCACTGCTCCATACTGCCCAGCTCACCTGCTTTGCCTCCTCAGATTTCCTCCATAGCTCCGGCAGTAGATAGCAGCAGTGCATGTGTAGGTGTCTGAAACCTCCTGATGACCCAAATGTGGCTCCACATAGTGACATTTGAGGTATTCTTTGTGTGGGTTTTGGATTTTTTTTTTAATGTTAGAGGAATGTAAACATTGACAAGTCACGCTTTGGGAAATACAAGAAGTCAGGTTGCCTGGGCAACCCTTGGCTTGGCCTCCTGGCATGAAGGCGTGATGATACAGCCTTTAATAACATGATTACAACCTATTTTTTCCACAGGGCATAGGATGGACGAATCAGTGCATAGGATGGACGATGCTGTGGGGATGAAGCTGTTGTCTGTTCCTCATTTGTTGCAGAATTTGGAAGGTGTGTAGTGAATGAGGCAGAAGGTTGTAGAAGGAAACAGGGCAGTCTTGGGGAAACGAAGCTGAATGGTGTCTGAAGAGCTGTACTCATTCCCTGTGTCTGCCAGGGTTGTCCTTGTATGATGATGGAAATATCCTTGGAATCAGGCTCATCCAATGCTATCACTAATCACCATTTCTTCAGTGCCTGTCTCCAACCTGTAATTCTGGGGCTTGACTTGCAGAAAGCTGGAGCATTTATATCAGCACCTACAAGGGGTACCGCTGCATGATTTTTCTCATTCTGTACGCAGTTCCTCTACATTTTATCTCCCTGCCTGCAAAACAGGAATAACCTTTGTCCCTACTCTGGTGGGGATGATTTCATTGGTATTTATGAAGGACATGAATATTCTGACAGCATTGTAAGAATGCCTCTGAGGAAACCTATGATTTTGTATTCACTGGGAGATTTGGATAATAAGGCTGAGGGGCACATGTTGAATGGGAAAGGTAGAGACAACATTAATAGCTACCCATTTGCTGACTGTGGTGAGCATTCTGGGGGAAAATCTAATGTGTGATCATCTAATTAAGTGGTGTATCATAATGCATATGAGCAATTGAAGATTGCAATGGCAACCTCATGTCTGGCTTTTCCTATATTTTTGAATATAATTAGAAATACAGGATTGAAACAAATTATTGCAATCAGTCCTTTGCTATTATAGTCATCGAGTTATACAGTTACTCTCATGAAATGAGCTTCATTTTAAATGCTGTTAGTATTTATGTCCCATGCTTCTGTCGAAAGGCTATTCCAGACTCCAAATTGCTCTTGTCCTGGGTTACGTTTTAGCATTCAATTCAAATACACTATAGCTGTCTAGGTTCTTCGTCTCTTTTCCCCTCCCCATTTGTTCCTGTCAGTGACTATCTTAAATCTTTTTCCGATTTTCCTATGCTATATGAGGACAGAGCAGCCACATTCCTTTGCTGAGCTGAAGTTCTCTTCTATTTCCTTTCCTTTCATAAATAGGCTTGGCAAAGCTTCTCAAATATTGGTAAAAGACCACCAGTATTTCACTGTCTGAATTGCAAATACCTCATGGACACAATAAACTGGTACCTTAAACCAAGTCCAACAGAGTATTTGCTAAAATCTTATGTTCCAGAAGAAGCATTTCCCATTGGTCCCTGAGTATCTTACCTTGTAGTTTGCATTTTTACTTGCTTTTGCTGCACAGGGTCTCAAGCTCACCCAGTTCCCTCTAATGTCGTATTTCTGTGCTGTACTGCTGGCAGTGCCTCACTTTGTCACCAGCAGACCATTGGCACATTCCTAAGGTTTGTGCCAAGCTCCCTAGCGAGGTTATTAAAAAGATTTTTTATTTTTATTTATTTTTTCAGAATATGACAAGTCACCCCGTCACTAACCTCCTGCCATCTACTTGTGATTTCATTTTTTCTACCCTCTTATTGCTGTCTGCCCATCAATCACCTCCTTACACGCATCATAATTTCTGTATGTGACTTGATAGCCTTTAACATTCCTTTACTGTTGGTCAGGCTTTTCAAAAATACAATGTATTAGGCTGCTAGTCCTCCATGATTAAAAATAAATAAATGAGCACAAAGGGAGTTCATGGAGACAGAAATCCTGGAAGGTATAAACATAACCCTGCTGTGTACCAGTAACTCAGTGTGGCTGTGAGTAGGCTGCTTCAGCTCCGTACTTTGGACCGATCTACCTCCTGCTGCAGAGCTGTCGTGCTCCAGGGATTGATTGAGCCTCTGTGCTGGGCTTCCATAGTTCTTTTCATGCTCAAAGAGCTACTGACAGTATCGTTTAGCAGCCAGAAAAATCCAGCAGAAGTCCATCACCACAGGGCACTTGTCATTTTGGACATCCTTTTTCGGCAGCTTGATTTGAGCTTTGTTTATTTTGTCTTTGCCAAGTGATGCAGAGATGGGTGGCTTCATTCGAAGGCTTTAGAGATAATTTCTGATTTTGAAAGCCATGCTCCTGAAACACAGGGGATCCCGTGAGAATTCAGCAGCATTGGGAGCTGGAAGCTGGTAGGGTTCCCCTCCCCATGAGACTTTTAAAGTCTCCCAATGAATGGTTCTAATTTCCACTGAGATATAAAGAGTTAGCTTGTTGACAATTTCCTTATGGAGTCCTGAATAGGAAGCCTAGAGTGTGTGTGGGCTCCAGAGTAGGGAAAGCTCATAATGAGCCTCTGAGTAAATGGATAAAAATATTTTTTATTTTCCACACTTGCCCCTCTGGTGAATCAGTCAGAACTGAAGCATTTAATGTAAATTCCTTCTGAACTGGTGACTTCAGTGCAAAATCAAAGCATAAGTTGGGGGCGGGGGTTATTCCAGTAACTGACAGAGCAATAGTTTGCTTCTGTGGGGTTTTAATGGGCAATGGCTTGACTTCTTTTAAGAGCTTAACATTGACCTACAAAGCCTAAATGCTGTTGCTCTCCTGATGCCTGTCACAGCCAGTGGGAGCAGGCTTTTGTACAAGCAGGCTACCTCCAAAGACAGCGGGCCACTTAAATGAGAGCCAGTTCTGTAGTTGGTGATTTTTTTGCAAGTCATATAGCTTATTTGTTTCTATCTGAATGGTATTTTGATTATTGTAAATGATTGACTTTGCAGTGGCGGGGGGTGGGGGGAGTGAACATCTGACTGGTATTTATAGAAGTAAAGGATGGAGAAAGTTGTCAGAAAGATATGTGGCGTTGGAGACTTGGGGAGAGTCATTCATTTGAGGCAGAGTTTTAACACACCATCGAGAGCTGGAGAAGTAGCTGGTAGAGCCAGCTTTTAGTAAGAAGTCAAATGTTCCTTGTGTTCTTTGGTGTAAGATTAGAGGCCAGATTATTTTTTTTCTTGTTATTGTTCCCCCCCCTTTTTTTTTTCTTTAATCCTCATAATGAAGCTACATCTAGTAGAATCCCTTTTGGGACATTTTTGTATAATGATGCTGTATAATGTGTCCCTGGAGTGCATCCCCATCAGAGCAGAAGCAAGGGTCCACTGAAGGGAGGCTGCTGCAGGAGGCAGGGTAGAGAAGGAGAGTGAAATCCCCCTCGTGTAGGATCCTCACTGCAGCTGAAGCAGAGGAGATGTTTGTCAGTTCACACAACCCACGGGCTATCCAGTACTTGAGGGCAGAACAGCAGTTCAGTGACAACACTAACAAGAATTAGTTTGGAAGGACTGATTTATAAGAAAGTTTAAAAGCAGGCTTGGGTGTACATGGGAAGGATGCGTCACAATAGATAAAGAACGTATGGATTGTAACAACCCCTAATGTATGAACAAAGCAGGAGTGGAGGGCAAAACAATGTTTGGCTTCGAGGAGAAGAATAACCAAGTTAAGGGTTGCTTCTCCTAATTTTATTAAGGTGTGACTCGGTAAAGCACATATTGAAAATAAAGTCTATGTTCTTTTCCCAAAGAAAAAAGTGAAAATTACTTTGAGAAACAAACAGAAAAAAAAATTAAGAAAATCCAAAGAATATGGCATCAGGGATTGTCTTTTGCTGACAGATGACGTTTCACTTTGACATGCCAGATCTGGTCATTTTTGGACAGTTTGAGAGTGAATCCTTACGTCCGCATGAGATCTGTGTACTGTGTGTTGTTTGGGTGTTGATTTTCATTGTTGTCCTTCAGCTGAAACAATAAACAGTCATCAGCTGCACTGCTTCTAGTGCTTGCTTTCACTCCTTTGCTGTAGGTTTGCCTTGGGCTCAATTATAGGCTCTAGAATTATGTTTTATCTAACTGCTAACAGAGCTGTTCTTCTGAATTATTTTATTCCCACTTACTCCTTTCCAGAATCTTGCTGCAAAAATCGTTTTGATCTTGCTCTTTGAGATTAGGTACCATCTTATTTTATTGCTTATATTTTTAATATAGCCCTGATCCATTGCTGAGCCTGCTGAGTGCTCCTGTAGTACAAATATTAATTTGACCAATTTCCTCTTTTGCTCCACCTCTGTTTTTATGCTTTTGTGAGCTTCATGCTGTGTAGATTCTGGGGAGAAATGGATGTTATCAGGTAGTAAGAAAAGCAGTACAGCAATATTCAACTTAAGTACAGTCATTAATGTAAAATACTCTTTGCTGCTTTTCTCAGAACTGTTCCCTGTAGTTACTCCGTATAGAAACCAGAAGTGACCTGAGAGCAGTGAATAGTTCTACTATTTGCATACAAATAGTGTTTCTTTGGTTTATTACTTTTATGATAAAATTTTAAATAACAGCAGAAAAATATGCCTTTTGTTTGTGAATTCATAGGATCATAGAATGGTTTGGGTTGGAAGCGACCTTAAAGATCACCTGGTTCCAACTCCCCTGCCATGGGCAGGGACACCTCCCACTAGAGCAGGCTGCTCAAAGCCCCATCCAGCCTGGCCTTGGACACCTCCAGGGATGGGGCATCCATGAC